>CM072525.1:30383048-30480611 GCA_036898135.1 Oncomelania hupensis
TAACTCAAAACTGGAGTTCTTGATAAAAAGATTTATCTCGAAGTAGTTGCTCACACTGCCGTATACTTCAATGTTTAGGTGCATCCCCAATAGGAGAAAGTTCAGAACGCATGTCATACCAGCCTCCCCAGAACCTGAGAAAATTTGAGCGCCGAGGCCAAGTCCATGTGCAAGTCCTGTTGTAAAGTGCGGTAGAAAAACTCAGGTGCTGCCTTTCGGACGCGCCTCATCTCCAGCAACAAATTCCCATCTATTGCAGAAAAGCTGGAAAAAACAGCAAGAAAAATTTTAACTTTTCATAATAGGTTTGAGCTGTTGAGAAGTTGAAATGAAAGAAGAAAAAAACAAACTATAAAACTTCTCTCTCAAAAAACCAACAAACTATTTAGCTCAGACTTGCCTACCTGTAAAACGTGTTGACAGTAATCCACGCAGCTCAAAACCAGATTTTGGAAGCTTTACCAGATTTTTGTTTAACGGCCTTTTTGTCTTCTTGTAAAACATTAGTTTTTATATTGTTCATTAAGTGTTTTGAAATACATATAAAAATGCATGTTTCCTAAGCAAATTGTATTACAAAGTATAAAATGAAAGGACAAGTGAAGAGTTCAGATCAACATTTTGCAGAAGAGGGCAAATAAAGTTTCTTTCACATAAGCAACACATACACATACTTCAGGTCACAATGTACACAGGTATTCAGCACCAGTGGTTTTTGCCTGCACCTGGAATAGGCTTTTGATGGACATAGGGCCTTTAGCATCTTCAAACTTTTCAAGTGATTTTGACGATACGTGATTTCACAGTTGTTGCCACCGCCATGTGCAACGGTGAAGTTGATTTTGCACAAAATGCATCTTGCAAACTCTGGCCCTTTTGGAGATGCAGTCAGACAAGACCACTTTTCGTTGTAGACTTTCAAAAAAGCTTTTATTTTGGACAGCTGCAGCTTTTTTACCTTTTGGTTTATCTTTATTCGGATTGGGAGAATGGCCTGCATCACGGCTTCACTTCATTTTTAATATAGAACACAGCAATGAGCAGAATGAAGGAAACTAGAACACAAGTGCGGTGAACTTACCACATGTCCACATGCGCCACCTTGGTAAGGGAAGTAACTACACTGCACCTCTTTTAATCAGAAAAATAAACTTGATTGTATTGTTAGCTAGCTGACTAGACGACCGTACTCCAAAGCTAAATTGCATACGAATACGCCGAACAAACATACGTTAAGCAAATCTGTTAGCTAGCTACAAACACCAACATTTTAATTAAAACTGAAGGTTACAATTTCACCATACCTGAACTGTATTTATCGGTGACCAACAAAGTCACACATACTTGCATCTTGATAACTTTATTACAACCAAAAACCTTTAAGAATAACAACATCGCATTGAAAATCAGCATTGATATCAGTTACGCCACCTCATTATGAACCTTCTTCTCTCTTCTGATACCGTTCTAGAGAGCCCTTTAAGACATTCCTGATGGCTACCTAATAAGCAACCAAGATACTTTCATTCGGATGCGGTGGAAGTCAAAGGAGCTAGAAATTCTAGCATACTAGAACCTAAAGAACCACACAACAAGACTATGATTTTGAATTCGAACCTTGCAAGTACACACACACACACAAACAACCCATAAACATAGACTTAGAATCAATGAGTGAATCATGATGATGGCGGCAGGCTTGAGGCCAACTTATTTAGCAATTTTAAAGATGAAGGTACCACTTGTAGGCGTACTTATCAGAAAACTGGGCCAGGCGATGCTCGTTGAGCCATTTTACCACATCAGCGTGCGTCCATTGTTCAATGACGGTTTCCCTAGCCGTATCTCGAGAAGACTCTCGGGACGAGTTTCGTCGTGACAACCTTCGCACCAAGGGGTGTGTGTCTTTCATTTCGGACAGAGCTGAAATAACAAAAGCAAAAGTGAAGACAAGAACATACGAGAAGATAATTAAAGAGAAGAATACAAGCACAGATTAATATAAGTTGCAGCAAAAGGTTTATCCCAAAACATTTCGGTCATGGTGGAGAAAAATGCTTTTTTCAAAGCCAGCTGTATGAGGATCGTAAATTTCTTCTTCCCGCTGCTTTATCTTCCCATTGATCTCAATACAGCCAGGTACCATCTCCAATGACAGCAGGGTGTGTTGTGAGCTGTTTATTTTCGGCCACTGATAAATTGTTATAAAGGGGATAACGACAATAATTATGAGGAATCAATATCAACACTATTAACATCAACCCTTCTATAATTATCATGCTTAATGCTCCTATCCTATCCTATCTCGTAACTCAGGGGTCGTAGGGGCACCACAGATGATCATTTAACCAGCGTACTCCATCTTTATCTGTCCTCAGCAACCCTGATGGTTTCGCTCAGTGTCAAACCAGTCCATTCTCGAATGTTGTCCTCCCACCTCTTTTTAATGCTTAAAGCTCAGTGCATTTTTAATCTACTTGTCTAATCTAAGTATTAACAGAGAGAGAGAGAGAGAGAGAGAGAGAGAGAGAGAGAGAGAGAGAGAGAGAGAGAGAGAGAGAGAGAGAGAGAGAGAGAGAGAGAGAGAGAGAGAGAGAGAGAGAGAGAGAGAGAGAGAGAGAGAGAGAGAGAGAGAGAGAGAGAGAGAGAGAGAGAGAGAGAGAGAGAGAGAGAGAGAGAGAGAGAGAGAGAGAGAGAGAGAGAGAGAGAGAGAGAGAGAGAGAGAGAGAGAGAGAGAGAGAGAGAGAGAGAGAGAGAGAGAGAGAGAGAGAGAGAGAGAGAGAGAGAGAGAGAGAGAGAGAGAGAGAGAGAGAGGAGAGAGAGAGAGAGAGAGAGTCAAAAGTGAGCGAGAGAAAAAAAGAAGACAAACAGATGTTACTATATATTGTTTTAATCAATGTAAATAATAAATAAGGATTTTTCATCCAAACTTGTTCTTCTTTTTCTTCTTCCGAATACTAGGGAGACTCTGCCAAGATAAAGAATGATTTTTAAAGACTACTTATTCAGGGCTCGAGATACAAACTTTGAGCTCAATTGTTGAGAAACTGCACTATATAAGAGTTCTATTAATATTACAACGACAAAGAGGGGAAAAATAGAAGGAGAAACACAAAACTAGAAGGGCAAAGCCATATGACTCACATGCTTCTTATGAAACTCAATATTTAACATGAAAAGGAGTGTCCAGGAAAAACAAATTGAAACAGTTGCATTAAAATGCAAATTCTGACTTTGATCTTTCTATGCTCTTGACCTTGAGATGACACTGATCTCTGGTTCCAAATACACTCATGTACTATCAAATAAACTTGAGCAAAACTTGCATTATGAAAAATATTGTGACCTTGTGATGACCTTGACCTTCAGTTACCTTTACCTTGGGATGACCTTGATCCACACGTGTACTCTAATAATCCAATAAAGCCATTCCACTGTACGATGACCTATTTTTTTGTATGTTTTTGCGAGGCCTAAAATGACCTTGACCTTCAAGATCAACGTAAAAACAGAATAAATATGAAAGATCAATCAATCATCTCTAAATGCAACAAGTTTAGACTTTATATCTCTCACAGTTCAGGGTCAAAATTACTTCAAAATACCTATACTAACCGACTTTGAACAGCTCCATTGACCTCGACCTTGGTGTGAGGTTGATCAAATATACGAAGTATGTGTGTCTTATTAATATCTATCATGCATCAAACAATCGTAAGTTCAATATTAATGACCTAGAAAAAAGTAAAATTTTGTGTAAAATTGTCATTTTTTTGGCTAACATTTATTGACCCTGTGCCCTTGATCTTGAAGTGAAGTAATTCATTCACTGGTCATTTATGAGGTCTCATGTGTATACATGGGACACCCTTTAACCAAGTTTGGTTGTGATAGCTGAAATAGATCGTGAGATATTAATTTACTTGCAAGTTTTGCAGACAGGCAGACAGACAGACGGGAAAAAAATGTGTATGTCATTTTAGACTATTTAGGACTCATCTCGCACAGATGTGAAAAAAACCCTGGACATTTTTTTGGGTGGGGGTGAGTACATAGACTCACAATGCTATGTATATGAGTAAAAAAAAAACTCACAATCAGGAGAATCAGCAACATTGTTAGCAGCTACCGTCACAGTGTTCACGCTGACACCTTTCGCCACAGGCATGTGAATTTTCCCTCGACAGCCGAGTTCTTTTACGAGCTTGGGAAAGTTGTTAGAGGCGAGCTCCTCAGAACTGAAGTCAAAGTAAAGCCGCGAGCCAACGAGGATGCCTAGCCAACCGTCAGGACGGTAACCTGGCTGCAGTCGCAGGGGGACGATGTCTTTACGTAATCGAAAGATGTACTCAGATTCTGGAAAATGGAGAAAACCTAACAAAATCACTTCATTGATCTTTTTAGAAAAATACAAAGTATTTTGCACAGTCATTTTAAAAAAAAATAAAAACAAAAAAACAGAATGAAGAGCAGGTAAAAAAAACACAAAAAAAACTAAGTTGGAAAAAAATGAGCTGAAGGCAGGGTTGCAGAAAATGTAAACCAAGCAAAGAAATCAAGATCACATAATGAAAGTCAGTTGAAAATGGATCTAATGAATAAAACAACACAAAGGAAGGGGTACATAAACACTACGAAACATTCGCAGAGGGTGTGATCATATTGTAAAAGTGTCCCTGAAGAGGGTATGCACTTGAGTGAGGCAGTTACTGTAATACATTATTTTTAATTTTTTTATTATGAACGCATATCATACAGTGAAATGTCTTCTTTTCTTTCACAGTTAACAAACATTATTCAATCTATATATCTTGGCACCAAAGAACTGTACCTCTTGTAGAATATTTTGGAGGTATAAAAACCCTTTAGATTCTAGGAAATCTTCTAAACCTTTATAATGATGGTATGATTATTCTTTGCTTGATTAAGAATTGCACAACCCTGCAAGGAGAAGATAGAGTGAGAAACATTTGGAAAAATACAAAACCAGCCAGCTCACTGTCTATATTAAGAGTTAAAAGGAGACGTGCTGAAACCCCTCACCTGGTCACCAAATGTGATTAAAAATGAGCAGGTGACTTAAAACATTCAACCCCTGCTGGCAATGTTTATTTCCCACACTTCCCTCCCCGCTTTTTCACAGCTGACAAAACCTGGGTCAAGCTCTACTGAATGAGGCACTGTCTAGTTTCTCACCCATTGCAGACAAAATGTCAAGTTTCACACGTGTGCGAGTTAGGATAGTGAACATTTTACGAATCTGAACATCGCTAGTTGCACTCGAGCTGAACCCCCTTGACAGTTGACTAGTAGTAGTTTGGCCTGGGTCACATGTCAGGGAGGCGAGCTGAACATCCTAGCTTTCACCACCCTTCAAAAAAGCAAGCAGAAAAAGGGGTGCGTCACCTGTTCGGCAGTTAGGGGATGCCTTGTACTTGTCAGACATGCAGATCAACACAACAGATGCTCTCTCCACTGCCAGGGCCATGGCTTCTAGTGTGGAACCACCTGCAGGTTGCAACAATTTTTTTAAAAACAAAAGGTAATAACATTAAATAAATGAAAACGTAAAAGAGAACAAAATGAAAGAAACAAAATTTCACGAGGTGGCAGTAGTGGGTGGGGGTGGATGTAGTGGGGTAAGCAGGGGGAGGGGGAGAGAGAAGATGTCTGTGGAAAAAATTATATCAGATGGAAAGTTTGCAGGCAAAATTAATGAGAGGGGAAGTTTGTAGGCAAAATTTATGTGAAGGGAGGTTTGCAAACAAAAGTAATGTTTTGGGGGCTGGGGAGAGGGTGGGGGCTATGTGGGAATGGGTTGAGTGAAGGTGGGGAGGAGGGTTGAAGGAGATCCTTGCAGAAATTTTAAAAACAAATAATGTTTTTTTTTTCCCTTTTTATACTTACTCATATGCTCTACGTCCATCCATACTTTGAACCCTGCTTGGTTAAGGTTGTCCTTTACCTTGGACATGACTTTCTGGGCATCCCACTGGTAGCTGATCATCACATGAGGCACACTGCTGTCCACCACTGTTTATATACAAAAAAATAAATCAGTCAAAATTAATCAGTCAACCAGTTAAAATTACTCAAGCAATCATTCAAACTGAAGGAACCAATCAACGCACCGCACAATCAATCAAACTAAGACTCTCAGACAGAGACAAGAATAAGTCTGGGACTAAACTAGGGCAAGACTATCGCTTACAAGGCGTTTTGAACTGGGACAACGGTTACACACAGATAGAGAGAGAGAGAGAGAGAGAGAGAGAGAGAGAGAGAGAGAGAGAGAGAGAGAGAGAGAGAGAGAGGGAGAGAGAGAGAGAGAGAGAGAGAGAGTAAGAGAGAGAGAGAGAGAGTAGAGAGAGAGAGTAAATGCAACACAAAACACTTGAGCATGATTATCAAAACACTTCCAGAAAAGAAAAGAAGAAATGAATGAACACTGAAGATCAATGTCAACTCCGGCCATTTGCGATACAGCAGACTAAAGAAAAAAACAGAAGAAAAAGACACTACCTGACATTTCCACTTTCTCTTTGCCGTGGAAAAGTTCCCAGAGAGCACCCCTTGCATGATGCGCACTGCTCGTGTTATTGCGGCTCTTTGTCAGACCCCGGAGTGCTGAAAATATCACAGGCAAAACTTGAATTTTTCTACTGGAACTTTATTCACCCAGTAAGAAGGGGAACACAAAACAACAACAATACCATCTAGTCTTAATCTCGACCTAATCCCACCAATGTTTTGACCACTATTATATATAAGACTGAAAGTCGTTTTTTTTGCTTTTTTTAAATTCAGGTTGACTGCAACCATTATAAATTGAGGGAAGAAACAGGTGTGCCTGGAGAAAACCCTCTTGTGACTTAAACGGTCTCATACCTAAGTGAACAATTCCCTGCCTTTTGTAGATCAAATCCACAACCTTCCACACTCAACATTGTGCTTGATAAGCTGAAAAGCTGTGTAGGTTCTCATTTAAAACCAAAAGACATAATAATTATATGGAAGTAAATGTCATAAACATGAAACAAATATGGGAGTTTAAAATGATTCATATTAGATAACAAACCTTCCACTAATCCCGGCTCCTGTACAATGCGTGCCTTGTTGTCGGGGGCAAAAGACAGGGTCCAGACCCCAAGCGCTGCCATATCCCTCTCTTCTTCATCCTCCGAGCACAACAACATTGTGAACAGTTTTAGGCCCCCTGCCACCACAATCTTCACCTGTGCAGTACAAAAAAGCTACTTTAGCTGTAAGAATTACAATACAATACAATACAATACAATACAATATATTACAGTACAATACAATTTAATACAAATCCTTGCTGTGGGTGCCCAGTGACAAGGTGCAGGCACAGGAAGAAAACTCTCAGAGCAAGATCATTTGAATACGCTGCACCAATTTTGTGGAACACATTACTTCTGCACTTGAGCATGCAGCTCCAAGAACACTTTAAAAAAAACAGCTGAAGACCTTTTTGTTTATGCAATAATTAAGTTTCTCTGTGGCACCTTATTATTTTTGTTGTAATTCTTTACTTTATTTTTGAGTGCACCAAGCATGCTGTGCCGGGCAGCATGGAGTCTGGCGCTTTACAAGTGGACATCATCATCATTATCAACAATACAATATAATACCTCTTTTCAGAACCCCCCTCTCTCCTCATCACTACCTCCCCCCTCCCATTATACTATCTTTACCTTTAGCTTTAAGAATTACATTACACTAAAGAATTACTCTACACTACACTACTAATAGTGTTCATTTTGTGGGTGCACTTTGCACTAATAGCTCATAAAAATAGAGAATGGTGCATAAAATGACAAAATAGTGTGCCAATCTGCGCAGCATTTCAAATATTTCTTTATACATGCTGCAGTGAGCAGCATATTCGTCACTGCTGCATCGTCTGCTAGACCTAACAAAGGGCAGTTTCCATGCATAATGCATGATGGAGGTGTAAATTAACAAATATGCATAATACATTGTTATGCATCTTCACTTTCAAATATCAATGTATGTTAAAATGATTACTGGATTGAAATGTGTCAGTTGTCTCATTGGTCCATACACCCATTGTTTTTTCATGCAAGGGGATTTTCTATCCAAAATCCTATCCTATCCTATCCCATAACTCGGAGGTCGCTGGGGCACCATAGAGGATCGTTTAACCAGCGTACTTCATCTTTCTCTGTCCTCAGCAACCCTCATGGTTTCGCTCTGTGTCAAGCCAGTCCATTCTCAAATGTTGTCCTCCCATCTATTTTTCTGTATCCCTCTTCTTCTGCCTCCTTGCATCGTGTCTTGCAGGATGGTCTTTCCAAGGCCTGATGATCTGGTGAAGTGGCCATACCATCAAAGTGTCTGTTTTCTTCACAGTGGTGGCCTCTTCAGCATTTCATTGTGTTGTCCAATGGCTTGTGTGATGGTCTGTTGGACTTCGTCGTTGGTGATGTGCTGGTTATAGGAAATGCCCAGAAGTCTTCTGTAGCACTTCATCTCCATGCTTTAATTGTTACGAATTTGTATTCTTCGTTGTAGATCTGCTGTGAGGGTCCATGTTTCGCAAGAGTATAGGAAGATGGAGATGACAAGGGAGCGCAGCAGCCTTATCTTGCAATGTAGACTGATGGTCATGTCTTTCCAAATGGGCTTCAACCTTGTCAGGGTAGCAGTTGTTTGTGAGATCCTGGAGAGGACTTCCTGTCGGGACCCATTGTCTGATACAATGGTTCCTAAATATTTGAAGCTATGTACTGTGCTGAGGAACTGGCCTTGGACTTTGATGTCCATGATGATTACATTGGTGTTGTAAGTCATCTTTTTGGTCTTTTCTGCACTTATTTCCATTCCATAGGATCTGGAGGTGGTGTTCAAGCCTCTGTACAGCAAGCTGTTCAAGTTCTTGTTCCTCTCCAGCCAATCCATAATGTCATCCGCAAAACGAAGGTTGGAGATTGCTTTACCCCTATGCTGACTGTGTCTTCATGATCTGCAAGGGCATCTGACATGATGTCCTCTAGGATCATGTTGAAGAGTGTTGGAGAGAGTAGGCATCCTTGATGCACACTTATTGTTCTAAACTAGTTTCCAGTGGCGCTGTTATGGAGGACTGCACAGATAGCCTTGTCATACAGGCTTTTGATGACTTCAATAATTTCAGAGCTGATGTTGTAAACTCTCATGGTGGCCCACAGAGCAGCATGCCAGATTCGGTCAAACGCTTTCTTGAAGTTGAAAAACACATGATAGATGTTGTTGGTGCTGTAGGAATTTCTCGCAGATTATTCTGAGGTTGAAAATCTGTTGAGTGGTACTTCGCCCTGCCCTGAATCCTGCTTGTTCTTCAGCTATGATTTGTTCAGCTTGGGGTTACAACCTGTTGAGTATAATCTTCAGGAGGACTTTGCTGGGATGGCTGAAGAGGCTGATGGTGCGTTAATTTTCACACTCCTGAAGGTTACCTTTTTTTTTGAAGAGTGATAACAAGCGACTGGGTCCGTGGTGTAGGCCACTCCCCACTCTGCCACATCTTGTTACAAATAATGGTGAGTGCGTCAATCGTCGCTTCTCCTCCAGCTTGAAGCAGTTCCGCAGGTATGTTATCCACTCCCGCTGACTTCCCTTTCTCCAGAGACTGCATTGCTGCCTCAACTTCTTCCCGGAGAATTGGAGGCTTTCTTCTTCTCCTCTGTTCTCGGGACATGCTAAAACTGATGGGTCTCCATTTGGTGTTTGGTTGTAAAGGTCAGAGCAGTACTCTGTCCATCTTTCCAAGACTTCTTGTTCTTCTGTAAGGCATATGCCAGACTTGCTTTGGATCGTGGAGACCTTGGGCTGTTTAACACATGTCAGCCGCTTCAGTCTTGTAGGCCTTCTAGTACTTGCTGTTGTTCTTGTTCAGACTGTTCACTATTTCCTGGCATTGATCTTCAATCCAGTTCTCCTTTGTTGTGCGCATGCCTTTTTGGACGTCATAATTGATTTTTCGGTAGGCATGAGCTCCCTGTGAGGTGTTCTTTTTCTCTTTCATCTCCGTTTATCACACAGGTCCAAAAGTTCAGGTGTGATCCACGGTTTCTTCTTTGGGCGGTGCTTACCAAGGATCTCAGTGGCGGCATCTGTCACAGCTGAGTTGAAGATGTTAGTCATAGTGTTGACATCTACTTCACCAGCTCCAAAAAATAAACAGTGGTGCAAATTTCCCTCCAATTGTGGCTTGGAATATTTCTGCCACCTCCGGGTCTTGCAGTTTGTCCAGGTCAAACTTCAGTCTAGTGCACTTTGCTGTGTTTACTCTCTTCAAGTGGAGCCGGAAAGACATCATCACGAGATTGCGGTCACTTCCGATGTCTGCTCCTGGAAAAGTACGTGTTCTGCCAATGTTGATGATTGATCTGAAGCGTTTTTTGAGCATGATGTAGTCCACCTGGCAGTGGTTGTGATGCTCTCTGCCAGGACTGTGCCATGTCCATCGTCTGAATTTGTTGTGGAGACCAAGCATGTTTGCCAGTATCAGATTGTTGTATCTAGCAAACTCCAAGAGTCTCAGACCTTTGTCATTTGTCTCATTGTTGCAGTTCGGCAAAGGTTGGGTTACGGTCGGGTAAGTTTTCGGTACCCCGACGATCGCCCGATCTTTACCAAAAATCGGGCTACTGTTCGGCGAACGTGGGGTTACAATCGGGTAATTTTCAAGTAACCCGACAATCGCCTGATCTTTGCCAGAATCGGGTATAATTTCCATTTGCCCGATCGAGCCCGGATAAGGCTACCGATCTAGCCCCGAAATTGTGGTTAACTGGGAGGGCAACTGGAAAAAAAACCCACAACAACAACAATTAACATGATACAAATGTGTGAATACCTTGTTAGAGTCGTTCATGGCGATGTTGTTCAGGCCTTTCATAATTTCCAGGGAACTCATTCCGTACTTGGTGGACACATGGTGTTTTGATTTGGAGCTGTCCGCTAGGGCTTGTACAATGAACGTTATAGTGTCATCTGAGGAACTGAGGATGGCGCTTTCAGTGTCGTTGACGAGATAGGATGTGACAAGCAGTGACTTGGCCTTGACCATGGGGCTGGTGATGGCGAAGAGAGTAGGCAGAACGCCTAGACACCCACTGCGTAGAAACACCTCCTTACTTTCTGAACAGTTCCGGATGGAGTTGTGAAGCACTCCTAAAAAAGCTTTCACCAAAAAATGTTTCCTTTCATCCTCAAGGAACCCACCTTGTTTGGTAATGTCAGCTAGCAGTCGGATACAGGAAGACAAGATCCCAGAGTCCGTGATTTTACGGCAAAGCTTGGACGAAATGTCGGTGCAGTTCCACATGACGCACAACACATGCTTGATGCATTTCCACATTTCGTCATGTGTGTCAAAATTGCTGTTTAGTTCCGTGATGCACGAGACTGTATTGCGTAACACATTGAGGTTTTCATCTTCTGTGATCAAATCAGCGAGCATTGCACGGAGGTTGCCCAGAGGTCCCTGGCGAGAAATTTTCCACAATGTCTGAAGATCGGAGAATGCAGAAGTTAGGATGGACTCATCTGTAAACTGCACCTGACGCCAAAAATAAAGAAGTAAACATCGTGTGTTTATTACTAAATCATGATAATTATTTTCAGTTTTATCAGTGCCAACATCATCATCATCATCTACTGCGTTATCACTTTAATCCATGCCAACATCATCATCATCATCATCATCATCATCATCATCACCAATATCATCAATATCCTTTTCTTTCTAGATCCTCAATATGTATATCATATCATATCATATCATATCATACAGGGCTAGAAATTAACTTTTTTCTTTGGGGGCCACCGGGCCCCTTGATTGAAAAATTTGAGGGCCCACAAGCAACTTTCGGGGCCCAACTTGAAAAATAATGCAAACAAAAAACAAAAGAATTATTGACAATAAAATAAGTAGAAATTACAATTTGTCTGATAATCTAAAATAAAAACAATTGAATTTCCAATTGTGCTGAGTGATGTCATTTTTATTTGCCTTTTCTTTCACTTTCAAACATTACCAACAAAAAGGGGGAAAAAAACCCACACACACACATTCAGTGACACACATATTCCAGTGACTAGTGAGCCTGAAATGGCCATTAAACAAAATAGAAAAAAATCAAGTGAGTCTCTTGTATAATACTTTTCAGTTTTGTGACTTGTTTTAGCAACTGTATGGCGACGACATGTAGCCATACTTTCGTACTTGCAAAGATGGACATTTTGCGCTTATGTTGTGCCATAGCCTTTTGTTTATTATATTAAAAAAGATATTGAAGTGTATATTAAACTTTTGAGTGCAAAATTAAAGGGTTTCCGCTTTTTTTCTCTGTTTTTTTTTTCTGTCCAAATTTAGGGCACCGGTGTGGGTTGCTTCCCTTGGCCCAAATACGAAACTGCCGAGTAGAGCTAGCTGTAGCAGACGAATTATTTTGCGGGCCAAGCGGGCCCTTCGTTTTTCAACTTTCCGAGCCCGAAATCAACTTTGCGGGTTTTTAGCCCCGGGCCCCCGCTAATTTCGAGCCCTGTCATATATATGGCTTTGTAGGCTATAAGCCTTTTTCGCCTGCTCTAGGTCACTTGCGGGGGTTTCATGTACTTTTACTCCCGCACTACAAAATATGGAATATAACTTGAATGCTTTGAGCAAACTGTTAATAATTATGATTATGATCCTTATTATTACTACCATTTTCAACTGTTAAGCTTATTGTTGTACTTGTTATTATTATTATTATGATTCTTTTTTTTATTTTTATTCGTTCTTATATAGCGCTTTTCCAGCTCAAGAGCTGCTCAAGGTGCTGGCCGATACAGGATCTAACTCAAGCCACCCGAGGCGCCAACTTGCAGCCTTTGTGCGCACCGTAATAATGCTCCAGACAACTGAGCACAATCCTGGGCAGCCAGGGATGGGGGAGAAGGACCTAGGAGCATGCTGGGTGTGTTCTTGTGACCGGCACTCACCCCTCTAGGACATGAGCGTCAGGATCTTTAAAGTCCATTATGATGGAATGTATGCGACTCAGACTAGACCTCGGTTTATACTCTCATCAGAAGGATGATTATTATCATTATTTTTTTTTAGGCATAAATTCACCTGTCCTAGTCGAACAAGCAGCTGTTGAATTTCTTGCTGTAAATCACTGCCATCCTCCCCGCTACTGATGATACTTTCCAAGCGCCGGATTCGGCTGGGCCTACACTGAGATTCCATGGAGTCTGTACGCAGTTCTGCAAGGGCTGGAGTTTTGCGACGCGACTCTGGAGTGGCAACAATGGCTTGCATGGTAAACAGCGAAAATTACATCTGCATTTCAGTCTTCTGTAACATTAAACAAACAGCACACATATATACACACAAGCATGCATGCATACACAAATTCATTAAAGGGTAGTGTAAATAAATCAATGAATGAATGAATAACTAAATAAATGAACACGTCAGAAAATAATTAAATGCATAAACAAATCCGTTAAAAAACAACAACTAAGAATGTACACTAACTAGTATTAGTAATTTCCACAGCAAAAAAAGTGGTGATTCACCCTTTTAAGTTTTACACAGAAACACACGAGCACATACATGAACACTATTTTTCAATGCACTAAGAGTGCGCCGCTATCGGTAGGCAGTTAAAGGGCTACGATTTTATGTAAAAACGTCTGCAGATTCCAGTAATCTGATCAGAGGAGATCAAGCTTGAGAGGAGTTTCACTCCCTTAAACTGTATACCTTCAACAATGTTGGCAGCCGATCGATCGCCTCGCGTTCCTTCCACAGAATCCCAGAAAGTGTCGTCTGCAACGCTCCAGGCAGTTGACATTTCCATTTTCAGATGAAAATCACATCTTTAAGCAGATTCCCCGTAAAAACCCACTTAGATTTGGAGTAAAATGTTTTCCAGTACGTATTCTCTTTGACAATTGCCAGTTTTGATTCGTGCTGGCTGGTGATCTCAAAATTCATTCGACGTAGATAAGTCAACAAGTGCTTCGTCTAGCACCGCCGGGACAAGCTCAAGTTACCAATACAGCTGACATGGAATTTTGCCGTTTGATGAAAAAACACAGGCAAGTCCATTGACGTGAGAAAATGTGTTCTTCTTCATCTGGACGGTGACCAACTTCAATGAACCAATGATTTTACAATATTCTTGAATGAACCTCTGTATCTATGAATGAACTGAAGTACATGAACATACTAGATGGGCCTATTGCGTGCTAGCCGGCACTAATCCGTTTAGGGCATGAGCGTCAGGATGTTTAAAGTCCATGCGATGGAATACTTGCGTGCACAGACTAGACCTCGGATTATTCGCAGTGTTTATTACTATAACATTAATAAATAAAACGAATTTCAAGTTTATTTACTGCTCTAGCCTCTGAGGGCCTTTCAGCCAAGTCGGACAAATAAAGGTTATAGATAAAGCAAGATGTAAAGGCTGTGATCACCTTAACACACCATGCATTCAAAACAATATGTACACAACATGAATAATATAATTATTCAGAAAGGCACAAACACACATCTTATAGTTATAAAAGTGAGGGTAGAAATTAAAGATACAAAAAGAAGTTTTCAATCCAATCACACTATGTGAACAGTGAACAAATAATATCAATATAATATTGTTTATTATAGGAAAGACCGCTGTAGCCTAGCTGGAGGTGTCTTCATTTTAGTAAACCAAAATCTCATCTCATCTATACAGCCGGACTTGGACTCTGCATGCGAAATACTCTGGGCAAAAATACACCTCCAACAAAACAAAGACCTAACGATAGGCTGTTTTTACATGGCTCACCGAAACCAGACAGACCTGAATGAGCTAGATAAGTCACTACGAAAAATAAATAATAGAGGACAAAAACAGATTATTCTTACCGGCGACTTCAACTGCCCTAATGTAGAGTGGAACAATGGTACAGTTGCCCCTGGAGCGCCAGATCGGGTGATCCAGGAGTCGCTAGTCGACATCACCTCATCAGCACACCTCACACAAGTCCACGACGAGCCAACAAGAGAACACAACATCCTAGACCTAGTTTTTACCAGCAATCCCTCTCTCACCAAGAGCTCCAAGTCAATCCCAGGCATTAGTGATCATAGCATTGTGGTTACAGACTTTGACCTCTACCCTAACCGCATCAAAGAGAAGCCCCGCAAGCGATACAACTATTCTAAAGCAGACTGGAACCACCTGAACTCTGAAATCTTGCAATTATCAGACAACATCATGACAATGAGAAAGGAAGGAACTCCCGTTGAAGACATGTGGACACATTTCAAACTTAACTTGATAGCAGCAGCTGAACGCTTCATACCTACCAGCCTTCGACGAATCAACTTTACATTACCCTGGGTCAACTACAAACTTAAGAGACTGTTAAAGCATAAAAAGAGACTATACAACCAAGCCAAGAAGACCGGCAACTGGACCAACTTTAGATTCCATCAGAAGGAATGCAGGAGGAAAATGAGGCAAGCAGAATGGCGCCACATTAACACCATCATTGAGGACGGGCTAAGAGACAACAACTGCAAACCCTTTTGGCGCTATGTCAAGACAAGGCGACAAGACAACACAGGAGTTGCCCCGCTCTTCAATGAAGGATCTCTCCATAGTGATAGTTCTTCCAAGGCAAAGATATTGCTTCAACAATTCCAGTCGGTCTTTACAAAAAGAGAGGACACACCATTGCCAGAGATAAAGGGCACCCCTTTCCCCGCTGTAGAGAAACTAACGGTTACTACAGAAGGCGTCGTTAAACTACTCAAAGACTTGAACCCCAACAAAGCTACAGGACCAGACAACATCCCTAATCAAATTCTCAAAAACTGTGCCGAAACTGTTGCCCCAGGATTAGCAGCCATCTACAACACCTCACTAGAGACTGGACAGCTCCCCGCAGACTGGCTAACAGCGAACGTCTCCTCAATATTCAAGAAAGGCGATAGAAACAAAGCAGAAAATTACAGACCAGTATCTTTAACATCCGTTGCATGTAAGCTATTGGAACACATCATCTGTCGACATCTACATACCCACTTCGAAAAACACACCATCCTCACCAGTAGAAACCACGGATTCAGAACAGGCCACTCTTGCGAAACCCAACTACTCACTACTATGCAAGACATTCTCTCCTCACATGACAAAGGCCATCAGACCGACATCATCATCCTGGATTTCAGCAAGGCATTTGACACTGTGCCACACAACAAATTACTACACAAGCTGGATCATTACGGCATACGAGGCACCATCCACACCTGGCTCACAAACTTCCTGACCAAGCGCCAGATGAGAGTGGTCCTGGATGGAGAGGCATCAGAGGAAGTAGCTGTCGAATCCGGAGTCCCCCAAGGCACAGTGATGGGTCCTTTACTCTTCCTCTGCCACATCAACGACCTGCCGGACACAGTAAAATCAACAGTGCGACTCTTCGCAGACGATTGCCTACTCTACAGAGAGATCCGCTCCTTCCAGGATCACATCACACTCCAATCAGACCTCAAAGACCTAGAGAGATGGGCCAAGCAATTGGGAATGCGATTTAATGCGCAAAAGTGCTACGTTCTCTCCACCAGACACAAGTCACAACACTTCTATAGCCTTGGAAACACTATACTCCAACAGACTGATACTACCCCCTACCTAGGCGTCCAAATTTCTGCGGACCTGAAATGGGCTAACCACATCACAAGCGCCTGCAAGAAAGCTGGATCCACACTGGGCTTCCTACGCCGAAATCTCCGGAACTGTCCACAAGAGTGCCGACGCCTAGCCTACATCGCACTTGTTAGATCCACTCTCGAGTATGCCGCAGTGGTGTGGGATCCTTACCTCCAACAAGACATCGACAAGCTGGAACGCATCCAACGCCAGGCTGCACGGTTCATTATGAGAGACTACAGATCCCGGGACCCAGGATGCATTGGCAGGATGCTTCACGAGCTCCACCTCCCACTACTTGCAATACGTCGCCAACAACTCAGGCTGACCATGCTCTACAAGATAACCAGAGGACTAGTTACTGCTCTCCCTCCCAACACCTTCCTTACTGCTGCCAAGAACAAACGGAAAATCCGCCCCACCACCTTTAAAGGATATGACACACAGAACATCATAGAGAGGCAGATAAACAACAACAACACATGCTTTATTTTACCACCCTCATCATCAGATCTCTACAGAAACTCCTTCTTCGTAAGGACAGTAGTGGAATGGAATAGCCTTCCCGATGACATCATCAACCTATCCTCACCTAGCTCATTCTCCACTGCAATCGGGAGGTACAGGGAGGCTGACAAGTTCTTATAGAGTCAACATAATAGAACAGTGATTTTAAACTTTTAATTGTATACATATCACCAGGCTTCCACAAGAGGAGCCCTTTTAAGAATATAATAGGCAATATGAAGTTAGTACAAAAAGAACTATGGAGCATAATTTTTTTTTTTTTTTTTTTTTTAAAATCAAATTAATTAGCGCGCACACACCACCACCACGTTAATAGCCATCTATGGCTCCTGTGGTGTTTTCTGCCAACAACATCATCGGCAGTATCCAGATCCAGATCAATAAATCGGATAAAACGAACACATAGACTAGACACACACAAAAGATGATAAGGATCAGAATATTTATTGTCCCTACAAAGAGCAAGGACATTTTGTTCCCAGTGTATAACAATCATTAAACGATAACATCCACACACTACACTCAGTATAGAATAATAAAACAGTTCACTAAAGCATATCCGAGCCACACCGGTTTAACCCTCTATTTAACCTTTCAAGTTCCCCTTGAACTAAAAACAAAGCTGAACGTTGAGCCTCTCCATAACCCTTCCCCTCCCCTTCTCCCGCACATCTCCCAACTCATTCCGGCCACTACGAACTTCTATGCAAGCAGCGGACGTTGTCTACAGCCTCCGGCAAAGTTCTCGAAGTTGGAAGAGGCATCAGTTCTGCAACCCCGTATTCATAAGTGCGGCCGCTACACTATCTACTATCCTATCCGATCCTGACTGGACCTAAAGCAATAACCATGTAATGTAATGTAATCCGATCCCGTAACTCGAAAGTCATTGGGGCACCACAGATGATCGTTTAACCAGCGTAGGCCTACTCAATCTTTCTCTGTCCTCAGCAACCCTCATGGCTTCACTCAGTCTCAAGCCAGTCCATTCTCGGATGTTGTCCTCCCAACTCTTTTTCTGTCTCCCTCTTGTTCTTCCTCCTTGCACCGTGCCTTGCAGGATGGTCTTTGCAAGGCCTGATGCTCTGCTAACGTGGCCATACCATGGGAGTTTCCGTTTCTTCACTACAGTGTTGTCCAATGGCTTGTGTGATGGTCTGTCAGACTTCGTCGTTGGTGATATGCTGGGTATAGGAAATGCTCAGAAATCTTCTGTATCACCTCATCTCCATGCTTTGTATTCTTCGTTCTATGTCTGCTGTGAGGACCCATGTTTCGCAAGCGCATAGGAAGATGGAGATGACAAGGAAGCGCAGCAGCCTTACCTTGGAATGTAGACTGATAGTCCTGTCTTTTCAAATGGGCTTCAACCTTGTCAGGGCAGCAGTTGTTTGTGCGATCCTGGAGAGGACTGCCTGTCGGGACCCATTGTCTGATACAATGGCTCCTAAATATTTGAAGCTAGGCACTATCTACTAGTATCATAAAAACAACAAAAAGTATTAATATTAATAACAACAACAACAACAACAACAACAATAATAATAATAATAATAATAATAATAATAATAATAATAATAATAATAATAATAATAATAATAATAATAATAATAATAATAATAATAATAGGGGAAAAGTGGGTATATTGAACCTTTTAGGAACTTCTTCGATATTTGGTGGAAAGTATACAAAAGTCACAAACATGAACATCAATTTAAAGGTATGTGGCCTTAAACAATGAATGCTGTAGTGTCAATTCTCTGTCTGCGACAGATGTTTTTTTTAAGTCATAAAAGTCTAATTTTAGACACCATAGCGGGAAAATTGAACTTGAACGAGGGGTAGATTGGACCTAGGTTCAATTTATACGCACTTAGTGTAAACATCTTTTAAAATATACAATTATGGAATAAATTGTACTTGTGTTTCTCTCTATCGTACATACACACATACACACAAACACACACCCACACGCACACACACACACACACACACACACACTAACACACGAATCTAAACCAAATAGCGATCATTACCTAACAAACGAGTGTCGGACAGGCAGACAGTGATTGCGTTGACCGATCCTCGGCAACTATAAGATCAAAAGCAACTGTATTACAATTGCGTTCCAAGATAATTTTATTACAAATCGAGAGGTTGCAAAAGAACAAACACAGCTAAGCACATTTTTATATGCCCGTGTAGTTTTCACGGGGGGAAAAAAGACAAAGAATAATTAATCTATAACCTATCTTCAATAGTTACATTTTTCTATGATCACATACACTGAATTAGACTTATATTTGTAAAAAGGTTTACCGTTAACCTAATAAACGATGAAATGACAGCTTACTACTAACAAATAATAAATTAACGTAACGATACGTAGCCTACGAAACATTCATAAAGTAGGCTTGCGTTGTTCAAACCAACCTCATGATGACCAAGTTGCTGGAGATGAACGTGAACTCCACACTAATCTAGTGGGTCTTCAGTTTTCTAACCAGTAGTTCCAAGCGAGTGCGTATCTCCAACTCATCGGATGTGTGGTCTGATCTGATCGTGACCAACACCGGCGCGCGCAGGGCTGTGCACTATCCCCAGCTGTCTTCACCTTGTACACTTCCGACTGCGATGTAGAGATGATGAGGTACTGCAAATTAAATTTTCTGACGACACCTCAATCATAGGCCTGCTGACGGGTGAGGAATATGCGTACAGGCGGGAAGTCGCTGAAATGGTTGAGTGGTGTCAAGTGAACCACCTCCTTCTTAACGTCACCAAGAACAAGAAGGTCATTGTTGACTTTCGCAAAGACCCGCCGCCTATCCAGCCCCTACGGATCAACAGTGAAAAGTTCATTACATTACATTACATGATTATTGCTTTAGGTCCAGTGGACTCATCCGAGCCAAATCAGGACCGGACAATCCCTGATCCGCATAAAAAATCTGCCGAAACAACCTTAATGGTAAAACTGAAAGCTCTCCACCAGCCAGTCACTTTACAATAAAGACATCCCACGCCGGGAACGCTGAGGCTGTACTCTAATTTATCGAACCCCCGTTTACAAAAACAAAATAGAATACAAACATCATTATAAATTATCAACAAAACACATATTCTACAAATAAAATGCCTACATTACTAAATAATAACATCATAGGAAGCCCTAGTGACCACCTGGCAGAAAGCGTCCAATATTCCCAAGCTAATCCAACAGACCTCATACACAAATAAGGAGTCTTGTCCTGGAAGGGTTTTCAAGAAAAAAGGTAGATGACTGGTCTAGCGAAGAAGAAGATAGTACACAGGCGGCGGAAGCAGGGGGGGCAGGGGGCCCATGGCCCCCCCTAGAAAAATGTTGGAGGGGGCAGCCTTATATATTGCCCCCTCCAATAATGAGTAGTGTTTTTTTTTTTTTTTTTTTTTTTTTTTTTTTTTTTTTAGTGTTTTTTGCCAGGGCATCAAAGGATTTTTTTTCTTCAAATGGAATCAAGCAATACAAGTGTTTATCATCATAATCATCATCATCACCCTCTGATCAGTGAGATAAGTTCGTCCCTTCGTCATCATTTCCTGTCGACGCGTCATAATCGTTAGCCTTAGCGTAGATCAAAGTGACCGACAGTTTTCGACATCGTGCAAGTCACAGTCGGGTTTTGAAAACTAATTTGCTGTCAGTTTTTACAGTCAACCGTTTTCAATATCAGCAATTTTCTCGACTACAAGTGAAGAAGTCAGCAAAATGGCAAATGCTTTGACAACTGGTGTTATTGTTCCTCGTCAAGCATCCCGACAGACTCTCCGAGACAACCAACCTGCGGCCACTCCAGAAGAATATTTCAAGATTAACATTGCCATTCCTTTCTTGGAACACCTGTCAACCGAATTGGACTCGAGGTTCAAAAATGCTGGTCTAGCAGTTGATGGTCTATGTCTGGTGCCAAGCACTTTAATAGACAACCAGGATGGTTTCATGCAGGTTCCAGAAAGGGTGATGCTGGCAATGTTGTGGGAGTCTGACCTACCAGACAACGCTACCCTTGATGCAGAATACCAACGGTGGGTTTGCAAATGGCGAAGTGCTGCTGAGAATGCGACAGCTATCATCCCATCCACGGCATCAGAAGCACTGAAACATTGTGACAGGGATTTTTTTTTATCCCAACCTGTTTATCATGCTTTAGAACCTTTGCACCCTACCTGTCACTACTGCCGAGTGTGAGCGTTCAAACAGTCAGTTGCGCAACCTGAAAAACTACCTGCGCTCTACAATGGGGCAACAGAGACTAAATGGACTTGCTTTACTGAAAGTGCATAGGGATGTTGATGTTGACTTCAAAGAGGCAGTGAACTGTTTTGCCAGAAGATACAATTCACAAATGGTACTAATGCCGAGGAACCTAGTGCAGCAAGACTGAATTAAGTGAAAGCAGGGCGGTGATGTTCATAAACTACAAGGTAAAGCTTTATACCGTTAACGATCAACAAAAAGTAGTGAATAATAATAGTATACAAAACATCTCTGCTGATAAATAAATGTATGTGTGTTTTGGTTTTTTTTAAGGGAGGGGCAGAGGATAATTTTTGTACCCCTGAGTTTGTCAGTTCAATTGTTCAAAAAGCTCAAAGTCCCAGACCATCACAGATGGCTTTTTCAAGGTTCAGATTGCACCAGATTGCACCATTTTGCATCCTTGAAAAAAAAAAAATTCCGGGGGAGCATGCCCCCGGACCCCCCTAGAAGGCTCGGCGCTTCGCGCCTTCGCTGAATCTGTAACCCCCACCCCCACCCTCGACTTTTCCCAGGTCTGGCCCTGATGTCAGTGAAAATAATGTGTGTGTGGCCCCCCCAATCCTGAGCAGCTTCCGCCGCCTGTGTAGTATAGCAGATTGATAGAACAGAGCAGGAATGAGAAAGAGCAAACGAGAAAGACAGCGACAGTGGGAATTTAAAGCACTAAATTTCCAGAAAGTGGGGATAATAATAATAATAACAACGGATTTTTATATAGCGGGTACTCCAGCCTATGACCAGACTCACCACGCTTTACATAGTCGTTACATATAAATACATGCACTCGATGAAACATCACTTTTGCTACAATACACCAAAAGACGGGACAGTAGAGGTACAGACTATTTACAACTATGTACATAAATTACAAAAAAGACAAAAATATACTATTTACAACTATGTACACAAATGACAAAAAAGACAGAAAATAGAATAGCAAAAACCTATTCACAGTTATTTATATGCCCGGTTAGGCCCAGGAAGAAAAACAGTATAAATATTTACAGCCGTTTATACACTTACGGATCAGACATAGACAAAAGATGAGAGAATGGCAGCGGGATACAAATCAATCTGAATAATGCAGTTTGAAGAGGTGGGTTTTGAGGGCCTTTTTGAATGCTTGTGTTGATTGTATGTTGCGGATATGCTTAGGTGCGGAGTAAGCGAATGCACGTTGGCCGTATGTCTTAGTGCGGGTGACGGGAACCTTGAGTGTGCGAGTGTCAGCAGAAGATCTTAAAGTGCGTGAAGGGGAGTAGACAGACAGTAGATCAGCAAGGTAGGGAGGACAAGAATCTGTGAAGAAGTTGTGACAGAGAACAGAGAGTTTGTATTCTATGCGTGCTTGCACAGGAAGCCAGTGAAGGGAATGTAGTAGAGGTGTGATGTGATCGCGTTTCTTAGCTCGGAATACTAGTCTAGCTGCTGAGTTCTGAACCTTTTGTAGTTTGTCAATGATGTGTTTCGGGGAGCCAGCAAGGAGAGAGTTGCAATAGTCAAGACGAGAAAGGACGAGAGCGCAGACTAGGGTTTTGGTGGCAGGGACTGTAAGATAGTGGCGAAAGGAGCTGATTTGGCGTATGGCCGTGTATGCAGAGCGACAGACGTTGGAGATGTGGTTGTTGAGGGACAGGTCATCGGAGAGAATGTAGCCGAGATTTCTTGCTGAGGATGAGAACTGAATGTTTGTTGTCCCTACTGTAAGCGATGTTGGGAGAGGCGGGAGTGAGGAGGAGGTGTTGTGCTTGTGAATGAGGAGGGCTTCGGTTGTATCATTAAGCTTAAGCTTGTTGAGTGTCATCCATGACTTAATGTCTGTGATGCAGTTCTCCAAAGTCTGAACAGTGGAATTAATGAGAGAGGGGGTGGTGGATTTATACAGTTGTGTGTCGTCTGCAAATGACTGACTCTCAACAGCATGCTTTCTAAGCAGGAGAAGCAGTGGCTTGGTACAGAGTGAATAACACTGGCCCTAAAACGGAACCCTGAGGCACGCCGCACACCAAGTCTGCTGTGCTGGAGAAACAGCCATCGACAGTGACTGCTTGTGATCTGTCGGAAAGATATGAGTGGAACCAAGCCAGGACCGAGCCAGAGATTCCAAAGTAGTGTTGAAGAGTGTTAAAGAGAATGTGATGGTCGACTGTGTCAAAGGCGGCTGAGAGGTCTAATAAGGTGAGAACGGAGACGTTACCATTATCTAAGGCAAGCAACAGATCATTGGTTACCTTTAGGAGGGCTGTCTCAGTGCTGTGGAAGGGTCGGTAGGCAGACTGGTTGGGGCAAAGTAAAGCGTTATCATATAGGTAGGCAAACAGTTGTTTGAGAACAATTTTTTCTATGACTTTGGACAGGAAGGAGAGGTTTGAAACAGGTCTATAATTCTTTAGATTATTTTTGTCTAAACTTGGCTTTTTAAGGAGGGGTTTGATGACAGCCGCTTTGAGCACAGACGGAACAACACCAGAGGACAGACTCTCGTTGATAATGTGGGTAATGGTCGGGAGTAGAGGGTCAAGATTCTCTATCAACATGGGGGGTAGGAATGGGGTCGAGAGAGCAAGATGTTGGTTTTGAGCTTAAGTTGTTTGTAGATTATAGTCACACGACACTTTCGCATATAGGTGACTACTGGACCGATTTATACTGACACCAGCGGGCCAGTTGTTGGTAAAGATGACTTAAGATACTATTTATACTGAAACCCCCGGCACCCCAACGGGGGTGTGAAGAGTTCGAGATTGTCCAGCGAACGGGTGTGGGAAGATGGGACCTAGTGCGTGTTGGGTATATTTGTGTAGCCGGCACTCTCCCTTCTAGGACACGAGCGTCAGGGTCTTTAAAGTCCATGCCATGCAATGCGTGCGTGCAAAGATTAGATTCAGTTTATACTCTTATGCGAAAGAGTAGTGTCTCAATAAACTTTTTATTTTTTTTAAATGTTTTATTGTATTTATTTATTTTATTTCATTGTATTTATTTATTATTTTTACTGTTATTATCATTATATTACTGCAGGCCGTCAACGGGATTTGAACCACTGCCCCCCCCCCCCCCCCCCCCCCACAGGCTGCTATGTGCAATGTAATCGCCTGAACTTTGAGTTGACAGTAAGCTGGTTTCCTAGACCCAAGATCGCGGGGACGAACCCCGCGCGGGACGAACTTTCGTGACTTAGATACCAGACTTTTCAGGACACCGAGGGTTTTCTCCGGGTACTTCTTTTTCCTCCCTCCCTTCAATAATGGTATTGGATGCAGGCAATCTAAAACTGTTAACAGTAAAAAAAGGATTTATATTCCGACTTCTGTAATGGCGATCTCTTAATTAAGATCGCCGCCCTTTGAATTCTATTGAAGAAAAAAAACGCGCGATGGCATCCTGTTTTGTTACTATTATTATTACCATTGAGCCGACTGCGCTCTCCAACAATAAACACACATTTTTCTTAGATATAACAATAAAAGTGTCTTCATATATTGTCCACAGTCTACTAATTTGGACCACTGGTCCATTTATGTAGATTGAGATGGTCCATATTACTGGAACATGATTCTACTTCTAGCAAATCTCCTATGTCTACAGCCAACAGTTATTTAGTGCAGACGATCGAACATGCACTTTCATGGCTCACGTAGTTTAACAATGTATATGACATGCCATAATTCGTTTTCCTTTGTGATGATAATTAGTTAAACAACGTTTTATGCCTTAATATTTTTAGTCGAAATAGTCGAGGGGAATAAATCCATTCGCTGTTTTGATACAGCCACAGTTTACGCCATAGTCTCGTTAATGATCCAGGGGAAATAATCTAAATGTTAAAAAAAAATAATAATCAAATCGCCCGACAGTGCTCTCCCTTTGTTAAAAAACAAAATCTAAGTGGTCCACATTTGTCGCTGGTCCGCATTTGTGGACTCTTCCCCCAACATTTGCCTGGAGTGTCGGAGAACCTGGTTCGCATCTCTTTGCTGACAGAAGCTTTTGTCACAGGGGTCCACATTAGGTGAATCGGTGGTTAATTGTTCCCCTGTGTGGCCTCAGCGGCACCATAAGAACCCGCTCATTCGGGTCAATTGGACACGCGACAGGTTCTTTCAACCCATTCTTTTAAAAAAAAAATTGTTCATCACTTTAAATATTACGTCATTATATAATAATTATTTACACATCACACATTCGTAAGTTACAATATATATAGGTCTGTAGGTCTACTTTAGAGAGTTTCTTAAAGCTAGCTACATTCCGTGCAGGCCGAGAGAGAGAGAGAGAGAGAGAGAGAGAGAGAGAGAGAGAGAGAGAGAGAGAGATCGGCCTGCACGGAATGTAGCTAGCTTTAAGAAACTCTCTAAAGTAGACCTACAGACCTAGCTAGAGTGTAGCCTACCCCAACCCTATCACTGCCTACACCCTTCCCCTTCCCCACCCAACACTCTTTTCAAATGCCATATGCGTCGAGTGTAGGCCTAATGCTAGGCAAGTGACCCTTGACCTCTCGAGAGGTGTAAACATTCGCTTGGCAACCCTAGCCGCCATGTTGAAGTATCGTATAACACGCGCGATTAAGGCCCGATAGTAATCATTTAAGAGAGTTATCTACAGATTTCCTGATTGCGTTCTCGTGCTTAGAGAGAAAGATATTGTTGTTTGTAGATTATAGTCACACGACACTCCTATACTACGATCCTCACAAGTTCATCTGGAATTGAGAGGTTAGTACTTTGATAATTATGGTCTGAATAATGTTTTTAAGTCATTAGATAATGTTCTATTCAAATGAAGAAATGCAAGCAAGTGTTGAGTGTTGTGAATCAGAGCACAAGCTCTCTCTCTCTCTCTCTTTCTCTCTCTCTCTCTCTCTCTCTCTCTCTCTCTCTCTCTCTCTCCCTCTCTAAAAGAAAGAAGAGAGAAGAGATTTTGAAGCCTGCGATCAAAGACAGTCGACATTCGTCAATAGCAGACTATATCATCTATAGACCATTCCTGTAAATGTTGAGAGAGAAACGCTAAATCCTGCAAGCTGAGAGGTCATAGTGTGTTAACGTGGTTTTAAAACTTCAAAAATGCAGTAGCGTTTCCACCGAGTCCAAAAATATTATGGCATATTTATTATGTAAGTTGATATGAAACCACGAAATTATCAGTATAGGTTACACTGGTTGTAAGTTTGGATTGCGCCTCATGCGTTCCTGCCAGCAACACTAGAAGTGAGGAGTAAGTTAGTTGTGTTAACGTGGTCTAAAAATTTGGTTTGGAATCGTGGGATAGGCTAAATCAATTAAACGTGTGTGAAGATATGGGTCTAGACCCCAGTAATTCATCTACAACTGATAATGCTTTGACGAGACCTCCTTTTGGAATTGTTAGATAAACATGTTAACCTTAATATTGTATGTGTCGTTGTAACCTAAAATATTTTTTATAGAAGAAAGATACTACACTCCCGCACGCTTGTGTTAATTTTTTTTAAAGAACTCCTGAGAAGTTAATGCTTTGGTGTGTCCTGAAAACTCGGCTCTGGGAGAGAGAAAAAAAGGTGACACTCTCAAGTGTTAACTTGAAAGTCTTAAATGTTCACAATATGTCAGTGTGTTTGACATCCTTCAAGGCTGAATGACATGCATATAATGAAGTAAAAGTGAGAAAGTGATAGAGTGATACAGGTTACCTAAATATGAGTATGAGTTTTAGCTGATAGTTTCTCATTGTTTGAATTGTTACATTATTGATACTTACTTGTTATCGGTCTAAAAATCACGATGCGTACAGTCCTTTAAATGAAATGAATGAATGAACGTATGACTGAATTAATGAATGAATGAAAATCAACAAATATGAAATCTAACTCCCAAAGTTGAATGCCTTTTGTACGAGGACTCGACAATAGTAGGCATATATGACCGTCGTTAACATTTCAAAAAGGGAAGGATCGATGGTTCTATGCCGTTGTGCTCACCTTGAACAATAACTATTAGGCCTACTAGTCTTGGCGATAGCCACGTGTTAGCAGAGTAGGTGGTTCAGTGATGTGGACACTCGCAGTGTTTCAATTTTACACTAAACTCGATTTCGCCAAAAGTGAACAAAGCCTTCGAATTGGGGTCCTTTATTAAGCTAGTGTAAAAAGAAAAGAAGAAATTCTGAATTTCAGTTCATTTGTTTCAGGCTTATGATACTGCCGGCGTCACAATGTGTCGTTGGGGCTGTGAAACTACGAACACAGTAAGAACTCTAAACTGTTCTATTAACGCTGAGTGCGCTCTCTCTCTCTCTAACTCTCTCTCTAACTCTCTCTCTCTCTCTTTATCTCTCATTCACTCACACACACACACACATACACACACGCACACAATCTTTTTCATAATCACTCTCACTCTGACAATTTCACAAAATAAACACTCAAACATAATAATACTAATACTAATACTAATAATATATATATATATATATATATATATATATATATATATATATATATATATATATATATAATTATATATATATATATATATAATTATATATATATATATATATATATATATAATTATATATATATATATATATATATATATATATATATATATATATATATATATATATATATATATATATATATATATATATATATATATATATATATATATATATATATATATATATAGTCATTCAATTAATTAGTTAGTCATTGTTTATAGGGTCCAGCGGACTGCAAAAAGCCGAATCATGACCATAACTTGGTTGAAAGGGGACCCATCCCCGATCCGCATTGAAGATCTGCTGAAACAACCCTAATGGTTGAAACAACCCTAACGGTAACACTAAAGGCACTCCACTCCACCAGCCCGTCACTTTACAATATAGGCATCCTATGCAGGGGACGCTGAGGTTGTTGGCCTACTCTAATTCATCGAAACCCCGTTTACAAAAAACAAAATAGAATATAAGCATCATTATTAAATATTAACAAAACTTATACATACAAAATGCCTATATTGCAAAATAATAATACCATAGAAAGCCCTAGTGGCAGAAAGCGTCCAATATCCCCAAGCTGACCCCAGAGACCCCATACACAGACGAGGAGTCTGGGGAGAGTTTTCAAGAAAAAATGTAGGTGACTGGTCTAGCGAAGATGATAAAAGATAGTAGATGGATAGAACAGATTAAGAACAAGAAAGAATAAATGAGAATAACAATAACAGTGGGAATTTAAAGCACCAACTTTCTACAAAGTCGGAATACAATTTATACAGAAAACCCCGGCACCCCAACGGGGGTATGTAATTCAATCAATAGATCAATGGGGGAAAAAAATAAGTAGACTACAATCATACTGCCGATCTATCAAATGGCCAAACAATCGATGAATATAATTTGCCATTTGATCCATCGGCAGAATGACTGTACTGATTTTTCCCCCATTGATCTATTGATTGAATGATCGAATAATTGCTTGATTGTTTAACTGATTGAATTCACTATTTCAGACGTTTATGTGCAAATGGTGCGGAACGTGGTTCTGTCGAGAATGTAAGAGGGGCGCGTACCATGGCATGGCGAGGGAGGAGCTGCAGTGCCGCGTTTGTAATCAGGTTCGTATCTTAACTTCTTTTTTTTTATAAAAAGGTTTCACCATAGCATCCATACCCAACTGCGCTTCTTTGTATTAGGTGGCAAAGTGGAGGGCTCATTCCTTTTAAGTGATGTCACCTGTGCAAACCTTATCATACTGAACAGCTTAATTGTGAATCATTTTGAATTTTTTGAGTGTTGAACTTAGTAACTGCGAAACTCGTAAACAATATAAGATTGCGATCTTATCACATAATCGAGACAAGTAATGAAGGATAGGTCCAGTTTTTTTTTTTTTGTTTAACCTGCTGGAGGGAGGAAAGTGTGTTATAATATACGTAGTTATTCTTAGTCGTTATTCCTTTAATTTTGTGTGAAAACTCTCCCTCTGTCCTCACTCCGTTAACTACCTATCTGTCCACCCCACCAGCTTTCCCCACCCCAATCTCCCTTTCCTATCCTATCCTATCCTGTCCCGTAACCCGAAGGTCGTAGGGGCACCACAGATGATCGTTAAACCAGCATACTCCATCTTTCTCTGTCCTCAGCAGCCCTCATGGCTTCGCTCAGTGTCAAACCAGTCCATTCTCGAATGTTGTCCTCCCACCTCTTTTTTGGTCCCCCTCTTTTTTTACCTCCTTGCACTGAGCCTTGCAGAATAGTCTTTGCAGTCTCCCTTTATAATAATAATAATAATAATAATAATAATAATAATAATAATAATAATAATAATAATAATAATAATAATTTATTTCATTTAAAAATTCTACGCCTTTCCCTCAGGAGAAGCTCAAAGCGCAGTTACAGCCAGCCATAAATAAATACTCAAGGAACATAAAGAATAAAAGCATCAAACACAAAAACCAAACACCACAGTCAAACACACCCACTCACTCTATGTTTCTGTCCAACGCCTTTACCAGTCATATATTTTAAAGGGGTGGGGGGGGGGAAGGAATAAGAATGCAGTCTTCTTCCTTCCCCCCCCCCACCCCCCACCTTAAATAAGAATACAGGCTTGGCAGACAGACTTTTGTTTGATCCTTCCATTTCCAAATGTAGGTGTACCGAGTCCTACTAACTTAACTTCTATCTCAATAGAAGGGGGAGAGAGAGAGAGAGAGAGAGAGAGAGAGAGAGAGAGAGAGAGAGAGAGAGAGAGAGAGAGAGAGAGAGAGAGAGAGAGAGAGAGAGAGAGAGGTCATAAATATTTATTGATTTAATCAACTAGCCCATAATCAATTCTTTGATTGTCTGGGGATGAGGGCGTTTGTGCACTTGCAAACGATTGATTTCGAAAAATGTACAAACAACTACCTAGAGAGAGAGACAGACAGACAGACAGAGAAAGAGAGAAAAGGGGGAGGAGGAGTGTGAATGTGTATTTATTGTATTGAATCCGATTAAAAAAAAACTCTCTCTCTCTCTCTCTCTCTCTCTCTCTCTCTCTCTCTCTCTCTCTCTCTCTCTCTCTCTCTCTCTCTCTCTCTCCCTCTCTCTCTCTCTCTCTCTCTCTCGGTCTCACTGCTAACCAGACTATAATTGAGCGTGTGCACCTTTCTGCAATGAAACGATTCATGTGTGTCACTCAAAGAGCGCCAAAACATGTCATTTATGGCGAACTAGGCAGGTATCCTCTCTTTATTAATACTTACGCTAAATGTATTAAGTTCTGGTTACGTGTGGTTTCCATGGATGATACCAGAATCCCCAAAAAAGCCTATAACATGATGCTCTTTCTTCAAAGACAAAACTACACAACGTGGGCATGCAATGTGAGAAACGTTTTGTACAGGTATGGGTTTGGAGTGGTGTGGGAAGCGCAATCAGTTGGGAGTACTAAATTGTTTATTGCTGAGTTTAAGCAGCGCCTTAAAGACTGTTTTTATCAGGACTGGCATGCTGCGCTTCAGTCCCACACGTTTTATAGTGTTTATTCGTCTTTTTGTTCTTCACTATCACTCCGTCTTTACTTCAGTTATGTTCAGTGCATTCACGCACGCAAAATTTTCACTAGATTTAAAATTGGTATGTTACCACTACGTAATCATTTTCTCCAATATGAGGGTTTACGTAAGGATCCAAATATTTTTTGTCCGTTTTGTGAGGGTGTGCCTGAGACTGAAATACATTTCTTGCTAGTTTGTCCTAAGTACTCGGATCTACGTACGCAGTACATACAGAAAAAAGACTTTAGACAACCCTGTATGTTTAAAATGTCTTTACTTCTCAATAACACAAGTCAGAAGGTAATCAGTCAACTATGTACTTTTGTATACAAAGCATACAATGATAGAGCTGCAGCTCTTGCAAATTAGTGATGATCATTCTGCATAGAACAGTGGATTGCAGTGTGTGTGTGTCGTGTGTGTGTGGGTGGAGGGGGATGTATGTGTTTTGAAATATGTTTTCTTTACTAATGTTTGGCACTCAGTCCTGAGTAATATATTCGTTACTTATTGTTGTGAAATTTTACTATTGCTTTGTTTTGTATATGCTTTGAATGTTAGTTAAACGTTTGTGATTTCGGCTTTGTAACTTTGTAACTGTGAACTCACTTTGTTGTGGGCCTTGTGGCCTGACAAATATTATTAAATTGTCTCAATTGTCTCAAATTGTCTCAATTGTCTCTCTCTCTCTCTCTCTCTATCTCTCTCTCTCTCTCTCTCTCTCTCTCTCTCTCTCTCTCTCTCTCTCTCTCTCTCTCTCTCTCTCTCTCTGTGCGGTCTTAGTGCGGATAAGGTATATATAGATAGGGAGAAAATGGTAATGATTCACTGACACACTAGCTCTCACACGGCTATGAAACATAGGTAGTCCAGCCACTTGTTAACAGTAAATATCACACATTTATTCCCTCTACTCTCTACAAAATCTTCTAATCTCTACACTAACTTAAATGTTTAAATTTCACTTCGAGTAGTTCGTTCCTTGATGGGTCTATGCAGCTACTGTTTTTCGATATTTGTTAATGTCTCATCATTGGGCAATGAGTTCTTTCTGTCCAATTATTCGTTTTTCTGGACGAGTAGACTATCGCAGATCAGTGTGTGTGCTCGGTTTCGGAGGACTTAGCTTTTATCGGCGATGTGCGGTGTTGTTGTCTCTTCTTCTTGGTAGTTGACTATGGAGCTAGTGGAGCCCAATGCTCTCGCTGCTCACTGTTCCAGGCCACGTGTCATGGTTGCCTCTCTGTAGGATTTCTTCCCTGCCGTCAAAGAACGTACAGCTTCACAAAGAAGGTACATAACTCAAAAGTGTGCAAAATTGAAAGCACCCAGCGCCCCCAAGCGGGGGGTCTGAAGCTTTGCTAGCCGGCTAGTGTTGATAACATGGCGGACAGCATGTGTGAAGCTGCGGGAGGTTGCAAGCATGCGGATGAAGTAGGGCTAGGATAGAAAAATTGGAATGAAAGATAGATTGTGAAAAAAAGAGTGAATGCTATTCTTTGCGACTCGAAAATATTGTGGTGTATGCTATTTCTATTTTTCACTGTGGTGATTCTGGATTCTGTTCATGACAGACACGGTAATTTGAATATTTATATTTTTATGATTTACTTGTTCAAAATATAATATTGAAACTAAGTTTGTAACAATGTTTTCATATTTTCATAAACGTAATTGTCTGTCAGACCGGAACGGGGTTGTTTCAGAGAGAGATAAATTCATATTAAAGTTCAGCTACTTAATACTTATTATTTTATTATATAAGACTTATAGTTTTCTTGAATATAGTTTTTTTGAATTCCGTTTTAATTATTATTCTATTATCTTATGTGAGGAAGAAGAGAACCATAAAATTAGCAAAACGTAAATTGGTGTTGCGTTCCAACTGTTGTGTATTTTTTGCGTCTTCAGTGTTTCTAGTTTATCTCCCTGTCTTAACTTGAGAATTCTATAAGAAAGGCCTTTTGATGAATGCGTGTATATGTGAAATTGAAACATTAAAAACAGTTTACAAACTAATATCAAGTTTGTAGGAATCTTAAAAGTGAAGTGAATTATTAAAATCAAAATGTTTCTTCAGAATCAAGTGTGTGTGTGTAGATTTCCTAATAATTCATATTGCATCTCTAAATTCTTATCAATTAACTTTGGGCATGTTTTTGTGCTTTGGCACTTTACATGGCTATGTTTCAATTTGTTGCATGTTGTATTGTAATACAATTAAATGACATGCAAGTTCAGTAATGCACTGTTTTTGTTCATTTTCACTTGCTTGTCCGTCTTCTGAACTGTCTGGTCACTGATTTCTTTTCCCTGTCTTATTATATGAATGGTCACCGATTTCTTTTACTCGGCAAATATGCCTATTATACAATTGCACACATACAGGCCTGAGTAGGCTACACAGGAATGCATTATGAAGTTATTTCATAACAAGTTCAGACAAAAGTTATAAATGCACTCGAGCTTTCTCAGAAGAAAAAAACCCTGTTGCATGTGTAGGCCTACAGCACAAATTAATACACACGCAGTCATGCACTCAATTAATAGGCAGATTCACACTTTCATATAAAGGAGAAAACAAGGCAATAACTGCACAACAAGAGCATTTCAGTAATACTGAATAATTGCATTAATTAACAGGTTTGTTGCCAAGTAGTTGCGCACTAATGAATCTATAATAAAGGCAAGCACCGTGTTTGTTTTCAATGTCACACTTTTTTGCTGGTCAGTTACTGTGTGATAGGTCTGCATAAAATCATGAATCGAACAGCTTTGGTAATTAATGTGAATTTAAAAAAAGTATTTACTTCTATAAATAAAACATTTTTGAGTTCGTTTTACTACAAAAGGATAATGTTTAGGGTTCAAAAAAAGTCCTGCGGCAAGGTTTGTTTACGTATTGCTAAGCAGAGGATTACGTCCCTTGCAACGAGCGTTCAGACCATCCGCTTGGTGCGCGCCAAACGCATCTGTCATCACTTTTTATATAGCGGTGTGGCGTTATGATCCTTCTTTGTGAAGCTGTACGTTCTTTGCTGCCGTGGACCAAGATGCCTGCTTGTCTTCTTGATAATGTCAGGCCCTGGCTATACTGCGATGAATGATTTTTACCCGTCACCTGCTTTAGTCTTTCCGAGAGAGATTTTACAACGTGCGTCCGTCTACTGTGCTGTTCAGACAACGACTCACTCTCCTCCCGCTGGGGTCTGCTATCGTGCGAGACTACGAGAATCGTAACGCCACGTAGTGGGTGGGGGTTGCGGGTAATTGGTCAGCTGGATGAGGTCACGGCTTATCTTAGTGAAACTGTAGCCTACACATGTGTAGAACAACCTAACTTCGGTCGTCTTCTAGTCAGCGACTGAACTTACATAGGTTACATCAGGCTGAACGTTGGAGGCTTGAAGCCTTAGTGCTGGGTTGAACTAGCCTCTCGCGACAAGCATCATAAGTAAGAAAGGTTTAGAAAAAAAGCCTATCTACCCATGGACACTATATAATACATATAGAGCCCATGTATCTACTGGCCCTATTTTTTCCCTATGTTACCTGAAATAGACTTTTTGTTTCTTGGCCTAACTATAACTTCCATAGCTTATCTATTAGTGTATGACATGTCCTGTCATCTTTTGATAGTTTTGCTTTATTGTGTATCACTCCTTTGTGTGGTATTTTGATCTGCATTTTTGGGGGCGGTGCCTTTTTTGTGTGGTATATACAAAAGCCCATTTAATGTATTATCACAATTGTTGATGTGAGGATAATTCTATTTGTTTTTAATATCGTATTTTCAAACATCACTTTCTGAAGTAACGGTTATAATACTCCAACACTTCAAAAAGTGCATAGCATCGACGGCATGTGATGACGTCTGATTCCTATCCTATCCTATCCTGTCCCGTAACCCGAAGGTCGTAGGGGCACCACAGATGATCGTTTAACCAACATACTCCATCTTTCTCTGTCCTCAGCAGCCCTGATGGCTTCGCTCAGTGTCAAACCAGTCCATTCTCGAATGTTGTCCTCCCACCTCTTTTTCGGTCTCCCTCTTCTTCTACCTCCTTGCACTGTGCCTTGCAGAATAGTCTTTGAAAGGCCTGATGATCTGGTGACGTGGCCATACCATCGGAGTTTGTCTGATTCACGGACTTAAATTAGAATGGAGGTTAAGCTTGCCTTCTTACCGTTCACATTCCATCCATTGCCGCTACACAAAATATCACACTTATATACCTTAGTAAGATCAAAGCACGAACACAAGTTAGGACTGTTTTAGGTGGGGGGGGGGGGGGGGAAGAAATATAGATTTATACGGTCAATGGATAAATAAAAATAGTGGAATTACCATTTTAAAAAGATGACTAGTGAATACAAGTGTCCCGTACGTGGGTGCTCTGGTTGTAGGGGGACTAAAGGAAAAAAAAGACGATCGGGCCAGTTTAACTACCGGTAAATATTACTATATACAATCCGGTATTATTAATGTTATCGATTATAATGACATCATCGAAAGATTGTTAAGGTTAGGTTGGGACTATAGGATTTAGACTAGTGTTCGATAGGTCTCAAAAGGTTGGTTATGAGGAAGTCAACCCTTTTTTCCTTTCACAAAATGAAAAGGTTAATTGGTTGAAGTTTTAAAACATTCCGGAGTAGGTGTGGATGAAAGAAGGTGAGTAACAACATATAGTTTAAAGTCTTATCCTATCCTATCCTATCCTGTCCCGTAACCCGGAGGTCGTAGGGGCACCACAGATGATCGTTTAACAGCATACACCCATCTGTTTCTGTCCTCAGCAGCCCTGATGGCTTCGCTCAGTGTCAAACCAGTCCATTCTCGAATGTTGTCCTCCCACCTCTTTTTCGGTCTCCCTCTTCTTCTTCCTCCTTGCACTGTGCCTTGCAGAATAGTCTTTGCAAGGCCTGATGATCTGGTGACGTGGCCATACCATCGTAGTTTCCGTTTCTTCACCACTGTGAGCAGGTCATCGTGTTGTCCAATGGCTTGTGTGATGGTCTGTCGGACTTCGTCGTTGGTGATGTGTTGGGTATAGGAAATGCCCAGAAGTCTTCTGTAGCACCTCATCTCCATGCTTTGTATTCTTCGTTGGAGATCTGCTGTGAGGGTCCATGCTTCGCAAGCATCTATGAAGATGGAGATGACAAGGGAGCGCAGCAGTCTTACTTTGGAATATAGACTGATGGTCCTGTCTTTCCAAATGGGCTTCAACCTTGTCAGGGCAGCAGTTTAAAGTCACAAATTGTATAAAGACATAGATTAGAGAGAGAAAGAGAGAGAGACAGACAGAGAGAGAGAGAGAGAGAGAGAGAGAGAGAGAGAGAGAGAGAGAGAGAGAGAGAGAGAGAGAGAGAGAGAGAGAGAGAGAGAGAGAGAGTTGTGTTACTGTTAGGAAGCCTCTAACTCTAGTTAGCTTTCAGATTCTTCTATAATTTTACAGATGACAAATTTCGTTGTCGGCAAGGGTAGTTAATTTTTAGAGATGACTCCTTCGTGTGCAAGGATGATAATAGTCAAGAAAGGGAGGTATTCTGGGACGTTACCGTTTAAAGTGAGGTAGCTACTGGAGTGTCGATGAGGAGAGAGTGCATGATAAATAGGTCGCGATACTGATCAAGGGATGCTCCCCTATACGCTCAATGTGTCCGGGGACACAAATTTAATTAAGAAGAAAAAAAAATCAAGGGATGCGGTCAGCATTAGTTCAACGCTATATCAAAATACACCCCGATCGCTAATCGTGATCACATCATCTTCAGCAAATTTGGTGGGTCTTTTTGCCTCCCTTGATTTCGTCTGTCTCTCATGTCTCTGCCTAGATGTATTCCATGGAAAAATGTCTTTTTCCTGTGTGAGTCTCCCTCCTCCCTCCCCCCTCTCATCCCACCCCGTTCCACTTCAACCCTATCTCCCCCTCTCTCTCTCTCCTCTCTCTCTCTCTCTCTCTCTCTCTCTCTCTCTCTCTCTCTCTCTCTCTCTCTTATGCAGTTATATTTGATATCAGGAAAGCATTTGATCGTGAAAATCATGTTATTTATATTGATCCAAGGTCTAGGAATCAAACTTTCAAAAATCTAGTTTTCGCCTCTTTCTTTTCTTCACATTTAATGAAAACGCAGCAGTCATAATATTTTTATTCATGGTTTCTTTTTTCGTCCTGGAAATGTGATTTGTGGGTTGCTTCAAGGTTGTGTCCTTGGTCCTATTATGAAAAAAAAAGGACCAAATGATTTAGATAAAAATCTGATCTTGTAGGTTGAAGCAGCAAATCTTTGAAGAAGATCAAATGTCAACAGATTTGGACTAGATTCTTCTTTTGTAAATTTAAAAAAGGTAAAATCAAAGTAACAATAAACTGTTTATTGGTTGTTGTGATGTACGGTGGATTTTTTTTTTTTAATTTCTGTGGCAGAAAAGGTGCCAAGGGACGAAAGTGGACTTCCTGATTCGTCAGCCCAACGCAGACGATGAGAATGACAAGAACAAGCGAGGTAAATCTGCTGGAAGAGGGCGCGGGAGGAGTGCTTCCCCTTCCAAATCGGCCAAAGGTGGAAAGAAAGGCGGCAGCGGAAAGAAAGCTGGCGGCAAAAAGTCTGGAAAGAAGGGCGGAAAGAAGAAGAAGAAGAAGTAAAAGAAGAAGAGAGACGAAGATTCTAATACAGTAATATAAAAGAAAGGACACGTTGAATGTGAAGTATAAAAGTCGAAGGTGAATGTCTTGACGCAAATTTATTTACAAAATGCTAACTATGTCTGTTTGAATTAGATATATAGGATGAAAAGGAAGTTCTAGTTAAAACTCGAGAGAGAGAGAGAGAGAGAGAGAGAGAGAGAGAGAGAGAGAGAGAGAGAGAGAGAGAGAGAGAGAGAGAGAGAGAGTATACAATCTCTCTTCAAATTTCGATTTTTTTATTCTAACAAAACAAGTCCTTGCTAATTAACCGATTTTGTTCGCTTTGCGGAATCAATATAATGGAAAGAATTGGAGGTTGGATAGGTATAATTTTGAATAAAAATTTAAACAAAAAACAGTTTCTTTATTAGAAATGTGTCGAAATTGGTCACTTGACTCACCATGATTATTGTTTTAGGCCTGTGTTCAAAGCTCTAAATTTAATCCGTTTCCTCAGGTTTGTTATAAAGCATTGTGGATTTTTGGTTTTAATTGCTTTTGAGGGGTCTACATTCACCTCTAGTTGCTTTCTCAGCAAAAGCACGGGAGCCGCAGAGCCGAGCCATCCAAATGGCTTGACAGTGATGGAAGACCACAAAAAGGGACGTTAGAAATGAAGATTTTTTGCAGGCTACAAGTATGAAATAGCTGTACCCAGTTCGTGCCTTTGTACCACCAGTCAGCATCACCTGCCTTGCAATGGTGGCTGTACAGTAGTGTAAACAATCTGCAGCCAGAGAAAGAGGAAAACAAAATATCGTAAACAAAACCACAAAAAAACTTTTGTATAAATTTTAGATGCAGTTTTTTAACATTAAAATTTTGTTTCATTATTGAAAATTTTTTATTTTAACAAAAATATATAGTAAATATTAGTAGAATATATGTTCCCAGAATCCGGAGTGGTCATATTGACATTATGATTTTTCAACTTCACCTTTAGTAGGCTGAAGAAGGTAATGTGATGATGTCGAAATATACCACGGCAAATAATAGAATCTGATTCAAGATAATATCTACTCACTATAATATATATTAGAATGATTTGATATCATTTAATTAATTAGTGATTTTATTGTTTTTTTAATATTTCATTTTGATTTTGTCACTTAATTTTAAAAAACAATTTTTGGGGGGTTGGGATGTTATTTCAACTTTATTTAGCCTATTTTTTATTTACTCTTTATTTCTTTGTACAATGCATTATTAAATTGTACACAAGTATTTTTTTTAATCATTTAATGCTTAGAATTTGATTATTTTCTTTAATTTTCCTGAGTTTTGTTGCACATTTATTAGTGTTTTTGTCATCTTATTACCCATTCAATTTCGGTTGTGCTATTCTTTGCAATATACTATTTTGCTGCAAATGTTTTATTTTTGAGATTTTTTTTTCTTAACTTTTTCAGTACAGTATTTTTTTTAGAAATTGTCGGTTAATGGTGTAAGTATCTATTGCGTTGATGTCTCATTTTGTGGTAGACAATGGACGTATATATTATGTATTTTCCCCTCAATCCCATTCGTCTTCTCATGTATCTATCATTTAAAAGTATGTTTATATCGCGCTTTTCCTGCTCAAAGCATTGGCTGATAACAGGAACTCAAGCTGCCCAAGGTGACAACTTGCTGCTTGGTGCGCATCGCCTAACGCCTTAGACAATTGATCACCTCCTGTGGGAATAGAACCTTTTAGTGCTTGCTGGCTGAATTTATATGTTTCTGGAACTCGCCCGTGTGAGCCTCAGCATCTTGAAAGCCCGTGCAAGGGAATGTGTGCGTGCACAGACTATACATCGGTTTATAACCCGTTCCTACCCATCAACGTCTTTTCCCGACCCCTCCCAACAACCTAGGACCTCACTCCCACCCACCCACACCCTTTGTCGCTCTCTCTCTCTCTCTCTCTCTCTCTCTCTCTCTCTCCCTCTCCCTCCCCCCGAATATTTATAATATTTAATATTTCGTATTCGTATATTCTCTCTCTTCACCCCCCCCCCTTTCTTTCTCTCTCTCTCTCTCTCTCTCTCTCTCTCTCTCTCTCTCTCTCTCTCTCTCTCTCTCTCTCTCACACACACACACATCGAATCGAAAAGCGTTTTTTTTTTTTTAAATCACCATAACGCCTTACGTGTCCATGTCCTGCGCGGGTACTGGCGCTATTCGGAAGAATTCACTCCATCGTGATAAACCAGCTGTGATATTTGTTGAACTTGTTATATATCCCAAATGTGTCAAGTTTTTATACTGTAAAAGCCGTCAACTGCTTGGTGTTTTTGTTGTGTGTTTTTTAAATAAAGAAAAACCGCGTTATTGTATAATTTGTTACTGTTAGTATTACAGACCATGTTTTAACTTTGTTTTTTAAAAAAACAAACTATTTAGTATATTTGAGTAATTTTAGTCTCTGTCTTCACTCTTAGCCTACGTAGCCTTAATATATTATTGTTAAATATTTATAGTGCCTTTATAACTTAGTGTGTGTACGAATGTGCAGCTTTAAGAAATTGTATTTTTCTATACTGTACTCAGTGTAGACCTAGTCTAAGACTTTTATCAAAAGACGCCAAGCAAAAGCAAGTTTATGCTGTAGTTTGTTGTATGTTTCTATATTTACTATATTTTAAAAAAAAATCTTTTTGTTTATATTTCATAGGTTAATATAATAAAATTTGCCTTGAATTTATTTGTTTTAAATTTTATTTTTTTTGGCCTGCATGTATCGTGTTTGAGGATTGTATGCTTCTAAATGTGAAATGTGTTTATTTTTATTGACATTATGATTATGATATCAATTTTTACTTTAATTTTTAAGCTGCTGTATAAGACTTTTGAGTGTGTTTTTTTTTTTGTGTTTTTTTTAACACTAACTTGATTTGTTGCCTTTTTTTGTAAATAATAAAACTGATGTAATTTTCAACATTCAAGAATGGTAAATTGTTTCTCTATCTGTCCGTTCTGTGCTGCCTGTCTGTCTTTGTTTCTCTCTCTCTCCTATTTCTACTCCTAATTAAAGCAATCCTTACTAGCCCATAAACTAATCTTCTGACAACTGTGATCATTTAATTAGTTGCTAACCTTCTAAGTAATTGATATTGTTTCTTTTTAAACCGACTCATTATATTGCAATTTCCTTTCATCAATTTCTTGATTTCTTTACCTAAATCAACTATATTATCTATATTGTGCAATGGTCATTTTATCTGCTTCTATAATCCTTTGAAAATAATGGGTTATTTCAAACATTTCATATTTTGATTTCATTTTATATTTTATGCTTTTTCTTTTATCCTATGCCAGCAGCTGGATTTTAAGACTTTAGTACTCTGCTATATTATCAATAGTGCAAACCAAACAGTGTGTCTATGAGGTACTGTATGTAGAGTTAATTGTGCTTTAATGTTTTAAAACTATGTACAATTATGATCAATGTACACTATTAGCAAATGTTTATTATAATGTTGTAGCCTGTATCATCTATTTACAAATGCGACTTGAGAGAGGAAGGGAGAGAGAGAGAGAGAGAGAGAGAGAGAGAGAGAGAGAGAGAGAGAGAGAGAGAGAGAGAGAGAGAGAGAGAGAGAGAGAGAGAGAGAGAGAGAGAGAGAGTACATACATGTACACCGCGACAAATATTTGTGCATGCTCTGCTCACCACTTAGGCCCAGGTTCTGTCGTCTGCTATGCTTAAATAAACAATTCAAAATCTTCTTATCGTGTACACATAATTCCACACTGTTCCTGTTCTTCCATTACTGCAGCACTTTTAAAACTCCATTATATATCCTTCTGGTACTGTTTCCAAAGTTTTGCCATCACTTTATAAAGTTTCCCTTCCAAATTATCCTTCCTACTGCAAACAATGTCATCCGCATTTTGCGGATGACATTGATGGATTGGCTGGAGAGGAACAAGAACTTGAACAGCTGGTACAGAGGCTTGACACCACCTCCAGAGCTTATGGAATGGAAATAGGTGCAGAGAAGACCAAAATGATGACCAACAACACCAATGGCATCAACACGGACATCAAAGTCCAAGGCCAATCCCTCAACACATTGCATAGCTTCAAATATTTAGGAGCCATTGTATCAGACAATGGGTCTCGACAGGAAGTCCTCTCCAGGATCGCACAAACAACTGCTGCCCTGACAAAGTTGAAGCCCATTTGGAAAGACAGGACCATCAGTCTACATTCCAAAGTAAGACTGCTGCGCTCCCTTGTCATCTCCATCTTCCTATATGCTTGCGAAGCATGGACCCTCACAGCAGATCTCCAACGAAGAATACAAAGCATGGAGATGAGGTGCTACAGAAGACTTCTGGGCATTTCCTATACCCAACACATCACCAACGACGAAGTCCGACAGACCATCACACAAGCCATTGGACAACACGATGACCTGCTCACAGTGGTGAAGAAACGTAAACTCCGATGGTGTGGCCACATCACCAGATCATCAGGCCTTGCAAAGACTATTCTGCAAGGCACAGTGCAAGGAGGTAGAAGAAGAGGGAGACCAAAAAAGAGGTGGGAGGACAACATTCGAGAATGGACTGGTTTGACACTGAGCGAAGCCATCAGGGCTGTTGAGGACAGAGAAAGATGGAGTATGCTGGTTAAACGATCATCTGTGGTGCCCCTGCGACCTCCGGGTTACGGGACAGGATAGGATAGGATAGGATAGGATAGGATAGGCTGCAAACAGCGAACACCCCTCTTTCCCCGACCTATAAATTCCGGTCATCTATAGGCGCCCGAAATAGATATTCCTGGACTCCAGTGCCTGTCGGATTGGTGAAGTCACACCGTTCTTGTTGTTTATGTTGTGTGTGTGTATGTTGTTTTTTATGTGTGTTGTTGTTGTTGTTTTTTGTTTTTGTTTTTTTGTAATCTTATCTATCCCTATTAATAAATTAATTTAAATCATGTGTATATTATATTCTTCTCTTCTTTTTTTTTAATTGATGGAGTTTTTAGCATGTCTGTTGTCAGTGATTGGAGCGAGTGCCTTTGTCGTGTTTGTTTGCGCCCCGAAAGTGTAAGTGAAGACTTAGTGTTTGAATGATTATGATAATGATATTTCATTTCAAATCCCTGATGACCTTCGCAAAATAAACATCCTTGTGTACATGATGAGACAATAAACTGATTTGTATTCGTAATCGTACTTTACTTTTTACAGTCTTACCAATCGCTTTGTGTGTTGGGAAACGTAAAAAAACAAAATTGATCAAAATTGAACAATTGAAACAACTGTGCAACGTAAACGGAACGGGAATGAATATTAATAATAGAAGCTAAGCGCCAATGGACTGGTCGCTGGTTGACTGGATTCACCATCTGTTGTTCAATCAATAATACTGATTGATTGATTGATTGATTGATTGTTGCTTTAGGTCCAGCGGACTCTTCCGAGCCAAATCAGGACCGGACAACCCCCAATCCGCATAAAAGATCTGCCGAAACAACCCCAGTGGGAAAATTGAATGCCCTCCACCGGCCAGTCACTTTACAATAAAGACATCCCACGCGGGGGACGGCTGAGGGTTGACCTCAACTACGCGAACACCCCGGTTACAAAAACAAAATAGAATACAAACATCATTATAAATCATCAACCAAACACATACATATAAAATGCCTATAGTGCTAAATAGTACATTCATAGGAAGCCCTAGTGACCACCCGGCAGAAAGCGTCCAACACTCCCAAGCTGATCCAACAGACCTCATACACAAACAAGGAGTCTTGTCCAGGAAGAGTTTTCAAGAAAAAAGGTAGGTCATTGATCTAGCGAAGAAGAAGATAGTATAGCAGAGTGAAGGACAGAGCAAGAATAGGAAAGAGTAAATGAGGAAGACAGCGACAGTGGGAATTTAAAGCACTAAATTTCCATAAAGTGGGGATACTATTTATACTGAAAACCCCCGGCACTCCAACGGGGGTACTGTTGCCGCAGTGAAGCGTCTTGCCTATAAAGGAAAGACAGGTTTTCAACTGTGGCTTTCACTGTTCCCTTTATAGGTTTGAACAATCTACAGTGGCAAGATTGCTCATGACCCCAAGGGGTAATCAATAATACTCCAACATCCGGCAGACGAGTCATGTAAAGCCTACTCTCATAGAATCTATACTCTTTGATGTCGTTGATGATGATGATGATGATGATGATGATGATGATGATGATGATGATGATGATGATGATGATGATGATGATGATGATGATGATGATGACGACGATGATGATGATGATGATGATGATGACGACGATGATGATGATGATGATGGATGATGGATGGAGGTGCGTCTTCAGACGCATCTTGAAGCTGTCAACGTGGTTACATTTCTCAGGTCAAGAGGTAGGGCATTCCATAAAAAGGGCTCCAAGTGGGAGAAAGTTCTGTGGCTACTTCCAGTGATGTTTTTCTGTGACGGTCAACACTTGATGTTTTCTTGAGCATTGACCGAGAAGAAGATGGAAAGCCTAATGTGTGCGTTGTTACGGGAAATAGGCCTATTGTCTTGAATTATGAAGGTGCTTTCTGAATCTTATGACCAAGGCTCTGTTTGATTGAAAGCCAGTGAAGATCGCGCTACGCATGGGAAACATTTTCTCTCTGTCTCGTACGAATGACTACACAGGCGCTTGTATCTGGACAAGCGAGCGCCTATGCCTGTGACGCGTCTCCCTTTGGTTATCTATAAATGGACACGCGAGCGCCTATGCCTGTGACGCGTCCCCTTTGGTTATCTATTATAACCCAAGGGAGACGCGTCACAGGCATAGGCGCTCGCGTGTCCATATTGTTACACTCGATGTTGTTTTTTCTCTATCAGTAGTTGATTCAGCCTCGATGCTTGAAATCCTGATAGGTTTAACTCAGATTCGTTTATTCACGCAACCCGTTCAATCATCAACAAGGCAGGAGTCGTCGTTTGAAGTTTTCCACTTTTATTCAGCACACATCAACAACTGCATACAATCGCTCAATCGCTTTTTCCACTCTGCAATTCTCAACTATGAACTTTCCACTTTTTACAACTTTCTCAACTCTAATACAACAGCTCTCTCTACTTTCAACTCTCTCTTATTTTGAAACAGTGCGGCACTTATATCGTCTCTCTCTCTACTCCAGAACAAGCGAGAATACCCCTGCATAAAACACCACAACCAATCAAAAGTAATTTCATCATCACTGTCTCACGTCACACAACCTTATTTGGGATGGAAGCGTCTCGTGGTTACCACTAGAATTATCCATACGCTTCGATCGATAGTAAACAATTGACTCTAGAAAATTCTCAAATAATATCGACCAACTAAAAACACTAACGTTATACAAAGCTCCTTCTAATAACAACGCAAAATCAAATCAAAGATTATTACACTCTATTACTGCATGCTTAGAAAAATAAAACGATCGCATCTATCGTGCGCGTCACACACGCAAGCCTACCATCGCACGCGTTTCACACATAAGTCTACCATCGCACGCGTCTCCAACGTAACACATATACAAGCGCCTGTGGTCTCTATGTACCCAATGCATAAATCTGCAATATAAAGCACTGGTAGAAGAAGAGAACAGATAGATTTTCCCCTCTCATTCCTTTGTCCCTCTGAGGGTACCGTCTATTAAGGAATATGCTTTCTTTATGCTTTCATTAACTTCAGCCCCATGGTTTCAAGTGGTGAAACTACCTACTTCCTGTGGTGAACAATTTTTTTTTAATTTTATCTCTCTCTTTATTATAAGCTTGCAAATCTGTGAAAGTGATGTTTCTTTCGGTGACAATTTATAACCCGTTAGCTCCAGCAAAGTGACGTTAAGTGTTCAAACAAACAGACATTAAGCGTTTCAACTAATCGGTGAACCAAGTGTTATTGACTTTGTTGGATCTGTTCAGTGGTACAAAACTAACTTTGATGCATGTAGACAGCGTGAGAGAACATTGTATGAATCATTAAGTACTAGTAACCTCAGTTTTGTATAACGAGGGTATTGGGCGAGAGTGGGGAATCAAACCAGCCAAAATAATTTCGATCTGGGGGTTGGCTGCTGTATCTCAAGAACTAATGAACGGATTTTGACCAAACTTAATAGAAATATTACCCAGATTTTCAGTGGCCAGCCTTTTGTGCCCTCATAATTATTTGCTCTATCTCAAAGGTCAAACACCGAAAGCATTTGCAACATTAAGTAAGTAAGGTTATGAGTTGTCTGTCTGTTCTCTTTGATAATACATATGGAGCCTGAAATAAACTTCTCTAATAAGTAAATGTTTTATACTTTATTCCTCTAAACGCCATTTGATTCCTGTCTCACCCTCTTTTCCCAGCTAACTCATAAACTCACTCAAATCCACACCAGTTAACAAAAACAAAACAAGAGTCTGTTATAATATAAATATCAATATAAATATATCATTATCTGTCCACGTACAAACGCATAATTTCGAACTATTTTTATTCGTGTGCGTGTGTGTGTGGGTGTGTGTGTGTGTGTGCGTGTGTGTGTGTGTGTGTTGATTATTATTTTTAAAACTGATTTATGTGTCTTCTTCTTCTTCTTCTTCTTCTTCTTCTTCTTCTTCTTCCTTTTCTTCTTCTTCTTATTATGTTCATTTTGTTTGATTGCTTCAGGCTTTTTAATCGACAGCTACTTGTTTGTTTTGTTTGTTTGTTTTTATTGTCTTCTTCATGAAAATGATAAGACCAAAAAAAAAAAACAAAAAAAAGGGATTGATCTTACATAGTTACAAACTGCAGTGCAGTACATGAATAAAGAAACACATTGGGGCGTTCAGAGTTAATACTTTTGCATCATATAAACTGGCCAATTGAAGAAGATATGAACACTTTTGCCAATTGAATACAAATTTCAAAGCTAATTTCTCCTATTTTTGCTAAATTTCTAGGCAATGTATCGTGCATAGTGTCACATTGATATAATACATGTTTCAAAGAAAAATTTTCTTTGCACACACACACAACGTTTTTACAATACTTGGTTCTCACAGAATTCATATAAATTCGGTAGGCCATGCAAGTAACAGATCTGGGAATTCCGCAATGTTTATCATACTGTTGTTTAAAATGACAACCTTTTTTCACCTCTTGAACTATCAAATTAGAAACTTCTTTGACAGTCAATGGTAATGACAAAGTGACCGCGTTTATACGTAAAGCACCGTTTCTCGCAGCTCGATCTGCCCAATCATTATATTGAAAACCACAATGAGAGGGAATCCAACAAAAGTCTACATTTGTCCCATTTACAATTAAATTATTAATTAAGTGTTTAATTTCAATGATAATGTCTTTTCTTTCGTTATAGGAATTGGAATTTAATGCCTGAAGTACGGATTTAGAATCTACAAATATTACAATACTTAATATATTAAATGTTATGATCATGATTTTATTTAAAGCCATTAAAATTGCAAGAAGTTCAGCGGTGAAAATCGATTTTCCCTTACCTAGATAATATGATTCGGAAATTTTTAAATCAGGTATAACAAAAGCAGCGCCTGTATCACCTGTCTTTAAAACAGAACCATCAGTGTATATTTTTAAAGAAGATGAATATTTTTCTGCTAAATAAATATTAACATCAGATATGAGTAAGCTGGTATTTTCATTCTTTTTTTCAGTGGAGTAGTTTATATCATAATTTGCATTTTCAAGCTCCCAAAGAGGGATGGGTGATATCAAGTCTCTTTTATACATAAATTCTAAATTTTTAAAATGTGCCTGAATTAAATCTTTTGTATAAGTTGCAATAGTTTGAAACATTTTAGTATTTTGAGTTCTTTTAGGGAAGTTGACGTCTGATCTTAACTGCAATTCTTCCTGTGTGCTATTAAATACCGCAGATGCTCTGATAATATATTTAGCACACATCATTTTCCTCCATTTTTCTAAAGGAATAACACCTGCCACTTCATACGTTAAACTAGTTTTAGTATGAATGGGAACACCTAACGCTAGTTTTAGAGCTTTGCTATCTAAACTCTGTAATTTATTAAGGTAGCAGACAGGAGCAGAGAAATAAACTTCCTGTCCATACGTTATTTTTGATCTAATGAGAGCACAAGCTAAATGAACTAAAACTTTTGAATCTTGACCCCAAGGTTGTTTAGCAATGATTTTCAACAAGTTATATCTTTTAACGGCTTTGTGTATTAAATATAGTCAATATGCTTTTTCCAATGCAACTTACAAGTTAAATAAACACCCAAAAATTTTACTTCTTTAACATATTTAAGTTCCTCTTTGTCAATAAATATTTTTGGCAGTTGCCTTGGCTCTTGACCATTATTAAATAAGATCATGTTTGTCTTCTCTTTAGATAATTCCATACCATTTAAACTCATATAAAGTATAATTTTATTTATTTCATTCTGATAAAGTTTAGTAATGTGTTTTACTTCGAAAATGGACGTTTTCTTTCTCAACGAAACATTCATCCAGACCGCGATGTTATCAGCATACTGAACTAGCTACTATATTCCGTAAAGTTTACACTTGGGTGCATGTATCCGTTTCTCGTTAGTTAGTTAATTCATTTAACTTACTTCATGACTTTGTTTTCTTATTTGTTTTCTTTCCCCACGAGGTTATTGTGTTTCTTGGTTTTTTTATACTATAGTTGTATGTAATTCTTTTTGTTCCTCTCCGCCTGAGACATTTCATTGTTATCATTGGTCAAAGGATAGCATTTATTTATGCCTTGCTTTTGTGTACCCTTTATGTTCTCCATGCTTTGTTTGCTTGTCACAAATAGCACAAACAAGAAGACTCTGGGCTATCCCGCATTTGCAAATTCTGCACCAAAGTTGTGGAACGGTATGCCCCGGGCTTTCAAGCAGTCACAGTGGGCGGAAGCCTTCAAGAAAGCCTTGAAAACTTACCCTTTTTTTTAGTTGTAAATCTCATCTTAATGGTCGTTATCTGCCACAGTGAATTATTTTATATATAGTGTGTATATAATTATATCATTTCTGCATCTCATGGCTATCTTTCAATTATTTTTTTTAAAGCGCAATGAGCATGAACTCTTTTGTGGGGACCTGCGCTATGCAAGACAATATCGTCATCGTCATCATCATCATCTTCATCATCATTTTCATCATCATCATCATCATCATCATCAAGATAAAATAAACTAAAAGAAATACATATTTAAAAAATAAAGAAATAAAATAGTATACCTAAAAGCTGTACATCAACCAAACTTTTAATGTCACCCTCGATCGATTAAAAAATAATAAAATAATTTTCAAAAGAGTTAACCATAACCTACCCCAAAGAGAAACGTTCGGAGAATTTATATACAGTTTTTATTGTTACATTTCATTTGCTTGCTGTATAGTGCTACCACATAAAAGAAACATCAAAAACAACAACAACAACAACAACAAACAAACAACAACAAAAAATCAATGGTTGGTTGACTTTAAGGATCGGTTGGAATATAATCGAATAGGAGTAAGCTTGTGCATTGATTATAAATTGACATTTCATCTCAACTATAGTGCAAAATTTAGGACAGGAAAGGGAGATAAAAGAGGTTGAAATGAACTGACTAATCCAGTTACTGGTCTTGGTAAGTGTTCGCGTCATCTGCTTGTGTGAATAAAAAGTTGTGGAAGAAGGTCTGTGGTTTTATTTATTTATTTATTTATTTATTTATTCCTGGAGAGGAACAAGAACTTGAACAGCTGGTACAGAGGCTTGACACCACCTCCAGAGCTTATGGAATGGAAATAAGTGCAGAGAAGACCAAAATGATGACCAACAACATCAATGGCATCAACACAGACATCAAGGTCCAAGGCCAATCCCTCAACACAGTGCATAGCTTCAAATATTTAGGAGCCATTGTATCAGACAATGCATGGTCTTGACAGGAAGTCCTCTCCAGGATCGCACAAACAACTGCTGCCCTGACAAGGATGAGCCCATTTGGAAAGACAGGATCATCAGTCTACATTCCAAAGTAAGACTGCTGCGCTCCATTGTCATCTCCATCTTCCTAGATGTTTGCGAAGCATAGCCCCTCACAGCAGACCTCCAACGAAGAATACAAAGCATGGAGATGAGGTGCTACAGAAGACTTCTGGTTTGCATTTTAAATTTTATTGCAATTATGGCCTTGCAGACCAAAGGTTAGTTTTGCAATATTGTGTGTGATTTTGTTTACCCTTGGTATATTTTCTAGTATTTACACTTTTCTGCTATCCTATGCACCAACGGGAATCCCCTCAATGAAACATACTTCCGGTTTCTTTCTCCGCGTGTTTTAGTGAGTTATTTCCAAATATTCAAGAATAATAACATGTGTCACTGGCCACCTGTATCGTACCCTCACTTTTTTTGGGGGGGGGCTGCAGTTTATTATCCCTTTCTATCGCCAGTGGCGCGCCTAAACCCTACCTACCTAACATTATTTGTGAATTTTTGAAAAATATTCGAAAAAAACATAACGCCCAGATGCTGGCTTGAACCCACACCTGTCAGGCGCAATTGGTTTCTGGCTTGTAGACAAGGCAAGTTAGTCCCGTCTTAGCCCACTTGGCCACAACGCTCGCCTACCATAGTCAACTACTTCGTGTTTTGTGAAGGTTGCGACGGCGAAGCTATGGAAAACTACAAGAGTCTTCAGGTCCTGTTTCACTTTCTGTCGATGATCGACGCACCTCCGAAATCACCACAAATACAGGCCTCTACGATTGTTTTTTGCATCCTTTCACTGAGCATGTACTTCCTCCACCGTTTTTATACTTATCCCACTCGTTTTCTGGCTCTAACAATCGTCGTTTTCAGCAATTTGCCATATTTAAAAGTCACGCATCAAGCTTTGATAAAAGCAAAACAAGCCAGACCGGAACTTGGTTTAATTCTAACCTTGTTTTAATTTATAATGGCGATACCCACGAGTTTTTATGAGAGGTGCCGGAAAGTTATGAATACAAGCTTTGGCAAAATGTCTGTTGTTATATAGGCCTACTAATTCACTGTCACCTTTTTGATAATCTATATATTATATTATGAACTCTTTTGTCATTTTGTTGGACTTACAATATCTCTGTTTTATTACAGGTTGTGGTGACCAAGCAGTGTGACTGTGCTCATCCAGAAGATTTGGAACAGCTGAAGCAGCAAGCCCTAGCATCACTGAGCTAAAAGCAGGATTCGAAAGATTATACATCACAAAAATAATTATGAAAAAAAGAAACTCAAGATGAGGAGGGGAGAGTGGGTGTGTGTGTGAGGAGGGAGAAGAGGGAAAAAGGCAAGAGTAGCGCAGTGGATAAACCACACCAATATGAGGAATCGGAGCTATACTTGCCTGTTTTATTTATAATAAAAGATCCGCACCTCAAATCATTATTTCCTGCGAGATGCGTGAGCATTAGAAAGTCTTGTATTATTATTATTACCATTTTCATTACTTCCAGCTTAGATGTGCATTGTAGGTGTATAAAGAAACTTGGGGGAAGTTCAACGTCAAACAAATATTGACTGGAATCATTTTGACAAAAAACAAGATCGCATTCGTACTTTCCACCATGAAAAAGCAAAAACGAAAGCATCAGGACTCTATAGCGTCATTGGATAACACTGCTACAAGTGATTGTTTTGACATGTGGATAAAACCACTTATTACGCTATTGAGCTATTTCTGTCTAGATCTTAGGCTTATGCACAAGCCTCTTGCTGCTGCTGCTTTGTTTTTCTGCACAAGGACCGCCATTACTGACCCAAAACGACGTCATTTTTCCTTGCATGCGCAGGCTTAGCATGTGCACTTGTGCTTACAGTATGGCTATTGACTAGAAAGATTCCTTGAAATTAACTTGGACCAGCGAACTGTGTGTAATAGTTATCATAATTATGTTCTTTAAATTATAAATTCAGTCTCCCAGTTGCAGTTGGTTTTATTGCAGTTAACACTTTTCATCCATTGAATATGGTTAATCATACACAATAGTTATTTATACGGTGAATCAAATCACATAGTTCAGATTGTTGATTAAACGTTTTCTTTAAATCAAATACTGATGTTCCATCATGTGATGAAATGTGCTTTCTTGACATGATGTGAATGGTGTTGATTTTCCCCGTTGGGGTGCCGGGGTTTTCAGTATAAATAGTATCCCCACTTTCTGGAAATTTAGTGCTTTAAATTCCCACTGTCGCTGTCTTTCTCATTTGCTCTTTCTCATTCCTGCTCTGTTCTATTAATCTGCTATACTATCGTCTTCTTCGCTAGACCAGTCTCCTACCTTTTTTCTTGAAAACTCTTCCGGGACAAGACTCCTTGTTTGTGTATGAGGTCTGTTGGATCAGCTTGGGAATATTGGACACTTTCTGCCAGGTGGTCACTAGGGCTTCCTATGTTGTTATTATTTAGCAATGTAGGCATTTTATATGTATGTGTTTTATTGATAATTTATAATGATGTTTGTATTCTATTTTGTTTTTGTAAACGGGGGTTCGATAAGTTGGGGTGAAGCCTCAGCCGTCCCCTGCGTGGGATGTCTTTATTGTAAAGTGACTGGCTGGTGGAGGGCATTCAGTTTTCCAACTAGGGTTGTTTCAGCAGATCTTTTATGCGGATTGGGGGTTGTCCGGTCCTGATTTGGCTCGGAAGAGTCCGCTGGACCTAAAGCAACAATTATGTAATGGTGTCGATCAGCACGTATTCTTGGCATTGAATTGCATGCTCTATAAGTGAACAATGGATTGGCTTAGAAAACTGCCTAAACGTTTTGGGTTCCTCAAGGTTGTGGGGGTAAAGACGAGTCTTAAAAAGTTTAGTTTTCAAGATTTGGTATAAAGTTTTGAGGTTTATGAAAGGTTGGGAGATTGATGACACAAGGAGACTCCCAATAGTTGTTTATATTTTTTCCTTTTCAATATTTCTATCCTTATGTTTTTGAAACACCCCCTTTTCCCTCCGTGGGTTTCAGTATAAATAGTATCCCCGCTTGCTGGAAATTTAGTGCTTTAAATTCCCACTGTCGCTGTCTTTCTCCTTTGTTCTTTTTCATTCCTACTCTGTTCTATCAATCTACTATACTATAGTATACTATCTTCTTCTTCGCTAGACCAGTCACCTACCTTTTTTTCTTGAAAACTCTTCCGGGACAAAACTCATTTGTGTGCGAGGTCTGTTGGATCAGCTTTGGAACATTGGACGCTTTCTGCCAGGTGGTCACGGAGACTTCCTATGATATTATTTGGCAATGTAAGCATTTTATATGTATGTGTTTTTTTGATATTTTATAATGATGTTTGCATTCTATTTTGTTTTTGTAAACAGGGGTTCGAGAAATTAAAGTATAGCCTCAGCGTCCCCTGCGTGGGACGTCTTTATTGTAAAGTGACAGGTTGGTGGAGTGCCTTCAGTGTTACCAGTAAGGTTTTTTCAGCAGATCTTTATTGCGTATCAGGGGCGAGTCCTCCTTCAGCGAATTTGTGATCTTGATTTTGTGGTCCTGATTCAGTTCTCTGCAGTCCGCTGGACCCTGTAAGCAATGAATAATTAATTTTCAAACAAACCAACTGACCAAACGACCCTTTCACTCATCTGCCAAGAGGACACGCTGATCGACACCTCCATTCTTGTGCTTCATGATATATGTGTGTGTGGCGTTGTGATATGACAAGCAGCATCAGCTTTGAGCAGCACATACTCCAAAGCTCTCTGGAAGCTTCAGCCACAAAATCTTGTTTCTAAAAATTCAAAGAATCTAAAACTTTGATTTAAAAAAAGGTCTATTACTCAAAACTAATCCAAATTTCTATGATTCTCAAGTACATATGCACACAACAAATGAAGTTCATCAGAAAGCTTTACTAATATAAATATAAGTGTACAATTAGAAGCTTTCAGCACATCAACAATTATTAGCTTGCTTATATTGCAACACAAGCAACCTAAACGGAAACTACGAATATACCAAACAATATAAAGAGTAATCTAATGCACACTTTCAGCTTTCACAATATTGTAAATTAACGGTCAACAGAATTTCATGTAAACAACACTTCAAAATATAGAAAAAGTATCTGGGATGACAAACAAATTGTTTAAAAATATCAAAATGGTTGGAATCAACAGTTCAAAATTTACTTACAATGAACTGTAAATTATACACAGAGTAAAAAAAGGTTATATTTACATTATGGACACAACAAACCAAGCATAATCTGCAAATGTGATTTCAAATTAAAAGTAAAAGTTTCTTTTCTCCCGAACAACAATCAGTTATGATATAAATCTCGGGTACATACATACACACACACAAACCTACAATTATTCATTTACACCCTTGCACGAACATGTACATACACGCATATATTCATAATTCTCAACACATACACTGCCATAGGTTCTGGTGTTTTTTTAAAAACTTAAATACAATTTGAATGAAGTGATCTGTACTGAAATAACATTTGAATTGTGTGATCTACACCAAAATACCATTTGGATTTATCTACACTGAAATACCATTTGGAGTGATCTACACTGACCCAGAACATGTTCTGTATTCTTCACCTCATTTCAACAGTCATAAGCACGCACGTGAAGTACCCCCTCCAACAATTCAAATCAGGGAATCCGCACGAGGTATTATGTAAAACTCGCAGTAAGTTTTGCTCTGGGCTTAGAGAGTAAGAGCTCCAATGGTGTATATGGTATGCACGTATAGCTGACTTGCATTCTAATCTTCACACATGCACACAGATATGCAAACATGTCGCACTGGCTTAGGCTTGGCGCACATACCTCTATGCAAACACACATCCATAAAATAATCCACAAAATATTTGGTAACACAAAAAATAAAGTTCAACACAATAAATTGAGCAAAATATATATGAAATTGGGCCACATCAGCTGGTACTGCACAACATCACAACTTGGGTAAAGGTAGCTTTAAAAGCTTTCCTGTAACTTCAGATGTAGCTTAGAGGTATTGGGGAAACCCTTTCCACTGGACTAGCTTTGTGAAGGCGATGCTTAGTGTTAGTTATCCCCATGGTTGCGGACAGTTCTATTTACCTTGTAGTTTCAATCTAAGGATGGACATTGCCATTTTCCTCCATTTATGGGATTAAAATAATCAGTCCTAAATTACGAAGTACAAATTTGGATGACAATCCACAAACCAGTGAATACTAGTATACAAAATTGATAATTAAAATCTATTGCAATATGCCTGAAAATCTATACTGAAAAGGTAAGCCAAACCAATCGAGTTGAACAAGTTTAGTCATTGATACATCATGACGTTGTGAAAGCTTAGGTGTGTGTGCAATTGGGAGCTGACTGTAAATAGGGATACCCACCTTAGGTGTTTGTCTTACGAGAAGGCGGTGTTTGTTACCTCCCTTTTCTCAGTAACAGCTTTGAAAGAGTGGTGACAATCTCCTGTCCCTCACGGCTTTACCTTTCTTGATTCTGAAGAGAACAAATTGTATCTGGGTATAAATTAAATAGCTGGCAAAATTCTGATTGTAACCCAACTGCTAACCCATCAACAAATCTTTCAACATATTTTCAACACATTTTTCATCACAGAAAATAATATCGCACATGACCACGCCGCAAAAATTTGGTGCAAATTAAATCCAATCACACGCAACGAGCGTTAGTTAAATCCATTCTATAAACTGAATGCACAATATCTCCAACATATATTCATTGACACAAACATATTTTACATGTTTGCCAATAAATAATATTTACACCTATGCACATGACGCATCCAAACAATAAATGATACTTACATAATAAAAGTAATGATATCAACACACATCAACAGATAATCTTCCACCACAAATAAACAGCATACGGGTTTTCAACTTTGTATACATTTTTTTGTTCAAATTCACTCCTGCTATATGAAGGAGACTTAACATTTACAAAACAATCTCATCTGCATTACACTCCTGCTCCTAATCTATATCTTTGACTATTCTTGTAGAGAAAACATGTGTATTTGTGCATAAATATAATCATAAATCAACTAAAATATTTAAACACACACAATAAAAAACATAAATCAGATGTTTTTACCTAGATCTCTAGGCTATATATATTTGTTTATTCTCTTAGAGAAAATACTTGTATTTTGTGCATACATGGCATCACTCCTACTGATGTTTGCAAATAAATAGACTATATTTACATGTTTGCATAACTCTTCTGTACAAATCAAACGGAGGAGGTTTGGGGCAAAACCATCAACTGTGCCGACGCAAGTTGCACAGCTAGCCCAAAGGGCTGCTAAAAGGTTTGGCTGAACCCATGCCACCAAAATACAATCCTGCTGCAAGTTTGCACATTGTGCAACACCACATACCTGCCCCACAAAACCACCCTGATCAAACTGCAACATCTATTTAAATATTCTATAAAGCTCAGTTTTTTTTAATCTCACAATGAAATGCTGTGATCCTATACCATTACTACAAAAGACTGCATCTGTTATAACTAGTATTCTAATTTTGTAATACAACAAACTGCAAAATGTTTGATTATAGGAGACTCCATGCTATAAACACAATTCCAGTATCAAACTTTTTTGTTCTACGCATGCATTAAATGGCACCCCTCACATCACTCCACACCAGCTCAATGCCTATGTGAACAGCACTGTTTAGTGCCTCCACATTTTGCTGGCTGCGGGCTATTTATAGCTTGCCTGCACCCTCCCTTCCAGTGAAAGAAAAGGAAAGGTAGCCTCGGCGAAGCTATTTATAGCTAGCCTGGCTGACCTAACCTCAAAACTAAAAAGCTTTGGTTGAGTCGGTGTGACTTAAATAATAGGCCAGTTTCTTTTACAGCTCCCACCTTTTCCATGGACTATTAACACAAACACTGTTTACTTCAGCTTAGGCTGTGTGTAGGCGTTGTCCCCAGCAGCCTTTGAAACACCGATAAGCCCTGTCTGGTGTCTCTCAATGCAGACACACAGGTGTGCATGCCAGTTTAGGCAACCACATCTTAGCTAACAATGGGGAGGGGACGGGTGATGGAAGAGAAGGAGGAAGGGAAGCGCAACAGCGCAACTAACGGTCTACAGCAATTAACGCAGACTAAATGTATCGCGTTAGTGTTTCATTAATGCAGCAAAACATATCTATCACACCTTTTAAAAAAAATTTTGATTTACACATTGTATCACACACATATTAATCATGTAATTGAACAATCATTAATTACTAAAGCAATTTCAAATAACCAAAAAATAATGCAACAAATCTTTATTACCCAAGGAAGGAATTACATGTAGGCAACGTATCTTGAATATATATTTTATATTGCACGTCATAAGCACATGGAATGTGGGTTTTTACAATTACTAGAATAAAATTTATATCTGAAAATAATAGAGAGCTTTAGACCGACCCGCGAAACTTGGTTTGTAGTGATTCCTTTCGTTTCTGGTTATGCAATCGGGAAATCCTTACAAACTTTTCTTTGTGCCTGTAGTTTTGAAGCGGCAGTGTCTTTAGTTGCAGAGGAAATTTGGCCTTTATCCAGGGCCGGAAAAGGCCATTGTAACTCTTTAATTTGTGGAGGGCGTTTTTCTGGAAAACGCACAAGTTTAGATTTCGTTCATCATGGTCTAAAACAGACACTTTTCCCAACAAAAGTTTAGTTGGAAGTTTAGGATAGAGCATAGGTAATATTTTCTTCTTCTTTTCTTTAAAAACGCAAATTAGAGAGTTTCTATAGCCCCAACATGTGTTCATTGCCTACACTAGCCTACTAACTAGCCTGTTTAGGCCTACAAACCTAGTAGTATAGGGCTCATCTAAACCAAGGGCTGTTAGTGCAGATTCATAAGAATACACCAGAATAGTGATTTTACATCTTTACCATACCCATAGGAGACACTTGAAACCTAGAAATAATGCAAAACTTATGTTGAAAACCTCAAACAGAACCACAAACTCCTCCGCCATTTTACATCTGAAAGCAAAAGCAGCCCCAGAACAGCACCCTTTTTGGGGGGGAGCAAAGTACACCTATTTTAATGAATGAATAACAACAAAAATGGTGTAGACGTAGACTGGTGGTTTTCCTACGAAAAAGAACTATGAACCAAGTTTCTGCGCTTTCTAAAGCTCTCAATTATGGAAAAACATATCTGAAAACACTAAAGGTGAAACCATTGCTATGTATGGCCATATATTTTGACACTGGGAAAATGGACACATCATTTTATTACAATAAAATTTTGGTAATCTTCTATTTTCCCATATTTTTTATTTGTTGAAAACACATGTTGATATTGTCTTGACTTTTAAATTTAATCTGAATTTGGACTATTTTCATAAGGATGAATTTTTTTTTTTCAAAATGTACAATAATTTGGGCAATTGTGAGGAATAACTTTTTGATAATGTATGTATTTCAAGTCACCAGGAACTATGATGATGCAGGCATTTCAACTCGACATAAACAATGAATTTGAAAAAAACTTGAAATTTATTTTCTATTCGTTTTTGTCTTTTTAAAAAATTCCCTCTCCTCATCTCTCTCAAACTGAACAATGATGTGAATAAATAATAAATACGTTATTTTTAAAAACACATAAATGTCCAGTTCTCCATTCCTACACCTGCCAGCTACCTTGGTGGATAAATATGCTGCCAACGCATTGCCTGAAAAGAATTTACAAAAACATGGTGACATAATGTGTCAATGTATTCACTGCATCATAAAGATAATATCATTCAGTAATAGCATTAGATGACAAACTAGTCTTACTGCAACCTAAAAAAATATAATAATGATTATGTCAACTGTCTTCTTCTTGTTCTTCATCATCATCATCATCATCATCATCATCATCATCATCATCATCATCACCATCATCATCCATGCATTCAAAGCAAAGACAGACTATTCTGTAAGAAAAATGGGATGTAACTTTAACCCCCCCCCCCCCCACTCCCCCAAAAAAATAAAAATAAAAAAATAAGTAAATTATATAGATAAAATACAAATCAAACCAGGAACTAACATTACGCAGCTGAAGGAAAAAAGTGAAAGTTTTATCAGAGGTCAAAAACACCACCATGCAAGGCAAGCAGGGAAAATAAACAAAAGTCGCATATAATGCAACATTATATCATACAGGTGCACACTATCAAACACACACACACACCTACACACTAAACCCTGCACATTCACGCACACACACATTGACACGCATTCAATTTTATGCAAATTCACACCCACGCACTCATACACACATGCGCTTGTATAAAAAAAACTTGATCCAAAGCTGCTGGACAGAGCATGTTTATAGAGTAGGTCAAACAACACTATCAAAATGGCCAATCAGGCGACATCTTTTGAGAAAGCAACAACAACAAGTGTAGTATAAAAAAAATGTATGGTAATCAAATTGGCCAGAATCAACAAATTCCTCACACAATATTAATTTTGTTTAAAGTAAATGTATGGTACAGTTCAATTACATTATGAAAACCAGTAAAAAATAAAAGAAGGAATGTAGCTTGAAGAAAGACCATCAAGCAACCACTACCAGCACCAAAGAGAAACTCTGCACTAACGCAGTAATCATAAACATAAATTATGTACATGAGGTAATGTATACACTTGATGGAAGGTAAAGGACCAGCTCCAAAGGTCAAGGTCACAAAAACAAGAAGTCAAGGTCACTGGGAATGAACACAGTCCTTGATGAAACCAAGTTTCAATTTCAAATTTCTCAACTCAACATCTCATCAATAGTAAATCAAAACATATTTAAGCATAATACACATCAAAATCAACAAGATATCAGCAACAAACTGTGTCTCAAACTATTCAAGGTCACAAAGATGTCCTTCAAATGACAATGACTCCTACATACATGCCAAACCACTTGGATTGTTTGTATGTTCTAAAACACAACAATGCACAAAACAAGCCATCACTACATTCCGATAGCACACAGATTTGTGGTCATGAAATGGCGTCCTTCAAATACTTTTTCAAGGTCACATTCATGCTACCTTGATCTTGAAAATCAGTCATTTTACTGGACATACAGCTGTTGCCATTAATAACAATTGTTTCAGACATTCAAATTAAAAAAATTAATTAACTGGCATCTCCACCTCCCACCCCCTCCACCCCCAAATTATGCATTAGGCTGCATTATTGAACCATGAATAAATGGCACATCATCATTTCAGAATATTCTGTTGTTAACCCAAGTAACATCTTGACACTTAAAACAACGTTTTCCACTACACTGATTTGGCAAATCACAAATTGCACATAAGACATTGACCACAGCTATATCATTATTATGCAGACATTTACATTATATGCTTTTACATTACGAAGGTTTGTTAATATGCTGAATGTTTATTCCTTGCAGTAAAAATTGGATAATTTCAAATCCGTTTGTATTGAAATATCACTTCCAGTCAAGCCCCGGTTACTCTTTGTCTTTGTTGGAAAAGACTGTTTATATTTAAAGATTGGATATATCCCAGTCCTAAGCTGCTTGAATTTATCTGAACTTCACTGCAAATTCGTGTTTGGAGTTTTTAATATACGATTTTTACACACACGACATTACATGTGGGGCTTCCTTTTTCTGTTGAAAACAAATGTCTGTCTGGACTTTGATGTATTACACACTTGCTAGTCTTCAACAGAAAAACAAACCTTTGTACAGAAATTGGCCATACATGACACAGTCAAGCTAATAACAATATTTACCATGCGACACAGTTGGTCCGGAGAAAGAATCATTTCATATGTAATTGCACATTCCAGTGATAACACTGCTGCAATATTAAGACATTCTCAGCAGCGTAATTTTGGAGGGTGTGTGAAATAGGAGAAAAAGCACTGCAGCTCATGCTAAAACACCATCCAATCCAACATGTACAGCTTATCAGACCATGCCACAAAGACATGCTTAGTGCACAAAAGCAAGTTGACAATTTCTACCACGAGTAATTAAGAAAAATTGGCCCCCCAAAAATTGCACTGTACTGGGAGGGGGTGGGGGATGGGGGAGTGGGGTTGAGAATATCAATGCTGGGTATTCAAAACGAAATTGCAGGTGTGTGCATGCACACACACACAAATTGTATACGTGCTCACTTATAGCACTGATGCATCCTCTTTCGCTAGTAAATTTTGATTTTCCGTGGACCAGTAATACATTTCGCCAACAAACTCAAATCTCAAAATTCCTGCAAAACATTTTCTCAAGATCGTTTTGCATAAAATTCTGACTCTTGTAACTAAAAAAATATTCACAGAATAGTCACTATACTCTTCACAGTTATCATTCTTTGGATCTTCACCAAGACACGCTCAATCTCTCTACATTTCCTCACACGCACGCTCACAACACGACAAACACACACACACACACCAACACAACATGCTACTGCACATGATCTTTTACATTCACTAAGCAGCATCCTCAGCCCAGTCCGGGCGATACAAAGGGTTGGGCGAGTCTTCCATGCCTTCCACACTACCAAAAGCACCAGCACCACTCCCCAAGCTAGAGGACTCTGCCGTGGTGGACCCTTTATCTTCGGCCAATGGCACACAATTCCCACCCTTTCCTCCCCCTCCAAAGCTGGGGTGCCTGCGCTTAGCAAAATCGCCAAGTTCGTACTCGGAGTTGTTGGTGCTATCTCCAGAGAGATGAGGAGGGAGTACTCCATTGAAAGACTCAGGTGACTCAGCGGCCGATGAGGTTTCTCCGCTGCTCATGTAGAACATTCTCCGTCTCCGTTCTTTGGATTGGGATGATGCAGCCCCTCTGTGGACAGAGAAAGGTAAAGATAACCCTCAAGAAAAACTGTCTGTAACAACGTTAAAAGTTTACCAGTCGTAATAGAACACATATGGTGGTTTGATGCACGAAGCTGTCTTAAAACAATTTTCCTAGACAATGTAACAGTTCTTATCCTATCCTATCTGGTAACTGAAAAGTCGTTGGGGGGCAATACATATGATCGTTTAACCAGCATACTCCATCTTTCTCTGTCCTCAACAGCCCTCATGGCTTCACAGTGTCAAGGCAGTCCATTCTCGAATGTTGTCTTCCCACCTCTTTTTCTGTCTTCCTCTTCTTCTGCCTCCATGCACAGTGCATTGCAAAATGGTCTTTTCAACGTCGGATGCTTTGGTGATGTTGCCATGCCACAGAGCTGCATCATAGTTTCCGTTTCTTCGCCACTGTGTAACAGTTTTAACAGCTGTCCCAGATCAAAATGTGTGGCAAGAGATGGTTTAGTCCCAGATGTCTTGTTGCCTCAGTCCATGCATTACAGTGCTGATGTTTTCTGTCACTCCATAGACCCCGTATATGTAGGAAGGTCAGTGATGGCAGCGCAACAGAGGTGGGGTCAACAAGTTGATTTTTTTTTTTTAGCAGCACAGATGCATTGAAAGCGCCGCTCTCCTACAAGTGCGGAAAATAGTTTTAAAATATCATTTTTTCTCCCCTAACCTAACAGTAGTTTTTATTTTGGGAGCATTTTTTGATGTCACGAAAAATTATAGAATTGGGTTTTATTGGAATGTGTTTCAAATTACACAATCATATCATATATGAAATCTAAAGTTGGTCACATTGATGGTGGTGATCATCATCCTAATTGATTATCATCTTTATCAATCATCATTGCAACCTCAATCCACCACCCCAATTACCACAAGCTTTCTTCTTCATTTTCTTCTTCTAGCCTTTTTTCTTACCTTTTCATTTGGTCAATGGTATGTGGCATAGCAGACGAAGGTTCAGCCATGTCAGAGTCTGGGGAGTAGTAATTTTCATTCAAGGCCATATCTGCATCATCTTCCAGAATGTTCCGAGAGAAGCGCAGCGTTCCGTTCAGCACATCTCTCACCTGCAGCATAATTATACAACTTATAATTACACTACAGCTGCTCTATCCAAAACCTTATTAAAGGTTTGGATGTATCGGGGTGATATTTAAACACCACTTACTCTCATTTCACACTTTATTTTAAAACATATAGCTGCAGGTGAACGGAGTGAACGCACACATGCAGAGCATGTATAATTAAATTGGCTGTCATGTCAGACTAGTATGAGGAGAGCAGGAAGCCACGTGTAGAATCTTTGTTGGTAGAAATATTAATATACACAAAAGAGAACTTGCGACTTTATACTCTCTCTTGCACTGAGCTGAAATGTTTTTATCAATCCTAAGACAGCTACAATTCCTCTCCTTTCCTGGCACAAATTACACTTTAGTGTTCTAGAGTATCCAGTAGTATAGTAGTAGTAGTAGTAGTAGTAGTAGTAGTAGTAGTAGTAGTAGTAGTAGTAGTAGTAGTAGTAGTAGTAGTAGTAGTACCACTAGCAGCAACAGCACTAATAGTAGTTATACATTGTTCCAGTATTGGAACTGTAAAAAGCAGAATAATTATAACAAAACTTGTCTTACCAGTTTGATGCCTGCCAAAGCAACAGTGATCTCGTCATTGGTGTCCATGTGCTGCTTGGAGATTTCTTCTTGCAAGTGACCTACACAACAACAGTAGTTTTAAATTAATACCTCATTTCTTCTTAGCATAGCATAGAATGGCCCGTTTTGGCCATATAAGCTTATAAAAACCATTGGCCCTCAAGACAAGTCACTTTGTTTGACTTGATGAATTATGTCGTAGTGACCTGTTGTTATTAGACATTAGAGTACGCTACATAATATTGTTCATATAAAAATTCCAAATCTGTGGAGCAGATGTAATTTTTATATTTGTTATCAACTTGGCTCTTAACCCTTACCCTGGAATGATTACCTAACACTCGCTCATTAAGGAAATAAATGGTTTTCTGTTCAATTGTTTGAAAACATTGTGTGAACAGTCTTCAAAAAGATAAATACGTGTTCAGGTTCATCTTCATCAAAAGTGGGGATGAAAAGGAAGCCATTAGTTTCAGATAGGGTAAAATGGTGATGAAAAGGAAGACATTGGTTTCACATATGGTAAAATGGTGATGAAAAGGAAGACAATGGTTCAAGATATGGTTAAATAGAAATAATTGACATCAATAGAACCAAATGAGTTTTATAGTGTGACTATTGTCATGACAACCAGCTCAATGGTTAAACATATTAACCAATTTCGAGTTGATGGACAGATGCCAATTTGTTAACAACTCTTGTTAATGAAATGTTTCTGAAAAGGTTTAGTATTTGCTTTTTTTCTTTTTCTTTCTTTTTTTTTTTTTTTACAGACAATTTAAAATTATTGGTAACAGTACCGTCTACATATATTCATTTCCAGAACACCAAAAATCCTTAAAGATCACTAATAACAAATGAACACCACACAAAAGAATTAAAGATCACTGAGGACAAATAAACACCACACAAAAGAATTAAAGATCATTGAGAACAAATGGACACCACTCAAACGAATTAAAGATCTCTAAGTACAAATGAACACCACACAAAAGAATTAAAGATCACTGAGAACAAATGAACACCATGCAAAAGAATTAAAAATCACTAATTGCCATTCTTAATTAAAAGATTCGTGAAGGTTCGTTCGGAATCCGGGGATCTTGAAAAAAAAAAAAAAACGTTTTTGAACCTCCACGTAACTTCCAATAAAGACAAGCAATAAGAACAAATTTATCACACTATGCGGATCCTATCCTATCCCGTAACTCCAAATATTATTTTCAGGAGTACCTTGCTGGGATGGCTGATGAGGCAGATGGTGCGGTAATTTTCACACTCCTGAAGAGTACCCTTTTTGGGAAGAGTGATGACATGCGGATAAGCTGTACCCCCCCCCCCTCCCCCCCTCCCCACCAAAAAAAAAAAGTGTGACCAAAGTTTCTCACCAATGTGGACGTCAAGTTTGCTAGCGCAGTATCGACACATGGCTTCCCTCTCATGTACCTGCTGCTGCATGTTGTTCACTTGCTGTTGTGTCTCATGCTCCTGCTCAAAATAAATAAATAAATAAAATGAATAAGAGAAGAATACATAAATGAATAAGCAAGCATAAGTAAATACAGAAACGAATACATAATAATTTTTTTTCTTAAGAGCAAAACTAAATTTAAAGCTTGCTCTATGCGCTCGCATGCCACTGCAACTCAGAGGCTGCGGTTTAGGATGGAGATTAAAAAATAGACTGCCTGACCACTCCCATGCCCCTTAGTTCCCCTTTCTTTTTGGCTGCTACATGCATTCCAGGCAGCGTAAGCCACGCTATCAGACCTCTTTTAGCACCATCCCAGCACAGCATGCAGAGCGTGTAGCATTAAAAAGTGGAGTCCAAGTTTTTAAAAAATTAAAATATTTTATAAGATTCAGTCCGACAGTACTTACCAAAAGGCATGTTTACACTTCAGAGATTTGGTACTACTATGAATTAAGACTCACAGAATTCTAGAACCTTCTAAACAGGTCTTTAAAAAAAGGAATGCAGAGTTGCCAACCGCCAAAAAAGTTTTCAGTAGTAAAAATTCTGAATTTCAGTAGTTTTATGACATTTTCAGTAGCCATACGTCCTCGCATTTTTTTTTAATGAAGACATGCATACACAGTCTGCAACGAAGGTCGTGAAGAGTGTTTCCGCACGAATTATTGAGAGATCCATATCGGGCTTGAAGAAGGTGGCTACCGACTGAACAGGGACTAACTTTTCTGGATCAGGGCAACGACTTTTGTGACGGTTGCCATTCACGTGTCGCGTCACATCGTGGAAGCCGCCATGTTGAATGCTAAAATATGCCAAGCACGCTGTACAATACATGCTGTGTTTTGATCTCGATGACGCAGTAATGCACGGAAATTTTTCAGAATACTCTTTCCTGTATTCTTGATTTGCTGTCCTCTTCTTTTTTTCTGGGCTTTCATCGCTAGTTTTCTTTCTTTTTGGCATCATGGATTCAAAATACGCCGCACACAAACTTGTCTTCTCGCGCTGTAGAACGTGACCCGGAAACGAAAGTGTCACAGAAAGGTCGAGGTTTTGTGCACCGATTGGCCTATTTGCAAAACCACATCACGGTGATTGGTCGAATTTCCTAACATGCACTGGGAGCGTGATCTATTACATCGTGCACGTAAACCGAATGACCGTGACCTTGAGGTGCTACGGGAGGCACAGGCGCTCAATAAAACTCGTTAAAACTGTAATACTATCGTCGAAAATTGACTTTCCGTAGTACATTTTCGATTTGCGTAGCTCCGTAGCCGCGTATTCATTTCCGGAGTAAACTACGGAAATTCTGTAGTGGTTGGCAACCCTGGGAATGGAACTGACACATGCAAAATACTATAAAACTAAGAGGAGAATCTCAAACAAACACTGTCTCGTTCAACATAATAAATACAATTTTAAAAAACATATTCATTCAGAATCACCACAAAATCACAACATAAAGACTGATTATCCAGTTAACTAAATAAATAAACTGAATTATGCAAAGTTTAGAAAAGCTGCTTCACAAAGCAAAAAGGATTAGAGAAATGCACATTTTCTTCTCCGTTATGATGATGCCGTAGAGGAAAGCTGGGACCAACGGTGCAGAGCGCTCATTATTCGAGGTCAAAGCAGGCTATTTTTAGGAATCAGGCAGCGTGCTAAAACGCCTCAAATTAAGTGCTGCCTGTATGGTGTGATGCATGCAAACATACACTCGCAGGGATAAATGTTTAAACAATATATGACACAACATTACAAGAAAACACGGTAAACATCCTAAGAAAAAGAAAGACAAGCATCACATCTAAGCAAAAAATGGCAAGTCAGCCCTGAAAATGAAAAAAATGTCCCACTAGCCTTTGGCTAGTAACTTAAAAATTTTACTAGCCAAACTAAAAATTTTACTAGCCAAACTAAAAAAAGTTCATTTTAGCGCACTCGCATTTGGCGACTAAAGTTTTTTTTTTAGTCGCCAATTTTTTTTTCACTAGCCATGGCGACTAAATTAGTCGCCATTTTCAGGCCTGCAAGTACATGCATAGGTTCAAACACACACACGCACATACAGTGAAACAAACAAACACACACATGCATAGCAGTTGTGCTTATTGCCTTATTTGGACCAAAGACACATTTTTGTGACAACCGACATAATTATACATATGAACACAAACTGAAAAGTTCTATTGATTGATTGATTGATTGTTGCTTTAGGTCCAGCGGACTCTTCCGAGCCAAATCAGGACCGGACAACCCCCGATCCGCATAAAAGATCTGCTGAAACAACCCTAGTGGGAAAATTGAATGCCCTCCACCGGCCAGTCACTTTACAATAAAGACATCCCACGCAGGGGACGGCTGAAGCTTTACCCCAACTACCCCGGTTACAAAAACAAAATAGAATACAAACATCATTATAAATTATCAACAAAACATATACATATACAATGCCTATATTGATTGATTGATTGATTGATTTATTGTTGCTTTAGGTCCAGCGGACTCTTCCGAGCCAAATCAGGACCGGACAACCCCCGATCCGCATAAAAGATCTGCTGAAACAACCCCAGTGGGAAAATTGAATGCCCTCCACCGGCCAGTCACTTTACAATAAAGACATCCCACGCGGGGGACGGCTGAGGGTTGACCTCAACTACGCGAACACCCCGGTTACAAAAACAAAATAGAATACAAACATCATTATAAATCATCAATGAAACACATACATATAAAATGCCTATAGTGCTAAATAGTACAATCATAGGAAGCCCTAGTGACCACCCGGCAGAAAGCGTCCAACACTCCCAAGCTGATCCAACAGACCTCATACACAAACAAGGAGTCTTGTCCAGGAAGAGTTTTCAAGAAAAAAGGTAGGTCATTGATCTAGCGAAGAAGAAGATAGTATAGCAGAGTGAAGGACAGAGCAGGAATAGGAAAGAGTAAATGAGGAAGACAGCGACAGTGGGAATTTAAAGCACTAAATTTCCATAAAGTGGGGATACTATTTATACTGAAAACCCCCGGCACTCCAACGGGGGTACTGTTGCCGCAGTGAATCTGTCTTGCCTATAAAGGAAAGACAGGTTTTCACCTGTGGCTTTCACTGTTCCCTTTATAGGTTTGAACAATCTACAGTGGCAAGATTGCTCATGACCCCAAGGGGTAATGCCTATATTGCTAAATAATAACATCATAGGAAGCCCTAGTGACCACCCGGCAGAAAGCGTCCAACACTCCCAAGCTGATCCAACAGACCTCATACACAAACAAGGAGTCTTGTCCAGGAAGGGTTTTCAAGAAAAAAGGTAGGTCATTGATCTAGTGAAGAAGAAGATAGTATAGCAGAGTGATAGGACAGAGCAGGAATGGGAAAGAAAAAATGAGGAAGACAGCGACAGTGGGAATTTAAAGCACTAAATTTGCAGAAAGTGGGGATACTATTTATACTGATACCCCCGGCACCCCAACGGGGGTACTGTTGCCACAGTGCATTGGTCATGCATACAAAGTCAAGACAGGTTTTCAACTGGGGCTTTCCCTTTTCCCTTTATAGGTTAGAACAATCTACAGTGGCAAGATTGCTCATGACCCCAAGGGGTGAAAAGTTCTATTCCAACCCTGATGAACAAAATAAAGATTAAAACAAAGAAATGAAAGGAACAAATGGGCTCATACTGCTACCAATACACCACATTCATTTACAAACAAAAATATTTATTTCAAACAACGAAAGAAAGGACAGGAGACCAAACTGAAATACAATGCAACCTAAAGTACAAAAAAAAAAATAGGGAAAAAAAATCTTCACAATAAAAAAAAAAAATGTTGATCATGACCAACCTGCTTAGATATTTTTCGAGATTTCTTATGTCCCCTAGTGGGTAGGGAGCCATACTTGGTGGGGCTACTCTGGGCTGTGGAGACTTCCACAGGCTCGTCCGGAGAAAAGCCACCTGGACTGTAGCCGGCCGGAGAGCTCTGAGCCGAGCGGAAATAAGCTGGGTCGAGCCGACCCATGGAGGCAGAGGAATGGCCGCGTTGGCGGTACATGGAGTCTTCCACCTGCGACAGGCTGGCTGTGGACCCTCGCTTGTTCGGCAAGGACGTTGCTGCAAAACATCCACAGCAAACAGATCAACATATAGCATGACGATGGCCGGCTGCTCAACCCAAGAAGAGGAATACACAGGGTGGCTGAAAAGTAAATCCCTATTAAAAATTGCTGATTACTATGGTGGAAAAGAAAGACAGCTTATATAATGCATCCTTGAAAGAACAGTGTTCAACAGGTATTAACACTGTATTAACTACCATAACATGATCACTCTCGTCCACATTCACTAACATTTAACTCAATCACTTTAATATTCGTTCGCACGATTCAGCAATATTTGCTCGACCTTCACAAACGTATTATTTCAGTTATTCACTTAAGTTTATTTTTGTTTTAACTATTTTATTTTAGTGTGTGTGTGTTTCAGAGTGGGGGAGGGAAAGGGAAGGGGAACATAAGGGGAATGGTGAATGCTTCTATGATTGCTGGTAATCAATTCTTCTCTGCAACTATAATGATTGTGTACACGATCCTATGCACATGAGAAACCTTTTTTTTTTCATGAATTAAAAAGATCAAATAAAAGTTAAATAAGACTAAAATATATGTACAGAAGAAATTATGTAAAATAAATGGATGTTAACAGTATTTTACTTATTTTGTAATGTAAGGTACATTGTATTTCAACAATAGCTTGTATATTTTATTTCTCTATTACTCAATACAATTTGAAGAAAAACACATAAACAAAACTAAAAAAAAGGAAATTAAGGGTGGAGTACCATTCTGACCTATAAAACACACATTATCATAATTTTTTTGTTTTAAAATGTATTATTATTATCATGCATGCTATCACATGATGTGCATATGATCATCCAAACATGCACACACAACACATAAAATGACAATGACACTCGCCTATAACAAAGCACCTAACAAAGAGTGTGTTGCCATAAATATCAACATCTAAACGCACATATGCATGAGGGGGAAAATAACAAACAAAGAGAGTAAAATGAAGTGGTGGAATGCCATTCATTTTCCGAATGAAATATATAAAAACATTTCACACAAAATGACAATGCTGACCCACTCTAACATGAAAGAGATAGGTATAAAATTCTCACATACAATACCATCGAGCATGCTGTCACATGCTGCTGTTTGTCACATGGAATGACAAAATATAAACCTTAAACACCAGATGCAATAAAACAGTACACACACAATCTCACAATCAAAACTATAGAAGCTCTACAGAAATAATCAAAACAGTCAGGCGCTCCAAGCCAAAATCGATACATATGAATTAATTAATGCTGTCTCAATATTGCACAGCAATTAAAAATTATATGTACAACAGAACTTTATGCATGTCTCATTGTGAATTGATAAAAAGCATAATACCATCCTATTATAAATAATAATGCACCTTCATTATACAATTTATATCAGTACAACTTAATCACCGATTAACTGAATGTTAATCTGATTAATAAAAATAGGTAGCCACACATATATGTTCATGCAGCAATATTTTATATTTGATGAATTAAAAATGTATAACACCACATATACGTTCATGTAGCAGTATTTTATATTATATTAAAATATAAAAACATGGGCATATATCTGTTGTTATACATTTCTATTCATCACATTAACATTAAGTTGTACTGACATAAATGTATATTGAAGCTGCATTTACCACGACCTCTATCCAAAGATAAGGTCTTTCACTACGGATGAGAAAAAAACAACACACACCAAAAGATTCTTGTTAAATTTGAGTCTGAACCCTTGTGCTCAGAATGTGAAAACACTTATAAAATAATTTCCAGATCATGCTAGGAGATGACCATCTGCTTACCTAAGGCTTATACATCTGATAATTGCGAAATTGTAATCTATACATAGTTGTCCCAGTATTGGAAAAGATTGTCTGCTGTAATCAGTACATGACTTAGCTCCCTCTTCACGCCTGATATAGTGGCAGCTATGGAGAATGTACAAGCACTTGCACTAGTCTAAAAGTATTATATCACTTCATAGGTTTGCTCAGTAACATATAATAATGTTCCTCATTTGTAAGGCGCCTTAGCCTAAGGATCAAGGCGCTGGCCGATACAGGATCTAACTCAAACCGCCAGAGACGCCCACCCGCAGCCTTTGGGCGCATAGTCTGACGCCCGGACAACTGAGCACAATCCTGGGTAGCCAGGGATGGGGGAGAAGGACCAAGTGCATGCTGGGTGTGTTCTTGTTACCGGCACTCACCCGTCTAGGACATGAGTGTCAGGATCTTTAAAGTCCGTTATGATGGAATGCATGCGACACAGACTAGACTTCGGTTTATACTCTCATCCGAAGGAGTAGGAAAACAGGAGTAAAGTGTCTTTCCCAGGGACACAACACAATGGCCCGGCCAGGGCTTGAACCCGGGACCTTCAGATCCGCAAGCCGAAGCACTACCATTAGACCACAGTGCCTCCCACATATGCGAAGCGTCATCCAACACAGCACCTGTACAACCGATACCACAGTACTCTGGTGGGTTATTTTTTTCCCCAATCAAACTTTCAGAGAGAGAAGCTTCAATTTTTTTTTAACACACTTACCAGAAAGATTTTGACGATATATTGCAGCTAACAGTCTCTTCTAAGATCATACTATCTAAAATAAAAATTGGACAAAAATGGCCTCACCCTCTCTGTAAAAATATTTACCAAGAACACACTAAATAATATATTCTGCAGCAGAAGATTAACAGGCAAATTATACTTATAATAGACAGTGAGGGTAGAAGAAGGGAGAGAGGGGATTAAAGAGGGAGGGGGGGGGGGTCTACACTACAGGGAAACGTGAAGGGGACAAGTGGACATCACATATAATTATAATAAAATACGAAAACACAGATGAAATGAAAATAATCACCTAACATGACAAAATGCGAAAGCACAGCACAGCACAGCACACCAGCTCAATTCCTATGTGAGAAGCACTGTTCAGTGCCTCCGCTTTTTGCATGCTGCGGGCTATTTATAGCTTGTCTGCACCCTCCTTTAAGTGAGAGGAAGCATCGGTAAAGCTATTTATAGCTAGCCTGGCTGACCTAACCTCAAAATCTTAAAAGCTTCGGTTGAGTCGCTGTGACGGATGAAATGGAAAGAATCACTTAACATAAAAATAACTTATTAGTAGTGGTGGAGTACACAGCCCGCTGCAAAACTGACAAATAAAAAGCAAGAAAAGCTACAATCAGGAAAGAAAAATCAAGCAGGGGAACAAATGATACATGCAGCTATAGCAATGAAAGCACAGCTATAGAACAAAACACAAGCAATTCTACACTACCACTAGCAAACTATAAATAAAAAGTACACATGCAGTATAAAGAACTCTCTAAAACAATTCATGAATTAATTGATTCATTCATTAATTAAAATGTCTTAAAAAACACCACTGAGCATGCTAATAAAAAAAAAAAAAAAAAAGAATATTTACAGAATAAAAATACCAGTCATTATCGTCATCCCTGTAATTTTCATTATCGTTATCATCATCAAATAACAGGTAGCGACCGCGTTGCTTTTGCACACATTGGATTCAAAAGTGTGCGTGTTGTTATTTTTTTCCTTCAACAGTACATCATTTCATAAAATATAAAAACAAACAATAACAAAAAAAGCAAATAGAAGCGATGAAATCAAGGTTGACAATATAAAGAACCAGCCATTATTTGTATATACCTGGTGAGATCTCGGTCTGAAGGTTCATAGGTTCGCTCGAAGATTTGGGCAAATTTTTGTCAAACGTGGAGACAGACAAAGTTTTGGGGCGGCTGAATTTGCGAGAAAACGAAGAAAACCCGCCCTTGTGCCTCGATCCATGATGCCCTGTTACCAATTCCAAGGTAGCGAGTAGGAGAAGAAAGAGAGAGAGAGAGAGTGAGAGAGAATGGTTAATACAAAGATCCGGAAAATGTTCATGCAATACAATGTTAGTTTTATAACGCTAAAATAGTTGGGGTGGTAAAATAAGATCCTATTCTCTATAGTTTAGTTTTATAACTTGTCATGGGAAAGCACAGAGGGAGTTAAATATCTGTGGTGATAATGGTGTCCTTTTGCGAAAAGCAGTCTGTAATGTTATTTCAGCAGGCAAATATTATTATGAAAGGGAAGACCAGAGCAGTAATGTATGTAAAAACTAATTAGTAAGAGTTATTCATTGCTTACAGGGTCCAGCGGATTTTAAAGAGCTGAATCAGGACCACAAAATCAAGGCTATATCCTAATTTATCAAACCTCTGTTCACAAAAACAAAATAAAATACAAACATCATTATAAAATATCAACAAAACACATACATATAAAATGCCTACATTGCTAAAAAATAATATCATAGGAAGCCCTATAGTGACCATTTGGCAGAAAGCGTCCAATATTCCCAAGCTGAAACAACAGACCTCACACACAAATGAGGAGTTTTGTCCCGGAAGAGTTTTCAAGAAAAAAGTTAGGTGATTGTCTAGCAAAGAAGAAGACAGTATAGTAGATTGATAGAACAGAGTAGGAATGAGAAAGAACAAATGAGAAAGACAGCGACAGTGGGAATTTAAAGCACTAATTCTCCAGAAAATGGGTATACTATTTATACAGAAACCCCTACGGGGGTCATTAGTAAGAAGACGTATGCCAAATATTATATTAGTAAAATATTTTTTTAAAGAATAACTCTTATTACAATATTACAGAGTAAGCAGAAGCATTCCAGCAGGTTACAGTTACGGATAATTTAAAAGAAGTGTGCACGTTGAAAATTCTTGTATGATTAATATTATAAAAGTCAGGTTAAAATGGATATCTCCAAGTTTGAATTTTCTGGCAGTGATAAGTAAGTCTCACACCTCTAAAATAGCAATAATTCCTTCATCACCAAACGAATGGCAGCAATGGACAGTTTGTTGGGGATATCAAAGAAAAAGCATTCATGTTTTTTACACCCAACAAAGGTTAATAATAAGCACCCTTCAAAGATGAAACAAAACAACAACAAAAAAAACACCTCTGCTGTCAGAGATACTTAAAATTAACCTTTTCCTGAAGGCAGGCAAGTTATATTGTTACGACTAAATATCAGAACATGAGTCAACACGTTTTCGATCCCTGATAGTTGGATTAGCCAAGACAAAAAAGTTGCAAAGTAATTCTTGCAGATTTTCTTGCCAGCATGGTTTGTATTTCCCAAAGGTCAATCTGAAGCAATTCGATTTGATGCATAAATGGCAGTGCAAGAGAAAAGAAAAACCCTGAATTATGGGGAGGAGGCTGCCAGAGAACTATTAGCAGAGGGCTACAATGAGGAAGATAAACATTTCCTGATAGAAGAATCAGATAGAAGCAGATGCAATAGTGACAGAGACACAGAGAGAATAAGAACCCTGATTCTATTTTCATGTTTGGAGCTGGTTGCCAGTGTTGCCTCAAGGATGAGACACATTTTATGATAGAAGAATCAGATGTCAGCTGGCAACAGTTAGTGATGAAGGGTTAGTCATAAAGGAGAGAAAGATGCTCGTTCTGAACCTGACTAAAGCCCGGTAGCCTAGGTGGCACTTTCTTTTGAAGCAGATTAATGAAGTCGCAGGGAAGCACTTGCTACTGAGTAATACCTTCAGTAAAGGGAGAAAGCCTTCTCTTTGCTATACCGTCTGTTGCAATTCTCATGCAAGAAAGGAAAAAGGCTGGACCCATATTTAATTTTACTTCTACTACTGTCGCATATGGTTACCTTGTTTGCTTTTGGAATTTGAAGGAGGAGCCCTGGATATCACCTGATGAGAATAGTTCTGCGGCCGTGGGTATTGCTGCAAGATGAAACAATAAATTTGGTGTATTAAACCCCCTCAAAAACATTTTTTTAACTGCAAGGGCAAAGCCCATATTACTCACATGCTCCTTAAGGAATCTATCTCTATACACTTATTTTATATGAACAACAAAAATGTTGGCTCTGTGTCCTGGCTTCGTTATTACATGCAGCTTAGTGGAGCTATACAAAAACTTAATCGAAAAGTCAAAATATGTGGAAATCTGGAAACAAATTATTTTGGGGGACTCAACATTGCTGCACCCTGTGAGTCAAAACTGCATGGCATTCAGCTATACAGGAGATGAATTTCTTGCATGGTTTATGATAGGGGTTGGCTAAAATGAGTTTTTCAAGATATAGTTAAAATTTGGGGAAGTGAGACATGTGCTGTCAATAATATAGCCAGTGCCTTACGTTGGGTTCCCTGAGCCAGAGAGCTTTGTCGATGAAGTAGTGAGCGTCCGACACTTGCGGAAACTTCATCAAAGAGGTTAGACACCCCGCATAGTCACTGGCTAGCACTGGAAAGGGAAACATAACATTGAAATTAAAACAATAAACAAGCAACATGTTTATGAGGACAATGAAGGATTGTGTATTCAGCATTGTGTACATTCTCATTACTCCCACAGCCTGTCAGGCCGTTGGGTTCGCATGAAGGGATGCTAAATGCAGAGAGTTTTCGCCATTTTGGTCCATCTGCTGCCCTTGTCAAGAGGCAGGACATGTCCAGTGACCACAGATGATCGTTTAACCAGCGTACTCCATCTTTCTCTGTCCTCAGCCACCTCTCATGGCTTGGCTCAGTGTCAAGCCAGTCCATTCTCGAATGTTGTCTTCCCACCTCTTTTTCTGTCTCCCTCTTCTTCTGCTTTCTTGCACCATGCCTTGCAGGATGGTCTTTGCAATGCTCCGTTTCTTCACCACTGTGAGCATGTCATCATGTTGTCCAAATGCCTTGCGTGATGGTCTGTTGGACTTTGTCGTAGGTAATGTGCTGGGTATAGAAAATGTCCAAAAGTCTTCTGTAGCACCTTATGGCTGATGAGGCTGATGGTACGGTAGTTTTGACACTCCTGAAGGTTACCCTTTTTGGGAAGAGTGATGACAAGCAACTGGGTCCATGGTGTAGGCCACTCCCAACTCTGCCAGATCTTGTTACAAATAATGGCAAGGGCGTCAATCATCGCTTCTCCTCCTGCTTGAAGTAATTCTGTGGCTATTCCGCTGACTTTCCCTTCTTCAGAGATTGCACTGTTGGCTCAACTTATTCTCGGAGAATTGAAAGGATTTCTTCTTCTTCTCTGTTCTGGGGACATGCAAGGACTGAGGGATTGTATTATGAAATACTTTAAAGAGACTGTATTATGAAACTCTCAAAAGCTTTGCAAGTACTCCAGTGTTGTGATTGTTGCTGTTCAAAGAACATTTTCAAATTCAAAACTACAGATACAAAAAATAAAACATACAAAGGTCACGGATATAGAGCATCATGGCGACAAAGATGTAGTCAACCAGGTCAAAGCCGATGCCGTCAGCAAAGATAGCGTCCCACAGCATCAACAGATCCTGCATGGGGAACTCTCTGCCAAATAACAGCCGTAACCATCGTCTGCACACAAAACATCCACCGTCGCTTATGCTTCAACAGTTGAAACAAGCCGACTACTGTAAAGAAGACAGGCAATATAAGGTATACACAAGAACCTACGATGTAGGGTGAAGTTCCACAATCTTTATTTCTCTGCTCTCAGCTTGAAAACTCGCATAAGAATTATTAATCAAATTTACAAAAGCAAATATACTACTCAAAATAATTGAAGGGCCACTCTCATATTTAATTTAGTTTAATTATTTTTTTTGCTGCTATCAATAATATCGCTTATATTGCTTATTTCAAAACTTATCCTGCACACATTCAAGACAATCTTATTCTGACAAGTAATCACATGTGTGAGTTTTGAACTTTCTGCACCGAGTTGAAAAAACATTCCCAATTTTTACAAAAAAATGACCCTAATTTACTGTTGTCTTGCTAATAAAGCAAAATTTTCAACATTAAAAAGTGATTTACATGCGAAAGGCTTGCATTTTCTGAGTTCAGTTCAACAATCGGCGCTTTTTTCTGGGTATAAATGGCAGCGCTTTTGCTGCTTTTCTAACCATGCATCTGATTTAAAGAGAGACCAATATGTCCAAGTGGCCCTTGTATTTTTTTGAGTAGTATATATTATTACTGAGTTGGGCGAGTATGGAGTCATGTTTATCCAATGTTCGGTTCATGATAAGTGTACTTGTGTGGGTGGGGGTGTTGCGTGCGTTGTTACAGAATGTAACTTACGAATAATACAACTACCACTAAGACTTGATAAAAGGCAAAGGTCATGACTTTTCAACCACTGGGCAAAGAGTGCCATTAGGTTTTCTGAAAGTCAGCTTTCTGATGACAGAGCAGAGCATATCTCCTCTGCATCTCTGCTTTACCTTTCCTGCTTGTCAAGAGGGCCAGGTACCCATTCACAGCTGGGTGGAATGTAGTGACTGTTGGGCTATGTTCTACTTCGGAGCAGAAAAGAACAATTTCCTGCTCTCGCCTTCACAGCAGTGATATTATTTATGGGCAACCAATAACAAGAAGATTTTAATAATAACAACAGCAACGAAGACAAACAGACAGCTGCAACTCACATGCCATAGATCTGTGGAGCGATTTCCAGCTGCTCTAGATGGGCATGCAGCTCAGCGTCAAACTTCTTTAGCAAGTAGTCCTGAATGCGAGTCAGCTTCGTTACAATCACACTCGATGGTAGCAGCTCCTGGGGCTTTGTAAATGGCTGACCTGTGAATATGTCTGATCTCCTCTGGAGCAAGATAATAAATTGAAAAGTTATTCAACATATGCGAAGAGAGAGAAAGGGAGGAAGAGAGGGAGGGAGGGAGAGAGGGAGAGAGAGATATATAATATAGGTAAGAAAGAGAGAGAGAGAACAAGTTAATTGCAGATTAGATGAGATATTCAATGTTTATAGAGTCCAGTGAACTGTCAAGAGCCTAATCAGGACCAAACAAAACTAATCAAAATGAGACTAAACTGCTAAAATTTAAATAGGATAAAAGTGGTAAATAAAACCAGTCTTACAAAAGAAAGTTAACAAAATATATAAGAAGACGAAATGATCTCTATGCGATAAAACAAACCAACCTCATGTAAAAATTGAAATAGGTGTGGACTATTGCAAATTTGTTAAATCCCATTAAAAGGAATCAAACCAAAATATTTTTCTCTTTCATCAACCATATCAGCACATTCAGATATAAAATGGCGTACAGAAAAGGCCTTGTCACATTCAAAGCACCACGGTGGTTCTTCGCCTTTCAAAAGGAAACCATGGGTGACATAAGTATGCCCAATATGAAAGCGAGCCCAAACAGTTTCTTCTCTGTGGGTGGACACAAAGTTAGGCAAAGAAGCAGACAAATCTGGAAGAATTTGAAATCATTTGATATTGATTTTATTAGACCATTCGTCTGCCGGTTGTTTACAATAAGAGCCAGTCATACAACGCAGGTCAGAGAGTATGGAACAAATTGGAAAATCTTTGAAGGGAAATCTAGATGCTTAGCTTCTTTAGCCGTTCTGTCCACTGCAATATTGCTGCGGATGCCCATGACTAGTTACCCAAATAAAAACTATCTTTTAACCCACATAAAAACTATCTTGTAACCCACATAAAAACTATCTTTTAACCCAAATAAAAACTTTTTACCCTCAGAAACAAGTTGTGTATGGAGATCATGGATCTCTTCCAGAAAAGGGTGCACTACCTTTCTCGTGGAAAGAACCTGAAGTGCTGACAGTGAATCAGACATGATTAAAAAGGAGGATCTTTTGGACTGATAAACCTGTTTCAGAGATAAATGAATTGCCTTGAGCTCAGCTGCATAAGCAGAACAAAGATCAGGTATATGCTGTTGCAAAAGGCTGGCCAAGTTTGTCTCCCAGAGACCGACGCAGCAGCAATTGTGTCTCATTTCTTCGACCCGTCCATAAAAAGATTTTCATATCCTTTATGCAATGAACATTGCTCTAGGTAAACTTGCTTATAAACAGCTTCGAAAGTTTCGTTCTTTTGGAAGGATGTGAAATTTAAGTTGATACAGGGGTTGACGAGGTTCCAAGGTGGGAGAACAGTTAGCAATTGGTCATCATCAACAGTCAATATTTATGCCTGCAGTATCAAAGTGAGGACATATTCGATCCCAAAAGGAGGAACTTTTGTCAGTGTGCTGGAGTATTTAAGTGTAAATAATGGGTTTAGAACACAATCACAGGGTTTGCTTTAAGTTTGAGAAAATAGTTCATGGCGAGCTGAAGCCTACGGATCTCCAAGGGAGGTTCACCAGCCTCAGCGTAGAGACTTTCCTTCAGGAAAGTGTGAAACAACCCCAGGCAGATCCGAAGACCTCCATGATGGATTGGATCCAAGGCTTTCAAATAGGCTTTCCTAGTGGAACTATACATGATGCTACCATAATCCAATTTAGAGCGTACCAGAGAACGATAGAGGAGGAACAGAGTTTGCTTGTCCGCTTCCCAGTCTGTGTGGCTGATAATTTTCCCTCAGGTATTTAATATGCGGCAGAAAAGTAAATTTGCTGTCAAAAATAATACCCCAAAATTTGAACTTGTTTAGAAGCTTTGATGGGTTGACCATAAACTCTTACCTTTGGGGGAAGACAGACATCTTTGGAAAGGTACCAGGGCTCCACAGTAGCCATGACTTGACAGAACATGTAGCTGAAAAACAACACATATAACATAAGCACATAAATAAGTCTTAGCTTTAGGAGTATCATCCCGTCACCACTCTTTTAAAATGATCTTAAGCTACCTTGATTTTCCAACAACAATGCCAGACTAAGTAAAACAGTACCTTGAAAAGGTTGTGATGTTGTAAAACAGCTTGAAGAAAGTTTCGGCAAAACTCGTTCAGTGAGATAAGATGTTGACCAGTACAAGGTTTACAGGCTACCTTGCTTTTCTAAGATGACACCACCAATAATAATACCTCAATGATTGTATCGGATGCAGTCAAGCTAATTTTCATTAATATAACACTACTTTCCGTCTTCTAATAGCGATCTCCCTGCCTTTACACCAAATGTTTGAGTGCTTGTTGTTTGTCAAAGAGCATGCGTAACAAGTGAGATTACCATGCTTTGAGCCCGATTAATGTAAGAGGAAAGCGTGTACATACCATTCATTATTATTATTATTATTATTATTATTATTATTAGCTGACTGACAGCCTCCGATTAATTTAAGAAGAAAGTGAATAAATAGCATCCAATATTTTTGTTAAAAATTATAATTATTACTATTATTATTATCAGGCTACCTAATCCCCTAAGATGACACCAGACTACCATACTTTTTCAAGATAATAAGAGGTAACCTTAAGTATTTTTATTTAACACACAACCCATAATCTCCTACCAAGAAAAACAAGTTTATTCACCACACAAAACTAATGAGCCGATACAGCTAAAAACTAGTGAGCCGATACAGCTAAAAACTAGTGAGCCGAAACAGCTAAACTAGTGAGCCGATAAGCTAAAACTAATGAACCGATACAGCTAAAACTAGTGAGCCGATACAGCTGGTTTTGTAAGCTAGCTGACATCGCTGTAGTGTAAACCAGTTTTAAAATCGTAATTGCTGTGATCAGTAGGCTAGTGTTGTGTGCATCATCACCAGGATCACAAGTGAATAGTAAAGAGTGAGTTATATAAATCAGCACATCAGTCCAACTTGTGTTAATCTGATTATTAAAAACATTTATACAACAACTAAATTACCAACAGGTACTTACTAAGCATCATGTTCCAGATACTTTGGGTCCAGCATTTCCTTGATGACGGGCCTGCAGTTTTAAAATCAAACAATCAAATCAATTAAATTAAACAATCGATTAAAACTTCAACAATGATTTACTAAACAGAATCACGACAAGAGATTTTTTAATTGCTGAAATAATAGACTTTTTAACATGTACAATTAAATTTTTTTTTTAATACTAGTTTCGAAAGATAAATAGACCCTAGACTGCATAGAGAAAAGAAAATACATAAATTATTATATTCAGCATTTTTTCTTGTTTCAAATGTTTCTAAAGGTTCAAGAATTGCAAGCTCTATTGAAGCGTATTGACCCAATTATCGCCTAATGTACATGATAATAAAACACAATTTTACTTCAATGATTTAACTTTAACCCTCAGTCAACTTTCATTAGTAGTTTCGTTTTGGGAAGGAAAGTTTCAGAGGCTTTTTTTGTTTGTTTTTTTCCACAAAAACTGCTGTCCGACACTTCATTTACTATACTAACCAAGCAACAAAGCCAATTCACACAATTTACAGGTTCATGCCAACAACACCAACGGAAAATTCCAGACAAACAATCTCTTATGCAAGACATGGGGATTCTGGGGGTAAAGACAATTAAGCAGGTGCAACATCTGTATACCACTGGTCAATATTTATATAAAGAGATGCCCACAAGGGGTGAGGTTGGGATGGGGTTGTTGCCACACTGAGCATGCAAAAATAGCATGGACATTAATCTCTTTTTAAAAACTCTGATCAGCTGGCTCTTCTTTTTTTTCTTTTTTTTTTAAAACAATTTATAATGGCGCAACCTAATAAAAATGGCAACAGTAACCTAATTATAATGGTAAGCATGATTATTAAAGACATGAGTATGATTATTAAAGACATAAGTAATCTATATTGTAACGGAAAGCATGATTATTTTCAATCTTTCTACAATATCTGTTACCCGTATTTATCAATAGTCGATTCAGCCCTGATGCTTGAATCTTAATATGTGTAATTCGAATTCATTTATCCACTCAGCGAGAAGGCAGGAGTCGTCGTATAAAGTTTTCAACTTTATTTAGCAAACACCAACAACTGCAAACAAGATTGCATTCCGAAAATCACTACTAAAATCACTGCTTGCAAGCAGACAGTGCTTTACTTATATAGTTTCTCAACAGTCCAGAAAAGCTTTGACCATTCCAGAATGATGCAATAACCCCTCAATCAAAATAAAACTCATCATCGGAACAAAGCACCGTATTACGCCATAGAATGTTTACAAATTTTAGAAGATTTTACTAGCTATAGCTAGAAAGAGCTGAAACATTCTATCGATAATGAACAAATAATTCCAGAAAATTATCAACACTACTACACCAACATCGACCGACAAAAATGATCAACATTACACAAAGCTTTTTCTAGCAACAGCTCAGAATCAAATCAAGGATAAATACATGCTATTACTGCACGCTTTGCAAAACAAAATGTTGGGAACTATGGCGAGCATCTCAATGGTAACAATATCATTTCTCCACAGGCATGCTTGCAGTTCTAAGAAGAGGGGACAGAAAGTGATGCACAACAATTCATCACTTTGAGCAGATGTCTCTACCACATTCCACTTTGTTATTCCAACACACACAGTCTACCCCTTGTCTTTCCTGAGACCCACCTTACACTGCTGAGCCATGAGCAGCTCTTTTGAGTATAAAGTGCGCAATTTTAGAACAGTCAATAGTATACTACTCCCTAGACCCCTCCAGCATGTAAACAGTTAAAATAAGAGAAAAGAGCAGAAACACTAAAGATAAAACCACGGTTTATAAATGAATTATATAAATCATTTATAAATAGAATGAAAATTAAGCTGGTCGGCTGCATAAGCCCTTTCAGTCCTCCAAAACTGTGCAATAGAACATATGCAATGCCAGAAAAACATTAATGAATGCATTTATTGGAAGGTGATAATTGTTTTCATCATGCCAACACACAAACAGACAAAAACAATCATGTCCTGGGGTAAAATAGTTCATGAATTCCCTACCCCCTCCCCCACCACCACCCTCCCCTCCCAAAATTAATTTAAAAAAAAAAAGTAATTCATTTCAAAAATAAAATAAAAAGCAGTAGAAACCATCATTAACATCGGTTACAAACAGCCACAGTCATTCATTTGAAGTAGTTCCAATCACAAGACCACAATAGAAAAGGAAGAAAGTAGAAGTGATCAACAGTGTTTCCAGTAAAACACTTTAGCACATCTGGATGGACTGGGGTGATTGTGATGCCATGTTCTGTTTTGTTCAGAAAGTTTGATATTCCCACCCACCCACCCACCCACCCACCCCCACCCACCACCCTCTCACCCCTCCTCCAGCGCTAACCAGGACTGTCGCTGTGTACCCGGGTCTCCAAGGTGGCCCTTTTAAAAGTATATTTCAAATACAGGCTGGGTAGCCTGGATAAAAAACTTTTGAGAAACACTGTTGAAGGCCAATGCAAACACAATGTTAGTATAATCACTCCACGTAGCTATTTACACAACATTGATTTGTTAGTAACGCCCTCTGTAGCAATTTACGCAACAGCTTCAGACTTGCAGCTAAATTCACTCACTTGTGAATATTGTTCGTCCTGAATGGTCAGCAAAAAAACACCACACACACACATGAATATAAACTTAGGTGGGTATCCATAGTTATTTATTTAAGACAGAACCATACAAGTACATTATCACGGGCACACATCACATAACACACACAAATGTGCACTCTCTCATACAGCCACATTCTCCCTCTCACATTCACATACAATGCACAACCCATACAACTCACACAAGTGAATACACTAGAACACTAACACACAAAACCATAATTATACAGTAGACATTTTTTGTTCCAATTTTTTGTTTGGAAGAATATATATATTAGAAGCATCTTGATTGACATAGAAAAATAAACAGGACATGAAGCCTGAAAAAAAAAAGAAACAAAATACAACACTCCTTTTCTTCCCATATGTGAGGCGACATTTAACCCAGGCACAATGCCTCTCACCAAGACCTATGAGCTACAACAGAAAGCAAACTGTGTAACACGCCTGTGCTACAAATGAATGAAACGGTAGGCACCAAGTTGCAAGCTGTGGGCCTTAGGGAGTGGTGTGGGGCCTGGAGTTAGATCCGGTTTTTGGCCAGACACTTGAATAGCTCTCTGAGCTGGTATAGACAAGAAACAAATTCAATCCATCAACAACAACGCCATAGGGCACTACTTACAAAACATTGTCCGACTCGGAGGCGTGTAGAAATGCCTGGTGGTCATAGTGCAACACAAATATGATTGGCGCCAGCAGCTCATGCATTCCCTGCACACACAAAAACATGCAAATACAAGGAAGTAAATTGCTGTTACAGATGACCACAGGTCAGATTAAAGTGGCGTATACAAAAAAAGAATAGAAAACAAAGAAATTTTACAACCTTTTTTTGAGCGGTGGGTAAGTCAACAAAAATGATGGAAACAGACTGCGATATAACAGGTTGTGTACTGAATGGTCTCTGTTTTATTACCATTGTTGTTGTGAAATGCTAGTATGTTTTGTAGCGTTATTGTTATTTGTTATTGTAATAGTTGCTGTTGTATTCGTTGTTTAACATTTTCATCACTTCGAGTTCAAGTAACAACACAGGTACACAGGATGGTAGATATTTATATAGTTTTAGCACTATAAACAAATAAAGAAGTAAATAAATAAATGAGATAATTGTGCCATTAATATATATATATATATGTATTTTTATAGATAACCGGTTACCCTAAACTTAACACAATCATGCAAAGTGAGAGGGGACGAAAGGAACAACCACATACTGATATAGTATATTACCACACTGATATTATTGGGATATGATATACAGTCATGCCAATTAATGTTGTTTTACTTTTTTTTAATAGTTATATAGGTAACGCCTTACTGGTAACAGCAAACAAGTCATGCTCGCTTGTCTTACTAGCATTAAATATACATACACACATGCATGCATGCACGCCACGCACACATGCATACATATATTTCACTACACTACTAATCCTAAACTCAACTATGCACGCACCTCCACACTCACGTTCACTCATACACACACTCAGGCAGATACATACATACACCCACATAACACTCTTTTATTACACTACTCTTACATGTAGTTTTGTTTTCCCTTTACCCAAAAGACACTAACCAGTTTCTCGATGTTGAAGGACAGACACAAATATTTTCTAAACAAGTATTCCGCTACCAAAAAAAAAAAAAAGTAAAATGTCAAAATGTCAACTTTCCTTTGCGTAAATGGGGAAAATAAACCATCCTGCATCTTCAATTCAATTCCACAAATCTGTATTACCATCAAAAGAATTATGTACAGCCATTTGTGTCGCCTTTGAATACATATACAGGGGTGAGATTTAACCCAGGAGACTAACTAGCCCGCCGGGCTAGCTAGTAAGTAAAGTGAGGTAGCCCGCATGATTTTTAGGCAGCCCGACAATTACAATCGTTCACATATAAAACACAAATTTTGACAATACACGTAATTTGTAGCGGGTGTTTTTTTTTCACAAACAAAGCAGACAGCGAGCTTGGCGCGAAAGGGAAGTAGGCAAAGGGAAATAACGCTCGCGTATGCTTCATACTCGTAGCAGACGAACAGTGACCTAAAAACGCCCTCGCTTCGAACTGAGCTTCTAAAAGTCTGCAAGTATTATCTTTTTTTTTTAGGTCGCCAGGCAGGCTGGCTCAATTATAAAGTGAGGTCGCGCGAGCCGGTTTTAAGTCGCCTCGGGCGACCGGGCGACCGCTAAATCTCACTCCTGATATAGAATCTTGTACCTAAATGCTTTGGAGGGAATTTACTACTTCAACTTTTGGGTATATAAAATGATAAAAATAAAAGTATTAAGGAAGGTAACCAAGTAATTGAAACAAATGAAATCTACTTCAACAATTGTCATCTAGGAAATAAAACCAAGGGAATAATAATAATCATCATCATCATCATCATCATCATCATCATCATCATCATCATCATCATCTAGGAAATAAAACCAAGGGAATAATAATAATCATCATCATCATCATCATCATCATCATCATCATCATCAAACCAGTTTATAACATATGAACTGACATCCGTTAAAGAATTAAAATTTTATAATATTAATAGAATTAACAATATGAATTTTTTTAAAGCAAAACAAAATTAGAAAAGTAAAATAAGGGATTAATGAATATCAAACCTGTTTATAGGAAAGGAAATGGTGCTCACGACAAAACAGAAACAATACATCAATGAGTGACTGTTGCATCAGATCATCTCGGAAGAAAGCAATTTCCGGAAATCTAGCAAACCAAAACACACAACACGCAAAACAAATTAAACAAAACTGGCAACTAAAATGTTACAGATACAAAAACACGCAAAATTTTATAAAAAGATGCTGAAATACACAAACAATCTAAAACAAAGTTTTTACAAAGCACCATTCAAGAATATCTGTGTCACAGCAACTGGCACCTAAAAACATAATATACAAAATTGGCAAATTTCTCTTTAAAAAAAACAACAAAAACACATAACAGATAAAGCTACAATTAAGTGCAACTCTGGAACTCTTTGTTCTTGCTGTGGATTGGAGTCATTGCTGGATAACTTCTTACTGGATAATAACTTCAAAGCAAGCTAACGCCGCCAATATTTGCAACGGCCTGTGTTCGCGCAGACACGCCTTACTGCAATGCAAGCACACACATGCATAAATACTCCAAACACCAAACAGATGGACACTCGCACACATAATGCAGGCTCACATACGTCATTCCCAGACTCTTACACATACACACAATGTAGGCTCACATACATCATTCCCAGACTCTTACACACAATTTAGGCTCACATGCACATACATCATTCCCAGACTCCTACACACACACAACCACATATTATTTTTTATTTATTATTTAATCGTTCTTATATAGCGCTTTTCCAGCTCAAGAGCTGCTCAAGGCGCTGGCCAATACAGGATCTAACTCAAGCTGCCTGAGGCGCCAACTTGCAGCCTTTGGGCGCATCGTAATAATGCTCCTGCAACTGAGCACAATCCTGGGCAGCCAGGGATGGGGGAGAAGGACCAAGTGCAAGCTGGATGTGTTCTTGTTACCGGAACTTACCCGTCTAGGACATGAGCGTCAGGATCTTTAAAGTCCGTTCTGATGGAATGTACGCGACACACAGACTAGACCTCGGTTTATACTCTCATCCGAAGGAGTATTATTATTATTATTATTATTATTATTATTATTATTATTATTATTATTATTATTATGGTCATTCCTATCCTTGTATGTGTACGTGAATAAAATTTTAAAAAAGTGATTGCATAGGTGAAACTTCAATTTTAAATCTGTTGTAGTATGTGACTAGGCTACACGTACGGTTATGTGTCAGTGTGTGGGATCGTGCGCGCACGCGCGTGTGTGCGTGTGCGTGCGTGTATGAGTGCGTTTATGCGTGTGTGTGTGCGTGTGGGTGTGTGTGTATGTGTGTGTGAGTGTGTGCTCCCAAGGACACAATACAATGCCCCAGACTGGGCTCTAACCCGGGACTTTCAGATCCTCAAGCCAAAGCTCTACCATTAGGCCACCATGCCTCCCACATACACACAATGAACCTACCACAACAGCCAAATTATGAAATAAATGTTAACAATCACTGACCGCCATCAAACAAGGCACAAAAAATAAACTATTTGTACCTAGCCCACAGCGAACAATATTGCATGTCGCAAAAACAGAAAATTGTACAAAATAACACATAAAATAAGCAAAACTATTCTCCATTTCAACTGAAAAAGAAACAAACCAGTAATACACAAAACTGCAAGCAGAGTTAATAATAATAATAATAATAATAATAATAATAATAATAATAATGAATACCCTTTATATAGCACAAATTTCACAGACACATTACACTCAGACTGCAAACCCACAAATTAACATTATTGTACACAACTGAACTAGCAGCTTGGTATACCACACAACTTCATTTTAAAACAATAAAATAAAGATGCTCCATTTGTACTGAAAATAGAAATTAATCATACATAGTATATGTGTATGCAACTGCAAATAATAGCACAATGATACAAAAACTGTGCAGTACATTCTGGGGAAAAAAAGTCCAATGTATCTTTCCATATGACCCCATGCTCTTGCTTGAGAAAAAGTTGCCTGTCAAGGCAAAATGACTGTGGATCTTTTAGGTTTGGGGTTATGGCATGTCTTAATTGGTAGGTTCATGGAGGTTCATGAATGTTTTGTTCGAGGTTCTCACATCCTGAACCTAGGTTTTAGAACCTTTTTTTGTCGGTTCGGGACCTGTGTACCTTGAAAAAAAGGTTTGTGAACTTCCACGAACCTTCCTATTAAGACAGGCCATAAGGATCTGCTAGCATTAGCCATAGCTCTGACCCTAACCACTGAAATACACAACAGCTGGATAAAGTGCAGCAGCTAACAGCCTCTTCAACGTTGATATAGAACCTGATGCCAGCAAACTGATGAACGTTCAACTTCTCCTCCAAGCTTTTTAGCAGTGTTCAAGGCACCATTCAATGTTGATTATTCCATTTTATACCCTTTAAAACGCCTACAATGACCGATTATTGATGTGGCTGTTCTTTGTGTCTTTTGCTTTCCTATGTATATCAATCATGTTGTGTGTCAGCCATTGGTCCATGTGAATGCGTCTGAAAGGTGTTTTTGAGTAAACATTTTGTCTGATTTTGTGCTATATGAAATAAAATTATTATTATTATTATTATTATTATTATATTATTATTATTATTATTATATTATTTATTATTATTATTATTATTATTATTATTATTATTATTATTATTATTATGTGGACACCCGAACCCTATAAATTCACTGACGACATTCAATTTCATGGATGAAATCTACATTGGACTTTTTACCTACAATCAATGCAAATCAAACTAACAATGTTAAACTGCCAAAAAGTAAAACACCAAGCACACGCAGGTTACAGACATCGTGCGGCACACTGCACAGCTCTACACAGGACATGCAGACACCATGGCCAGGTTTCCAACCTGCTGATAAGAGATTTCAGGGTTCTCTTTGGCAAAGATGAACAGAATGTCCACCATGACGTTACGCATCTGATTGGACTGAAAGAACTCAATCTTGGGGTAGCTGCACAACAAAAAACAAAAGGCGCAATGCACTTGCCGGTATTTTGTGCATAATTTCCATGTCACCATAGTTATTTCCATCATTTTCACAACAGTACTGCCAATACACCCTGAGGAAAAGAACTGGAAGTTATATATTAAATTTACAAACTATTGTGGTGCTAACCACTTTATATACCTGTTGACAATGCTAAATGAACAAATTATGCATCAATGACAATTACAGGACAAATTCATCTGGATTCATCTTGATTTTTGTCTAATATCACCTAAATGTATGAACACACATTAAATGAATGATTGGTTGATTCATCTCGAGTCTTTAGGCTCCCCCTAAATGTAGGAACAGACATTTAATGAAAGATTGACTGATTCATCTTGACTCTATAGGCTCTTACTTGATGATTTACCTTATTTATTAGTTATTATTATTTAATTATTTAATCGTTCTTATATAGCGCTTTTCCAGCTCAAGAGCTGCTCAAGGCGCTGGCTGATTCAGGATCTAACTCAAGCCACCCGAGGCGCCAACTTGCAGCCTTTGGGCGCATCGTAATAACGCTCCAGACAACTGAGCACAATCCTGGGCAGCCAGGGATGGGGGAGAAGGACCTAGGTGCATGCTGGGTGTGTTCTTATCACCGGCACTCACCCACTTAGTACATGAGCGTCAGGATCTTTAAAGTCCGTTATGATGGAATGTATGCGACACAGACTAGACCTCGGTTTATACTCTCATCCGAAGGAGAAGGAAACCTTATAAGAGTCATGTCCACTGATACATAAAATATCAATAACATACTCCCCAGTTAACATTTTTGACATTGTGCACTACTACTACTTATTACATTGACTATTAATAACGCACGCATCTCTCACCATTACAGTGATTCAAGGATCATGGTAGAAGCAGCACTTAAATAGTTTATATATTCAGCATAAAATAACATCAGCGCTATCAAATACTGTAGTAAACAAAACAAATAAAATAAAAATGAGTGAACACAAACTCACGTTCTGATGACATCCTGCTTGATAGTCAGACGTAGCTCGTTATCCTGGAAAAACTTGTTCCATGGGCTCTGAAATAATTGATAAATAAATAATAACATAAAAACATACAAATACAACCTCTCAAAATACATCAAAATCCATTACAATAAGCTACAGTGGCTGCTCAATCCAAGAAGATGCACTGCACTGTGCATCAAATATAATATACACGCTTTTCTCCCAAATCATCAACCAGGCTCAGAGTACAGCGACCAAACATACAAGCCCTCATGTTACACCCACTCTCACATACACAACACACACACATCTATCAATCAAACACGTGGTGCAAAGGCAGAAAGATAGCTGCTAGAAGACAAAAAGACAAATTTTAGTTTTCTAAATTGTGCTTTGACTGCATCCAATACCATTTATTTACTAAAGAGAGGGAGAAAACCGGAGTAACCCAGAGAAAACCCTCTGTGACCTGAAAAATCTCATACCTAAAGTCATAAAGTTCATCCCAAGCACTACTAGGCCACAACATGTTCATCTCTTACATTACCTAAATTATCATAAACTCAAAAGTAGCTAGACAATGGGAGAGGCAAAAAGCAAGGGCATACCTCCTCATCTTGTGACAGTGGATTGTTGATCTTGACGTTCGCAGAATCCACTGCTATTCTAGGATTCACGATCAGCTGCCAACCCCCATCATAACACACAGACAGAACTATATAAACAGTGCATTGTGTTCTGATAAGAGGCTCAGTTAAAGTTTTCCCAAGATCACACATTTCAGCTTCACATATCCTTTTCAAATTCACAGCGAGTGTTTCCCCACCAGGAAAAAAAAGAGATTAAGTTCCAAAACTAATTTTTTTTACAAAAGTATAGTTTGGATATAAATTGATAAATTAGTTTCTGTAGTGTATATGCCTAATCAATAGCATCAAGATCTATTCTAAAAACAGAAAAAGGGTATAGTAGGCACAATTGTTTGTTTACAAAACAAGGTAAAGAGGCCTAAAATTCAAAGCTTAGTAGTAGGTTTGAGCCAAAATTGTACATTATATTATCTTTTACTGCAACAACAATGCAATTTCCCAAGTAACTCATCGTATCATGAAAATTTTCTGGATAAGTTACCTTGTTTTTTAACCCATCATACTTGGCACGGTCTTGCTGAGCTTTCTCTGACCAAGCTTCCATGTCCTCCGGCAGCACCTCCAGGAATAACTGCAATCAATCAGTCAATTACTCATTCATTCATTCAATAAATTATTCTTTGCATTCAATGAAATAAAACAGTATTTTATGGAGAAAGCAATGTAGTTGTTGTCTGATTGACATTGGCAGGACAACTGTAATCAACTTGATTCACATTTGCGAAAAAGTGGTTCAAACTCCATCTGTTTACAACATAATTGCAACCTCCTCTGGACGAGAATATAAACCGAGTTCTTCTAGTCTGTGCACACATGTAGCCCATCGCATGGACTTTAAAGATCCTGATGCTCATTTCCTAGGCAGGTGAGTGTCCCAGCTATACAAATACACCCTGCACACACTAGGTCCCTTCTCCCCATCCCGGTCGCCCAGGATCGTGCTCAGTGGTCTGGGCGTCAGACTATGCGCCCAAAGGCTCCAAGTGGGGGCCTCGGGCGGCTTGCATGAGATCCTGTATTGACCAGTGCCTTGAGCAGCTCTTGAACTGGAAAAGCGCTATATAAAAGCGATAAAGGAAATAAAATACCTCCGCAAGGTTGGGCAGGTGGCTGAAAAGGAACTTCCTATTGAAAATTGCTGACACCTTTTGTAAATAGTACTGAACAGGCATGAAACAACATGTAGCCTGATCCTTTACAGTGGTAGAGTGTAACTGCTGATCTCTGATTTCATCTTTACAGTGGTAGAATGGAACTGCTGATCTCTGATTTCATCTTTACAGTGGTAGAGTGTAACTGCTGATCTCTGATTTCATCTTTACAGTGGTAGAGTGTAACTGCTGATCTCTGATTTCATCTTTACAGTGGTAGAGTGTAACTGCTGATCTCTGATTTCATCTTTACAGTGGTAGAATGGAACTGCTGATCTCTGATTTCATCTTTACAGTGGTAGAGTGTAACTGCTGATCTCTGATTTCATCTTTACAGTGGTAGAATGTAACTGCTGATCTCTGATTTCATCTTTACAGTGGTAGAGTGTAACTGCTGATCTCTGATTTCATCTTTACAGTGGTAGAGTGTAACTGCTGATCTCTGATTTCATCTTTACAGTGGTAGAGTGTAACTGCTGATCTCTGATTTCATCTTTACAGTGGTAGAGTGTAACTGCTGATCTCTGATTTCATCTTTACAGTGGTAGAATGTAACTGCTGGTCCCTGATTTCATCTTTACAGTGGTGGAGTGTAACTGCTGATCTCTGATTTCATCTTTACAGTGGTAGAGTATAACTGCTGATCTCTGATTTCATCTTTACAGTGGTAGAGTGTAACTGCTGATCTCTGATTTCATCTTTACAGTGGTAGAGTGTAACTGCTGATCTCTGATTTCATCTTTACAGTGGTAGAATGTAACTGCTGGTCTCTGATTTCATCTTTACAGTGGTAGAGTGTAACTGCTGATCTCTGATTTCATCTTTACAGTGGTAGAGTGTAACTGCTGATCTCTGATTTCATCTTTACAGTGGTAGAGTGTAACTGCTGATCTCTGATTTCATCTTTACAGTGGTAGAATGTAACTGCTGATCTCTGATTTCATCTTTACAGTTGTACAATGTAACTGCTGATCTCTGATTTCGTCTTTACAGTGGTACAATGTAACTGCTGATCTCTGATTTCATCTTTACAGTGGTACAAGGTAACTGCTGATCTCTGATTTCATCTTTACAGTGGTAGAGTGTAACTGCTGATCTCTGATTTCGTCTTTACAGTGGTACAATGTAACTGCTGATCTCTGATTTCATCTTTACAGTGGTAGAATGTAACTGCTAATATCTGATTTCATCTTTACAGTGGTACAATGTAACTGCTGATCTCTGATTTCATCTTTACAGTGGTACAATGTAACTGCTGATCTCTGATTTCATCTTTACAGTGGTAGAATGTAACTGCTGATCTCTGATTTCATCTTTACAGTGGTAGAGTGTAACTGCTGATCTCTGATTTCGTCTTTACAGTGGTACAATGTAACTGCTGATCTCTGATTTCATCTTTACAGTGGTACAATGTAACTGCTTATCTCTGATTTCATCTTTACAGTGGTACAATGTAACTGCTGATCTCTGATTTCATCTTTACAGTGGTAGAATGTAACTGCTGATCTCTGATTTCATCTTTACAGTGGTACAATGTAACTGCTTATCTCTGATTTCATCTTTACAGTGGTACAATGTAACTGCTGATCTCTGATTTCATCTTTACAGTGGTAGAGTGTAACTGCTGATCTCTGATTTCATCTTTACAGTGGTAGAGTGTAACTGCTGATCTCTGATTTCATCTTTACAGTGGTAGAGTGTAACTGCTGATCTCTGATTTCATCTTTACAGTGGTAGAGTGTAACTGCTGATCTCTGATTTCGTCTCACTGTGGTGAAAGCAGCTTATGACAGCCCCGTCACCTGACAGTTGGAACTTATGTCTTCTTGGGTCAGTTGACATTTTGCTCACACAGTGTAACTTGGGTGTCAGCAAAACTGCACTGGGTTCAGCAGAATGGCTACAGCCTTTAACAGCTCAGAAGAAAAACATTACTAAGCCTGCCTACCCTCCAGCAAATGCTGCGGAAGCGACAAGGTCGGAGTTCACCCAAGGTTGCCTGTTGCCTGATCCAGCGCAGGTAGTTAGGACGGTTGAAGTGTCGCTCCCACTCCATACTGCACACACACAAACATACATACATACATACACACACACAAAACAATAATAAAGTGATTCAATAAAAGAATAATAAGAAAACTTAGTCAAGAGGTGCGATCATGCCTTGTGAGTAAAGATATTTCAGAGGCTTTACGAGTCATTCATTTAGTCATCTTTACTGTCGATTCCGCACACTTTCAGTGGTGACCAGAAGGAAGCTGCAAATTTGCTTTTCACACACTTACCAAAACAGTCTTAACTCCAATAATGCAACTGATGAAAATGTATTTGTATTCTAGTCTAATACTAACAAAAAATGTCCTAAATTTGAAATCCCCTGACCACAACTATTCACACCTGAAATACACTTTTCAGTTCCTTGCAAACAAAATTCACAACAAAAGTCACTCACACGCACACACAAATAATCACAAAATTTTTTAATTAACCTCAGTTTAGAGACTGAAGCACACACTCCCGTGCATGCACAAGCTTGCGCTTCACATACACTTATAATCTAATAACTGTTCACACTCAGATAAACATACAGGAGATCTGAACGAACTGTAATCACAGCATGCAGAAATATGAATTAAAATTGCCTTTTTCAGAAGTGCTTTGTCTTCTGGTCTTACAAGGATCGTCATCACCATCATCATCATCACATTGCCATCATCATCATCCAAATTTCCCAACACCTTGTGACTGCCAACTGCCACCCACTTTTCCCTCCCAATATACCCCCAACCCCCACCCCACTCCACCATCTGATGCAGTGTCACCTTTCATCCGAGCTGGAAGAAACTGCTTTCAAGCATAGAATTTTGCAGGGAATAATGTTCTTCACTGCAAGATCAAATACACTGCAAGTAGACTGTAAACTCCAACTGACTGAGCTCCCAGAATACTGTGTCTTAGTCATTTTCCACACGCACTTGGAGAATAATTTAAATTTCCATCCTTTCTATGTAAAGATATGAACACAGCACAATGTTACACTAATAAACAATTATGAGGTTAAAATATGAATAAACACAAACATTGTAAAGTCTGCTGTGAGCAGAGAACTTTTATAATAAATGCCTGTTCAAACAAAGACTTCCAGTTCTAAGGCACAATAACGTTTCACAATAAAAGCATGTCCCTAAAAATAAGTATTATTAATTTTCTACAACAGGACGAAACTAATCAGCTGAAGTGTTAATACAGTTCTGAGAATATTTCGCAATACTATAGTAGTGTCTTAGCGAGGACTTCTAGTCCCAGCAACAAATAGGTCAATTTTATAAGCTTAATTTGTGCATGCCCCAGCTATAGAAATGACAAGTGTTCTTGATTCTTCACAACATATAATTCACCGATTTTCAAGAGGAAAATCCAATTTAGGTTCATTAGTTCGTTACTCATAAAAACTATACAGGATCAACAAGATTTAATATAACATAACATCATATTTGTAGAAATTGGCCTTATTAATTCTCTGCAATACACGATTCACTGATTGTCAGTAAAATAATTGTGTTTGTTATTATATTTTTAACGACAAAGCCCTATCAGTTAAACAAGCAATGACATAAATAATGCTTGTCTTCTTTTTTAACCTTTTCTGCAGTTCTGGCTTACAATAATAATTTTTAAAAATATAAATTAAAGGAAAATAATAATAATAATAATAATAATAATAATAATAATAATAATAATAATAATAATAATAATAATAATAATAATAATAATAATAATAATAATAATAATGGATGCTTTTCCCCAAATCATCAATCAGATCCAAAGTGAGGCGATCTGAACCAAATTATTTGTTACTCCTTAGGATGAGAGTATAACCGAGGTCTAGTATTTGAACGCATGCATTCCATCGCATGGACTTTTAAAGATTCTGAGGCGCATGTCCTAGACGGGCGAGTGCCAACTACAAAAATACACCCGGGACGCACTAGGTCCTTTCTCCCCATCCCCAGTTGCCCAGGAAGGTGCTTAGTCATCTGGGTGTCAGACTATGCGCCCAAAAGCTGCAAGTGGGCGCCTTATGCGGCTTGAGTTTGATCCTGTAATGACCAGCGCCTTGAGCAGCTCTGGAGGTGGAAAGCGTTGTACAAGAATGATAAAATAAACATATGCTCATTAGTTTTAGTACAGCCTGCAATGCTCACACTGACAATACAGACAGGCCCAGGCAACCAGGAGTACCCGTGCAGCTGCAGTTGGCCAGGCCACCCAAAACCAGCAATAATGAATTACCAGAAGAAGCGAAACTAACTATGGCAATCACAAACCATATAAACAAGCCTTTTCCCCGCTGTGCTTTTTTTTCCCCAGAAGCCAGAAGCAACTAGCAGCCATCATCAATTTTTTGCACCACGAGGCTTGCACTTCTGAACCCAGCAGCAAATCGAGTAAATGACAATTAAATTGTCATGCTCATCCTCTGGGTTTCCCCAGTAATGCTCTTACAGCAAATTTACAGCAATTTGATTTTTGTTTTAGTTTACTCTTTCTGTTTTGCACCCTACAAAGTGTCTTGTTGGGATTCCACTCTGCTGCTTTCTTCTCTCTCTTTCTATCAGGATATGTTTTGCTTTTAAACTTCGTTGCCAACACAATGCGAATATGAGGATGGCACAAAGCCTACAAACTGGGAAGTAAATCATGTCTACAAACTCCAAATGATGTACTAATGAAGTCAGTGGAAAGAGTGCCAACTACATAAGCCATTAAGAACAAGATGGGGCTTTGAGTGAGGTTTTTTTTTTCAGCCAGCGCCTTGAGCAGGGAAAAGCGCTATATAAGATAAAATAAATTAATAATTAAATGCAACAAAGCTGTGCAGAGGGAGTGATGATGTCAAAATGCTGAAGAAGAGGGTACTAAAGTCATACATTAACAGCGTTTGCATTTAGATGAGCTTTTTAAAACCAAAGTAACTACTGGGAAAACTTTTATTCAAACTGTGAACATATATTGATATAAGGGAAAAAACAGAAAACTGTAGCATTCAAACGTATAAAACAATGAGAAACAAATGTGTACATAACAGTCAAATCCCTTCCCATGCATTTAACTTTCTTTCAATGTTTTAACTTTTTTTGTCTTCTTATATTTATGACCTTGTACACTATCTATTGCATTTACTTTTATTTTTAATCTTAAAATTCTACTAAGGTTATTTTAAAACTTCCAATGCTTTGAATATTTTGACTATCACTCACCTATTATTATAAATATTGCTTTTTTTCTTGCCTTCTTTCTAAATATTATTTCTTTTTTTCTTGGAGGTCTGTCTAATGAAGAGCTTAGCTCCAAAATTTGCAATGTTTTGTTTTGTCTCGTCTTTGTCAGAATTAGCATTCCTCGAATGTTATGTAGACATTTGTTTCTCATTATTATATTATTCTGAACATACATATTTGTGATGAAAGGTTTTTCAACTTCTAACACAGTTTACAGATCGCTGCTTTTTTCACTGGCGGTACGATTACCTCTTTGTTTCTTTAGAAATGTGAAATCCTAAAATATACACATGAGGAAAGAGTGCTCACTCTGTCAGTACTTCCTTAATGACCAGACTAAATAATGAAAAAAACTCTTAAGATTCAAATTAGATGTTTTTGTGCCCTTGGCTTGAAAAGGTTCAATCGTCAGACTTCCATAATTAAATAATGCACCTTTGAACTCAAAACAGACTGTAACTGTAAGAAAATGGATGAAGTAAAAATCGATGATCATCTTCTCAGCCTCTCGAAAAAAAGTTCTTGCAGCTATATTTAATGCTATTTAAATAGATAAATAAAAATAAAACTCTTATTGAAATTGTTGTTCATCCTAAAGT
>CM072525.1:30481111-31057955 GCA_036898135.1 Oncomelania hupensis
CAGTATAGTAGATTGATAGAACAGAGTAGGAATGAGAAAGAACAAATGAGAAAGACAGCGACAGTGGGAATTTAAAGCACTAATTCTCCAGAAAATGGGTATACTATTTATACAGAAACCCCTACGGGGGTCATTAGTAAGAAGACGTATGCCAAATATTATATTAGTAAAATATTTTTTTAAAAAGAATAACTCTTATTACAATATTACAGAGTAAGCAGAAGCATTCCAGCAGGTTACAGTTACGGATAATTTAAAAGAAGTGTGCACGTTGAAAATTCTTGTATGATTAATATTATAAAAGTCAGGTTAAAATGGATATCTCCAAGTTTGAATTTTCTGGCAGTGATAAGTAAGTCTCACACCTCTAAAATAGCAATAATTCCTTCATCACCAAACGAATGGCAGCAATGGACGGTTTGTTGGGGATATCAAAGAAAAAGCATTCATGTTTTTTACACCCAACAAAGGTTAATAATAAGCACCCTTCAAAGATGAAACAAAACAACAACAAAAAAAACACCTCTGCTGTCAGAGATACTTAAAATTAACCTTTTCCTGAAGGCAGGCAAGTTATATTGTTACGACTAAATATCAGAACATGAGTCAACACGTTTTCGATCCCTGATAGTTGGATTAGCCAAGACAAAAAAGTTGCAAAGTAATTCTTGCAGATTTTCTTGCCAGCATGGTTTGTATTTCCCAAAGGTCAATCTGAAGCAATTCGATTTGATGCATAAATGGCAGTGCAAGAGAAAAGAAAAACCCTGAATTATGGGGAGGAGGCTGCCAGAGAACTATTAGCAGAGGGCTACAATGAGGAAGATAAACATTTCCTGATAGAAGAATCAGATAGAAGCAGATGCAATAGTGACAGAGACACAGAGAGAATAAGAACCCTGATTCTATTTTCATGTTTGGAGCTGGTTGCCAGTGTTGCCTCAAGGATGAGACACATTTTATGATAGAAGAATCAGATGTCAGCTGGCAACAGTTAGTGATGAAGGGTTAGTCATAAAGGAGAGAAAGATGCTCGTTCTGAACCTGACTAAAGCCCGGTAGCCTAGGTGGCACTTTCTTTTGAAGCAGATTAATGAAGTCGCAGGGAAGCACTTGCTACTGAGTAATACCTTCAGTAAAGGGAGAAAGCCTTCTCTTTGCTATACCGTCTGTTGCAATTCTCATGCAAGAAAGGAAAAAGGCTGGACCCATATTTAATTTTACTTCTACTACTGTCGCATATGGTTACCTTGTTTGCTTTTGGAATTTGAAGGAGGAGCCCTGGATATCACCTGATGAGAATAGTTCTGCGGCCGTGGGTATTGCTGCAAGATGAAACAATAAATTTGGTGTATTAAACCCCCTCAAAAACATTTTTTTAACTGCAAGGGCAAAGCCCATATTACTCACATGCTCCTTAAGGAATCTATCTCTATACACTTATTTTATATGAACAACAAAAATGTTGGCTCTGTGTCCTGGCTTCGTTATTACATGCAGCTTAGTGGAGCTATACAAAAACTTAATCGAAAAGTCAAAATATGTGGAAATCTGGAAACAAATTATTTTGGGGGACTCAACATTGCTGCACCCTGTGAGTCAAAACTGCATGGCATTCAGCTATACAGGAGATGAATTTCTTGCATGGTTTATGATAGGGGTTGGCTAAAATGAGTTTTTCAAGATATAGTTAAAATTTGGGGAAGTGAGACATGTGCTGTCAATAATATAGCCAGTGCCTTACGTTGGGTTCCCTGAGCCAGAGAGCTTTGTCGATGAAGTAGTGAGCGTCCGACACTTGCGGAAACTTCATCAAAGAGGTTAGACACCCCGCATAGTCACTGGCTAGCACTGGAAAGGGAAACATAACATTGAAATTAAAACAATAAACAAGCAACATGTTTATGAGGACAATGAAGGATTGTGTATTCAGCATTGTGTACATTCTCATTACTCCCACAGCCTGTCAGGCCGTTGGGTTCGCATGAAGGGATGCTAAATGCAGAGAGTTTTCGCCATTTTGGTCCATCTGCTGCCCTTGTCAAGAGGCAGGACATGTCCAGTGACCACAGATGATCGTTTAACCAGCGTACTCCATCTTTCTCTGTCCTCAGCCACCTCTCATGGCTTGGCTCAGTGTCAAGCCAGTCCATTCTCGAATGTTGTCTTCCCACCTCTTTTTCTGTCTCCCTCTTCTTCTGCTTTCTTGCACCATGCCTTGCAGGATGGTCTTTGCAATGCTCCGTTTCTTCACCACTGTGAGCATGTCATCATGTTGTCCAAATGCCTTGCGTGATGGTCTGTTGGACTTTGTCGTAGGTAATGTGCTGGGTATAGAAAATGTCCAAAAGTCTTCTGTAGCACCTTATGGCTGATGAGGCTGATGGTACGGTAGTTTTGACACTCCTGAAGGTTACCCTTTTTGGGAAGAGTGATGACAAGCAACTGGGTCCATGGTGTAGGCCACTCCCAACTCTGCCAGATCTTGTTACAAATAATGGCAAGGGCGTCAATCATCGCTTCTCCTCCTGCTTGAAGTAATTCTGTGGCTATTCCGCTGACTTTCCCTTCTTCAGAGATTGCACTGTTGGCTCAACTTATTCTCGGAGAATTGAAAGGATTTCTTCTTCTTCTCTGTTCTGGGGACATGCAAGGACTGAGGGATTGTATTATGAAATACTTTAAAGAGACTGTATTATGAAACTCTCAAAAGCTTTGCAAGTACTCCAGTGTTGTGATTGTTGCTGTTCAAAGAACATTTTCAAATTCAAAACTACAGATACAAAAAATAAAACATACAAAGGTCACGGATATAGAGCATCATGGCGACAAAGATGTAGTCAACCAGGTCAAAGCCGATGCCGTCAGCAAAGATAGCGTCCCACAGCATCAACAGATCCTGCATGGGGAACTCTCTGCCAAATAACAGCCGTAACCATCGTCTGCACACAAAACATCCACCGTCGCTTATGCTTCAACAGTTGAAACAAGCCGACTACTGTAAAGAAGACAGGCAATATAAGGTATACACAAGAACCTACGATGTAGGGTGAAGTTCCACAATCTTTATTTCTCTGCTCTCAGCTTGAAAACTCGCATAAGAATTATTAATCAAATTTACAAAAGCAAATATACTACTCAAAATAATTGAAGGGCCACTCTCATATTTAATTTAGTTTAATTATTTTTTTTGCTGCTATCAATAATATCGCTTATATTGCTTATTTCAAAACTTATCCTGCACACATTCAAGACAATCTTATTCTGACAAGTAATCACATGTGTGAGTTTTGAACTTTCTGCACCGAGTTGAAAAAACATTCCCAATTTTTACAAAAAAATGACCCTAATTTACTGTTGTCTTGCTAATAAAGCAAAATTTTCAACATTAAAAAGTGATTTACATGCGAAAGGCTTGCATTTTCTGAGTTCAGTTCAACAATCGGCGCTTTTTTCTGGGTATAAATGGCAGCGCTTTTGCTGCTTTTCTAACCATGCATCTGATTTAAAGAGAGACCAATATGTCCAAGTGGCCCTTGTATTTTTTTGAGTAGTATATATTATTACTGAGTTGGGCGAGTATGGAGTCATGTTTATCCAATGTTCGGTTCATGATAAGTGTACTTGTGTGGGTGGGGGTGTTGCGTGCGTTGTTACAGAATGTAACTTACGAATAATACAACTACCACTAAGACTTGATAAAAGGCAAAGGTCATGACTTTTCAACCACTGGGCAAAGAGTGCCATTAGGTTTTCTGAAAGTCAGCTTTCTGATGACAGAGCAGAGCATATCTCCTCTGCATCTCTGCTTTACCTTTCCTGCTTGTCAAGAGGGCCAGGTACCCATTCACAGCTGGGTGGAATGTAGTGACTGTTGGGCTATGTTCTACTTCGGAGCAGAAAAGAACAATTTCCTGCTCTCGCCTTCACAGCAGTGATATTATTTATGGGCAACCAATAACAAGAAGATTTTAATAATAACAACAGCAACGAAGACAAACAGACAGCTGCAACTCACATGCCATAGATCTGTGGAGCGATTTCCAGCTGCTCTAGATGGGCATGCAGCTCAGCGTCAAACTTCTTTAGCAAGTAGTCCTGAATGCGAGTCAGCTTCGTTACAATCACACTCGATGGTAGCAGCTCCTGGGGCTTTGTAAATGGCTGACCTGTGAATATGTCTGATCTCCTCTGGAGCAAGATAATAAATTGAAAAGTTATTCAACATATGCGAAGAGAGAGAAAGGGAGGAAGAGAGGGAGGGAGGGAGAGAGGGAGAGAGAGATATATAATATAGGTAAGAAAGAGAGAGAGAGAACAAGTTAATTGCAGATTAGATGAGATATTCAATGTTTATAGAGTCCAGTGAACTGTCAAGAGCCTAATCAGGACCAAACAAAACTAATCAAAATGAGACTAAACTGCTAAAATTTAAATAGGATAAAAGTGGTAAATAAAACCAGTCTTACAAAAGAAAGTTAACAAAATATATAAGAAGACGAAATGATCTCTATGCGATAAAACAAACCAACCTCATGTAAAAATTGAAATAGGTGTGGACTATTGCAAATTTGTTAAATCCCATTAAAAGGAATCAAACCAAAATATTTTTCTCTTTCATCAACCATATCAGCACATTCAGATATAAAATGGCGTACAGAAAAGGCCTTGTCACATTCAAAGCACCACGGTGGTTCTTCGCCTTTCAAAAGGAAACCATGGGTGACATAAGTATGCCCAATATGAAAGCGAGCCCAAACAGTTTCTTCTCTGTGGGTGGACACAAAGTTAGGCAAAGAAGCAGACAAATCTGGAAGAATTTGAAATCATTTGATATTGATTTTATTAGACCATTCGTCTGCCGGTTGTTTACAATAAGAGCCAGTCATACAACGCAGGTCAGAGAGTATGGAACAAATTGGAAAATCTTTGAAGGGAAATCTAGATGCTTAGCTTCTTTAGCCGTTCTGTCCACTGCAATATTGCTGCGGATGCCCATGACTAGTTACCCAAATAAAAACTATCTTTTAACCCACATAAAAACTATCTTGTAACCCACATAAAAACTATCTTTTAACCCAAATAAAAACTTTTTACCCTCAGAAACAAGTTGTGTATGGAGATCATGGATCTCTTCCAGAAAAGGGTGCACTACCTTTCTCGTGGAAAGAACCTGAAGTGCTGACAGTGAATCAGACATGATTAAAAAGGAGGATCTTTTGGACTGATAAACCTGTTTCAGAGATAAATGAATTGCCTTGAGCTCAGCTGCATAAGCAGAACAAAGATCAGGTATATGCTGTTGCAAAAGGCTGGCCAAGTTGTCTCCCAGAGACCGACGCAGCAGCAATTGTGTCTCATTTCTTCGACCCGTCCATAAAAAGATTTTCATATCCTTTATGCAATGAACATTGCTCTAGGTAAACTTGCTTATAAACAGCTTCGAAAGTTTCGTTCTTTTGGAAGGATGTGAAATTTAAGTTGATACAGGGGTTGACGAGGTTCCAAGGTGGGAGAACAGTTAGCAATTGGTCATCATCAACAGTCAATATTTATGCCTGCAGTATCAAAGTGAGGACATATTCGATCCCAAAAGGAGGAACTTTTGTCAGTGTGCTGGAGTATTTAAGTGTAAATAATGGGTTTAGAACACATCACAGGGTTTGCTTTAAGTTTGAGAAAATAGTTCATGGCGAGCTGAAGCCTACGGATCTCCAAGGGAGGTTCACCAGCCTCAGCGTAGAGACTTTCCTTCAGGAAAGTGTGAAACAACCCCAGGCAGATCCGAAGACCTCCATGATGGATTGGATCCAAGGCTTTCAAATAGGCTTTCCTAGTGGAACTATACATGATGCTACCATAATCCAATTTAGAGCGTACCAGAGAACGATAGAGGAGGAACAGAGTTTGCTTGTCCGCTTCCCAGTCTGTGTGGCTGATAATTTTCCCTCAGGTATTTAATATGCGGCAGAAAAGTAAATTTGCTGTCAAAAATAATACCCCAAAATTTGAACTTGTTTAGAAGCTTTGATGGGTTGACCATAAACTCTTACCTTTGGGGGAAGACAGACATCTTTGGAAAGGTACCAGGGCTCCACAGTAGCCATGACTTGACAGAACATGTAGCTGAAAAACAACACATATAACATAAGCACATAAATAAGTCTTAGCTTTAGGAGTATCATCCCGTCACCACTCTTTTAAAATGATCTTAAGCTACCTTGATTTTCCAACAACAATGCCAGACTAAGTAAAACAGTACCTTGAAAAGGTTGTGATGTTGTAAAACAGCTTGAAGAAAGTTTCGGCAAAACTCGTTCAGTGAGATAAGATGTTGACCAGTACAAGGTTTACAGGCTACCTTGCTTTTCTAAGATGACACCACCAATAATAATACCTCAATGATTGTATCGGATGCAGTCAAGCTAATTTTCATTAATATAACACTACTTTCCGTCTTCTAATAGCGATCTCCCTGCCTTTACACCAAATGTTTGAGTGCTTGTTGTTTGTCAAAGAGCATGCGTAACAAGTGAGATTACCATGCTTTGAGCCCGATTAATGTAAGAGGAAAGCGTGTACATACCATTCATTATTATTATTATTATTATTATTATTATTATTAGCTGACTGACAGCCTCCGATTAATTTAAGAAGAAAGTGAATAAATAGCATCCAATATTTTTGTTAAAAATTATAATTATTACTATTATTATTATCAGGCTACCTAATCCCCTAAGATGACACCAGACTACCATACTTTTTCAAGATAATAAGAGGTAACCTTAAGTATTTTTATTTAACACACAACCCATAATCTCCTACCAAGAAAAACAAGTTTATTCACCACACAAAACTAATGAGCCGATACAGCTAAAAACTAGTGAGCCGATACAGCTAAAAACTAGTGAGCCGAAACAGCTAAACTAGTGAGCCGATAAGCTAAAACTAATGAACCGATACAGCTAAAACTAGTGAGCCGATACAGCTGGTTTTGTAAGCTAGCTGACATCGCTGTAGTGTAAACCAGTTTTAAAATCGTAATTGCTGTGATCAGTAGGCTAGTGTTGTGTGCATCATCACCAGGATCACAAGTGAATAGTAAAGAGTGAGTTATATAAATCAGCACATCAGTCCAACTTGTGTTAATCTGATTATTAAAAACATTTATACAACAACTAAATTACCAACAGGTACTTACTAAGCATCATGTTCCAGATACTTTGGGTCCAGCATTTCCTTGATGACGGGCCTGCAGTTTTAAAATCAAACAATCAAATCAATTAAATTAAACAATCGATTAAAACTTCAACAATGATTTACTAAAACAGAATCACGACAAGAGATTTTTTAATTGCTGAAATAATAGACTTTTTAACATGTACAATTAAATTTTTTTTTAATACTAGTTTCGAAAGATAAATAGACCCTAGACTGCATAGAGAAAAGAAAATACATAAATTATTATATTCAGCATTTTTTCTTGTTTCAAATGTTTCTAAAGGTTCAAGAATTGCAAGCTCTATTGAAGCGTATTGACCCAATTATCGCCTAATGTACATGATAATAAAACACAATTTTACTTCAATGATTTAACTTTAACCCTCAGTCAACTTTCATTAGTAGTTTCGTTTTGGGAAGGAAAGTTTCAGAGGCTTTTTGTTTTTGTTTTTTCCACAAAAACTGCTGTCCGACACTTCATTTACTATACTAACCAAGCAACAAAGCCAATTCACACAATTTACAGGTTCATGCCAACAACACCAACGGAAAATTCCAGACAAACAATCTCTTATGCAAGACATGGGGATTCTGGGGGTAAAGACAATTAAGCAGGTGCAACATCTGTATACCACTGGTCAATATTTATATAAAGAGATGCCCACAAGGGGTGAGGTTGGGATGGGGTTGTTGCCACACTGAGCATGCAAAAATAGCATGGACATTAATCTCTTTTTAAAAACTCTGATCAGCTGGCTCTTCTTTTTTTTCTTTTTTTTTTAAAACAATTTATAATGGCGCAACCTAATAAAAATGGCAACAGTAACCTAATTATAATGGTAAGCATGATTATTAAAGACATGAGTATGATTATTAAAGACATAAGTAATCTATATTGTAACGGAAAGCATGATTATTTTCAATCTTTCTACAATATCTGTTACCCGTATTTATCAATAGTCGATTCAGCCCTGATGCTTGAATCTTAATATGTGTAATTCGAATTCATTTATCCACTCAGCGAGAAGGCAGGAGTCGTCGTATAAAGTTTTCAACTTTATTTAGCAAACACCAACAACTGCAAACAAGATTGCATTCCGAAAATCACTACTAAAATCACTGCTTGCAAGCAGACAGTGCTTTACTTATATAGTTTCTCAACAGTCCAGAAAAGCTTTGACCATTCAGAATGATGCAATAACCCCTCAATCAAAATAAAACTCATCATCGGAACAAAGCACCGTATTACGCCATAGAATGTTTACAAATTTTAGAAGATTTTACTAGCTATAGCTAGAAAGAGCTGAAACATTCTATCGATAATGAACAAATAATTCCAGAAAATTATCAACACTACTACACCAACATCGACCGACAAAAATGATCAACATTACACAAAGCTTTTTCTAGCAACAGCTCAGAATCAAATCAAGGATAAATACATGCTATTACTGCACGCTTTGCAAAACAAAATGTTGGGAACTATGGCGAGCATCTCAATGGTAACAATATCATTTCTCCACAGGCATGCTTGCAGTTCTAAGAAGAGGGGACAGAAAGTGATGCACAACAATTCATCACTTTGAGCAGATGTCTCTACCACATTCCACTTTGTTATTCCAACACACACAGTCTACCCCTTGTCTTTCCTGAGACCCACCTTACACTGCTGAGCCATGAGCAGCTCTTTTGAGTATAAAGTGCGCAATTTTAGAACAGTCAATAGTATACTACTCCCTAGACCCCTCCAGCATGTAAACAGTTAAAATAAGAGAAAAGAGCAGAAACACTAAAGATAAAACCACGGTTTATAAATGAATTATATAAATCATTTATAAATAGAATGAAAATTAAGCTGGTCGGCTGCATAAGCCCTTTCAGTCCTCCAAAACTGTGCAATAGAACATATGCAATGCCAGAAAAACATTAATGAATGCATTTATTGGAAGGTGATAATTGTTTTCATCATGCCAACACACAAACAGACAAAAACAATCATGTCCTGGGGTAAAATAGTTCATGAATTCCCTACCCCCTCCCCCACCACCACCCTCCCCTCCCAAAATTAATTTAAAAAAAAAAAGTAATTCATTTCAAAAATAAAATAAAAAGCAGTAGAAACCATCATTAACATCGGTTACAAACAGCCACAGTCATTCATTTGAAGTAGTTCCAATCACAAGACCACAATAGAAAAGGAAGAAAGTAGAAGTGATCAACAGTGTTTCCAGTAAAACACTTTAGCACATCTGGATGGACTGGGGTGATTGTGATGCCATGTTCTGTTTTGTTCAGAAAGTTTGATATTCCCACCCACCCACCCACCCACCCACCCCCACCCACCACCCTCTCACCCCTCCTCCAGCGCTAACCAGGACTGTCGCTGTGTACCCGGGTCTCCAAGGTGGCCCTTTTAAAAGTATATTTCAAATACAGGCTGGGTAGCCTGGATAAAAAACTTTTGAGAAACACTGTTGAAGGCCAATGCAAACACAATGTTAGTATAATCACTCCACGTAGCTATTTACACAACATTGATTTGTTAGTAACGCCCTCTGTAGCAATTTACGCAACAGCTTCAGACTTGCAGCTAAATTCACTCACTTGTGAATATTGTTCGTCCTGAATGGTCAGCAAAAAAACACCACACACACATGAATATAAACTTAGGTGGGTATCCATAGTTATTTATTTAAGACAGAACCATACAAGTACATTATCACGGGCACACATCACATAACACACACAAATGTGCACTCTCTCATACAGCCACATTCTCCCTCTCACATTCACATACAATGCACAACCCATACAACTCACACAAGTGAATACACTAGAACACTAACACACAAAACCATAATTATACAGTAGACATTTTTTGTTCCAATTTTTTGTTTGGAAGAATATATATATTAGAAGCATCTTGATTGACATAGAAAAATAAACAGGACATGAAGCCTGAAAAAAAAAAAGAAACAAAATACAACACTCCTTTTCTTCCCATATGTGAGGCGACATTTAACCCAGGCACAATGCCTCTCACCAAGACCTATGAGCTACAACAGAAAGCAAACTGTGTAACACGCCTGTGCTACAAATGAATGAAACGGTAGGCACCAAGTTGCAAGCTGTGGGCCTTAGGGAGTGGTGTGGGGCCTGGAGTTAGATCCGGTTTTTGGCCAGACACTTGAATAGCTCTCTGAGCTGGTATAGACAAGAACAAATTCAATCCATCAACAACAACGCCATAGGGCACTACTTACAAAACATTGTCCGACTCGGAGGCGTGTAGAAATGCCTGGTGGTCATAGTGCAACACAAATATGATTGGCGCCAGCAGCTCATGCATTCCCTGCACACACAAAAACATGCAAATACAAGGAAGTAAATTGCTGTTACAGATGACCACAGGTCAGATTAAAGTGGCGTATACAAAAAAAGAATAGAAAACAAAGAAATTTTACAACCTTTTTTTGAGCGGTGGGTAAGTCAACAAAAATGATGGAAACAGACTGCGATATAACAGGTTGTGTACTGAATGGTCTCTGTTTTATTACCATTGTTGTTGTGAAATGCTAGTATGTTTTGTAGCGTTATTGTTATTTGTTATTGTAATAGTTGCTGTTGTATTCGTTGTTTAACATTTTCATCACTTCGAGTTCAAGTAACAACACAGGTACACAGGATGGTAGATATTTATATAGTTTTAGCACTATAAACAAATAAAGAAGTAAATAAATAAATGAGATAATTGTGCCATTAATATATATATATATATGTATTTTTATAGATAACCGGTTACCCTAAACTTAACACAATCATGCAAAGTGAGAGGGGACGAAAGGAACAACCACATACTGATATAGTATATTACCACACTGATATTATTGGGATATGATATACAGTCATGCCAATTAATGTTGTTTTACTTTTTTTTAATAGTTATATAGGTAACGCCTTACTGGTAACAGCAAACAAGTCATGCTCGCTTGTCTTACTAGCATTAAATATACATACACACATGCATGCATGCACGCCACGCACACATGCATACATATATTTCACTACACTACTAATCCTAAACTCAACTATGCACGCACCTCCACACTCACGTTCACTCATACACACACTCAGGCAGATACATACACACACCCACATAACACTCTTTTACTACACTACTCTTACATGTAGTTTTGTTTTCCCTTTACCCAAAAGACACTAACCAGTTTCTCGATGTTGAAGGACAGACACAAATATTTTCTAAACAAGTATTCCGCTACCAAAAAAAAAAAAAAAGTAAAATGTCAAAATGTCAACTTTTCTTTGCGTAAATGGGGAAAATAAACCATCCTGCATCTTCAATTCAATTACACAAATCTGTATTACCATCAAAAGAATTATGTATAGCCATTTGTGTCGCCTTTGAATACATATACAGGGGTGAGATTTAACCCAGGAGACTAACTAGCCCGCCGGGCTAGCTAGTAAGTAAAGTGAGGTAGCCCGCATGATTTTTAGGCAGCCCGACAATTACAATCGTTCACATATAAAACACAAATTTTGACAATACACGTAATTTGTAGCGGGTGTCTTTTTCACAAACAAAGCAGACAGCGCGCTTGGCGCGAAAGGGAAGTAGGCAAAGGGAAATAACGCTCGCGTATGCTTCATACTCGTAGCAGACGAACAGTGACCTAAAAACACCCTCGAATCGAACTGAGCTTCTAAAAGTCTGCAAGTATTATCTTTTTTTTTAGGTCGCCAGGCGGGCTGGCTCAATTATAAAGTGAGGTCGCGCGAGCCGGGCGACCGGGCGACCGCTAAATCTCACTCCTGATATAGAATCTTGTACCTAAATGCTTTGGAGGGAATTTACTACTTCAACTTTTGGGTATATAAAATGATAAAAATAAAAGTATTAAGGAAGGTAACCAAGTAATTGAAACAAATGAAATCTACTTCAACAATTGTAATCTAGGAAATAAAACCAAGGGAATAATCATCATCATCATCATCATCATCATCATCATCATCATCATCATCATCATCATCATCATCATCATCAAACCAGTTTATAACATATGAACTGACATCCGTTAAAGAATTAAAATTTAATAATATTAATAGCATTAACAATATGATTTTTTTAAAAAGCAAAACAAAATTAGAAAAGTACAATAAGGGATTAATGAATATCAAACCTGTTTATAGGAAAGGAAATGGTGCTCACGACAAAACAGAAACAATACATCAATGAGTGACTGTTGCATCAGATCATCTCGGAAGAAAGCAATTTCCGGAAATCTAGCAAACCAAAACACACAACACGCAAAACAAATTAAACAAAACTGGCAACTAAAATGTTACAGATACAAAAACACGCAAAATTTTATAAAAAGATGCTGAAATACACCAAAAATCTAAAACAAAGTTTTACAAAGCACCATTCAAGAATATCTGTGTCACAGCAACTGGCACCTAAAAACATAATATACAAAATTAGCAAATTTCTCTTTAAAAAAAAAACAACAAAAAACATAACAGATAAAGCTACAATTAAGTGCAACTCTGGAACTCTTTGTTCTTGCTGTGGATTGGAGTCATTGCTGGATAACTTCTTACTGGATAATTACTTCAAAGCAAGCTAACGCCACCAATATTTGCAACGGCCTGAGTTCGCGCAGACACGCCTTACTGCAATGCATGCACACACATGCATAAATACTCCAAACACCAAACAGATGGACACTCACACACATAATGTAGGCTCACATACGTCATTCCCAGACTCTTACACATACACACAATGTAGGCTCACATACATCATTCCCAGACTCTTACACACAATTTAGGCTCACATGCACATGCGTCATTCCCAGACTCCTACACACACACAACCACATATTATTTATTATTTAATCGTTCTTATATAGCGCTTTTCCAGCTCAAGAGCTGCTCAAGGCGCTGGCCGATACAGGATCTAAATCAAGCTGCCCGAGGCGCCAACTTGCAGCCTTTGGGCGCATCGTAATAATGCTCCTGCAACTGAGCACAATCCTGGGCAGCTAGGGATGGGGGAGAAGGACCTCAATGCATGCTGGGTGTGTTCTTGTCACCGGCACTCACCCGTCTAGGACATGAGCATCAGGATCTTTAAAGTCCGTTATGATGGAATGTATGTGACACAGACTAGACCTCGGTTTATACTCTCATCTCAAGGAGTAGGAAACGGGAGTAAAGTCGTCTTTCCCAAGGACACAACACAATGCCCCAGACTGGGCTTGAACCCGGGACCTTCAGATCCTCAAGCCAAAGCACTACCATTAGGCCACCATGCCTCCCACATAAACACAATGAACCTACCACAACAGAAAAATTATGAAATAAATGTTAACAATCACTGACCGCCATCAAACAAGGCACAAAAAATAAACTATTTGTACCTAGCGCACAGCGAACAATATTGCATGTCGCAAAAACAGAAAATAGTACAAAATAACACATAAAATAAGCAAAACTATTCTCCATTTCAACTGAAAAAGAAACAAACCAGTAATACACAAAACTGCAAGCATAGTTAATAATAATAATAATAATAATAATAATAATAATAATAATAATAATAATAATAATAATAATAATAATAATAATAATGAATAACATTTATATAGCACAAATTTCATAAATACACATTACACTCAGACTGCAAACCCACAAATTAACATTATTGTACACAACTGAACTAGCAGCTTGGTATACCACACAACTTTAGTTTAAAACAATAAAATAAAGATGCTCCATTTGTACTGAAAATAGAAATTAATCATACATAGTATTATGTGTATGCAACTGCAAATAATAGCACAATGATACAAAAACTGTGCAGTACAATCTGGGGGAAAAAAAAGTCCAATGTATCACCCCATGCTCTTGCTTGAGAAAAAGTTGCCTGTCAAGGCAAAAAGACTGTGGATCCTTTAGGTTTGGGGTTATGGCATGTCTTCATTGGTAGGTTCATGGAGGATCATAAATGTTTCGTTCGAGGTTCTCAGATCCTGAACCTAGGTTTTAGAACCTGTTTTTGTCGGTTCGGGACCTGTGTACCTTGAAAAAAAGGTTTGTGAACTTCCACGAACCTTCCAATTAAGACAGGCCATAAGGATCTGCTAGCATTAGCCATAGCTCTGACCCTAACCACTGAAATACACAACAGCTGGATAAAGTGCAGCAGCTAACAGCCTCTTCAACGTTGATATAGAACCGGATGCCAGCAAACTGATGAACGTTCAACTTCTCCTCCAAGCTTTTTAGCAGTGTTCAAGGCACCATTCAATGTTGATTATTCCATTTTATACCCTTTGAAACGCCTACAATGACCGATCATTGATGTGGCTGTTCTTTGTGTCTTTTGCTTTTTTATGTATATCAATCATGTTGTGTGTCAGCCATTGGTCCATGTGAATGCGTCTGAAAGGTGTTTTTGAGTAAACATTTTGTCTGATTTTGTGCTATATGAAATAAAATTATTATTATTATTATTATTATTATTATTATTATTATTATTATTATTATATTATTATTATTATTATTATTATTATTATTATTATTATTATTATTATTATTATTATTATGTGGACACCCGAACCCTATAAATTCACTGACGACATTCAATTTCATGGATGAAATCTACATTGGACTTTTTACCTACAATCAATGCAAATCAAACTAACAATGTTAAACTGCCAACAAGTAAAACACCAAGCACACGCAGGTTACAGACATCGTGCGGCACACTGCACAGCTCTACACAGGACATGCAGACACCATGGCCAGGTTTCCAACCTGCTGATAAGAGATTTCAGGATTCTCTTTGGCAAAGATGAACAGAATGTCCACCATGACGTTACGCATCTGATTGGACTGAAAGAACTCAATCTTGGGGTAGCTGCACGACACAAAACAAAGGCGCGATGCACTTGCCGGTATTCTGTACATAATGTCCATGTCACCATAGTTATTTCCATCATTTTCACAACAGTACTGTCAATACACCCTGAGGAAAAGAACTGGAAGTTATATATTAAATTTACAAACTATTGTGGTGCTAACCACTTTATATACCTGTTGACAATGCTAAATAAACAAAATATGCATCAATGACAATTACAGGACAAATTCATCTGGATTCATCTTGATTTTTGTCTAATATCACCTAAATGTATGAACACACATTAAATGAATGATTGGTTGATTCATCTCGAGTCTTTAGGCTCCCCCTAAATGTAGGAACAGACATTCAATGAAAGATTGACTGATTCATCTTGACTCTACAGGCTCTTACTTGATGATTTACCTTATTTATTAGTTATTATTATTTAATTATTATTTAATCGTTCTTATATAGCGCTTTTCCAGCTCAAGAGCTGCTCAAGGCGCTGGCTGATACAGGATCTAACTCAAGCCACCAGAGGCGCCAACTTGCAGCCTTTGGGCGCATCGTAATAACGCTCCAGACAACTGAGCACAATCATGGGCAGCCAGGGATGGGGGAGAAGGACCTAGGTGCATGCTGGGTGTTTTCTTGTCACCGGCACTCACCCACTTAGTACATGAGCGTCAGGATCTTTAAAGTCCGTTATGATGGAATGTATGCGACACAGACTAGACCTCGGTTTATACTCTCATCCGAAGGAGTTGGAAACCTTGTAGAGTCATGTCTACTGATACATAAAATATCAATAACATATTCCCCAGTTAACATTTTTGACATTGTACACTACTACTACTACAATGATTATTAATAACGCACGCATCTCTCACCATTACAGTGATTCAAGGATCATGGTAGAAGCAGCACTTAAATAGTTTATATATACAGCATAAAACAACATCAGCGCTATCAAATACTGTATTAAACAAAACAAATTAAAATAAAAATGAGTGAACACAAACTCACGTTCTGATGACATCCTGCTTGATAGTCAGACGTAGCTCGTTATCCTGGAAAAACTTGTTCCATGGGCTCTGAAATAATTGATAAATAATAACAACATAAAAACGTACAAATACAACCTCTCAAAATACATCAAAATCCATTACAATAAGCTACAGTGGCTGCTCAATCCAAGAAGATGCACTGCACATCAAATATATACACGCTTTTCTCCCAAATCATCAATCAGGCTCAGAGTACAGCGACCAAACATACAATACAATACAAGGTTATTGCTTTAGGTCCAGCGGACTCTTCCGAGCCAAATCAGGACCAGGACCAAACATACAAGCCCTCATGTTACACCCACTCTCACATACACAACACACACACATCTATCACTCAAACACGTGGTGCAAAGGCAGAAAGATTGCTGCTAGAAGACAAAAAGACACATTTTAGTTTTCTAAATTGTGCTCTGTCTGCATCCAATACCATTTATTTACTAAAGAGAGGGAGAAAACAGGAGTAACCAGAGAAAACCCTCTGTGACCTGAAAAGTCTCATACCTAAAGTCATAAAGTTCATCCCAAGCACTACTAGGCCACAACATGTTAATCTCCTACATTACCTAAATTATCACATTACCTAAGTTTAAACTCAAAAGTAGCTAGACAATGGGAGAGTCTAAAGCAAAGGCATACCTCCTCATCTTGTGACAGTGGATTGTTGATCTTGACGTTCGCAGAATCCACTGCTATTCTAGGATTCACGATCAGCTGCCAACCCCCGTCATAACACACAGACAGAACTATATAAACAGTGCATTGTGTTCTGATAAGAGGCTCAGTTAAAGATGTCCCAAGATCACACATTTCAGCTTTACATATCCTTTTCAAATTCACAGCGAGTGTATCCCCACCAGGAAAAAAAAGAGATTAAGTTCCAAAACTAATTTTTTACAAAAGTATAGTTTGGATATAAATTGATAAATTAGTTTATGTAGTGTATATGCCTAATCAATAGCATCAAGGTCGATTCTAAAAACAGAAAGTGGGTATAATAGGCACAATTGTTTGTTTACAAAACAAGGTTAAGAGGCCTACAATTCAAAGCTTAGTACAGTGGAACCTCCAGTATACGACCCTCCAAAATCTGAGGAAAAAAAGGTCTTATAATAGAGGTGGTCTTATACCGGAAACAAGGGGTGGGGAGAGGGATGCAGGGTCAGGCTCGGAGGGGTATGTAGTCATAATTTTCACACTCACCAGCATGTATTCTCTGACAAAGAAAACTGTAAAACATGTTTCATTTTTAGCTTTGTCTTTTATTCACAACTTGAAAAATAGAAAATAGTCGTGTCTTCAGACATTTTGAACAGGGAAAAACTTTCTTTCCGCCAAACTCTAAACTTTCCTCTTGCGCGACGCCATTTTGACAAGCCAGTGTAGGCGAGTAATGTCCCTTACTTGCGAACCAGAAATTGCAGACAACAGCATGAGAGAAAAAACGAAAGGTACAGACAATAAATTAACTGATATCTCTTTTAAATTGCCTAAGACGGTCGCATAAAGGGCTAAAGACACGGTTGCTGGTCGCATAAACGAGGTTGTCGCATACCAGAGGTCATTTATTATTGGAAATGAATCCGTCAGAAGTTTTTAGGTCACATAACGGAGGGAGTCGTATACCAGAGAGACGGATACCGGAGGTTCCACTGTAGTAGGTTTGAGCCAAAATTGCAACAATGCAATTTCCCAAGTAACTCATCGTATCATGATAATTTTCTGGGTAAGTTACCTTGTTTTTCAACCCATCATACTTGGCACGGTCTTGCTGGGCTTTCTCTGACCAAGCTTCCATGTCCTCCGGCAGCACCTCCAGGAATAACTGCAATCAATCAGTCAATTACTCATTCATTCAATCAATAAATTATTCTTTGCATTCAATGAAATAAAATAGCATTTAATGGAGAAAGCAATGTAGTTGTTGTCTGATTGACATTGGCAGGACAACTGTAATCAACTTGATTCACATTTGCGAAAAAGTGGTTCAAACTCCATCTGTTTACAACATAACTGCAACCTCCTCTGGATGAGAGTATAAACCGAGTTCTTCTAGTCTGTGCACGCATGTAGCCCATCGCATGGATTTTAAAGATCCTGATGCTTATTTCCTAGGCAAGTGAGTGTCCCAGCTATACAAATACACCCTGCGCACACTAGGTCCCTTCTTCCCATCCCCAGTCGCCCAGGATTGTGCTCAGTGGTCTGGGCGTCAGACTGTGCGCCCAAAAGCTGCAAGTGGGCGCCTCGGGCGGCTTGCATTAGATCCTGTATTGACCAGTGCCTTGAGCAGCTCTTGAGCTGGAAAAGCGCTATATAAAAGTGATAAAGGAAATAAAATACCTCCGCAAGGTTGGGCAGGTGGCTGAAAAGGAACTTTTTATTGTAAATTGCTGACACCTTTTGTAACTAGTACTGCACAAGCATGAAACAACATGTAGCCTGATCCTTTACAGTGGTAGAATGTAACTGCTGATCTCTGATTTCATCTTTACAGTGGTAGAATGTAACTGCTGATCTCTGATTTCATCTTTACAGTGGTACAATGTAACTGCTGATCTCTGATTTCATCTTTACAGTGGTAGAGTGTAACTGCTGATCTCTGATTTCATCTTTACAGTGGTAGAGTGTAACTGCTGATCTCTGATTTCATCTTTACAGTGGTAGAGTGTAACTGCTGATCTCTGATTTCATCTTTACAGTGGTAGAGTGTAACTGCTGATCTCTGATTTCATCTTTACAGTGGTAGAGTGTAACTGCTGATCTCTGATTTCATCTTTACAGTGGTAGAATGTAACTGCTGATCTCTGATTTCATCTTTACAGTGGTAGAGTGTAACTGCTGATCTGTGATTTCATCTTTACAGTGGTAGAATGTAACTGCTGATCTCTGATTTCATCTTTACAGTGGTAGAATGTAACTGCTGATCTCTGATTTCATCTTTACAGTGGTAGAGTGTAACTGCTGATCTCTGATTTCATCTTTACAGTGGTAGAGTGTAACTGCTGATCTCTGATTTCATCTTTACAGTGGTAGAATGTAACTGCTGATCTCTGATTTCATCTTTACAGTGGTAGAGTGTAACTGCTGATCTCTGATTTCATCTTTACAGTGGTAGAATGTAACTGCTGATCTCTGATTTCATCTTTACAGTGGTAGAATGTAACTGCTGATCTCTGATTTCATCTTTACAGTGGTAGAGTGTAACTGCTGATCTCTGATTTCATCTTTACAGTGGTAGAGTGTAACTGCTGATCTCTGATTTCATCTTTACAGTGGTAGAATGTAACTGCTTATCTCTGATTTCATCTTTACAGTGGTAGAGTGTAACTGCTGATCTCTGATTTCATCTTTACAGTGGTAGAGTGTAACTGCTGATCTCTGATTTCATCTTTACAGTGGTAGAGTGTAACTGCTGATCTCTGATTTCATCTTTACAGTGGTAGAGTGTAACTGCTGATCTCTGATTTCATCTTTACAGTGGTAGAGTGTAACTGCTGATCTCTGATTTCATCTTTACAGTGGTAGAATGTAACTGCTGATCTCTGATTTCATCTTTACAGTGGTAGAATGTAACTGCTGATCTCTGATTTCATCTTTACAGTGGTAGAGTGTAACTGCTGATCTCTGATTTCATCTTTACAGTGGTAGAATGTAACTGCTGATCTCTGATTTCATCTTTACAGTGGTAGAATGTAACTGCTGATCTCTGATTTCATCTTTACAGTGGTAGAGTGTAACTGCTGATCTCTGATTTCATCTTTACAGTGGTAGAGTGTAACTGCTGATCTCTGATTTCATCTTTACAGTGGTAGAATGTAACTGCTGATCTCTGATTTCATCTTTACAGTGGTAGAATGTAACTGCTGATCTCTGATTTCATCTTTACAGTGGTAATAATAATAATAATAATAATAATACCGGATGCTAATACGCGCTTTACTTCGAATGATTTCAAACTCAAAGCGCGGCGACCTATACCAACATACACGCTCACGTGCAACAAATATATTACAGACACACAACAAGGACAACAGTATACAAGGCATACACGTGGTGTAAAGGCAGGGAGATCGCTATTAGGAAACTGAAAGTGAAATAGTTTTGTATTTTTTAAAGATTAATTTGACTGCATCCAATATTATTTTGAAGGGAGGGAGGAAACCGGAGTGCCCAGAGAAAACCCTCGGTGACCTCAATAGTCTCGTACCTAAGTCACATACGTTCGCCCCTTGCGGGAATCGAACCCGCGACCTTCGGCATAGGAAACCGGCGACTTATCCACTGCGCCACGAGGCCACCCCATGGTACAATGTAACTGCTGATCTCTGATTTCATCTTTACAGTGGTAGAGTGTAACTGCTGATCTCCGATTTCATCTTTACAGTGGTAGAGTGTAACTGCTGATCTCTGATTTCATCTTTACAGTGGTAGAATGTAACTGCTGATCTCTGATTTCATCTTTACAGTGGTAGAGTGTAACTGCTGATCTCTGATTTCATCTTTACAGTGGTAGAGTGTAACTGCTGATCTCTGATTTCATCTTTACAGTGGTACAATGTAACTGCTGATCTCTGATTTCATCTTTACAGTGGTAGAGTGTAACTGCTGATCTCTGATTTCATCTTTACAGTGGTAGAGTGTAACTGCTTATCTCTGATTTCATCTTTACAGTGGTAGAGTGTAACTGCTGATCTCTGATTTCATCTTTACAGTGGTAGAGTGTAACTGCTTATCTCTGATTTCATCTTTACAGTGGTAGAGTGTAACTGCTTATCTCTGATTTCATCTTTACAGTGGTAGAATGTAACTGCTGATCTCTGATTTCATCTTTACAGTGGTAGAATGTAACTGCTGATCTCTGATTTCATCTTTACAGTGGTAGAATGTAACTGCTGATCTCCGATTTCATCTCACTGTGGTGATAGCAGCTTATGATAGACCCCGTCACCTGACAGTTGGAACTTACGTCTTCTTGGGTCAGTTGACATTGCTCACACAGTGTAACTTGGGTGTCAGCAAAACTGCACTGGGTTCAGCAGAAAGGCTACAGCCTTTAACAGCTCAGAAGAAAAACGTTACTAAGCCTGCCTACCCTCCAGCAAATGCTGCGGAAGCGACAAGGTCGGAGTTCACCCAAGGTTGCCTGTTGCCTGATCCAGCGCAGGTAGTTAGGACGGTTGAAGTGTCGCTCCCACTCCATACTGCACACACACAAACATACATACATACACACACACAAAACAATAATAAAGTGATTCCATAAAAGAATACAGTGGAACCTCCAGTATCCGTCTCTCTGGTATACGACTCCCTCCGTTATATGACCTGAAAACTTCTGACGGATTCACTTCCAATAATAAATTACCTCTGGTATGCGACAACCTCGTTTATGCGACCAGCGACCGTGTCTTAAGCCCTTTATACGACCGTCTTAGGGCAATTTAAAAGAGATATCAGTTAATTAGTTGTCTGTACCTTTCGTTTTTTCTCTCATGTTAGTGTACGCCTGCTGTTGTCTGCTATTTCCGGTTCGCAAATAAGGGACATTACTCGCCTACACTGGCTTGTCAAAATGGCGTCGCGCAAGAGGAACGTTTTGAGTTTGGCAGAGAGAATGAAAGTGATTGAAAGAAGTGAAAATGGGGAGAGTTGTTTGTCTATTGCAAGAAGTTTAGACGTTGGGAAGACCCAAATTCAGCTCATCATAAAGGATAAGGAATCTGTGAAACTACGATGGGAGAGTGGAGAAAGTGGCGAAAGGGAAACATCGAAACTGAGAGCTTCTGCACTGACAGATTTGGATGAACGCGTCTGGCAGTTGTTCGACTGTTTTCTATTTTTGAAGTTGTGAATAAAAGACAAAGCTAAAAATGAAACATGTTTTACAGTTTCCTTTGTCAGAGAATACATGCTGGTGAGTGTAAAATTAACGACTACATACCCCTCCAAGCCTGAGCCCCACCCCACCCCTTGTTTCCGGTATAAGACCACCTCTATTATAAGACCGTTTTTTCCTCAGATTTTGGACGGTCGTATACCGGAGGTTCCACTGTAATAAGAAAACTTAGTCAAGAGGTGTGATCATGCCTTGTGAGTGAAGATATTTTAGAGGCTTTACGAGTCATTCATTTAGTCGTCTTTACTGTCGATTCTGCATACTTTCAGTGGTGACCAGAAGGAAGCTGCAAATTTGCTTTTCACACACTTACCAAAACAGTCTTAACTCGAATGCAACTGATGAAAATGTATTTGTATTCTAGTCTAATACTAACAAAAAATGTCCTAAATTTGAAATCCCCTGACCACAACTATTCACACCTGAAATACACTTTTCAGTTCCTTGCAAACAAAATTCACAACAAAAGTCACTCACGCGCACACAAAAATAATCACAAAATTTTTTAATTAACCTCAGTTTAGAGACTGAAACACACACTCCCATGCATGCACATGCTTGCACTCACATACACTTATAATCTAATAACTGTTCACACTCAGATAAACATACAGGAGATCTGAACGAACTGTAATCACAGCATGCAGAAATATGAATTAAAATTGCCTTTTTCAGAAGTGCTTTGTCTTCTGGTCTTACAAGGATCGTCATTACCATCATCTTCATCCAAATTTCCCAACACCTTGTGACTGCCAACTACCACCCACATCTCCCTCCCAATATACCCCCAACCCCACCCCACTCCACCCCACCATCTGATGCAGTCTCACCTTTCATCCGAGCTGGAAGAAACTGCTTTCAAGCATAGAATTTTGCAGGGAATAATGTTCTTCACTGCAAGATCAAATACATTGCAAGTAGACTTTAAATTCCAACTGACTGAGCTCCCAGAATACTGTGTCTTAGTCATTTTCCACACGCACTTGGAGAAATTGAATAATTTAAATTTCCATCCTTACTATATAAAGATATGAACACAGCACAATTATGTTACACTAATAAACAATTATGAGGTTAAAATATGAATAAGCACAAACATTGTAAAGTCTGCTGTGAGCAGAGAACTTTTATAATAAATGCCTGTTCAAGCAAAGACTTCCAGTTCTAAGGCACAATAATGTTTCACAATAAAAGCATGTCCCTAAAAATAAGTATTATTAATTTTCTACAACAGGACGAAACTAATCAGCTGAAGTGTTAATACAGTTCTGAGAATATTTTGCAATACTATAGTAGTGTCTTAGCGAAGACTTTTAGTCCCAGCAACAAATATGTCAATTTTATAAGCTTAATTTGTGCATGCTTCAGCTATAGAAATGACAAGTGTTCTTGATTCTCCACAACATATAATTCACCAATTTTCAAGAGGAAAATCCAATTTAGGTTCATTAGTTCGTTACTCATAAAAACTATACAGGATCAACAAGATTTAATATAACATAACATCATATTTGTAGAAATTGGCCTTATTAATTCTCTGCAATACACGACTCACTGATTTTCAGTAAAATAATTGTGTTTGTTATTATATTTTTTAACGACAAAGCCCTATCACCGCCGAGTGTCAGTTAAACAAGCAATGACATAAATAATGCCTTTTTTTAAACCTTTTCTGCAGTTCTGGCTTACAATAATAATTTTAAAAAATATAAATTAAAATATAATAATAATAATAATAATAATAATAATGGATGCTTTTCCCCAAATCAACAATCAGATCCAAAATGAGGCGATCTGAACCAAATTATATGTTACTCCTTCAGATGAGAGTATAACCGAGGTCTAGTATGTGCACGCACGCATTCCATCGCATGGACTTTTAAAGATTCTGAGGCGCATGTCCTAGACGGGCGAGTGCCGACTACAAAAATACACCCGGGATGCACTAGGTCCCTTCTCCCCATCCCCAGTTGCCCAGGAAGATGCTCAGTCATCTGGGTGTCAGACTATGCGCCCAAACGCTGCAGGTGGGCGCACTGGGCACTTGAGTTTGATCCTGTAACGACCAGTGCCTTGAGCAGCTCTGGAGGTGGAAAGCGTTATACAAGAATGATGAAATAAAAACATATGCTCATTACTACATTAGTTTTAGTTATATAGCTTATAGTTATACAGCCTGCAATGCTCACACTGACAATACATACAGGCCCAGGCAACCAGGAGTACCCGTGCAGCTGCAGGTGGCCAGGCCACCCCAAAACCAGCTATAATGAATTACCAGAAGAAGTGAAACTAACTGCGGCAATCACAAACCATATGAACAAGCCTTTTCCCCACTGTGCTTTTTTTTTCCCCAGAAGCCTGAAGCAACTAGCAGCCATCATCAATTTTTTGCACCACGAGGCTTGCACTTCTGAACCCAGCAGCAAATCGAGTAAATGACAATTAAATTGTCATGCTCATCCTCTGGGTTTCCCCAGTAATGCTCTTACAGCAAATTTACAGCAATTTGATTTTTGTTTTAGTTTACTCTTTCTGTTTGGCACCCTACAAAGTGTCTTGTTGGGATTCCACTCTGCTGCTTTCTTCTCTATCTTTCTATCAGGATATGTTTTGCTTTTAAATTTCTTTCCCACGCAATGCGAATATGAGGATGGCACAAAGACTACAAACTGGGGAGTATATCATGTCTACAAACTCCAAATGATGTATTAATGAAGTCAGCGGAAAGAGTGCCAACTACATAAGCCATTAAGAACAAGATGGGGCTTTGAGTGAGTTGTTTTTTTCGGCCTGTGCCTTGAGCATGGAAAAGCGCTATATAAGATAAAATAAATAAATAATTAAATGCAACAAAGCTGTGCAGAGGGAGTGATGATGTCAAAATGCTGAAGTAGAGGGTACTAAAGCCATACATTAACAGCGTTTGCATTTAGCTGAGCTTTTTAAAAGCAAAGTAACTACTGGGAAAACTTTTATTCAAACTGCGAACATATAAGGGAAAAAACAGAAAACTGTAGCATTCAAACGTATAAAATAATGAGAAACAAATGTGTACATAACAGTCAAATCCCTTCCCATGCATTTAACTTCCTTTCACTGTTTTAACTTTTTTCGTCTTCTTATATTTATGACTGGTACCCATGCTCTATTGCACTTACTTTTATTTTTAATCTTAAAATTCTACTCATTTATTTTAACACTTCCAATGCTTTGAATATTTTGACTATCACTCACCAATTATTATAACTATTGCTTTTTTTCTTGCCTTCTTTCTAAATATTATTTCTTTTTTTCTTGGAGGTCTGTCTAATGAAGAGCTTAGCTCCAAAATTTGCAATGTTTTGTTTTGTCTCGTCTTTGTCAGAATTAGCATTCCTCGAATGTTATGTAGACATTTGTTTCTCATTATTATATTATTCTGAACATACATATTTGTGATGAAAGGTTTTTCAACTTCTAACACAGTTTACAGATCGCTGCTTTTTTCACTGGCGGTACGATTGCCTCTTTGTTTCTTTAGAAATGTGAAATCCTAAAATATGCACATGAGGAAAGAGTGCTCACTCTGTCAGTACTTCCTTAATGACCAGACTAAATAATGAAAAAAACTCTTAAGATTCAAATTAGATGTTTTTGTGCCCTTGGCTTGAAAAGGTTCAATCGTCAGACTTCCATAATTAAATAATGCACCTTTGAACTCAAAACAGACTGTAACTGTAAGAAAATGGATGAAGTAAAAATCGATGATCATCTTCTCAGCCTCTCGAAAAAAAGTTCTTGCAGCTATATTTAATGCTATTTAAATAGATAAATAAAAATAAAACTCTTATTGAAATTGTTGTTCATCCTAAAGTCAATATCAGTGCACTTTTGAGCTCTGCAGCAACAGTAAATAAATTAATTGAACTGCCCTCTAATCTGTGTCAATTCCTGAAGAAATAATTTCTTATAGCAATATTATTTACTAAATAAAGATGTGAAAAAGGAATAGGAAACCTCCCTTGCCTCAGGGCCAGCTTCAAGAGATCCCATCTCCTCTTAGGTTCTGAAGGTTGGAGAGAGGTTTTAGAGACCTCTCTTTTCTCAGAGCCAGCCTCATGAGGGTTGAGCCCATCTCCTCTTTGTTGCCTCTGTTACCTTTCCCAGCTCTAAATACCTAGGTAACTACGTATTCTTAGATGAGTAAACTTATATATATATATATATATATATATATATATATATATATATATATATATATATATATATATATATATATATATATATATATATATATATATATATATATATATATATTATATATATATATACACACACACACACACAGTGCATTGCATTACATTATATTATACCACTGCGTCATAATACCACTATGTCATAAAATATTATAATAGATAGAAAGTGCTAGTCGGACACAACACAAGTATTCCTTTAAATCAGATTTTAAAAGAAGACACAATAGAAACAAACAAAAAAAAAGAAGAAACAATTTTTAAAAAAAAAAGCACGTTGGACTACGAATCAATTCATATTAAGCTTCATGTTACTGCCTGATCCGTCTCTCTTTGCGAACAATCCCTATCAAATTATTTTTTTTACCGTTATCCATCCCATTCACTACTCTTTAGTTTTTTTTAACTTCTATTTTTATTACACTTGCAACTTTAAACCAACTTTTCACTTTGTCCATTTCCTACACATTTCTTTCTTCTTCCACTCCCCCTACCCACTTCCTCCCCAAACTGCCACCCCTCCACAACCCGCTTCTAATATTTTACACACAGAATAACTTCATCTAAATTTCTCGCTGCCATGTTTCTTCTCTTTTTTTTCTTCACAGTTTATTTTATTTTACACACACACACTCCCAAACAGAGGCGCTTGCACAATATTATACTGCGTTAAAATGCAATTACAACAGCTCTGCTATTTCAATTGTTTTTTCCTTCATTAATTTGTCTCTCATCATCGCCGCTTCTCAGAATACAAGACACGTTATAATGTTAGTATGTTTGTTCCAAGTTTCTGTTCTTTCACAGTTGTGGGCGCCCAAACATATGTTCATGTGGGCATGTTGCGAACATGTGGAACATGTGGACAGTTCTTACTTTGCTCAATCGTTTCTTTAATACAATGATAGCAGTTTTTGCTCTAATTCTATTTTCATCTTCTTCTCACAAACGTTTTCAATGAAAGTGATCATTTTTCTATTAACATTTAGTTATGAATCACTAGCCAAAAACAAAAACAAAAATTTTATATTATATATATATATATCTATAATGAAATAAAATAAAATTAAAATAAATAAAATAAATACATAAAAAGCACACCATATTTTTAACACATTTCACTGGAAGCAATACCATTCTGTATTTTCTGTTTCTTGAGAGAACAGTTTAGTTTGTTCATCTTTTCTGGGTACATTTATTTGAGTTACTAGCGAAACACAAATAAATAAATAAACAAACAAAAAAACACAACCAAATAAAGAGCACACCATTTTTAACACGTTTCACTGGAAGCAACAATATTCTGTGAGGTTTTTTCTTTCCAGAGTTTTAAATAAATTAAATAAATTAATTAATAAACCCACATATCACACAGTTACTTAAGCTAGAACGTCACTTTCAACACCACTTTGCAAAGAAAAGCGACAACATTTTCCTCAAAGTTTAGGTATGAGTCATTAGCTTCAAGATGAATCAAGAGCATTTTCCACCCAGCCAACTCCTCAGCTTAGATGAGAACTAGTGGCTGAAAGAAATCAATAAAAGTGAGTGAGTGTGTGGGTATGTGTGGGTAGGGGTGGGGTGGGAGGGAGAATGGGAGTGTGGCATGTAGAGTGAAGGGAGAGAGAGGGAGGAAGAATGATGGTTATTGTTTGAGTGATCTGGTCATGGGAATGCCATGGAAATCATGTTGCTTCTTTTTCTTTGTCCTGTGTTCCTTCTTCTTCAATCATAATGGAGGGAGCGTTTTGAGATGGGAAAGGATTGGCAGGGTGAGGGAGGGGGTAGCCTGATGATTATTGTTCGAGTGATCTGGCCATGGGAGTTTCACGCGTTGCATCTTCTTCTTCTGCGTTCGTTCGTTCTTCTTCAATCATAATCAAGGGATTTTGAGGTGGGGGTGGAAGGCTGAATGAGGGGAGGGAGGAGGATTGGAAGCCTGATGGTTATTGTTTGAGTGATCTGGTCAAAGGAATGTTAGGCCCGCTGATCATATTTCATCTTCTTCAATCATTATCATCAGGAAGTGTTTGTCATGTAAGGGAAGGAAGATGTGTGTGATCACTGATATCAAAGGGAGTGTGTGGTGATAAGGGGTTGGGTGGGGGTAAGGTGGACTGGACTGCAACTAGAGTGATCTGGTCCTGGAAATCCTTTTTCTAGATCATGTTTCTTCCCCTTCATCAACATCAGTATTAGGTGGTAATTCTTCCTCCTTCTGTCCTTTCTGCACGGCTATCAGTATCATAAATCTCCTTCCTCCTTTACTTCCTCATCAGTACTGTCACCTCCTCCATCATCATTGTCATCTTCTTTATTGCCATCCTCTTGGAACATTGGTATAGGTAACGCCACCTATCCTATCCTGTCCCATAACCCAAAGGTCGTAGGGGCACCACAGATGATCGTTTAACCAGCATACTCCATCTTTCTCTGTCCTCAGCAGCCCTCATGGCTTCGCTCAGTGTCAAACCAGTCCATTCTCGAATGTTGTCCTCCCACCTCTTTTTCGGTCTCCCCCTTCTTCTACCTCCTTGCACTGTGCCTTGCAGAATGGTCTTTGCAAGGCCTGATGATCTGGTGACGTGGCCATACCATCGGAGTTTCCGTTTCTTCACCACTGTGAGCAGGTCATCGTGTTGTCCAATGGCTTGTGTGATGGTCTGTCGGACTTCGTCGTTGGTGATGTGTTGGGTATAGGAAATGCCCAGAAGTCTTCTGTAGCACCTCATCTCCATGCTTTGTATTCTTCGTTGGAGATCTGCTGTGAGGGTCCATGCTTCACAAGCATATAGGAAGATGGAGATGACCAGAGAGCGCAGCAGTCTTACTTTGGAATGTAGACTGATGGTTCTGTCTTTCCAAATGGGCGCCACCATCACCGCCAATATCATCATCATTACCTTCTCTCTGCTACTCTTCATCATCACTAACCTTCCTTCTCCACTTCCCATCACTACCACTCTTCTCTTCTTCTTCCTCCTCCTCCTCCTCCTCCTCATCATCATCATCATCATCATCATCATCATCATCATCATCATCATCATCATCATCATCATCATCATCATCATCATCATCATCATCATCATCATCATCATTGTCCTCGTTATTATCATCATCAACCAGCTCTCCACTACCACCACTTTCACCTTCCTCCGTCTTACCTGTAGGAATGCGGGTGTCCTGTGGGCATGGTGTTGCGTTCGTTGACGGTATCAACAATCTCCCAGTGGGTGGCGTCGTTTGGATCCACGTTCTCTCGGTCCTGTCCATCCCGCCTCTTCGTGTTGTTGTTGTTTTCTATTGCCAGCAATAAATTTAATTAAATGTTAACAATTTTAACAATTTAACTAAAGAGGTGCTGAAAGGCAATATTATCAACTGACCTACCAGACTATAGTAACTGAATCAAAATCTATTCAATCCAATTCAATAAATGTATCTTAAAATGATATTAGACAGTTTAAAATATTAATAATAACATTAAAATAAAATTTAAAAAATTGTAAAAAGCAACATCAGTAGTTCTAGGGAATTTTTTGCTAACTTTTTATAATCTGTCACACAACATGAACCTGAAATGTGTCTGCATATGATAACAGCATGTTGCACATTGCTGTGAATTTTGACAGAAGTATTGTCAGCTATTAAAAATGGGAAATAATGAGGGAAAACGGTTGTTCAAAGGGCAACAGGGTTGCAGTTTAATGTTATCCACATTATTTTTTATTAACATTTAGTTAACACAGTACTTTTAGATACCCCTTGTATTTAAATATACCAGTGGTTTAGAAAAGCTGTACCCTCTGCCAAAACAAAAACATCTCGAACATTTCAAAATTGAGAATCTCTCATGGGACCTGTTTGCACTGAAATGTTTGTGAGGGGTTTTGTTGGAATTTGAGAATCCCAAGTGATGATGTTTGTATGGCTTGTTCGTTCAATATATTCTATCCTATCCCGTAACTCGGAAGTCGTTGGGGCACCACAGATGATCGTTTAACCAGCATACTTCATCTTTCTCTGCCTTCAGCAATCCTCATGGCTGCAAGCCAGTCCATTCTCGAATGTTGTATTCCCACCTCTTTTTCAGTCTCCCTCTACTTCTGCCTCCTTGTACAGTACTTTGAAGGATGGTCTTTGCAAGGCCTGAGGATCTGTTGATGAAGCAATACCATCGGAGTTTCCGTTTTTTCACCGCTGTGAGCAAGTCATCGTGTTTTCCAATGGCTTGTGTGACTGTCTGTCGGACTTCGTCATTGGTGATGTGCTGGGTATAGGAGATGTCCAGAAGTCTTCTGTAGCACCTCACCTCCATGCTTTGTGTTCTTTGTAGGTCTGTTGTGAGGGTCCATGTTTCGCAAGACTTCCTGTCGGGACACATTGTATAATACAATTGCTCCTAAATATTTGAAGCTGTGCACCGTGATGAGAGATTGGCCTTGGACTTTGATGTCTGTATTGATGCCACTGGTGGTAAAGTTCAATATATATTTTTGTTGCGTAACACTTTGAATCTGTACTGTTCATTCTGCCATAAAAACATCGATTTGATTTTCCTATCCTATCCTATCCTGTCCCATAACCCGAAGGTCGTAGGGGCACCACAGATGATCGTTTAACCAGCATACTCCATCTTTCTCTGTCCTCAGCAGCCCTCATGGCCTCGCTCAGTGTCAAACCAGTCCATTCTCGAATGTTGTCCTCCCACCTCTTTTTCGGTCTCCCCCTTCTTCTACCTCCTTGCACTGTGCCTTGCAGAATGGTCTTTGCAAGGCCTGATGATCTGGTGACGTGGCCATACCATCGGAGTTTCCGTTTCTTCACCACTGTGAGCAGGTCATCGTGTTGTCCAATGGCTTGTGTGATGGTCTGTCGGACTTCGTCGTTGGTGATGTGTTGGGTATAGGAAATGCACAGAAGTCTTCTGTAGCACCTCATCTCCATGCTTTGTATTCTTCGTTGGAGATCTGCTGTGAGGGTCCATGCTTCGCAAGCATATAGGAAGATGGAGATGACCAGAGAGCGCAGCAGTCTTACTTTGGAATGTAGACTGATGGTTCTGTCTTTCCAAATGGGCTTCAACCTTGTCAGGGCAGCAGTTGTTTGTGCGATCCTGGAGAGGACTTCCTGTCGAGACCCATTGTCTGACACAATGGCTCCTAAATATTTGAAGCTGTGCACTGTGTTGAGGGATTGGCCTTGTACTTTGATGTCCGTGTTGATGCCATTGGTGTTGTTGGTCATCATTTTGGTCTTCTCTGCACTTATTTCCATTCCATAAGCTCTGGAGGTGGTGTCAAGCCTCTGTACAAGCTGTTCAAGTTCTTGTTCCTCTCCAGCCAATCCATCAATATCATCCGCAAAACGAAGATTGGAGATTGCTCTGCCCCCTATGCTGACTGTGCCTTCGTGATCTGCAAGAGCATCTGACATGATGCGCTCTAGGAAGATGTTGAAGAGTGTTGGAGAGAGTAGGCATCCTTGACGCACACCGATTGTTGTTCTGAACCAGTTCCCGATGACGCTGTTATGGAGGACTGCACTGGTAGCCTTGTCATACAGGCTTTTGATGACTTCTATAATTTTAGGGCTGATGTTGTACACTTTCATGGTTGCCCATAGAGCTGCATGCCAGACTCGGTCAAATGCCTTCTTGAAGTCTATGAACACATGATATAGATGTTGTTGGTGCTGTAGGTATTTCTCACAGATTATTCTGAGGTTGAAAATCTGTTCAGTGGTACTTCGCCCTGCCATGAATCCTGCTTGTTCTTCAGCTATGATTTGTTCAGCTTGTGGTTTCAACCTGTTGAGTATTATTTTCAGGAGGACTTTGCTGAGATGGCTGATGAGGCTGATGGTGCGGTAATTTTCACACTCCTGAAGGTTACCTTTTTTGGGAAGAGTGATGACAAGCGACTGGGTCCATGGTGTAGGCCATTCCCCACTCTGCCAGATCTTGTTACAGATAATGGTGAGAGCATCAGTCATCGCTTCTCCTCCTGCTTGTAGCAGTTCCGCTGGTATGTTGTCCACTCCCGCTGACTTCCCTTTCTTCAGCGATTGCACTGCTGCTTCAACTTCTTCCCGGAGAATTGGGAGGATTTCTTCTTCTTCTTTGCTCTCGGGACATGCTAGAACTGACGGGTCTCCATTTGGTGTATGGTTGTAAAGGTCAGAGCAGTACTCTGTCCATCTGTCCAAGACTTCTTGTTCTTCTGTAAGGCAAATGCCAGACTTGCTTTGGATAGTGGAGACTTTGGGCTGTTTAACACTTGTCAGCCGCTTCACAGTCTGGTAGGCCTTCTTGCTGTTGTTCTTGTTCAGATTGTTCTCTATTTCCTGGCATTGATCTTCTATCCAGTTCTCCTTTGCTGTGCGCATGCCTTTTCGGATGTCACTGTTGATTTTTCGGTAGACATCAGCTCCCTGTGAGGTGTTCTTTTTCTTTTTTAACTCTCTTCGTTTATCACACAGATCCAAAAGTTCAGGTGTGATCCACGGCTTCTTCTTTGGTCGATGCTTGCCAAGGATCTCAGTGGCGGCATCTGTTACAGCTGAATTGAAGGTATTGGTCATGGTGTTGACATCTACTTCGCCTGCCCCCAAAATAAGCAGTGGTGCAAATTTCCCTCCAATTGTGGCCTGAAATATTTTTGCCACCTCCGGGTCTTGCAGTTTGTCCAGGTCGAACTTCAGCCTAGTGCACTTTGCTGTATTTACTCTCTTCAAATGGAGCCGGAAAGACATCATCACGAGATCGTGGTCACTTCCAATGTCTGCTCCTGGAAAAGTGCGTGTCCTGCCAATGTTGATGCTTGATCTGAAGCGTTTCTTGACCATGATGTAGTCGATCTGGTTGTGATGTTCCCCGCCGGGACTGTGCCATGTCCATCGTCTGGATTTTTTGTGGAGACCAAGCGTGTTTGCCAGTACCAGATTGTTGTATCTGGCAAACTCCAATAGCCTCAGACCCCTGTCATTTGTCTCGTTGTTGCAGTGGGGTCCACATGTGTCTCCCCAGTTGTGGTGCGCATCTTGGCCAACCTTGGCATTCCAGTCGCCTTGCACTATGACTATGTCCTTCTTCGGCACTTGGTCAAGGACCGCCTGTATATTTTCATAAAAATCCTCCACTTCGCTGTCTTCATAGTCTGATGTTGGGGCATAGGCCTGGATGATGGTAATGTTGAAAGGGGTTGCTCTCAGACGGATGGTAATGAGTCTACTGGAGACTGGGCGGCAACCCATGACAGTGGCTAGAATGTTCTTGTGGACCAAGAATCCAACGCCGTGTTCGTGCCTGTCATCTCTACCGCTGAAATAGAGCTTGTGGCCTTTGTCAGTCGTTGTTTCACCTAGGCCTTTCCAGCGCAGTTCGCTGATACCTAGAACGTTCCATCGATAGTGGTCCAGCTCGTGGGCCAGTTCTTCTAATTTTCCTTCCGCAGTTAGGGTCCTGACATTCCAGGTTCCTATGACGATGTTGTTTCTCGTGCGGATCTTGCTAATTTGTCCATCAGTAGCATACTTAACACCTCCGTCCTGGTGGCCAACGGAAGGCGCGGTCCTTGTGTAGCCGGGCGACGACCGATCCGGCATGGAATTAGTGGATAGCCTCATCATGTGTTGTGTCTTGGGCAAAAAAGACCTGGCAGGGCCCAATCCTCTCCAGGCTGTTGGCCACAGCCGAAATCCACGAATACAGTGTGGCTCGCCTTGGCCCTGAGCACGTGGTCGTTGAACCTGTAGTAACGTGAGGTTCCTCCGCCCTGGCCGGTGACTTCTGTGTAGAAGACTTTCGCCCAGTGATGCCGTGCTAACATCACCCCTGTTAGTCGCCTCTTACGACACGCCGGGATTTGATTTTAGGAAGAAAAAAAATGTTGCTGTTCGATCATGATACTTTCTATTTTCTGTTGCTTTTATAGATTCAAAATAGGGGTTTGATGGGGCTAAAGAGGCCCATAATCACCATTGTCATTTTGATTAACTTTTTTTTTTATAAGCAATTCTGTGCATTCCTAGGACCCCCCAGAATAAAATCTGTGCTTCAACTAAGCACTACAGTACGTTTTGGGAAACTTGATTAAATGTACGATCATTGATGTAACTACCTTTGGGAGAACGGACAGTGTCACCACCAAACTGCTCGATGGAAGTTAGGATGTCTTCTTTGGTGGGCGCAGGTTCGCTGCTCTTGGCTGTGTTTGTTGCGCCCCCTTTCAGCCGAGTGAACATCCCCGACATGATGGGTCTGAAATGATGATGACAGCGATAACTTAATAAAATAATGATGCAAACGATAATGCTGAACCGAAGGCAAAGTTTTGGTTTTAACTAACGACAAAAGTTGCATTGTATTGTATAACGAGTTTTCACTGCTGAGATACACAACTCGACCATATGAACACACATAACATTTTAACATCCATGCAAAGGATGGGGGTTCGAATCCTGCAGGAGACAAACTTATGTGACTTAGTTACAAAAATTTTCAGGTCAAAGAAGATTTTCTCCAGTTTCCTTCTTCCCTTGAAAAATGATATTGGATGCAGTCAGCCTAAATGTAAAATATCAACATTGATTTGTTTTCTGCCTTCTGTAATAGTGATAGGTCGCCTCACTTTGAGTTCAACTGAAGAAAAAGAGCATAACAGCATCCTGAAATATTATTATTATTATTATTATTATTATTTTTTTTTTTTTTTTTTTTTTTTTTTTTTTAATTAACAACACACAATACACACTTTTTCCTCCATAAAGCTCAGTGCACTGCGGTCTAATGTGACTGCAATTATTAACGGAGATGCAAGGAAATCAAAATTGCATAGCAAAAAAAAGAGAGGTTTCATTCCAATTAATTGGTATTTGCAGGGATTTTATGTGTCTCGATCTCTCTGACTCAACAAAAATAACTTCAGATATTACTAAAAATGTTCACAGCAACAGATCCTTTGCCAGTGTGCTTTCCTTGGTTCCTAAGCTAGCACCGCATGCCTACTGTGCATGTACACACTGAGAGGTGCCATGTGGATTTATCATCTTTGAAACTCTGCTCACAGTCCATTCAGTATATATGTGTAAACTCATTTGGCAAAAGAGCCTTCTCCACTTCTGCTTCAACACTCTGTAATTCTCTGCCTGATTCCCTACACTATGCCCAGTCTCTTCTAACTTTCAAGGCAAAGCTTAAGACACAATTGTTCCAACAGTACTTCTAGCTGTGTCTGTAGATAAACAAATCTGAGTACGTGCAAGCGTGCGTGTGTGTGTGTGCGATCGACTTTTGTGTTTTAGCCATTGGTTTTGAGCGAATGCATGTGAAAAGCGCTTTAAGCAAACATTTTGTCCGATTTTACCCTGAATAAAATAAATTAAGATTATTATGTACTTGGCCAACTATGATGAGACCTATTTTTGGCCAGGTGTGCCCAGCCAGCTTCTTTCTCTGTTATGTGACATGTGGTCCTGAAGAGAAATCTGGCTAAACGTCAACAAAACCTGCAATTCAGTGGCAACAGTCTGCTGTGAGTGTGACTAAAGCGGGCCTCAAAGGCTCAGTTACACTGTTCGCATGGAGCCAAGAAGAAGGTCAGGTCTAGTGGAGGTTGACCCAGATTACAAATTAATTAAAATAAACCGGTCAGTATATAGGTACTCATTAACTCTTTTGACTTAAAGTGTTTGCGGAAAGGCCGAGTCTGACACCTGTTGTGTCATCAACTAAGATTTATTACATGTACCGGAGCAACAGCTGCTATATTAAAACACAGAGTAACAGATGTTCCAGTGTTGCAATACAACTATACACTGCCTGCACATGGTTCATGGTAGTCTATTTTTAGAACATTGTGAACTTGAAAAAGAGAATCCAAGACAAATGTTCTACTTCTAGTATTGCAATCCTAGGTTCTCGTATTACAATCCACGGTTCCACTGATCCCATATCATTTGTTTGGGGATTTTTTCCCCTCGTTGCATAAATACAATATTCACATCATTTGAAACAACTAATCAATAAATGCAAGTACCGGTGGTAGCCAATAAAATACATGTACATCTATAATGCACTCGTGCTCAGCATTAATGTCAAATACTCGGGCAAAACAACTTTTTTTCCCAACTCCACTCAACCCAAAAAAAAGGTTCAGTTTTGCAGTGACAGAAAAGAATTTTTTTAATGTAAATGAATCAGAATGATGAACTCTGTAGATCATGCTTTTTCACATCAAAGATAAAGGTGAAATTGGGGCATTTCAGCCATGGCATGGTCTATTAGTATTGGCTTGTACTCTTATTAATACAGGTGTAGCTCAGAGTATGGTGAAGGCTGCAGCAGCTGCTTCACAGAAAAATAATAAGAGGAATCAAGCTAAATGCTAATACTATCAATACAGATTATGGTGTTCACTGCAAACTGCAAGTGATGCTATGTCTGTATCTATTTAACTTAACCTAATATAATATTGCAATAAACCAGTACTGTCAAAACAGAATACAGTCAATGAGAGTCATTCTAGTGTCAGTCTGCATACTGAGCTCAACACTAATTCAAACATGTTGAAATAGATTAATCCGTTCACTGAAAATCATTGCAGTATCAGCCTCCGTACTGAACTCAAATTGTTCCAAACACACTGCACCCCCCTTTGCTGTGAACCTTAAAGTAGATTTCCAGAGATCAATCAATCAATGTTTAATGTAATATCTTCAGGTATTCACACATTGGTGATTTTTTTAATTTATCCAAACAAAGGCCAGATTTTATCTATGTTTCTTTCCACAGCTATTTTGCTTCATTGCAGTTTTCCTAGTTCCAGGTGTCCTATCCTATCCTATCCTATCCCATAACTCGGAGGTCGCAGGGGCACCACAGATGATTGTTTAACCAGCGTACTCCATCTTTCCCTGTCCTCAGCAACATTGATTGTTTCGCTCAGTGTCAAACCAGTCCATTCTTGAATGTTGTCCTCCCACCTCTTTTTCGGTCTCCCTCTTCTTCTACCTCCTTGCACTGTGCCTTGCAGGATGGTCTTTGCAAGACCTGATGATCTGGTGAGGTGGCCATACCATCGGAGTTTCCGTTTCTTCACCACTGTGAGCAGGTCATCGTGTTGTCCAATGGCTTGTGTGATTGTCTGTTGGACTTCGTCGTTGGTGATGTGCTGGGTATAGGAAATGCCCAGAAGTCTCCTGTAGCACCTCATCTCCATGCTTTGTATTCTTCGTTGGAGATCTGCTGTGAGGGTCCATGTTTCGCAAGCATATAGGAAGATGGAGATGACAAGGGAGCGCAGCAACCTTACCTTGGAATGTAGACTGATGGTCATGTCTTTCCAAATGGGCTTCAACCTCGCCAGGGCAGCAGTTGTTTGTGCGATCCTGGAGAGGACTTCCTGTTGTGACCCATTGTCTGATACAATGGCTCCTAAATATTTGAAGCTATGCACTGTGTTGAGGGTTTGGCCTTGGACTTTGATGTCCGTGTTGATGCCATTGGTGTTGTTGGTCATCATTTTGGTCTTCTCTGCACTTATTTCCATTCCATAGGCTCTGGAGGTGGTGTCAAGCCTCTGTACCAGCTGGTGACCTCCCAGCTGTTCAAGTTCTTGTTCCTCTCCAACCAATCTATCAATGTCATCCGCAAAACGAAGGTTGGAGATTGCTCTTCCCCCTATGCTGACTGGGCCTTCGTGGTCTGCAAGGGCATCTGACATGATGCGCTCTAGGAAAATGTTGAAGAGTGTTGGAGAAAGTAGGCATCCCTGACACACATCGATTGTTGTTCTGAACCAGTTTCCGATGGCGCTGTTGTGGAGGACTGCACTGGTAGCCTTGTCATACAGGCTTTTGATGACTTCAATAATTTTAGGGCTGATGTTGTACACTCTCATGGTTGCCCACAGAGCTGCCCTGTGGGTTCAGGCACTGATTAAAATAGACCCAACGTTTCCCGACATGTCGTAAGAGGCGACTCACAGGGGTGATGTCAGCACCGCATCACTGGGCGAAAGTCTTCTACACAGAAGTCACCGGCCTGGACGGAGGAACCTCATGTTATTACAGTTCCAGGTAGGTGTAAGCTTATTTATTTATTTATGTATTTATTGTTTATAGGGTCCAGTGAACCTTTAGCAGTCATAGCAGGATCACAACCATTATTTATCCAGCAAAATATACAACTTCTAACAGTGCACAACTTGGTTAAAAGAGGACGCACTCCCGATCCGCATAAAACCAGGTGTGTTTTCCTTGTCTGCCTAACACATGAAGAAATGTTAAAATGTCTAGATTATTTTAACTATAAAACTCAGCAATTTTCGCTTTTGACTCCATACAAAGCTACATATATATATATATATATATATATATATATATATATATATATATATATATATATATATATATATACTCTCATACGCACCGGAATGTGTCAACATTTTTCTTTGTGACGGAAAGAGCGCTATTTAAGTGCAAGGGTTCGGGTAAGGGTTAGTTGCAGTTCTATCACTAGCCCTTGCCCTAACCCTTTCCGCTCTTTCCGTCCCAAAAACCCATCTGCCTTCTTGGATTCTTAAATTGTATGAAACCAAGTGAGGACGCTATCCGGCATCAATAAACGGTTAAAAAATATTCCCAAACGGTTGGTAAAACTCAGCTGACCTAGATACAACTAAGCGTGACCTACTTCGTCGCCTAGAGGGGACGAAAGTTACTTTTTTCTCAAGTTTCCGTAGCTACTTTAAGTTCTCCCGTAATCTGTCAACTTGCGATGTTGACACTTTCCGGGAGGCCAACTGCCGTTGTACTAACGGTTGTGCAGGTTGACACATTCCGGTATTTATGAGACTATCTATATATATATATATATATATATATATGTATATATACATATATATATATATATATATATATATATATATATATATATATATATATATATATATAATATGAGAGAACCTTTTTGGGCATTATTAATCTATTTCATTTCTGCAATTAGTTCATAATTTTAAAAAATATATAATTTTAGAAATCTTAAACATTTCGACACAAGTGTATAATACATACAGGGGGATTTAAACCCTCTTATGGGTCTTTCACATGAAAACATGTTTCGTCATGTTTCGTGGCAGGCAAAGGACATGCTTGTCATGGATCCTCATGTGACCACATTCAAACTCATTTTGACCCTTGCGCACCAACCTTTGCCTCCATAGGATAATTCCTATTTTATTTTGTGAGCTGCCGAAGGTGTGCCTGCTGTGGCCAATTAAAATGCTCAAATGCAAATGCAAAACTTCCCCTTTCTTTGTTACGATTGTTCAAAATCGCAACCTGGACAGCCAGCCAAATTTATTCACTTTTAATTTTAATGGAACGGTTTCCATGTATTTATCAGGCTGACCCAGTATACCACAACCACGACAACGCATGCGAGGCAATGGTGAGGATTGCTGTGGAACTCTGCAGTAGAATGACTGGTTAGTTATTCTTGATTTTATTGATCCATTGAATGGTGAAGTTCATTGAATGTTTTCTACACCCATAATTTATGTTCTTTAAGTTCCACCATTCTATTATTTCATTAAGTTTACAATATACATTTTGATAGATTTTTACGTAACAATAATTCTCAATAATAAGAATTCTCAGTAGTAAGTACATGTAGGCCTACTAGTATTTGCACTGTTGTGTGTAGTAGACTCTTTCTACTGCAGTAAGATTAGGCCTACGCTGCTTTCCTTTTTTGTTTTAACACTGAAGTACCTATACATACATATATACTAGGCCTAAATAGGATTAATTACCCCAGATTTCATCTATCAATCAATTGATCAACTGAAAGGTGAAGTTACTATAGACCTAAATCACTACTATCTATAGGCCTATCAAAAAACAGAAGCCATTTTGTTGCTATGCCGCTTTCCCATACAGCTACGCAAATGTCAAAGGTCAGTGTCACATTACAGGCAATTCACTGTGGCATCTGCAACAAAGCATGTCTGACTAAAAAGGCCTTTAGACATTTTTTTCCCATCTGCCATTTACAAAAGAGTTCAGTTGTAAGCTTTGTACTTCTACAGCCCACCCCAGCCCACCCCACCCATTCTTTATTCACTCCAAGAATTAAAACTAAACTGACAATTCTTTTGTTCTCTCTCTAAAGAAATGCAAACAAGAAAGAAAGCGACTGAAAAGAATTGTTAAAGCACACATAGAACGTTGCATTTGAAGTTCTTCTCCTCTAAACCTCTCCCTTCTTCTTTTTCATTTCATGTTCCTCCTCTACGTCTTCTGTACATAATTTCTTTTTTTTTTAAAGTCCAACTGCTGATTTAGTTTTCAGACCTGAAATATTGACCGCCTTAAGAAAAACAATGTGCATCATATGAAAGTTTCACAAAAATAGCAAAGAGCAATGCGTTCATGTTACAATACAAATAGAGATGGCACTACATATCGCGTATCGATCATTTCAAAATGAATATTGCAGCACTAGCTATGACAATTTTAAATAGATTAAACATTAAACTATTCAATGCTAGCTCGCACTAGAAAGTGCACAGACCATAGGACTCACATGCTCCATGTGGAACTCAGTATTTAACATGAAAATGAGTGCCGTGAAAAAAAAATGGTGGCATTAAAATGCGAATACTGACTTTGATCTTTCTATACTATTGATCTTGAGATGCCATTGACCTCTGGCTCCAAATACACTCCTGTTCTATCAAATAAACTACAGCAAAAATTGTATTATGTCAAAAAAAAAATTTTTTAAATTTTAAAAATTTTTTTTAAATAAAAGAGATAGATATATAATGGTGACCTTGGAATGACCTTGACCTTCAGTGACCTTGACACTCACGTTATCTTTCATTCATGTCTGATCATTTGAATAACCCAATGTTGTTGCATACTATGGGTTAGACTATGGGTATTCCGCTGTACCATGGCCTATTCTTTTGTATGTTTTGCAAGGCCTAAAATGACCTTGACCTTCAAGATCAACACCAAAATGGAACATATCGTCGGTGTCCATTCAAAACCCTGCATCTCCAAAAATGCCGTTTTGAGAAAAACCACCAAAAAAAAAACTGTTTTAAAAAAATCAGGTGTCATCAAAACAAACGTTTTTAGTATAACTTGTATCAGTATTGAACAGGAAATTTGGTAGTGATAGTGAGTAGTTTGAGATCCCATGAATGTTTGAGAAATGGACAGAAATGTTTACATACAAGGTTTTACTATTTTGTATGTGCTGAAAGTTGCAAGTTACAAGGTTTTGACTGTTTTGCATGAGCTTGAAGTTGCTAGTTAAAAGAATTAGTAAAAACAGCAAACAACAAAGGACACATTAATAATAAAAAATAAAGACTGAAAATGCAGTGAAAACATTGCCAATGTTATTTTATTTAATAATACTAAAACAACCATGTCTTTAGTTAGTTAGTTATTCATTGCTTACAGGGTCCAGCGGACTGCAAAGACCCGAATCAGGACCACAAAATCAAGACCACAACTTCACTCAAAGAGGACTCACCCCTGATCCGTATAAAAGATCCGCCGAAACAACCCTAGTGGTAACACCGAAGGCACTCCACCAGCCGGTCACTTGACAATAAAGGCATCCTACGCAGGGGACGCTGAGGCTATACTCTAATTTATCGAACCCCCGTTTACAAAAACAAAATAGAATACAAACCTTATAAAATATCAACAAAACACATACATATAAAATGCCTACATTGCCAAACAATAACATCATAGGAAGCCCCAGTGACCATTTGGCAGACAGGGCTCGAAATTAGCGGGGGCCCGGGGCCAAAAACCCGCAAAGTTGATTTCGGGCTCGGAAAGTTGAAAAACGAAGGGCCCGCTTGGCCCGCAAAATAATTTGTCTGCTACAGCTAGCTCTAATCGGCAGTTTCGTATTTGGGCCAAGGGAAGCAACCCACACCGGTGCCCTAAATTTGGACAGAAAAAAAACAACAGAGAAAAGAAGCGAAAACCCTTTAATTTTGCACTCAAAAGTTTAATATACACTTCACTATCTTTTTAATATAATAAACAAAAGGCTATGGCACAACATAAGCGCAAAATGTCCATCTTTGCAAGTACGAAAGTATGGCTACATATCGTCGCCATACAGTTGCTAAAACAATCGGCGATTGCGTTTTTCCAATTTTTGGGAAGCGAAAGACGCCAGAAGAAAACGTCGGCGAAAGGAAAGAACAAGAAAAAGAGAGAAAAAAGAAGTATGAAGAGGAAAAAAGATCAAGGAACTACAATGAAGGGTGGAAAAAAAAAGATTTCCATGGCATGGCCTTGAAGTGAACGAGGAAGAGTACTGTTAAGTTTAGTTCCCTTTCATGGTTTTGTTTTGAACTTTTGTGCATTTAGGTCAGATTTTTTGTTAGGGTACTCATATTAAAAATTTAATGATGTGTATTGTGCAATACTCAGTCACAAAACTGAAAAGTATTATACAAGAGACTCACTTGATTTTTTTCTATTTTGTTTAATGGCCTTTTCAGGCTCACTAGTCACTGGAATATGTGTGTCACTGAATGTGTGTGTGTGTTTTTTTTCCCCCTTTTTTGTTGGTAATGTTTGAAAGTGAAAGAAACGGCAAATAAAAATGACATCACTCAGCACAATTGGAAATTCAATTGTTTTTATTTTAGATTATCAGACAAATTGTACTTTCTACTTATTATATTGTCAATAATTCTTTTGTTTTTTGTTTGCATTATTTTTCAAGTTGGGCCCCGAAAGTTGCTTGTGGGCCCTCAAATTTTTCAATCAAGGGGCCCGGTGGCCCCCAAAGAAAAAAGTTAATTTCTAGCCCTGGCAGAAATGGTCCAATATTCCTAAGATCCAACAGACTTCACACACAAATGAGGAGTTTTGTCCCAGAAGAGTTTTCAAGAAAAAAGGTAGGTGACTGGTCTAGCGAAGAAGATAGTATAGTAGATTGATAGAACAGAGTAGGAATGAAAAAGAACAAATGAGAAAGACAGCGACAGTGGGAATTTAAAGCACTACATTTCCAGAAAGTGGGGATACTATTTATACTGAACACCCTCCCCCCCCCCCTGGCCCTTGTGTTAATCTATCAATGGTCTATCCTATTTCAGTTTTGTAAACCATTGTCTTTACAAAACTGAAATAGGATAGACTATTAGTATTAATAGATTAACTCAGTAACATCCAAAATCAGTGAAAGTCTTGTTACACTCCTCACTGACAGTGTCCTATTGACCAGTGTCCTATTGCCATACAAGCTCTGTACTTAGCACGCAGTCCTTTCTGGAAATTTCCCGTAAAATTAATGAAAAGATGTAAGCTAAGTAACACACTGCTTAGACCAGTGTTTCACTGGTCTTTCCTTGGCCTGTCCTATCCTATCATATCCCATAACTCAACCTTGTCAGACCAGCGTTGTTTGTGCTATCCTGTAGGACCCACTGTCTGATACATTTGCTCCTAAATATGTGAAGCTATTGAGGGATTGGCCTTGGACTTTAATGTCTGTGTTGATGTCATTGGTGTTGGTTTTGGTCTTCTCTCTCTGTCCTTAGTGACCAGAGCGATGATCGATGTGGAATGGAGTAAGTGATTTTCATCAGATGGCGTGCCTTGGGCAAGAAAGACCTGGCAGGGCCCAATCCTCTCCAGGTTGTAGGCCACAGCCGAAATCCATGAGTACTAGTTTGGCTCGCCTTGGCCCCAAGCACGTGATCGTTGAACCTATATAGTAACGTGAGATTCCTCCGCCCTGGCTATGCTTAGAATTGAATTGTTAAGTCCGACGCTGCGTGACCACGTTTCGAACACAACCAGCCGACGCCATGTTGTAATTCCATATGGACCCACTGTTGTTTAACATATGTATGCTTGCACACCAGTGGCTGTACCAGAGAATGTGTATAATATTAATTCTTTCTCTATGTGTATAATATTAATTATTTCTCTATGTGTATAGTTAGCCATGATTTATATATATATATATATGTATATGAAATTAGAGTGGAGATTCCAGTGGACCACGGACTTAGCAGAATGTTCGTCGCTTATAGAGATGGAGAGCTAATCACTGAGGGCTACTTCGGCCTTCAGTGAGACGCTGTGCACACACCTAGTATACAGGGTTGTGCAGAATTTCGTCTCCTATGTTACAGACAAGCAGGCATTGTATCGTGAGCCCAACAAGGCGAAAGACAAGAACAAGTCGTCGCTGAACGTTGGTCTGCAGAGCACTGAGTGCAGAGCACTAAAGCACTGAGCTAAGAGAGCCCTCCAGTCTAGCCACAAGGAGAAGACTCCACAACAACACAACTTGTCAAGGAAGCAACCACAACGCAGTGCTTCGAACCCACAGCTAAGTGCACATTCACTAAGTGCACCAAAATCTGTATCACAGGACCACAGTAGTCCACTCTTCCAGAACTCTGACCATTAGGGCAGAAAGTATCCAGTGCCCGATGAAGATAAAGTAGCTGCCTAGAACTCTCAAGAGCGAACCATTCGCATGGACATTTAAACTTTTAAGTTAGTATCGTACTTCGAAGATCGTGTATAGAGTAGAGGAAATAAATGTGTGATATTTACTGTTATCAAGTGGCTGGACTACATATGTTTCATAGCCGTGTGAGAGCTAGTGTGACAGTGATCTTTTACCATTTTTCTATCTATCTCTGTACCCCAGCCTTAACCCAGACCGAGCTAAACAAATAAACGTATTAAGTTAAGTCACAGGGAAATTACTAGCGATCCCCATAGACTAAAGACGAGTGGGTAATAGCATTCCATTGTGCAGAGCCCACCAACAATAGACCCACCGTCACAAAAGGAGACAGATGCATTGAGGAGGAGTTGGAGAAGAAAAAAAGGAAGAAAACTAAAGAGGAGCAGGACAAAGAGGCAGGGCTGGAAAGATTAGAAGACGAAGACGACGGCAAAGACAACAACAAAGTAAGAAAAACATTTAACTCTTTGCCTGCCAATCGACAATATATCGTCATTCTGAGCTGCCATGTTTGTGCCAATCGACGATATATCGTCGATTTCAGTATTTAGTTTGGTTCCGGTTTTTTGCGCAGTCCAATCCAAGTTTTATTTTAACCAAAGAGAGATAACTCTTTCTACTTTCGTTCTCGATCGACACGCGCGTGTTTTCTTCAAATTGATTCGTTTTTAGAGTGTTTTTTGTGCATTTTACTAAGCATTGTGATGGGCACAATCGACAGTGTGTCAAACTCTGCTAATAATCAATATAATTTCAAACTGTAAAGTGTATTTTGATCCTAAATAAATTTTCTTTCTGGTGTGTGAAGCTGATTCAGTGATTGGAATTATTCCTCCAGATTTTTTTTATCACTGTGGTATGTAGAAATATTTTTATTTTATTTTATTATTTCAAAAAGATCAACATGCTTTCAAAAACACATATTTCAATAACATACATGTAATCAAATTAACATTTTTGTGGTTTATTTTCTTATTCTTCACTCTTTTACCTTTAATTTGATATGAAATATGTCTATTTAACAACTATTATTGAAAGAACAGTAGCTTAAATGCCTAAGGTACTGAACTTTCTTTCCGGTGCCAGAGAAATGTCTGGCACAAACGTGGAAACATGCCTGGCAGGCAAAGAGTTAAAGCTCCACTACTGATCGTTTAAAATTATTTCACCTAATTACATGAACATCAAACTCACGTTTCAAGCTATTTGCAGGATGCAATTACACATTGATTTTTATAGAATAGTAGGTTCTTTGTATTATCCTGTTGATGATTCAAATGCCCATGTTTATATCAGCATGGAAAAAATATAGGCCAGTTCTGAAACAGAAAAAAACCACATTATATATGATTAAATGTTATAAGTTATTTAAGTTATATAACTCAACTTCAGATATTTAGAGGCTTTTTCCATGACATTTTGCTCATAAGTAAGAGAGGCGAATGGGACGTCCTTTTTAACCACTCCAAACACTCCACCAAGGGACTCATCTCTTCTCCACATACACTATAAAAAAAGAACAAAAAAACTTCTCCGACTCGCACTCATGAACGCACGCACACATACACACACCCACCCAAACACACACACACACACACAAAGCATACACACAAAGCATACACAACTGCACTCTGTGAAATTATCCTTCCACCTTTCATCCATCCCTGTTCACTTCCACTATATCATCCACTCTCTCACCTGTACTTTATCCAAACTATCTGTGGACAACATACTACTCACTGCGCAACAAAATAAATGATGGATGGTATCTGTTCTTTACAAGTAACCACATGGTGTCTGATCTACTTTTTATAACTGAATTACTGCTTTTCCTGAATAAATGTCCAAACTCTCTCTCTCTCTCTCTCTCACACACACACACACACACAAGCACACACACACACACACACACACATACAGAGTTTTCGTGAAATCGATTGCCTATTTCAGGAATCTGCCCACTTTAAAAAACCTTTTGTTACTATTTTGGCAACGCTATGCTGAATTTGCATTCTTGCCAAGTGATTGCCAATTTCAATAAATCTATAAAATCAGCCGTCAATTGCACGAATTCGGCAATTTCATAATTTCAGTACATCATTGATGTATATATATGCCCATTTACCCAAGCCAAGATATAAAAAAAAAAATTTTAACTTGTTTTTTTCAATATGCACATTTTCTGACCATCCTACTATTAATCTGATCAATTATAGAATTTATTATATGGTTCGTATCCTTTCATCTAGGACTTTGCTGCCATTTTCCGTTTTCTTGCCACATATTTTTTCACATAGTTTGTTTGTGTGTGTGTGTGTGGGGGGGGGGGGGGTGGATATGTGTTTGTGTGTTTGTGTGTGTGCATACTTGGAATAGACATACTGAGAGTGTCCATGTGTCAACAGTTTAACACACAATGAGAGCAACTAAATAATAAACATCTAGCTTAAAAAAACTTGTAAATCCTAGTGGTGGGAAGGGAATTCAGGGGTGATGGTGGGGGTGAAGGGGTGCATGTCTGACAGACAGTCATACTAAGGGAAAGTAAGCAAGTATTAGAGCTAGCAAATTAAGCCCCAAAAATCTGTACAGCCCTGGGGGAAGAGGAGAGGCGCTGGGGACCGTCATAGTGCCAGAAAGGTTGAATTAGTTTTCTGGCAGTGTTTTCATGCTGGGCTAGCTGTCTCTCCGGGGATGACTCATCCCTTGATTCAAGACCCCTTCTCTCAGACTGCTTGACCCCTACCTTCAATCTTTCCATGGCTCTGTGTCAGTGTCAGTCAGTGCTAGTTATCGATCATGCAAGGTACATTTCAGTTATGGTCAGATATATTTTATTTAACACAGATTATTTAACCTTGTTTCCTGTTCCACTGATAGCTTTCTGACACTAGTATCGTTCCACATGTGCATACATAAGTAACATATGGGTGATATACATACACGCACACTCACGTTCATTATATATTTTATATAATTGTTCTCTCTCTCTCTCTCTGGGGTGGCCTGGTGGCGCAGTAGCTGGTTTCTTCCTATGCCGAAGGCCGCGCGTTCGATTCCGGCAAGAGGCAAACTTATGTGGCTTAGGTAAAAGACTATTCACAGAGGGGTTTCCCTGGATACTCAGTTTCTCCCTCCATTCACTGATTCAGTAGTGGTATTGGACACAGTCAATCTAAAATTTCAATAATTAAAAAAAATTGATTTCCATTCTGTCCTCTAACAGTAATAGTGATCTCCCTGCTTTGTCCCATCGGTGTAGCTCAAGCGGTAGAGCCTGACATACCAATGACGCATCCCGTGACGGGCAAGATAAAAGTGGCAATTTTTCACAGTCCATTTTAGCAGTATTATTGCTCTGGTGGTTCAGTATTGATTTAAGTCCATACCCTTTGTTCCCTGAGATGATTATTAGTGTAGACGTTAAACTTCAATGTTCATTCTCCCTGCCTTTACATCACAAGTTTCCGTTGTATTTGAGAGTGTGTGAAACATGTAAGCATGTATGGTACATATCACAGCGTTTTGAGCCTTAGTGGGGATGTGGGAAAATGCACGTATTTATAGCATCTAGTATTATAGTATTATTAGTACTTTACTTCCTCATAGGGACTCAGGGAGGCACGGTGGTAGAGCTTTGGCTTGCGGATCTGAAGGTTCCGGGTTCGAGCCCAGGCCGGGGCATTGTGTTGTGTCCTTGGGAAAGACACTTTACTCCCGTTTCCTACTCTTTCGAATGAGAGTATAAACCGAGGTCTGGTCTGTGTCGCATACATTCCATCATAATGGACTTTAAAGATCCTGACGCTCATGTCCTAGACGGGTGAGTGCCGGTGACAAGAACACACCCAGCATGCACCTAGGTCCTTCTCCCCCATCCCTGGCTGCCCAGGATTGTGCTCAGTTGTCTGGAGCGTTATTACGATGCGCCCAAAGGCGGCAAGTTGGCGCCTCGGGCGGCTTGAGTTAGATCCTGCGTTGGTCAGCGCCTTGAGCAGCTCTTGAGCTGGAAAAGCGCTATATAAGAACGATTAAATAAATAAATAAAACTCTCACTCTCTTTCTCTCTATCACACCCCCACGCCCAACCACCACCCACACACACAGATTCCATAATTTTGAATATATATATACTTGTTGTTCTTCTTCTTCTTCGATCTCCGATCATGACATTGTTTATCTCGTATACAACGCCAACCCAACTCGCAACCGCCAGGTCCCTCGACAAGTTCCACAGTACAGCAAAGCTGACATGGATGCTCTTAGTCGTGCAGCTGATGACCTGTCTAACTCTGTCTTGGCTTCCTTCGATGAAAATAGCAACACTGAAGAATTATGGGCAGCACTAAAAGACGGAATTGAAACAATTACAGATGCGCAGCATGGTTTTCGACAACGCCGTTCCTGTGAGAGCCAACTTGTTGGGCTTGTGGATGAAATTTCGGATGACCTTGAAAAGGGAAAGCAAACAGACGCCCTAATAATGGACTTCTCCAAGGCCTTCGATAAGGTGTGTCACTCGCTCCTAATCCACAAGCTCTGCCATTATGGCATCTCAGGAAAAGTGCTTGGCTGGATAGAAGCCTTCCTTGCTGATAGGCAGCAGCGCGTATTGGTGGACGGGGCTGTCTCAGGACCTGCTCCTGAATAGTCTGGAGTGCCTCAAGGATCTGTACTGGGCCCAAGCCTCTTTGTACTTTACATTAACGACCTCCCAGAAAAAGTTAAATCAACAACCCGACTATTCGCTGACGACACTATGTGCCATAAAACAGTCAACACCACTGCTGATCAGTCTGTCCTACAAGATGACCTCAACCAACTGGCAGAGTGGGAGCAACGGTGGCTCATGTGCTTCCATCCTGACAAGTGTCAGACACTCCGTGTCACGAGGAAAAGGAAGCCTCTGCCTTGTGCATACCACCTCCACGGCCACACTCTATCTACAGTTGACAAGGCCAAGTACCTGGGGGTCACCATTGAGAGCAATCTACAGTGGGACACCCACATCACCAGCGTTACCAACAAAGCCAACAAAACACTTGGATTTCTGAAAAGAAATCTCAAAATCGGCTGCCAGAAGATTAACCGCCAAGCGTACACCTCACTCGTCCGCCCTATCCTGGAATACGCGTGCCCAGTGTGGGACCCTCACACCAGCAAGGATATCAAGCGCATTGAAGCTGTACAGCGCCGTGCCGCCAGATGGGTGGTGCATCGCTACAGCCAGACTTCAAGTGTGGCTGAAATGCTTGAACACCTACAATGGCCCATGCTCCAGGATCGCCGCCGCCAAGCCAGACTCTGCCTGTTCTACAAGCAGCACAAAGGCCTAACTGTCATTACATCCTCCAGGAAACCCACCCCTGCTCCGCCCCTGAAGACTACCCGCCAGACGCACTCTGAGCAGTACCAGCTGCCTTCCTGCAGAACGGCATACAGGCAACAAACCTTCTTTCCATGCACCATTGCCGAGTGGAATGCTCTCCCAGAAGAGGTTGTTCGCAGCCAAACTCTGGAAGAGTTCAAATCCCGGATCTAGACAACTAAAGACAGTTAAAGACTACTAAAGACAACTAAAGACCGGTACCTATAAAGGGCGAAAAGACAACTAAAGACAACTAAAGACGGCTAAAGACAACTAAAGACAGCTAAAGACAACTAAGACAACTAAAGACAACTAAAGACAGCTAAAGACAACTAAAGACAACTAAAGACAGCTAAAGACTACTAAAGACAAGCGAAAAGACAACTAAAGACAACTAAAGACGGCTAAAGACAACTAAAGACGGCTAAAGACACCTATGTATAGACAACTAAAGACAATTAACCCTAACCCTAACCCTATAAACAACAATAGCCTCAGTTTCGAATCGGGCATTGCATTTTCATTAAATCCGACTACACAATCACCCAGAACCGCTTTCACTTTGTATCTAAATCAATTATCTTATATAATATACTTGAAAAATATTATTGTTATTTTTTTTTAATCCGTTGTACTTTCTACGCGGCAACAAATTTCTGCCATAGCCAATGTCTTTCAAAGATGGCAGGTGTTTTTGGGCTCTTTAAGTTGTTTGTAGCCTTGTATACCCTCTAAAATTTCTACCCCTGGTGTATTTAGCCGTCTTCAGTTGTCTTTAGTGGTACCTATAAAGGCCGAAAAGACAACTAAAGACAACTTTTAGTTGTCTTTAGTTGTCTATACATAGCCATCTTTAGTTGTCTTTAGCCGTCTTTAGTTGTCTTTAGCCGTCTTTTCGCACTTTATAGGTACCGTTCCTGGCTTACAAACAAAACACTGATATTTCACAAATTATTAACTAGTTAACATTAATATGTTAAAATAGGCCTAACAGTTTCATAAGTTAGCCTAGTAAATTTACAATCATTTATCATTATGACAAAATATAACAACAACAAACAGCATGTAACACTATAGTAAATAATTGCATCATCTATTAACAACACAGATGACTTGAGAGTTCACTGTACTGTAAATCTGCAGTGATGTTATGGTGGAAAGTTCAGGCAGATAAATGGCATGATCATGACAGATGAAACATTAGTGCAAACATGATAAATATGTGCGTAACTGAACTTACTCTTCTTCCTTGCCAAGTGCAGGGCTTATTCCTTGCGAATATGTCCAGTCTTTGTGGTCAGATATTTGCACAAGAAAGGTTCAATGTGTATAAAACACACCGGGTGGTAATTCACCGGGTTGGACTCAGTAACCGTTCACAACTTGGCGACAGCTTGGAATCTGCCTCCAATAACTCTAGCTCTGTGACGGCATCCAAATACACTGTCACATGAACATAATGGTCACGTGACCAAACATATGCTCGATCAAATGTAAGGTTTTCAGCTGTTTGCGGCTGTATTTTATGGGTTCTAACTAAAATATGCATTTACAGATTTCAAACTAATAGCTGGGGCTACAGTAAAAATAGATTTTCTTTACTGTTTGGTGTCTAAAATTGACTAGGGACATTTTTGACAAAAACGAAAGTGGAACACTTCCTGCTGGGCGGAAAGGCAGATAGGTATAAGATTTGTAAAGACTTTAAACATGAAATTTACAAAGAAATGCACGGGTCTTGGGTCATACGAAATAGCTTTGCATTAAGCAAAGTCTCTGTTTTCAACCGAAAACAACAATCTCAGTCTCAAGATCCTAATAAACAAAATCGTGAAATGCTAATTCATTGTCCAATTTAAAACCTTATCCAACATTGCAAATTTGTCTTAGGAAACCAAACAATCGGCAGGGCATTTCATTTCATGTCAAGTGAAGTTATTTGTAAGTTAACTTCTATTAATATAGATCTACTCTGATTTTTTGTAACGCTTCTTTTTTGCGACATTGGCGCTACGGTCAACTGTGTTCAGATTTACCTTTTAGACATTTCTATGACAAGTTGATGAATTTTTATTTTTACACAAATAACAAGGTGCGAGCTCTGTCATGTGTTAAATGTTTAAGTGCCTGTAGAAATGATTTCATGAAATAGCGTCTGCCTGTATACTGTTCATTTGGGTCAAGTCAGTTGTGCTGAGGTATGGAGAATCATGTAGTTAGGTGTGTCTGTAGTGTAGTTTGTTTATTTTTCGTCTTCAATAGTCCGTAAATTCCATGCTTTGGTCATACATAGGCCTAACACAAGTGAAATAAATTATCGTTCTCAAGTTTCTGTAATTGTACATCAAGAACTTTTCATGAATATTTATAATTATACATAATTTTAGTTCCAGAAGCAATCAGCATGGGTATATTTCAGTCCATTGACACAATGTGATAAGAACCTTAATATATTATATCAGTTTATGGCAAACAAATTAAATGCATAAATTTATTGACTGTGGAACAGACTTCCTCTCTCGCTGCGTCAGTGTAGCTCCAAAGCAGCCTTCAAGCGTCAGCTGAAGACCCATCTTTTTAATCAGTGAGCAAAACTTTTTTTTCCCCAGCGTACCGAGCATGCTTACTTGGCCTGGATGGAATCGCGCTATACAAGTGTTCATCATCATCATCATCATCATCATGTTTGGATGTGTTGCAGGCAAAATACATACCAATCATGGTCGAGACACAGCCTCAGTCAGCAGGGGCGAAAGAAAGAGCAGAATGGGTGGAACTTACCCGCCCGTTAGCAAAACGTCGTCCACCCAGTCATCCTGAACAACACACAGTCACATTGTCTGGAACAGTCAAACGAGGCAACCAGATTGGGTCACCCGTTGACGTAGAGCTGGAGCTCACGGACATTGAATTCAAACGCCTGACCAGCAGGGAAGCAAAGCCAGCCAGCAAGTGTTCATGTGGCCCACACCAAGGTCCCCATGTGATGCTGTTGTCTATTCTTTACTGGCCTATTGCCGTCATTTCTTCATTGTGTGTTTCGTTTTATTACGGATCCATGACTTGGTATAACCTGTACATCTACTTCAGTGAAGAAAAGACTATTTGGCACAAGATCTTTATCTGCCCATTGCTCATTCTAAGCTTCCCCTTCTGGGCAGCCTTCACTGCAGTGGGCATCGCACTGTTTGCAGGGTGTGTGCAAATTTCATGGTTATTGGATTCATGGGTTTTGGAGATTCGGGATCTCGAGAAAGGATTTTATGCCTGGTTTTGCACAACCATTGGATTTACACAGTGTTCGCCCTACGAGATAGTTGTGCTTGATGAAAGTGACGCTTTTCCTGATAGAAGCTGATGTTACAAGGGAGATTGACAATATGATGAAAAATGATGTACATTTTCTCTGATGGACACTTGCAAAATATTATCACCTGTTATGTTAATCAGATCTTTACACTTTTTATTTATTGTGCTTAATTTGTCAGTATACTATAATATAAAATAAAATAAAAAGTTGATCCCCGAAGACTGTCAATATAATTAATATTCAGTGTTTGAACTTTGATACTATCATAAATGGTTGGTTTCTTCATCTCACTGACTTCTTAATAGACAATTCCCTATTGGTGTGATTTTTGCCCCACCAAGGACCCATTCTACATAAACAATTTAGTACGTGTTCAAACATTGTGCTCGAGAAAATTACATTTCATTTGATGCCTTATGTCCAGAAGTGACTTAAGGGACATTTTCTGTGCTACAATATTTAATTATTTCTCAGGTTGAGCAATTTCATGTTCCGTTTTATATATATATATATATATATATATATATATATATATATATATATATATATATATATATATATATATATATATATATATATATATATATATATATATATATATAATGTGCATTTTGTTGGTGGTATGTTCATTGTCTGATCATCAATCAAGGAATCACCCCTGTTGGGGTGCCGGGGGTTTCACTTTCAGTATAAATAGTATCCCCACTTTCGGGAAATTTAGTGCTTTAAATTCCCACTGTCGCTGTCTTTCTCAGTCCTGCTCTGTTCTATCAATCTGCTATATCTTCTTCTAGACCAGTCACCTACCTTTTTTCTTGAAAGCTCTTCCGGGACAAGACTCCTTGTTTGTGTACGAGGTCTGTTGGATCAGCTTGGGAATATTGGACGCTTTCTGCCAGGTGGTCACTAGGGCTTCCTATGACGTTATTATTTAGCAATGTAGGCATTTTATATGTATATGTTTTGTTGATAATTTATAATGATGTTTGTATTCTATTTATAATGATGTTTGTATTCTATTTTGTTTTTGTAAACGGGGGTTCGATAAGTTGGGGTGAAGCCTCAGCCGTCCCCTGCGTGGGATGTCTTTATTGTAAAGTGACTGGCTGGTGGAGGGCATTCAGTTTTCCCACTAGGGTTGTTTCAGCAGATCTTTTATGCGGATTGGGGGTTGTCCGGTCCTGATTTGGCTCGGAAGAGTCCGCTGGACCTAAAGCAACTATTATGTAATGTAATGTAATGTAATCAAGGAATCAAATAATCAAATATATAGAGAGAGAGAGATTCATTAGGTTTAGAATAAATGTTATGCCAAAATAAAGAGTATAGCTATCTAGACAGAAAGTGGATAGAAGTTGGGGGTTCAGTGCTTAGCAAACATTGACTCCGAGATCATTGTTTAAACTTTTGCATTAGATAGTATGATCATAGAAGAGTTGTTTAAAATCCACATTAAAGCTCACTTTAAAGCTCTCAAATATGCATTCAACAGCTTAAAAAGACATTCAGATATTTTAATGTCACCTCATGAGTCTAGCAAATACCTCCTTGATACAGTCAACCTGTGCCTCTCAGCATCACAGGCACACCATTGTTTTACTTGGCTAGTCCACAGTAAAATATTGGGGTCAGTTGGTCACGCACCATTGCGTTTGTGAGTGACCGTATCCAAGGAAGATACGCCATTTACTGCTCTAGTTAACAACCTTTTGAATCTGCAGAAACTAAGATTAGATTCAATTTGTGCACATTTATATTAAACACAAAAAGTATATGAACAATGCTAAGTCATCTCTTGGGGTAAATTAGACATTTCACGAGTTTTTTTCACAAACATAATCTTGATCTCAAACACACTTTAAAATGCATGAGACTCATCACATACTTGGGCATGGGTGGAATATATATAAGTTGAGTTAATATACACACACACATATATATAGTATCTACCATTTTGATTGAAATGTCTGTGTTGTGATCTTTGTATAGATCTAGGTCTGTATTATTTCATTTGTATATTTATGATAGATACTTATTTAAATTTTAAAATGCTCATCAGTAAATTTATAAGCTGTGTACACCATATTGATACATTTACACTAGGCTTCCAGTGTCTTGACCAGTTGTACAAGAAACATGACAACAGTATTTATAATGATATTTTAAGTAACTTACAATAAACTAGCTTATTCAATTATTTATTTGTAACATTGTCAGATCAGAATTTACTTATGCTGTTAATAGTGTGATATGTCATGTAGCTATAACTATTCATAAATTAACATGGTTTTTTTGTGATTGTGCAGATTTTGTAATGTGATTTTTATGTGTCATGTTATTTTTTCTATAAAATCAATATTCCTTTGCCCATTCTACAAAATATATTCCATTGCCCATTCTACAAAATTTTGCTCAGAATTGTGATTCGATTCATCTGGTTTTGGAGTAATAGTGCAAATAATACTTCAAAAAATGTGTTGTGACTATCTTTTAATTTATTGAGTGTTTGCTGTAGTTTATCTGTTAATTGTGCAGATAGATGAGCCTTCTATTTCCCTTCAACACTGTTCCACAGCATCGAAGGCACTGTTTATACATTTGTATAATTGTAATTGTTGTAAATGTATTAGGGTTTTGCTCTATACCTAACTACTTAACAAATAAATTCCATTTTCATTTTCTGTACATTGTTATCAAAAGTGTTGTTAATTGTAACTGATTAACTTAACTTTAAGAAAATACTCAATGATGTGGAAACTAAATACCATTTTAATGTCTGCTTGCACACTGAGTGAATTTCAATGTTAGCATACAGTGTAGCTGAGCCTGGCCTGCCAAAGCATGCACACAATGTACAGCGTATGCTTCAGCAGGCTCGGACACTCTGTATACATATTATAGACTGCTGAGACAGTGTACACCTTAACTGTATTAAGCCTATAGGCCCGATCTGGATCTGGATCTGGATACTGCCGATGATGTTGTTGGCAGAAAACACCACAGGAGCCATAGATGGCTATTAACGTGGTGGTGGTGTGTGCGCGCTAATTAATTTGATTTAAAAAAAAGAAAAGAAAAAAAAAAAATTTTATGCTTCATAGTTCTTTTTGTACTAACTTCATATTGCCTATTGTAGTTCTGATTTTATTTAATTATATTCTTAAAAGGGCTCCTCTTGTGGAAGCCTGGTGATATGTGTACAATTAAAAGTTTAAAATCACTGTTCTATTATGTTGACTCTATTAGAACTTGTCAGCATCCCTGTACCTCCCGATTGCAGAGGAGAATGAGCTAGGTGAGGATAGGTTGATGATGTCATCGGGAAGGCTATTCCATTCCACTACTGTCCTTACGAAGAAGGAGTTTCTGTAGAGATCTGATGATGAGGGTGGTAAGATAAAGCATGTGTTGTTGTTGTTTATCTGCCTCTCTATGATGTTCTGTGTGTCATATCCTTTAAAGGTGGTGGGGCGGATTTTCCGTTTGTTCTTTGCAGCAGTAAGGAAGGTGTTGGGAGGGAGAGCAGTAACTAGTCCTCTGGTTATCTTGTAGAGCATGGTCAGCCTGAGTTGTTGGCGACGTTTTGCAAGTAGTGGGAGGTGGAGCTCGTGAAGCATCCTGCCAATGCATCCTGGGTCCCGGGATCTGTAGTCTCTCATAATGAACCGTGCAGCCTGGCGTTGGATGCGTTCCAGCTTGTCGATGTCTTGTTGGAGGTAAGGATCCCACACCACTGCGGCATACTCGAGAGTGGATCTAACAAGTGCGATGTAGGCTAGGCGTCGGCACTCTTGTGGACAGTTCCGGAGATTTCGGCGTAGGAAGCCCAGTGTGGATCCAGCTTTCTTGCAGGCGCTTGTGATGTGGTTAGCCCATTTCAGGTCCGCAGAAATTTGGACGCCTAGGTAGGGGGTAGTATCAGTCTGTTGGAGTATAGTGTTTCCAAGGCTATAGAAGTGTTGTGACTTGTGTCTGGTGGAGAGAACGTAGCACTTTTGCGCATTAAATCGCATTCCCCACTGCTTGGCCCATCTCTCTAGGTCTTTGAGGTCTGATTGGAGTGTGATGTGATCCTGGAAGGAGCGGATCTCTCTGTAGAGTAGGCAATCGTCTGCGAAGAGTCGCACTGTTGATTTTACTGTGTCCGGCAGGTCGTTGATGTGGCAGAGGAAGAGTAAAGGACCCATCACTGTGCCTTGGGGGACTCCGGATTCGACAGCTACTTCCTCTGATGCCTCTCCATCCAGGACCACTCTCATCTGGCGCTTGGTCAGGAAGTTTGTGAGCCAGGTGTGGATGGTGCCTCGTATGCCGTAATGATCCAGCTTGTGTAGTAATTTGTTGTGTGGCACAGTGTCAAATGCCTTGCTGAAATCCAGGATGATGATGTCGGTCTGATGGCCTTTGTCATGTGAGGAGAGAATGTCTTGCATAGTAGTGAGTAGTTGGGTTTCGCAAGAGTGGCCTGTTCTGAATCCGTGGTTTCTACTGGTGAGGATGGTGTGTTTTTCGAAGTGGGTATGTAGATGTCGACAGATGATGTGTTCCAATAGCTTACATGCAACGGATGTTAAAGATACTGGTCTGTAATTTTCTGCTTTGTTTCTATCGCCTTTCTTGAATATTGAGGAGACATTCGCTGTTAGCCAGTCTGCGGGGAGCTGTCCAGTCTCTAGTGAGGTGTTGTAAATGGCTGCTAATCCTGGGGCAACAGTTTCGGCGCAGTTTTTGAGAATTTGATTAGGGATGTTGTCTGGTCCTGTAGCTTTGTTGGGGTTCAAGTCTTTGAGTAGTTTAACGACGCCTTCTGTAGTAACCGTTAGTTTCTCTACAGCGGGGAAGGGGGTGCCCTTCATCTCTGGCAATGGTGTGTCCTCTCTTTTTGTAAAGACCGACTGGAATTGTTGAAGCAATATCTTTGCCTTGGAAGAACTATCACTATGGAGAGATCCTTCATTGAAGAGCGGGGCAACTCCTGTGTTGTCTTGTCGCCTTGTCTTGACATAGCGCCAAAAGGGTTTGCAGTTGTTGTCTCTTAGCCCGTCCTCGATGATGGTGTTAATGTGGCGCCATTCTGCTTGCCTCATTTTCCTCCTGCATTCCTTCTGATGGAATCTAAAGTTGGTCCAGTTGCCGGTCTTCTTGGCTTGGTTGTATAGTCTCTTTTTATGCTTTAACAGTCTCTTAAGTTTGTAGTTGACCCAGGGTAATGTAAAGTTGATTCGTCGAAGGCTGGTAGGTATGAAGCGTTCAGCTGCTGCTATCAAGTTAAGTTTGAAATGTGTCCACATGTCTTCAACGGGAGTTCCTTCCTTTCTCATTGTCATGATGTTGTCTGATAATTGCAAGATTTCAGAGTTCAGGTGGTTCCAGTCTGCTTTAGAATAGTTGTATCGCTTGCGGGGCTTCTCTTTGATGCGGTTAGGGTAGAGGTCAAAGTCTGTAACCACAATGCTATGATCACTAATGCCTGGGATTGACTTGGAGCTGTTGGTGAGAGAGGGATTGCTGGTAAAAACTAGGTCTAGGATGTTGTGTTCTCTTGTTGGTTCGTCGTGGGCTTGTGTGAGGTGTGCTGATGAGGTGATGTCGACTAGCGACTCCTGGATCACCCGATCTGGCGCTCCAGGGGCAACTGTACCATTGTTCCACTCTACATTAGGGCAGTTGAAGTTGCCGGTAAGAATAATCTGTTTTTGTCCTCTATTATTTATTTTTCGTAGTGACTTATCTAGCTCATTCAGGTCTGTCTGGTTTCGGTGAGCCATGTAAAAACAGCCTATCGTTAGGTCTTTGTTTTGTTGGAGGTGTATTTTTGCCCAGAGTATTTCGCATGCAGAATCTAAGTCCGGCTGTATAGATGAGATGAGATTTTGGTTTACTAAAATGAAGACACCTCCAGCTAGGCTACAGCGGTCTTTCCTATAATAAACAAAGCCATCTGGGAATATCTCTCTCTGCTTGATGTCTGGTTTCAACCATGATTCTGTGCCACAAATGATATCTGGTTTTACATAGTTGACAATGGCAGCAAATTCGGCTTTCTTTTTCTCTATGCTGCGGCAGTTTACGGTCATGATGCGAAGGTTCTTTTTCTTTGATATGTTGGGGTTGTGGCTGGAATCATTGGCAGTGTGGTAGCATTCTGCGTGATGCGACTTGTAGGTGTTGGATGGGTTTTGTCCTGGTGGACTAGGATGGCTGAAACATGTGGAACTGTGGTAGTTGTTTCCTTGGCCTGGTGATTTATAGGATGGGTTACCGGTGGTGCTCTGGTAAGAATTCGAATGGTGAGAGTTTGGGCTGTGCTGGTTAGATTTGGGGCTGCTAGTTCTCAGGGGGCTGAAGCGGTGGGTATGGTTGAAGGAAGTTATGCTACAGTCCGTGTTTTGGAGGGGGGCATAGTAGTTTTCTGATAAAGAAAAGCTCCTGAAGGTGAAGCTATCACAGTTTATACTGTCGCATTTTGGACAAATCCATTGCACGCTTTGTCTCTGTAGTGCTCTGAAATCACTAGACGAGAGTTCGACACATGACCTGTGGTACCAGATGGAGCAATCATCACAAGCAATACAGTCAGCACATTTCACGTCTCTGTCACACAAGCCACATGGGTAGTAGCTCTTCTGGCGTGGGCCCGGGTTGCTATGAATGTCTCCAGCCAGCAAGATCGATAGTAGTGCAAGTGTACTGACCTGTTGTTGCGACGAGTATGTTCCGATGGGCAGTTTAATTGCCTTCCTAATGTTCCCTTTCACGAGTAGTCCAGGTAATGTGTGGTCAAAGCTCGAGTATGTAGATCGTTGTGTGAGGAAGTGGCACACACACAAAATGAAACACAGTAATCCAAGTGTAAATCTAGCATTCGCCATAATGGCGATTTAAATTATAGAAAATCGAACCAGAATCGTATGTTTAGTTATTTAGGCCTACTGTTATGAAATAACGGCAGTCGGACGCTAGTGTCGTAGTGAGTTCACAGTGCGCGCTCTATGCTCTAACTATTTGGCCATATATCGGCTTCGCTAACACAATCTATACAAAATCAAAGTAATAATAATGTCACAGAAACCTTATTCTAACTGTAAATTAACTTTTTAAAGAATGTCACTATCAATAAATTAGTTTAGTCCACATTAAATTGGCGTTGATTCTTAGAGCACTCGAAAAACACGTCTTCCTTCCAGCGCATGCGCACACACGATAGATCTCTGACTGTGTGTTCTGAGTGTTGTGCTTGTGTTTGGTAAAAATATACTACATATTCCAACAACTTGCATGAATTTACATTGCATTCTCAGATGAACGCATCGACTATCACTTTTCTGTATGTGTCAAAATGTTGTATGTCTATGACGATGATGCCACCTTAGCACTGTTCTTTGTATCAAGCATATCGTGCATTGCTTTCTTGTAATACTGTTGTGCATAATTCATGCGACATGGTAGATCAGTATAGTTTGTAAATTAATATTGTGAGTAAATTCTCATTGTATAGTATCATTTTACGTAGGTGCTAACTTTTGTGTTGGTTTTGTAGACACTGTCATTAAAATATTGATTGTAATGTTTGTGCCTGTAAAATTTTATTTCTCACTAGTTTCAACTTTTATGCAAGTTTTGCTGTAGTATTGCTAGTCAAATTAAACCTTGTTGTTTTGAACTTACTCCAGTGTAAATCATTGTTTTACGTTTTTTAATGTAGTGAGTGGGGTTTAAGAGCACTCAGATATAATTTTTATCTATTATTTATGTTGTTATTGTTGTTTTAAAGATTTTGTGAAATATATTATGATTGTATCCAGAATCTTTACACTGCAAGTTCATTTCACTATGTTACATAATTTAAAACTAAAATGCTGCTTGAATCTTGACTGCTAGTATTTTGTTTTCAGGCTGCAGAACAACTTTGAAAAAAAATCTCTGAAGTTTTGCCGGGGCCTAGGGGCCGTCTAGACCCCTGTGGGGTCCAGGTCAAAGCCCTGGTTGGGAGTTCATGGGGGCAAAGCCCATCCAGGGCAAAGAAAAATGGCACTTTTTAGGGCCATTTTGTTGTATTTCCTGGATGGAAATACTAGAAAATGTATAGCTATGTTTTGGGGGGAAAAAAGGTTGTTTTTTTTTTTGTTTTTTTTTTAGTATAAACAGGTTAAAAAAAGTGCAAATTGCATTAACAAAAAATTTTTTTTTTTTAATCTTTTATTGAAACCATCAGATTTTGTTTTGAATACCTCACATCAAAATAACCCCTTGGGGTCATGAGCAATCTTGCCACTGTAGATTGTTCAAACCTATAAAGGGAACAGTGAAAGCCACAGTTGAAAACCTGTCTTTCCTTTATAGGCAAGACGCTTCACTGCGGCAACAGTACCCCCGTTGGAGTGCCGGGGGTTTTCAGTATAAATAGTATCCCCACTTTATGGAAATTTAGTGCTTTAAATTCCCACTGTCGCTGTCTTCCTCATTTACTCTTTCCTATTCTTGCTCTGTCCTTCACTCTGCTATACTATCTTCTTCTTCGCTAGATCAATGACCTACCTTTTTTCTTGAAAACTCTTCCTGGACAAGACTCCTTGTTTGTGTATGAGGTCTGTTGGATCAGCTTGGGAGTGTTGGACGCTTTCTGCCGGGTGGTCACTAGGGCTTCCTATGAATGTACTATTTAGCACTATAGGCATTTTATATGTATGTGTTTGGTTGATGATTTATAATGATGTTTGTATTCTATTTTGTTTTTGTAACCGGGGTTTTCGCGTAGTTGAGGTCAACCCTCAGCCGTCCCCCGCGTGGGATGTCTTTATTGTAAAGTGACTGGCCGGTGGAGGGCATTCAATTTTCCCCCTGGGGTTGTTTCAGCAGATCTTTTATGCGAATCGGGGGTTGTCCGGTCCTGATTTGGCTCGGAAGAGTCCGCTGGACCTAAAGCAACAATAAATCAATCAATCAAACATCAAAATAAGTTATAAAAAAAATTAGCACTTGTGATTTTTGAATTAAAAAATCTGAAAAATGTATGTTTTTGAAAAAAAAGGTTATTTTTAAGCACAGGTGAAAAAAGTAAATTTATTTTAATTGTTTTACACTTAATAGGGAAAAAAAAATTGGCACTTTTAAAGGTCCTTTTCCTGTATTTCCTGAATCAAAACATTGCTTTCATTAAATGTCTCGCCACGATTGACAATTCTAGAAGCACACGACATTTTGAAAAAAAAGTTAATGAAGCGTGTTCATCACAGAAGAAGCAGCTAAGTCTAAAGCACAAAATTTCAATCACAGTTCTACAATGTCTCCGTTGATGTTCACAGACTTAGCGCATAGAGTAAAAGAGAAACTCAGAGAATAGCATACGCGGGCGGCGCACCTTCCTTTCAGTAGGTCAACAATACGCGCGAAATGTACAGCATAAGAGGCGCCAGCTAAAGTTGTAGCCTATAGCAGTGAAGCAGTATTAGTGGGCAGCGAACCTCTCTGTCAATAAGACGACATGAAAATGTGGATCGGTACTCAGGAAAAAAAATATTCTCGGGATTTTTTCTCTCGGAATTTCTTTTTTCTCTCGGAAATTTTTTATTCTTACTCGGAAAATCGCGGATTCGCGGAGAGTTCTGCAGCTTGTGTTTTAATTTAACAAAGTCTACTTATAACTGAATGTATATTACATTTATTCTAATTTAATTTATATATATACTATTGGTAACTGACCGGATTCCTGAATTTTTCAATTAACGTTTGTCAGAAATAAAATGCAAACAGTTTGAATTGGTTTGTGCCGCATTATGTACAACATGTTTTTGTCAGTAAGACATTTGTAATAGTTGACATTACTGAACACAAAAAAGAATTCAACCTGCTTCTGAACAATATTGGACCTTGACTATCTATACACATATTTTGCAGTTTTTAACAGAATTACCAAGTTTGTACTTGTACTCAAAAACATAAAATAATGCAGCACTAAAATTTAATTTGCTTCTCAGAAATGTTGGTACATTGGCTTTATAAACAGTTTGCTATGTGGAGAATACTTGGATTAAAGAAAATCATGCAGCATTAAAATTAAACATATTTCTTAATAATAATTATTTGTACATTTATTTCATACATGTTTTTGCAATGTAACAAGTTCTGGATTGTTTAAAAAATTAATTCTCAGAAATATTGGAATAACGTTGATTTGTACACATGTTAGAGTGTAATGATTTCTTGTGATTACAAAAAAATAAAAAATAATAAAAATCAGCATTAAAACTAAACATAATTTTAGTGAAACATTGACTTTATTTTTATACATGTTTGTTGGTATCACGAGTTTTCAAGTCAATATATTCTTTATTCCATCAAAAAGGAAAATTTGGTTTGCCACAAGGATACTCACTGTATAAAAACTCATTACATAGGCAAGATCATAAATAATTATTTATCAACAAAATAAGCCTGTTGTCAGAATGATTTCAGAGATGGGAATTTACACATGGAATGAAAGCACAGAGACACTCACACACACACCCACATACCCAACCTCATATACACACCCACACGCCCACTGCGTTTATGCCCACCACACACTCATCGTCATCCTATCATAACTTAAGTAATAAGACAACAAAACCATATCACATGTACACTAATACAGTCGAGCACAAATAAAAATAATTTTAATAAAATAGACTTTAGTCTTATTTAATAATTTCCTAACACTATTCAATTTCTTCAGCTTGTTTGTACTTTTGAGTTTGTACTTGGATACAATATTACAGCACTATAATTAAGATATCAATGCTACAACACTGACTAGCGTTGATGTAAACAATTTGTATTTTAAATTATATAGATAAATGCAGTACTACAATTCAAGCATGCTTCTCAGCAATATTTATCTTGAATAAAAAATTACTTTAAAATCGGAATATTATTTGGTGTTGGACAATGGCAGATTGTTTTATATTTAACATCTCTCTCTCTCTTTTTCTCTCTCTATCTCTTACACCCACGCACGCACACACACATACCTACATACACAAATACACACATGCATGCACAACCACACACACTCACACAAACATACCCAAAGGCTCGCACACAGTCATCGCCTGTACTAACACTTAACACACACACACACTTCCTCTCACAGTAAGAACATCATTATTACATGGTATTCTATAGCATACTGAAATGCATAAACAGATAGATTGGGATCTGAAGGATCGAAAGCGGCGGCCAGAGGGGAGAAGTTCGAACAGGGGGTGGGCAGGGTGGGAAGGGTCAGAGAGGATCTTGTCGGCTCTTTTGAGAGAACGGGTCGAGTAGATGGAGGCCAGAGAGGGTAGCTCACAGCCGACAATCCTGCCTGCCATGCGCACGACCCGCTCCAGCCGGTCTTTGTCGAGCTGCGTTGCTGTTCCGAACCAGACAGTGATGGAAAACGTTAGGACGCTCTCCACCACGGCCCGGTAGAACTGGAGGAGAATGTCTTTGGAAAGGCCAAACTTCCTCAGCTGTCTGAGGAAGTACAGTCGTTGATGGGCCCACTTCACGATGGTGTCAGTTTTGGCACCCCAGCTGAGGTCGTCAGAGATGAGGGAACCCAGGAACTTGAACGAGTCCACTGTGTCGATGGCTTGTCCATTGATGAGCAGTGGATTTATTTTTATTTTAATCGTTCTTATATAGCGCTTTTCCAGCTCAAGAGCTGCTCAAGGCGCTGGCCGATACAGGATCTAACTCAAGCCGCCCGTGACGCCCACCCGCAGCCTTTGGGCGCATGGTCTGACGCCCGGACAACTGAGCACAATCCTGGGCAGCCAGGGATGGGGGAGAAGGACCTAGGTGCATGCTGGGTGTGTACTTGTCACCGGCACTCACCCGTCTAGGACATGAGCGTCAGGATCTTTAAAGTCCGTTATGATGGAATGTATGCGACACAGACTAGACCTCGGTTTATACTCTCATCCGAAGGAGTAGGAAAACAGGAGTAAAGTGTCTTTCCCAGGGACACAACACAATGGCCCGGCGAGGGCTCGAACCCGGGACCTTCAGATCCGCAAGCCGAAGCACTACCATTAGACCACAGTGCCTCCCTAAATCTTAGGGGTCCTGGTTCCTGCAGTAGTCCACAATCATCTCGACAGTCTTGGAGGTGTTCAGTTCGAGGCTGTTGTCTTCGCACCACGACACCAAGCGGACGACTTCCTGGCGGTATGTTGTTTTGTCGCTGTTGGAGATGATGCCCTCAACCGTGGTGTCGTCAGCGAACTTCACGAGCTGAACACTGTCAGCATGGGACACACAGTCATTGGTGAAGAGGCAGTAGAGGAGAGGTGAGAGGACACAACCTTGCGGCGTGCCCGTGTTGAGAATAAGGGTTTTGGAAAGGTTGGAGCCGATCTTGACAGTCTGAGGGCATTAGAGAAGAAAGTTCAAGAGCCAGTGACAGGTGGAGAGAGGAAGATCGAAGGAGCAAAGCTTGTCAAAGAGTTTCTGGGGGATGACGGTGTTGAAGGCATTGCTGAAGTCGATAAACAGAAGTCGGGCGTATCGGTCGGGGGACTCGAGGTGTTGGAGGACGAAGTGCAGAGCCAAGGCGACGGCATCGTCCACAGACCGGTTGGCGCGATAAGCGAACTGTAGAGGGTCCATCTTCTCCGTGGTGAGAGCCTACTAGTCGTTCCAGCACTTTCATCACCATGGAGGTCAGCGCCACCGGTCTGTAGTCGTTGAGGGATGCCACCTTGGCCTTCTGCGGGACGGGGATGATGGTAGAAGTCTTGAAGCAGAGGGGGACAGTGGAAAGATTCGAGAGAGGAGTTGAAGAGGGAGGTGAAGATGGGGGCGAGTTGATGGGAGCAGTGGCGGAGGGTGGAGCACGATACCCCGCCGGGGCCAGCCGCCTTCCTGCAGTTCTGCCGGCTAAACAGCCTCCGCACCTCCGATTCTTCAATGACAAAGGGCGGGGGCAACGAAGAGGCAGGGTCAGGGGGCGTGACGGTGACGGGGATGGAGTTCTGCCGATCAAACCGAGCGTAGAACTCGTTGAGCTGGTCAGGGAGGTCTTTGTTGTCTGCGTCAGCAGGAGGGGCCTTTTTCTTGATGTTGGTGCAAGCATACAATGGCAAATACTGTATTTTTTCTCTTTACTATTCTCTTTCAAGCACACAATCATGTTCTCAAACTCCTTCTAAAATTTCCATTTACACATATGAGCGCCAAACTTTTAGCACTAATTTCAACAATAACTTGAACAAGATCAAAATATCCTTGGGAAAATTAAATTATTTTTTATTGATCTTGTAAACAAATTTGGTATACATGTTCCTTGTGTTTCTTTCACAGTGCAAAATGTTTTTAAAGTGGTTGTGATGTTATCTCATAAAGGAGATAGCAGAATCAGCATCTAGATGCCAGCAAAGTCATCCTTGAAACTGAAAGTGTTCTATGTGGATTCTTCAATAGCTGCATTTCTGACAAACTCGCAAAGAGTAGAACGCTGGCAGCGTAGGATGCTCCGATATCCTTAACATGATTGAACTGTTGGTGGTGATCTCCAAGGTGATCCAAACCGTCTGTTATGTTCAGCATCCCTTTCTTTACATCATTTTTTTTTTTTGCGCTCCACCTCATGGCAACCACAGCTTTAGAACTCACTTCCACAGCCAAAGAGTGGTAGACTGTAAAAGACTGGAGTTGCTGGTTATACAAGGTCGTTACATTCTGAAATAAGGCCCAAGAATGTCAGTCCAAGTCAGCCAATCTGCAACAATAAATACAATACAATTTAGAAATAGAAATGTAGAAATACAATTTTTTTAAATATTCCTAGTACTGTGCTCATGCACTTTTTCTTCATCTTGGGTTGAGCAGCCACAATCAGTGCGTTGATTCATTTGCTGCTATTATTGGTTGTTACTAGGAAGTTTCCATGGTGGTGTGTGTGTGGGAGGGGGGGGGGGGGGAAATGATTGCGTACAAAATGTCTAGGTCTACTTGCTGTATGCACAACTATGTGGAGCTGCTTGTCTTAGCACAGGCTCTGAAGTCTCGTCTTCGTAGGCCTCAATTATATATGCTACATACGTATTTAGAAGCCTAAGAAGGCCTACGTGTTTACAAAGACGAAAGAAATGAGTCTTAGCAAATGCATTTGTAAAGATACAAAACTCAATGAGTTAATTTAAACTCAGACTATGACCGAACACAGACCCTAAGCACATAACGGTTTCTTCTCTTTATTGGAATTGAGTATAGAGAAAAAAGAGTGAAGACTTTATAGTCACTAATCATAAAGGTCAGAATGGCCTTGGGTCTACTCCACCGGTGGTAGTCCACTCTTCAGGGATGACCAGCTCTGGGAGGGTTGCTGGATCTTTGGGTTTACAAACATCCATGGCACCGAGGCGCAAGATCTCGCGTACAGTTCTGGATGTTCCCGATGTTGGCACGGACTTCCTCACTGGCTTCAAGGAGAACCTGTGTAGGAGGGTTGGGCCGCCTTCTTGACCGCTTTGCCACTGCCTTATGGTTGTGCGTAGCTTTGTGACCTCAACACAGGTCTGTTCTGTCTGCTGGATGGTTGTGGTTGACAAACGATCTAGGGTTCTCGTAATTGTCATCTGTTGTGAGTGCACCCTTACACCCAGCTGTTCTCTGCTGATTACACTGCCACCTAATCCAGTTGTTGTGCTCTCCTTTTCTTCGAACAGATGTAACCATCCAAACAAAGCTTGGCACCTCCTTTGTTCGATTTGATTATCTCCATGGTGAAAATTTTATGGGGACCGACTTATGGGTGTTATGTAGTAGTAGTAGTAGTGTGAGGACAAAATAGGCCGTGAGGCCTTTGCGAATGTCCCTTCTTTGACAGTATAATTACTGTTATGGGTCTGTTATGCATGCAATTTTCCTACAAATCATTCATCATAGCAATAGAAAATCTCTTTAGATTTTGGTAATTCATCCAACTGATTTTTGAAAGAATTTATGTTAGGTGTCGGATAGTGCAGTGGTTGGAGCACTCGCTACTGTGTCGAAAGTGAAGCACCGTCCGGTGCGGTTAGCACTTGGATGGGTGACCGCTAAGGTGTGAAGCGACAAACAACAACGCCCCCAGTTGACTCAACTGTGATTGAGTACCCACTCTCTAGAGGGTGGGGAAGGTAAAGCAGCGAGGGAGAGAGTTGGGCATCACCCTCATTACGCTGGCCCAAGATAAGTGTGATCTCCAACATCACGCTCCCCTACGGCCACAAGGCTATGGGACTACCTTTACCTTTACCTTTACCCTTTATGTTAGGTGCTTGCTTTAATGTAACTGGTAAATCGTTCCAAAAGGTAACAACTCTGTTAGAAAAACAAAACTTCCGCAGGTTAGTATTGCAATGTTGTACAAAGATTTTCCCCTCAGAGTTTCGGGTTCTGTCACAAGAAGGTGCTGCAAAAAAGTCACTCCAATTTAGGTCATCAATGCCATTATAAATTTTATAAACTTGGATTAAGTCTCCACGTATTCTACGACCACGTAAGGAGTGAAGTCCAAAGTAACTAAGTCTATCCGAGTAAGTCATATTTTTACATTCTTTAACTAGTTTTGATGCACGTCTCTGTACCCTTTCAATTGCAACTGATTGTCTCTTTAAACATGGATACCATACAGTGTTTGCATATTCCAAATGTGGTCTTACTAGTGATTTATACAGTTTACTAAAAATATCCTTATCCAAATAATCAAAAACTCTTTTAATTACTCCAACCATTTTGTTGGCCTTATTAATACAATTCTGAATATGAGGGTCGAAAGATAAAAATTTATCAAATACAACACCCAAGTCTCTTTCCTCCTCACAAGATGCCACCTTCTTAATATCCCCATTAACTTTCATCATGTAATCATGTTCAGGATTGTTCCTTCCAGCATGCAAAACCTTACATTTTTCTACATTGAAATGTAAATCCCATGTTTCGGACCACTCCTGCAAGTGATCTAAATCACCCTGCAACACGTCTTTTTTGCTTGATTCATTGTAGATTTTAGTATCATCTGCGAACACTTTGCACATGCTACTAACACAATCTGGCAAGTCATTTATAAAAATAGTAAATAATATAGGTCCTAGAATGCTTCCCTGAGGTATACCACTCAGCACCTTTATTTTGTCTGATATTGCACTTCCAACCTTCACCACCTGCTCTCTTTCATATAAAAAATTCCTTATCCAGTTAGAAATATTTCCACATACACCATAGGCCTCTATCTTCTGAAGAAGTCTTTCATGTGGAACAGTGTCAAATGCTTTTCTAAAGTCTAAGTATATGATGTCAACCGTTTTTTTGTTGTCAAGTAAGGACGTTATATCATCCATAACCTGTAATAATTGGGTAACACATGATCGTTTCTTTCTGAAACCATGTTGACACTCAGTGTAAAGATTAGTTACAGTAAAATGATTAACGATCGCATCTCGGACTATAGACTCTAATACTTTACACACAATACTTGTTAAACTTACTGGTCGGTAATTTCCTGCATCTGACCTAGAACCTTTTTTAAAAATAGCACTTACCTCTGCAGATCGCCAGTCTCGTGGTATAGTACCCGATTTAAGGGAAAACGTGAGCAAATTGCAAAGTGGTTCTGCCAACTCATTACACAATTCTTGTAAAACTCTGGGAGGGATGCAATCTGGGCCTTGAGCTTTGGAAGGATTTAATTCTTTTAATTTTTTCTTTACAATATGAACTCAAATATCAGGAGTTATTACAATATCATTTATAGTGCACCCCTTCGATTTTGAACCTCTGTTAAGCAAGGGAACACTATTCAAATTTTCCTCCACAAATACACTTGAGAAAAATTTGTTCAGAGTTTCTGCCTTCTCATGATCTGTGACAGCAAGGGTGCCATCTTCTTTTTTAAGTGCATTTATTCCAGAATTATGTTTAGTTTGATCCTGTACATACTTCCAAAATATTTTAGGGTTTGTTTTACATTTATCTGCAATATTTGCTTCATGAGATTTTTTATTACGTTTTATTAATTTATTGCAGTTGTTTCGTACAGTAATATATCTTTGATAATCTCTACCTTCTTTAGTTTGAAGATATCTTTTATATAACTTATGCTTCTTCTTAATTATTCTTAAAGTACTCTTATTCATCCAAGATGGTGTAGTTCTTTTATGTGATTTACTCTTCACCTTTGGGATATGCAGCTCCATTATACCTTTCAATATTGAAGACTTGATTAATGCCCAGTTTTTTTCCACTCCACATTTTTCCGGCTCAATGGTTGTAAAGTCTATGTTTGCAATATATTTTCTCAGGCAATCATAGCTTCCCTTTCCAAGGTTAAAAGAATATTTATTACTCTGCATGACCTTTACCTTAGGGACGTACAGCTGAAAAAGTAAAACATCATGGTCACTCTTACCAATGGGGTCCAAGTGCTGGATATCTGAAATTAACAACTCATCATTTACTAAAATTAGATCATCTAGTGTTGACCTCTGACCTTGTCTATGTCTTGTTGGATTTTTAACCATCTGCATCAACAAAGCATCCCTTATGCATTCAACAATTTGATTATTTTTCTCACCTGTCCAGGAGCCATCCCATCCCGCACATGGAAAATTAAAATCTCCGAAAATGCATATATACATGTATATATAGCCAGTCCTCTGTTGTGTGGCCAATAAGTAAATTAGGAACTGCTAAGGTGAGCTTTTGTCTTGTGAACTTTAGTCTTGTGAGCTTATGTCAGGTAACCCTGGGAGCGTGTGGTCTGTGGACAGACATCGATTTTTATGAACGGTTTCTGTATGTGCACAAAAAAGTATAAAATTATACTCTTGTTCAATATTTTTAAATCTATCTATTTTTAAGACAGCTGCATTACGCTAAAAACATGTAAACAAGCTTACTTGCTGAACTTTTATTTCGTTTGGTAACAGCAAAATATAACCGGAAGTCTCATAGCCATAAGTACCAACACGTCACATCCGGAATCAAACCGAGGTTTCACCTTTCGATCGACATTGCCGAACAAGAACCATGAAGGGTCTCACTTTGTCCAGCTTGAAGGGCCATCCTTCCGTAAGTTTTTTGTAAATATTGTGAATAGTGAATACACTCAGCCAAACCTGAACAATGTAGTGTGTGTGTACTTTAAAAGATTAAATTAAGCGATCGAGCTATATCAGTATATGCAATGCATGTCTCGCTGAACATTTCTAGGTGAGTAGGTCGCAACCCACTAGACTAATGCGATAGTAATGGCACTATTATATAGTCACTGACACTATGTCCAACCAAGGACTGCATATATATTGCATTGCACTAGCTTAACTCGGCAATGTCTGTTTTCACTCACATCGACAGTAAATTAATAAGAATAACTTAAGAATATTGCTAGACATTAACCAGGGTGGAGAATTTTCCGCGAATCCGCGGATTTCCGCGGAAGGCATTTGCATTTCCGATAAAAAAATATTGAGTTCCGAGTGTGAGAAGCTGAGGGGCTACCCTTTTTGGGGCATAACGGCCAAAGGTCTAAACAGGCAAAACGTCCAAAAGCGTCCGTATCAACCATGTGGTTATATTCTCCCCCAGTTGTTTGAAAGAGTGCGAGACTTCCGGCAATTGACTTCCGGTTTATTCTGTTGTGAAAACATTCGACTGCATTTCCAAATGTTTTCTCTGTGATGCGTTCGTTTTTTCAATTTATTTCTGTTCATTTTGCATTTTATTTCATTTAAATCTATACACTAGTCACTAATACCTAAGATGTGGTGTCTTTACTAACGTACCCCTAAATATCTCTAAAATTATAAAAATTCTTGCCTGTTTACAGCTAAAAAATAGACAAACGTGTGCCCAGTAAAATTGGAAATGTGGAGTTTTTGTGTAACAGTGATGGACTTAAACTTTGTTAGGCCTACAAATCAAGATTCTTAACTTTTTTGAAAGACATATGCATAAAACATTTTTTTGTTTGTTTCTATTCATGTTTACTTTTTGCTTTCAGGAGAGGCCCTAAATTACTTTCAAAATTGCATACATTCATTTTCTTCCAGGGGGCGAATACCGGGGCTTGGCCCCTGGGCCCCGGCCGGATTTCAGAGATTTCTTGATTCAGTTGTTCTCCACCCTGATTAACTTAAGTTAAGAATGCTGCCATTGTCGAAGGGTTACTTCTCTTGCATTGAATGAAGGTTTTATCTTCTTGAATGACCGCCAGAGGTGACTATCGGTTGACTGACTTTGCAATATTTTTCGGTACCTAATCTTAGCATTTGTCTGCAAATCCAGATTTTGACATTGTCTTTCCTTTACTGATTTCGATCTAGTACTAGGCCAAACTTTGAACATATCCACTTACCAGACTAATGCCCGGTAGTGCTTTGGCTTGCGGATGTGAAAGTCCCGGGTTCGAGCCCTGTCCGGGCCATTGTGTTGTGTACCTGGGAAAGACACTTTACTCCCGTTTCCTACTCCTTCGGATGAGAGTATAAACCGAGGTCTAGTATGTGTCACATGCACTCCATCATAACGGACTTTAAAGATCCTGACGCTCATGTCTTAGGCGGGTGAGTGCCGGTAACAAAAACATACCCAGCATTTGGCTGCAGAGTCCTCAGTAAGCTGATGGTGGCAGCCCCCAACGAAAGAAGACAAAAGAAAAAGAATGCATTGCTGATTTTAGCATTACTATTTAGACTTCAAGGTACAACATTTTTTGCCCAAAACTAAATGAACATTGGTTTGTTTACTTACTAAAATTATTTTTGTTTTCTTTTCAGTTGATTCCACTCTTTGTATGTGTGGGCGGTGGTGTTGTGGGTGCCACTTACTACATTTTCCGCCTCTGCACACGCTGTCCAGATGTCAGGTGAGAATTTTTATTTTGCACAGTGTTGCAAACATTGGTTAGCTGCATATCCGTAACTTTTGTTGAGTTCTTTAAAGAGGGTAAGCACAACCCCCCAAATGAACTCGCTTACAGACTCATGGCTACTCAAGTTGTTTTATTGTCCCTTGTGACATTATGATAATCTTTTCTTTGACAGTCTTAGCTCACCCTTTTCCCTTTGCTCTTTATAGTTTACCTGACATATTTACATATTTCCTTGTATTTTATAATGATGATGACTTGTGGAGAGCTTGCTCTACAAAGTGTGTGCTTGAACTCAAACCTGGCAAACATTTTCAAAAGTAGATGACTCGAACTGGCAAAATCACACATAAACATAAAACACACACTGGCAAACACAATGGGAATAGGAAGTCTGTGCGTGCACGGCTTCCATCTCACAGACTTTACAGATCTTGACGCTTATGTCTTAAACAGGTGAGTGCCGACTACACACGTGCACTAGGTCCTTTCTCCCCCATACTCAGTCACCCAGGATTGTGCTCAGTTGCATCAAATGATGCGCCCATAGGCTTGCAGGCGAGTGGCTCTCGTAGATCCTGTATCATCCAAAGCCTTGAGCAGTTCTTGAGCTGAAAAAGCGCTATATAAGAATGATTAAACTTGTAAAAAATCAATTAGAAATAAAGATTCCGATTATGTAGTTAAGGTTTTTATTTGTCATTTAGGTTTAATGCTGATTGGAGGCGAGTAGGTCAATAGTTTAATGAGCAAAGTGTATGCTTTACATACCTGTCAAGGGGTTTTCGGGTTGTGGTGTAGCAATTTAACAGAAAAACCATAGGAAATGGAGGTTTGGTGTAGCACTAATGTGAATCACGCGATTCGCAACAAAACTGGAAACGTCTGCATCCAATATAAACACACACATCCAATGTGTTTACAAATTTATTGTAAAATCTTGTTAATGCACAACACTTTAGCTATTAAGTATTATCATTATCATTATATATAAACATTTTCATGTCCGTTTTTCAAAATAAAAGTGATAATGCCCCCCAAAAATAAAATAAAACATACAGATAGAAAATAAACTAGGCAATCATTAAAAAAAAGCACACACACAAAAAACAAAAAACAAGGGAGACAATCACTGACACAGAAAAAGCAGATGAACTTTTTTCCCCCAAACAAATTTGCTTATTCACAAAACATGGTTTACAATGCCAAGAAAAGAACTATTAGCATTGCACAAAAGCTTATACCAATAAATTTAATAAAAATATAACTAAATGGCAGCTGATATAATATGAAAGTAATCAAAGAGAAATGAATAATGTTAATGACATGAAACGTTTGTCTCTCCCTCACAAAGACTGATCGTAGACTGAAGTTATGAACGAACGGGTTCTCTTAGATACTAGCCACCCCATTACGGAAGTGACGTTGCGTATCTAAGACTACATTTTCGCTGAAAACCCCTTGGATACACAAAAATCAAGGGTTATGGTTGAGGTTTGGGTTACAAGCGAGAAACAAGGCGGAAAAGCGGCCATGTTGATGGTACTAAGCAAAGCAAAGTTCACGTGGAGGTGAAAACTTATATTTTTAGATACGCAACGTCACTTCCGTAATGCGATGGCTAGTATCAGCTAGTATCTAAGAGAGCCCCTGAACGAGCACGTGTTGCGGAAGTGCGGTGCTTTTACTAAGTATCTTTAAACCGGACTCGACCGGAACAGACTACTTTCGCACGAAAACCCCCTTGGTTATAAAATATTATCGTCACTTTTGCAAAATGGCGTAGCAGCTTTGTGATACGCCGTAGCAATGGAAAAATGTTTAAAATGCGTAGCGCTACGCAAAAATCCGTAGCACTTGACAGGTATGGCTTTATATGTGACTATTTTATTAATTTTAGTTTTAAAATACTGATTACTTAATAATAATTGGATTGTGTCACAGCTGGAACAAGCGTGATGAGGTCATGCCATGGAACAAGGTTTCTCCACAATGGCAGTACAAGGTAAATGGACATTATCCTCCAGGGCTTAACTAAACCATAGGATGGTTTCCATTACAGTCGCCTTCCCTTTCACTCTGTGCAATTTAACATCTAATTGTAAGTGTCAGAGATCTGTCAAGCATAGATTGTGTGTAGATATATACCTCTCAGCACCATCTGACACTCAGTTGGGGGTCATCGCTTTTTGGGCACCATGCACTGCCTATCTCTCTCTCTCTAGGCCAGTAAAATTCCATCTCTGCCTGAATCTAGCGGTCTTTCTAGCTAGCAGACATATACCTGTATGCCCATTAATGCCAGAATGAAAAGTTGTATACTTTAATTAGTATTTACTGCTTTGCTTACTTGGAAAAATCATGTCAGTGAGAGGGCAGGAAGAGGGTACATGGGTTGATAAGATTGGCAAGCTGATGGGTCCTCAGGCTCAGGAACTTACATGCATGGAAGGCAAGCGAACTAGTCCTAAGATACTGTACACCGCTGCTGGCCACAATGCTATAAGTCGCTCTTTAGCTGCAGTCTGAGCGAGCCATATCGAGATGCAGTCAAGTTTTCAATGTGACCATTTCTGGCTTACAGTGTCAATGGGTAGTGTACTTTACGGCTTTCTATCTCCCTTAAAACAGAGGTTGCAAAAAAACTAATGGTTGTTACTGCAAGCAGACATGCGTGGCTTTTAGAAGAGTGATAGCATGTTGTTGGCAAAAGTAAGGATTTCGACCAGCATCGTGTTAAAAAAGCTGTATTTGACTGCGAATGCATACAAGCTCGCATACAAGCTCGCAAAATGTTTGGTTTTACACTTCATTTTAAACACGCATATAAGCAACACATTTTTTCATAAAATAGTTGTGTTTGGTGTAGTTGTTTAGCAAAATCATTTTTCTTTCAGAATATGTTAACAGCGATCAAAACAAAAAGTTAGGGAGTCAAAAGATTGATACTTTAATAAGAATATGTGATTTTCTGACTGCTTTTGCAGCTTTGATATTAGTGGTAGGTGAGCTTAGCTTGGCTTGCATGGTTTATGGCCGAGTAGGCAATGGTGATGACCCATCTAAAGAGCGACCAGTATGGCGCTGTGTCTAAGACTTAAATGAAGCTAAAGTTCTTGAAGGTAAGTAGAAGAAAGGGTGGTCAACATGCTTCTCGGTACATAAGGAGGTTCCAAGTTTGCAATCTGAGTTGAAAGAAAGCAATTAACATGACCCTTTATCGTTCTAAAAATTGTAGCTGTATCTGTGTTTTACCATGTATCTTATTAAATCTAGTATTGGAGATGTCTTTTCTCGCAGCATATGAAGGGTGTTTTCTTTGATGTATGCTTCAGTTCTACTCTCCCAAGAGAGATTACAGCAAGATTCAGCATCCCGCTGAGCGCCCCGACATCTAAGCGGTCATTGATGTTGTTCCTGATGCCAGCCGTTTCCACTGATTCCTTCGCCATAAAGAGTGGCGCCGGCGATCTTCATCTTGCAGGCAGATTTTCCATTGGAATCAAACATTTAGTGCTAGCATCAACGTAACATCATTTCCTTTCCTTTGATGGGGAGAGGAAATAATTATGTAGGGAGAGGAAGGAATGGTGTAGGGAGAATGAGAGCAGTTAAAATACCATCCAAACCTTTGTAGTTTTCAATACAATGAAGTTTAGCATTGGATAATGATTGTATGACGCAAATGTTATGGTTGATTGTTTGGTTTGAACTTTATTATCCAGTTTTTTTGTGTTTTTTTGAGTGTCATTGAAAACAAAACTTTAAAAAATACAACCTTTGGGTTTGTTTGTATGCACATGGGCAGGGAGGGGCGATATTTGAATAGTTGAACATTGTATGCAATGCTTTATTGTTAATTTGCATTTGCTTTGGTTGAAAATATTGTGCAAGAACAGTGATACATATTCTTTTATCATATACAGGATATTTATTTCATGTTAAAGCTTTACAACAGTATTATAAAATGACCAACATTCAAGCTTTCTTTATAAAAAAAAGTACAGGCTAGTGTACAGCAATTGACGTAAAAGGGTAAATGTTTAAGACTAATCCCTAACAACTGATATTTTAACCCATTGGGTTGCAATGCTTGCACAAACTTTGATATTTGCTTCTTTTTTTTGTATGTAGCATGCTATTTCTCCACATGAACGTTTCTCAGAATTCTCATGAACCTTGTAGCAGCCATGCCTTTGCTCCACTGTTGACTATTTAAAATGTTCTTTGCTATATTTTGTGAAAAACATTGAATATTAACGTTAGTTGGTTTGTTAAATGTTTTTGCTTTTGATGTTTTAAATGTGAATAATCGGGATCTGATATATTTTGTTAGGGGTAGTCAACTGGAAAAACAAAATAAAGAAAAAAAGGTTGGAAAAATGATTTGCTTGTTCAGATGAAAATCCAATTTTGTTTTTGTTTGAGAGAGAGAGAGATGAAAATAAAAACCCAAGCGCAAATGAACCCAAAAACTCGAAGAAAGAAATAAAATGAAAATTTGGCATAGCCCAACATTTATTGTGATAATTTGAACATTTCTGTACATAAATACATTTTACAACAATACTAAAAAATAAGTAATCGTTTAAAGGACTGCAAAATGTATAACCATTTGTAACGTACAAGTGAAATCTGAAAAACATTTTTAGACAACACGCAAAACACTTCACATTTAATCAATATATACTTAATAATATATACTTGTTAACATTACACAAAAAAAGCAAATCGCAATAATGATATCGAAGATACAAACAAAATGAACGTGAACATCCTCAAAAATAAATTCAGAATAACCAAAACTGTTAACCCAACCCCCATCCCAAAAATAAGTATATACATTTCGGCAGCACCACATATTTTTGGAGACTTGAGATTCTTCAGTTATACTGAGTAGAAATAGCTATATGTAAGATCCAGATCATCAATGAAATATTTTAAAATTAAATGCGAAAAAGTACAACTTTTTACAGCTAATATTATTGTTGGTAACAAACTGTAATGGTTGTAATAATGTACTCATTATTATTATTTAATGTTATATAGCACTTCTCCAGCTCAAAAACTGCTCAAGGCACTGGCCAATACAGGATCTAACTCAAGCCGTAACATCGACACACACATTTATTAAGAGCAGGCAGGAGGAATAAATGAGATTCTAGGGGCTATCAATATGAACACATTTATAAAATATATTTCTTTAAGTTAAAAATCCAATAGTAACTTTATAGCTAGAAATTATGCATAAACAGGTCCAGATTTTTAATCTGAAATTTGTCCAGATTCATACAACTTATACAATTAATTTGTTTAAACAGGAATTTACAAAATTATTTTCCACAGTGCAGTGTAAATGCTGGTTGGGATGAAAACTGTAATGTGACATTTAAATTTAATAAATCTTTCTACCTGCATCCACAAAATTCCCATGCTGAAGGTTCATTTATTTCATTGTTATGTGTAAAGGAACTAAATATTGTAGAATGAGAACCAAAACTTGAGCTTTTAGAACCTATACACTTACCTGTAACATTTCCCACAAATATTGTGGTTTAAGTTTTGCCTTATCATTGACAAACATTCAACCTCACACAATCAAAGTTCTTACTTTGTAAGTAACAATGGATCCAATATTGGGTTTTAATTTCAATAATTATTTTATTTGTCATAAATTGAGGTAAGGATACATATTACATGTAAAAAAAAAAGTTATAAGCTCATGAAATGAATTCTGCTTTAGACATGTTCATAGTTAATCTTATCTTAATCTCATCTATTTCATCAACAAATGAAAAGCAACAACACTGGACCCTGCAATCACATGCATTATAGTTATAGTACTACACTTTCAAATGTGGCCTTTTGATCACTCTGTGGCAATTACTTGGACTATCATTTGAACCTAAGGCTGTGTGTATGCAAAAACATACCCATAAACTCTCCTCCTCTTTACAGACAAAAATGCCAACAATGTAATATGTAGCTCTGCAGGCCTATTGCTGTTCCAAATAAACATGGTCTGGCTTAGGGGCATGTGTTTTACCTATGCCAATCATTGAAAAAAGTATTGGTTTTCAACACTGTTTATGAAGGAACATTGCAAAAGAGTGTTAAAACATTCTAATATATTTATTATTCAGACGCCATTCAAGAACCATCTTCAGTGATTTCTGCACTGCCCAATCCATTTCAGCCATCCTTTGTTTTATTTTTATAATCTGCCCTGTCAATCGGACATAACTATAATCATCCCAGATAATATAACATGTGGCAATCTTCATTGTGATTATGACACTAAGCTATCACTTCCTATTACAACAAATAAATTAAATCATGAAAACCACCCAGTAAATAATAGCAAGTGTCTTCTGACATCTAGGCATCAGTGCAGTGTCAGCAACATTTTCACAAGGTAATGACATGAGATCTGAGTTTGAAAGGCTTAATCTGTCCCAGTTTATAAGAGTTGAACTGGTCAAAAAACAAGCTTTAACATTTACAAAATTAAACGTCATGGCTAACAAGACTGGAGATGTACAACGTGTCACTTTTGGAAGGGTGGCATGCACCACAGGCTTCCAAGAGTTAGTCATCTACTGTCCAGGCTTATAGTGTTAAACTGGTCAAAAGACACTTTTTTTAATATTGCAAGCAATTAAGTGTCATGGCTAGTAAGACCGTACTTGAACCTTTGAGTGGCGGCAGGTGCCCGCAGGCTTCAAAGATTTAATCATCTACTGTCCAGGCTTGTAAGGGTTAAACTGGTTAGCCTTGAGGGATGCCAGTGTATGGTTCACCACTCTGTGATGCGCTTCGTCTGCTCGGATGGCCAAAATCACATCCACCATCTTTGCATCTTCCTGTAAATAGTTAAAGTCACATATAATCAAATGAACTGTCGATTTCATTGGTAAATATCTAATTATAATAATAATAACATCTTTTATTTAGTATGATTCCTGAAGAAAACTGACCTCGATAAACGTTATATATAATGCAGAACAGATTTCCATCAGTAAAATTTTTGAGTAAACAAATGAGTAACTAATGAGTAAACAAAACTAAACAAAATAGTTGTGGCAGGAAAATCAGTAAATTCGCGAATATTGAACTCTTTCCATCATGTGCCAACAAAACAATCACATAATTTTGCTGCCTCATCTGTTCTTTTATCACGCTATTTTATGAATGAATACATATTTCACAGTAATAATAACACTGTAATGTACAGTAATATTTCCCTATCCAAGCTGACTATAAACCTTTCTGAAACATTCCGCCACATACCCGTCCATTTTCTGAGGCATAAAAATGAAATATTTCCGAAATTTAAGGTAAACCTGTCTGCCTATTGGATGTCCAGAGATCATATAATAGTCTTTAGGACATTAAAGCGTAATGGTGCATTTGTAAAATTACTGGCATGTGACAAAGATACCTCCGTGTTACAGAAAGGCATAATATAGTTATCTGTTAACCCTTATCCTGGTATGATTATTTAACATTCATTAAGGAAAGAAATTGTTCTCTGTTCAATTGTTTGAAAACAATGCATAATGAATTCAAAAAGTTAAAATCCATGATCGGGTTCGTCTTCATCAAATGTTGTGATGAAAAGGAAGCCATTCATTTTAAAATATGGTAAAAGGGAAATAACTGCAATCAATAGACCCAAATGAATTGTATTGCGCAACTTTTGTTGTGACAACCAGCTTAAGGGTTAAGCCCACAATGATTATATACTAGTCTGTGCCAAAGTGATGAAATTTCTCTGGTATATAACAAAAATTTGTGTTTTTTTTTTATTAAGTAAATACACATTTCACTGCACTACAGCAATATGAACGAGTGAACACAACTCACTGGCAGCTTCCAATATCTGATGGCCACCTCAGGGGCAGGTACTGTCTGCCAGTGTTTCATAGGGCCGCCCCGGATATCCTGCACAGTAAAATTGCATTGCCACAGAGAATGAAGAGTGGTTTGATCTGGTCCATGAAACATTATCCTAACACACATATGATAACAGAATCGCTCAGTCAGTTGGCAATATGCTTGTTTGATAATGGGATTTTTGTTGCAGGGCACAACATTGCCCCGTCCACTGTAAAAGGTGGTCTGTGGGATTTTTCTGAACAGACATCAACCTTCTTTTATATGGTGATTCACGTTTCTCAGGGCCAGCTTTGTGAGGTTCCCCTTCCTCTCCCACCATGTTTTCTATGCAGTTTTCAAGAGAATGGGGTCCACAATCACAGCGCGGTGGAGTGGTGATAGTGTTGCGATGTTTCATTTGTCCTCAAGTTTGACCTTGTAAATCAGGCTGTTTTCCAATTATCTTCTCTAACACTAGCATGTGGTGCTCTAATCACTACGCTGTGACACCACCCAAGAAATAAACAACACATTATAATAATGTAACTGTCAACAGTGAACTACAGGACGTACCTCCAAGCATTTAGAGTACGTCTTCACGGCCTCTTCCTCCAAGTAGCCAACAAAACGATGACAGAAACGAGGACTGATAACATACCAGATGCTGAACAGGGTCACAAACACACCTGAAAATAAACCAAAATCAATAATGCAATTTTTCACCATAATTATGTTTATGGCACAATCAATAGTAAAAGGGGGAAGTGGACAGTTGAGAGAAAAAAGTTACTTGCTGCATTAAGCAAGTTACGAATTTCAGGTCATCCACACACATTTTAACTCACATTTTGTAACTGAACTAAATGTTCAACGCCCATATATTTAGTCGCAGGACAAGTAAAGAACCTGAAGTGCTAATGCTATGAACAATTGTAAAACTATGACAGTAATAGTTGTGCTTACCTTGTGAACCAATCACAGCTGTTCGGAAGAACCAAGAGGGCTGCTTTAGTTGAAGAGCAGTCATCAGATGCATTCTCTCATTCTCCGCTTCCTCTGTGTAGGAGAAAACAAGTCAAGATTAATACAGGATACAATGCACCTGCTTTTTCCCGAATGAAGCTGAAAAGCATCATGATCTGAGAACGCATCACTATTATATCATTAATATTATAAAATATACTTATTATTACATTAAACAACCTGAAAATCCAAATAAATCAAGGAAAACATACCTAGAAGCGTATGGATCCAACCATGGTCACGCTGCATGCGCCGGAGAGAAATCATATGTCTCATCATTGCGGCCACCATACCTGGCACTCCAGCCACAGTCTCCAAGAAAATGATACGTCTGCAACACAAAGAAAATAGTGAACAGATTAAAGTTGACAATCATAACTAGAACTGATCAGCTGTCATGAAGACCTAAAGTAAACCATACTGAGCATGCTACAAAAGTATAGATATTAGTGGTATATGGCGATCACAGTCATTCATTCATAGACACACTTAACCAATTATAATTTTATTTTACCATGTAAGAGTAATAAACTATTATATGGTCTTCTTCTTAATGTTTCCACCTGAAACTACTTTCATGCTGGGGACCTCGTAAGTAAGTTCGCAAGTTTGGAAATTGGGGGAATTTCCTATTGACTTTATTCAGCCAGCTACCATGCAGTTTTCCTCAATAAACAAAAGAATCTGGATAATGTTTATTTCAGGGTGAATACAACTCACACTGTTACATGCAGCCAAAACCAGTTTTCAGCGCTGTGCAAGTGGTCAATGTTTGTCTGGTTTGGGTGAGTGTTGCATTTTTAAACGTTTTACAAAGAGTGTCCCTCAGTCTAATATATGCTCTCTAAGTCCATGAAATTTACCATAAATGCTGGCAGATACCATACATTCTAGCATCTATCATAAATACTGGCAGATACCACAAACATTAGTAGATACAATAAATACTGGCAGATACCACAAAATCAAACTCACTTGAGCCATTTGAACTCGTTTCGTTCCCCTCGTTTGAATCCTGACAAAATGTCGAAGCTTCCACGCAGTATCTTCACAGTGAAATAGGCCAGCTGCATAAAAAGTTTCATAAATCAATCGGTCAAACAAGTAAGAAATCAATAAAGCAATAAACAAATCAACCAATTGCTCAAATCAATCTATCAATTTATATGTTGCTTTAAAATAAAGTAGGCCTAATTTTAGATACTAAGATAGCAAAGCTTACATTTATTTACACCAATTTTATTTACATGAGAGTCGTGAGATTATTAAATATTAACCACCATGAACATCATGGTGACCTCATGCTCAGAGATGGTGACCTTCAGTCTTTGTAGCTGTCTGACCTTAATTAAGCACTTGGAGGCACTGTGGTCTAATGGTAGTGCTTCGGCTTGCGGATCTGAAGGTCCCGGGTTCGCGCCCTGGCCGGGCCATTGTGTTGTGTCCCTGGGAAAGACACTTTACTCCTGTTTTCCTACTCCTTCGGATGAGAGTATAAACCGAGGTCTAGTCTGTGTCGCATACATTCCATCATAACGGACTTTAAAGATCCTGACGCTCATGTCCTAGACGGGTGAGTGCCGGTGACAAGAACACACCCAGCATGCACCTAGGTCCTTCTCCCCCATCCCTGGCTGCCCAGGATTGTGCTCAGTTGTCCGGACATCAGACCATGCGACCAAAGGCTGCGGGTGGGCGTCTCGGGCGGCTTGAGTTAGATCCTGTATCGGCCAGCGCCTTGAGCTGGAAAAGCGCTATATAAGAACGATATAAGCAGCAATAGGCAATATTCAGAAAGTTTGACATTTTAATGTCCAGCTAGTACAGTGGAACCTCCGGTATACGACCATCCAAAATCTGAGAAAAAACGGTCTTATAATAGAGGTGGTCTTATACCGGAAACAATGGGTGGAGTGGGGGGAGGGGGGTCAGGCTCGGAGGGGTATGTAGTCATAATTTTCACACTCACCAGCATGTATTCTCTGACAAAGGAAACTGTAAAACATGTTTCAGTTTTAGCTTTGTCTTTTATTCACAACTTCAAAAATAGAAAACAGTCGAACCACTGCCAGACGCGTTCATCCAAGTCTGTCAGTGCAGAAGCTCTCAGTTTCGATGTTTCCCTTTTCGCCACTTTCTCCACTCTCCCATCGTAGTTTCACAGATTCCTTATCCTTTATGATGAGCTGAATTTGGGTCTTCCCAACGTCTAAACTTCTTGCAATAGACAAACAACTCTCCCCATTTTCACTTCTTTCAATCACTTTCATCCTCTCTGCCAAACTCAAAACGTTCCTCTTGCGCGACGCCATTTTGACAGCCAGTGTAGGCGAGTAATGTCCCTTATTTGCGAACTGGAAATAGCAGACAGCAGGCATACACTAACATGAGAGAAAAAACGAAAGGTACAGACAGCAAATTAACTGATATATCTTTTAAATTGCCCTAAGACGGTCGTATAAAGGGCTTAAGACACGGTCGCTGGTCGCATAAACGAGGTTGGCGCATACCAGAGGTCATTTATTATTGGAAGTGAATCCGTCAGAAGTTTTCAGGTCACATAAGGGAGGGAGTCGTATACCAGAGAGCCGGATACCGGAGGTTCCACTGTATCAGTGCTTCACCCTGAAACATCACTCTCCTCCTCTTGCTGTTTTCCGTTTGTCTTCATCTTTCTCTTGAGCTCCTCCTTTTTTCATTCGTCTTCTCTGGTTCTTATTTGTCTTTGTCATAATTTTCTTTTTCTATTGTGTAATAAAATGTACAAACATACCTTGTCAACCTTGCCTTCTGGTGGCGTGTGAGTTATCTGTACTTCGTGGAGTTCTTTTTCTGACCTGGGGAAAAACAAAAATTTTGTTAGGTTGTATTTTTTGGGGGGATGGAGGGTGGGTGTGTAATAAAATTTACTGTAGTAATGGCATCATCGACAATCAGTCCCTCCAGTTAACCATGCAATGGATCTTAAATTATGATAGTGATCGAAATTGCATTGTTTGTGGAGCTGCGTTTTGGGCAATGGCTTTAAGACTTAAATCAATCATAAATGCCATAACTAGCTCTGTACACTCAAAATGTACAGGCAAGAAGTCTTTGGACTTTGCTGACATTACGTTCAGCCGGTAATGGTAAAGGGTCTCCCATATATGTTATAACCTCTTGTTTGTAAGGGACATAGATATTCACAAATACTGACACATTTTTATAATGTGGTGTGTCTGTGAATAAAGATATATTTCTTGATTTGACTTGACTTTGAAATACCTTTCCACAGGGTCAAACACAATAAATATAAGTTATAACAATCGCTGAAATAATGAACTCTTTAAAAGCGTGATTCACATTTATGTCTGAATTCGAAAAAGATCACATGTTCCAAGTCTCACCAAATAGGGTGGGGAAGGGTGTACACGCCCATGGGTGGCTCTGACTCGAATATGCTGATATCTGTGGCTGACTGGTTGACGGATGACCTGCTGTCAGAACTCTGACTGATGCCTGACTTAGATGTTGCCGACTGGTGCACTGATGATATCTCTGTCTTCTGTGATTTCTTCCTGAGTAACAGCCAGAACATGACAACATTCAAAAGAAGTAAACATTCAAAATGAGTTAACATTCAAAATAAGTATACAGTGAACGGTCACAGTGGATTTTTTAGCTCCTAACAGGCAAGAATTTTTATAATTTTAGAGATATTTAGGGGTACGTTAGTAAAAACACCACATCTTAAGTATTAGTGTATAGCTTTAAATGAAATAAAATGCAAAATGAACAGAAATAAATTTCTTTTGATTACCTACCTTTTTATTCTTCTCTTGTCATGTCTTGTTTTTTATTAATATTACTCCATGTGTTCACCAAAAAAGTTCAAAAAAAGTTTTTTTAAAGTACAAACAAGCACCATTTACACTATAATTTACAAGCACAAATATCCTCTTTACTGGCTGCCAAGGTGCTGGGGGAAGCAAGTATCCTTGCAGAAGTGGAGCTGGCACACATCGCACCCATATGAGCTCTCAACAGCTCTGCCAGCAGGTGTACGTCGTTTTGCCACTTTGCAGCTGATGCAGACCTTTTTGCGCCCTTCAAACTTCAAAAGTTTGTGGGTGCTCACATTTTCCTTTGCCACTGTCTTGCTTTTCCTCTTGGAGGCTGCCTTCTTTCTGCAAGTGTAGCCAGCAATTAGCTGGTCTGAGAGGTCCAGGCGGTAGTCCAAGAGGGTGTACCGCTTGCTGGGCTTCAGTACGCACTTGTCAAACAAGATGAAGGCGTTTGTTGATGGCGCTATTGTAAACAAAGCTCAGCAAGTACCTCCAGTACTTTCTGCATTTCTTGATGGTATTGTAGTATTGCCTCATTTGGTCCGCTTTAACCACACCTCCAATATGCTCTTGTTGTACATCTTAACAACGGCAGAACAAGGTACAGCAACTTAATTTGGTGTGCAGTCGGCGATCCCAGCATTCCACTTGTTCCATGGTGTGTGAGGTGTTGCTGGACAAGAGGAGAACATCTCTCTTGTCATGCCACACTGTGGCAATGAGTCCATCCTTCTGGTAGACCTCATGCTCCCCCTGCTTCATCTTCCTTTTCTTTTTGAATGCTTCTGGAAGGTGTTTTCGGTTTGCTCGCACGGTTGAAGCAGCATATGTCTTTTCATGAAGAAGGCCGACAAGAAGAGCAACCGATGAAAAAAAATTGTCAAAGTACAGGTGGTGGTTTTTGCCCTAGAAGGGTGCAGCCAGTTTCATCACCACATCATGGCCTAAGCCCTGATGAGTTTCATCATCTCTTTTGCCACAGTACACATCAAACTGGATCGAGCAAGTAGCCAGTAGCAGATTCGCAGGCACACCAAACTTTCATACCCCACTTGACTGGTTTTACTGGCCTGTACTGTTTGAAAGTACTTCTGCCTTTGAAATGGACCATTGCCTCATCAATGCTGATGTCTCTCATTGGCTTGTAGCAGGCAAGAAAGGTTCTGTTAGCCATATCCAGAAGTGGTCTGATCTTGGAAAGCCTGTCATTGCCTGCTGGTTGGGTGTTGTCCACAACGTGAAGATACTCCCCAAGCTTTCTGAATCGTTTCAGTGGCATCACCTTGTTTATTCCGGGTACACCCAGCCTGTCATCTGATGACCAGTACATCTCTTCTCCCTCGGTAGTTTGTGTATTCCCATGAGGATCAACAATCCAAAATAGGCCTTGATTTCTGGTACACTTGTTTCATGCCAATGAGTGTTCCCATGCTCCTTCTCCGCAATCTTCTGGTTTGCATATTTGTTCGTTTGGTCGACTATTGTCTTGAATGTTTTTTCTTCAAACAACTGATAGAAATAGGAGATCTGCTGGTCATCACTTACATTGACATTTGCTCCAGTTTCTTGCTGAAAATGTTCGATCGTCAATGGTGTAGTTCTTGTACTCAACCCACTTGCATCCCCAAAAGCCTCCTCCTCCTCTTCACTTTCCTGCCAGTCTGAAAGATCGGATGTATGCACGCTACTGACGCTAATGTCACTACCGATCTCTTCCTCTGACTCAATGTCCATTTCTCTCACCTCAATGTCTGATAAATTGAAGCCTGTAAACTCCCCTTCATCAGTCGAAGAATCAAAACCATCCATTTTAGACCCTCACGCCAAAAAAAAAAATTGAAAAAAAAAATCGAAAAACTGAATGCATCAAAGAGAAAACTTGTGTAAATGCAGTAGAATGTTTTCACAACAGAACAAACTGGAAGTCAATTGCGGGAAGTCTTGCGATCTTTTAAATAAGGCGAGAATATAACCATAGATACAGAGAATGGTTGATACGGACGCTTTCGGACGTATTGCCCGTTATAGATCTTTGGCCGCTTTTGGCCGCTATTAAGTACAACAAAAAAAATCAACAAGTAAATAGTTAAAAACTGAACAACATTCAAAACAGTGGCGTAAAAGTCAAAACATGTCAACTGTTAAAACAAGTCAACACAATAACAGTTGAAACAAGTTAACAGTCAAAAACAACATGGACAGTCTAAACAAGCCAACAGTTGGAATATAAGTCAGCTGTGAAAAACAACAATTACATATCAGAATGGAGGTCTGCCTGGCCCTATGCATTCGCATCATGTATATATATATGCTAACACTGATGCAGCGCTTCTTCTTGGGATATGCATGCTAACACTGATGCCGTGCTTCTTCTTGGGATGTAGCTAACACTGATACAGCGCTTCTTCTTGGGATATGCTAACACTGATGCAGCACTTGGGTTGAGCAACCACAATAAGTAGTATTTTGATTCATTTGCTGCCCATTTAAAATCTTACAAGGATTAATTATTATATATAAAAAGTTTCCTCTCAAATATCATGAAATAAATAGAGCTCTGTTTACCTGTTCAATAAATCAATGACTGAATTAAAATCAGCCTCCGCCATTAAGTCCAAGTTATTTTTTAACTTTAACTGATCATTAAATCTAAGAATTATTTGTATGTGTTTGTTTGTGTGTGCTTTGATTGCTATGAAAACTATGTATTCCCCAAATCTAATGCCTTTACATAGTAACAAATTGAAGAGTTCAAGTTAATTCAGAACAAAGTTAACCGAGTTTAATGACATTATTGTTACCCTCCAAAGAAATACGCAGTGTGCAGTAAAGGTTGATGAAATGTACAAAAGCCATGCTCCGACAGAGATCGATGCTTACCACTGAAACTACCAGAATAGCTTTTATCAGATTCTGCTGGTAGTCTGGAACTAGTTACAGTGTTTACTTTTTACCCTACAGGGCTGCCATTGCATCGATCGTGTTTATACATAGAGAGCTCTGTAGAGCTGTGCTGTGCTTGAAGATTACTGCAAGATTTCATCATCACCGTCCTATCCTATCCTATCCTGTCCCGTAACCCGAAGGTCATAGGGGCACCACAGATGATCGTTTAACCAGCATTCTCCATCTTTCTCTGTCCTCAGCAGCCCTGATGGCTTCGCTCAGTGTCAAACCAGTCCATTCTCGAATGTTGTCTTCCCACCTCTTTTTCGGTCTCCCTCTTCTTCTACCTCCTTGCACTGTGCACTACATCACCATCATCAACATCTTTATCATCCTTATCATTGTCATCATGCTGTTGTCACCGCCATCGTCATCAGCAGCACCATCACCAACCACAATCAAATCATTATCATCACCACCATCATTAACAGCAGCAGTTGCATCACCACCATCATTATCATCTACATCAGAAGCATCATCATCACCACCACCATCATCATTATCATCTTCATTAGCAGCAACAGAACTCATCATCATTATCATCTTCATCAGCAGCAACAGAAGCATCACAATCACCATCATCATCACCAGCCACAATCAATCATTATGATTATCATCGGGAGGCCTCGTGGCACAGTGAAGTAGTCATCAGTTTCCTATGCCAAAGGTTGCGGGTTCGATTCCCGCAAGGGACGAACTTATGTGACTTATGTACAAGACTATTGAGGTCACTGAGGGTTTTCTCCAGGTACTCCGGTTTCCTCCCTCCCTTCAATAATGGTATTGGATGCAGTCAATCTAAAATTTCACAAATAAAAAAATTAATTCAATGTCCTTTCCATCTTCTAACAGTGACTGATGTTCCTTTACACCACATGCTTGAGTGATGGATGTGTGTTTGTTGTGTATGTAGGAGTGTCTGTAACATGTGAGCGTGTATATTGGTTACAGATTGCCATGCTTTGAGTCTGATTTAGGAATAAGGCGCGTATAGCATCCAGTATTATTATTATTATTATTTATTATTATCATCACCACCACCACCGCTATCATAATCATCGTCATCACCACCACCACATCCTCACTTACATAAAGTGTTCAAGATGGCCAGGGTCTGGCATGGTGTTGAATTTGCCTTCCTCTGCCTGTTTGACATTTTCCTGAATTTGCTTCTTCAGATTCCCTTCCACCTGCTGAAGCTGTGTTTCGGTGGTTGACAGCATGCGAACCTGTGCGATGATAACATTACATTAAATGTTTAATGTTTAATTTTTAATGTTATAAAGTGTCTCAATATGAGATTATTGTGTGATGATGAAACACCATGAGAATTGAGGCATGTCCTTTATATTATATTTGTTTGTTTGTTTGTTGTTGGGTTTTTTGTTTGGTTTTGTTGTTGTTGTTTTTTTTTGGGGGGGAGGCCGGGGGAGTACTGTAAGGAGCATAATTTTGCATGGCCGATTATTAGTTTATCAAATTACATTTATTACTTTAAAATAAAATTTTATTTAAAAAATGTCTGCTATATACTCACTTTATTACTGCAGGTGGCACATGTGCAGTCAGCGCATTTTGTGTGCTTAGGTTTAGAAGCAAATGTTATTTCTGTGATTCGTCCATCTGTAGACAAGGTGCGAATCTGCCCAAACATAGTATGCAATTGAGACTGATAATTATTACTGTCTATCATGACAGGTGACAGAACTATTTTATCTTTTCTCTGGATCTAGGAGAGACATCCTTTGTTTAAGTTTTTATAAGTAAATCTGTTTTCAACAAAACAGGTTTAAATATAAACCTCAACCACCACCATCCACTAAATCAGGATCAGAGTTTGCTTAAGTGTTTCAGGCATGTTCGATCGATCTCTACACTCGATCACTAAGAGTAACTTTGACTGCATCATCGCCCTGGACCATGTGACAAATTTATATAATAGGCCATTGCCTATATAACCATAAGCTTACTAGCAGCCCGATAGCGACAAAGGGTTTATTCCCATCACCAGGCCAATACTTATACTGTTGCTGTCATATCATCCGTTGGGTTGCCGGGGGTTTCAGTATAAATAGTATCCCCACTTTCTGGAAATTTGGTGCTTTAAATTCCCACTGTCGCTGTCTTTCTCATTTGCTCTTTCTCATTCCTGCTCTGTTCTATCAATCTGCTGTACTATCTTCTTCTTCGCTTGACCAGTCACCTACCTTTTTTATTGAAAACTCTTCCGGGACAAGACTCCTTATTTGCGTATGAGGTCTGTTGGATCAGCTTGGGAATATTAGACGCTTTCTGCCAGGTGGTCACTAGGGCTTTCTATGATGTTATTATTTAGCGATGTAGGCATTTTGTATGTATGTGTTTTGTTGATAATTTATAATGATGTTTGTATTCTATTTTGTTTTTGTAAACGGGGGTTCGATAAATTAGAGTACAGCCTCAGCGCCCCTGCGTGGGTTGTCTTTATTGTAAAGTGACTGGCTGGTGGAAAGCTTTGTTTTACCACTAGGGTTGTTTCAGCAGATCTTTTATGCGGATCAGGGGTTGTCCGGTCCTGATTTGGCTCGGAAGAGTCCGCTGGACCTAAAGCAATAATGATGTAATGATGATGTAATATCATCCAACCGGTATCATCATCATCCTACCATTTATAGCTTGATCAACTAATCAGTGGACAATTATTTTCACCTCTCTCCAATCTCACACACACACACACACACACACACCCGCACACCTCCACACACACCCACAATCAGCAGTACTGTCTGTACAGCGTTTGCGGTAGACCATACGTACGTGCTTACTCCAGTACGCACGTGCAGATTACTTCATTATCACCAAGCCAGTTAATTCAGCGTACGATCATTTAATTTATACTCCACATTTCTCACCATGCAATCACACCCAAAGTCATAAACAGAATGAAGATTAATTTCTCACCTGTGGGAAATGAATGGAAGCACCGACAGCGCCTACATCCACTGTTCTGGCACAACTGGATAAATGTGCGGACAATTTCAGTGCAGATGCACCGAAAGACGACCGCAAAGCGCCGACAGCACACGCTGACGGTCGTATTTGTTAACGCACTAAAACACAACGACATTGTTTATTAGGTCTAGCTGCACTTTTGTTCACGATAATAAATTTTTCTTCTTTCTATTATCTCTATACAACTGCTGACTCGCTTTCTCCAATAAAACTACTGCGGGTCCTCCGATGCGAGTGAGCTTTATCGAGTGCTCGATTCAATGTGCGCATGCGTACTGGCGGAATGTGGGCGCGTTCGCTGTGGCTGAAATTCTCGTGAAATTTTTCAATAGAGATTGTCACGATTCGCTCTGCTTGGAGTTCATTCCAAAGAGAAATGTAAGAAGTTTAATATTCTGCCTTACTCTGCGTTACATCTGTTCAATCTGTTGCCTCAAAGCAGCAAAAATGCATAATGACCCATTGTTTACAAACGTGCCACTCTTCATGACGTCATAAAAGGGGGCGGAGTTATACAGGTTTTGACCCGATCGTGGTTGACGAAATACCTATTCAGAGTTACTTCTCATTTTGAGTAAAGCTCAACAAAGTTAGGACACTTGTGAAAGACTATTTTTAGATTGCTCCCTGTATGGATCCTTCTCCCCTACACACTATATTGATTTATATAGATTCAAAGAAGGCACGTCTATAGATTTGCATATATACAGGCTTAATTACTGTTTTAGACCGAATTTAAAAGATTTCTCTATGATCATATTCATAGTAATTAGGATCAGCCTATGGGCGTGCCAACAAAATTAAAGTAAACGATCAGTTATTTATTAACTGATACCAGTCCTTTTATTTTTACAACTTGTACTTCTTAAGAAATAATTCACACAAATCGAGATCCATATTGGGGGATTCATAATTGCGAGCGTTGTGGCTAAGGCGGGACTAACTTGCCTTGTCCACAGGCCAGAAACCATGGCGCCTGACAGGTGTGGGTTCGATCCAGCATCTGGGCGTTATGTTTCTCCGAATATTATTTACTTTTCGACTCGGGCAACGTCTCGGGGGTTTTCACCGGGTACTCCGGTTTGCTCCCCCAGCAAATTTCAAAATCACAACTAATGTTAGGTAGGTAGGTTGGGTTTTGGCGCGCCACAGGCTGCGACTACGCTTTCCCCAGGGGAGGCGGCCCAGAATTTCCCCATGGAAAAGAAGGACAATAAGGTAAATAATAAAAAAAATAAAAAAAATGACATGCATAAGCTTTATATTCAGTATAGGTCCCAGGTTACAAACCCAAATGATGATTGTGATGCTGATAATCTGTTGAGTGATCAACTGGAATATACACTTTACAAACACAAATATAAATATACTTGAAATCCACACTGCATAGCTGAGATTCGCGGAGATAACTTAAGCCTCGGCGAGTCCCAGCTACGCAGAATGTGTGAAATCATGGAAGATTATCAATCTCTGCAGAGCTGCGGCTTGCGTCATATTGCGCCAGTCTTGTGTATATTTTACTCTTTAAGGTTGTTTTGCGCGCTTTCTTTCCCGGATCGCAGGGATTATACCTATTGTGTTTCATCATTTCTGGCGGTGTACTTTATCCATCCGTATATGTGGTGTTGCTATTTATTGATAAGCTCACATGTACGATGTCCGTTAAAGCTAAAGTTCATGCAGTCTGTCTAATCCCAAGAAACTAAGATTACACGTCACAGTGGCGAACTGTTGTGCAGTAGATGAATAACATATTAATAGTTGTCGTGCAAGCGGTCTTGCGCTCCATATCTCAAAGTGATTTAGGTACCATTTATTCAAACACACCTTTTCCCCCTCCCCTCGCAACCCCCCGCGCTCAATCCTCTTCCTCCCTCATAATAATATATTCCATACCATTGTGATATTAAAGTGCAATACCTGTTCAGTGTTATAATGTATTTTGTTTTTGTTTAGTGCAATGATTGGCTGTGATTTATATATATATTATGTGTGTGTGTGTGTGGGTGTGTGCGTGTGTGTGTTTCGATTGAGACGCACGCGATAGATCCGATCAGTTTGTTTTGCAAAGCATGCAATAATAGAGTGTATTTACCTTTGATTTGATTTTGCGTTGTTGCTAGAAGCAGCTTTTTATACAGTAATGTTGATAATTTTCGTCGGTCAATATTGTTGACAATTTTCTGTTTATTATCGATCGAAGCTTCTAGACCTTACGGGTAAAAGCTCGTCGAATCTAAACGTTATATGACGTAAGGCAGTGCATAGTTCCGGTGACGAGTTTTATTTTTGATTAGGTGTTATTGCGTCATGTTGGAATGTTCGAACTTTTAAGTAATGCACTATCTGCTTGTGAGGATGATCTTTGTAGTGACTTTCGAAAAGCGATCTTGTATGCAGTTGTTGAAGTTTGCTGAATTAAGTTGGAAAACTTTATAGGACGACTCCTGCCTTAAAGGTCAACCACAGTGCTCGGTCAAAAAATTTCTGCTGAAAGAACTTTACTAAATAATACCAGATGCAAAAAATTCGGTAAGCAAAGCTCTACCGTTTAATAGATATCGATCACTGAAAGTGGGATTTCCTACCTGTAATCAAAGAATATCTACTACGCAAAGAACGGTCATAAGGCCTAGGATAGCGAAACGATGAGCTCGAGCGCCGCCAAGCGGCTGAAATGATAATTACGTCCCTTTGTTGCTGAAAAGCATGGCGCAGAGTGGGAATAAAGCGTACGATTGTTGTGGGAAGAAACCTTTTAATTTTGGCATGAGTTCAAAGCCTCAACTATGGTAGTTAAAATAAGTTTGTATGTATTATTGGTTGTTTGTTTTTTTTAAGCCTACTGGTGTGATCATTGTTCATTGTCCGTGTGTGTAAAAACACTTTGCGCTCTCTCTCTCTCCTCTCTCTCTCTCTCTCTCTCTCTCTCTCTCTCTCTCTCTCTCTCTCTCTCTCTCTCTCTTATGTATATGTGTAAGTGTATTCTTTTGTGTGTGTCTATCATCTGATTTGTGTGTGTGTGTTTAACATAATTCTTGTTATTTGCAACACACATACATACAAAAAGTATGAACTGGAAACTAGCTAGTAAAGTTACTGCCATGATTCATATCAAGTGCATAAATTGTGCATAATATTTCTCTCTTCTGTGTTACTAGGAATACAGTGTAAACACATACCACACACAAAAAAAAACAACTATCTTTTTACAGTTCCAATGTAAAATGTACAAGCAAATTATTACCTCATGTCAATGTGTTTCCCCACACCAACTCCCTCAAACAATTATCATATTTTATAGGTTTTAAAATTTTTTTTTTTTTTTAAAAATCTGTTCATTTAGAAGGTTACACAGGCATGAACGGGGCTCGATCGTTTCAGCTTTCACGTTTTAAAATTCGGACGGATTTTTATTTTATTTTAAGTATTATAATGACTTGTGATATGTTGATGCATCTAAAGACATATTACAGTATGCTTATATGCAAAACTCCATGAATATCGGCCAGGAAGCGATGGTATGGCGTCCGCAAATGAGGCTTGTTTACAGATCGCTAAGCGGACGGTTATCTCCCTTGAGTTATTTATCATCTTACTCGTTGGAGGGCGCTGCGCGCTGACCGTCTTGTAACTTTATAGAAGGGAATTTCCTTATGACCGTTCTTTGCGTAGCCTACCTTCTTTGCTGTAATTAAGGGTAAGGGAAGTAATAATCTAAAACGCAGCTATCGCTGATCTCCCCTCGCAGTGACGTCAGCAGCTGAATACAATGGCCGACTGCGAAGAAGTTACAAGCGAGACAAGCAGTGTTTCTTCACTCGATCTGTCGTGTTACAGCAGTGCTCTCTTCTGTTAGAAACGAATTCGACCCCCGAGTACTAATTGTAATAATAAACAAATAATTATACGTTGTATACATGTATACCCTCTTGCGTTCCCTTTTCTGAAAAGCTCCTCTGACTTTCCTGACACACGGCAAACTGATAGCAGACGATGGATGTGTAGTAGCCACTGTGACTAGTTGAAGTTGAAGCAGTACTAGTAGGCCTACTACTAGTAACTTGAATCACTGTTGCTGTTGTTGAGGCGCTTGTTGCAATGGCACACGGACTTTGGATCGTTGGAACAGAGCCAGGCTTTAATGTCTGTATTGTTTTCATCCCAAACTTGGGGGGTAGCAGTCTTCAGCGAAGTGTTTTGCGCAAATTGCTGACGACGCAGTTGGTGTCCCGTACTTCGGACCGAAGTTTACACGCTTTTCCTGCACGAATCTCACCCACTTATTTCGCACTTCTTCGTTTTTTGGAAACCTATGCAATGTTAACCCATCCGCTTGTTTGTTTGTACAACCTCCTACGGCACAATTTAGGCCACTGCTCTTCGTTTTCCTGCGTTTTGGTAGAGAAGGGGCACTATCGGACTCTATATTGTCTACAGCATTTGACGTCACGAGCCATGTGGTCACGTGAGCGGGCTTTTCGAAGGTGCAAAAGTTTATTCGAAGTAGATTTTATTAAATATTAAAAAAAGGCAGTATTTTTCGGAAAAAAGTTGTTTGGCATGTGACTTCTTTTAATTATGTAGATATTTTGTGCTCAGTTTTATGTTTCAATGATGTTGACCTTTAATTGTTGTCGAGTGAACAGGCTGCGTGGATAAACGAATTCGAGTTACATTTATCAAGATTAAAGCATCGGGGCTGAATCAACTATTGATAAATAACCGTGAAACATCTTGGGGTTCAAGCCGTGATCTACGCCATTGCCAAGGGTTCTACTGCGACAACAACTGAGTCAACGAAAGGCAGTCATCGAGGGTAGCCGCCAACGGAGTTGCGTTGGGAGGGACCAACATATAGGCCTACTGGGACTACAATCCCGAAAGTTTCTGGTTGACTGCACGTTTTCGTATTTGTATTCCTCGCTGCTAACCTATCCGAACCAAACCCTCCTTCCTTTCAATGGTCTCAATTCAGGTAATCTAACTTGAGTTTAATTCTTTGGTCAACCCCTTTTTTCATACATGTGCAGAATAACTAACATTTTCAAGCTTTAACACTGCCTCACAGTTGCAGTTTGATAACTTTATAGTCCCCAACACATGTAGCGTATAGGAGACTGTAGGTAAGAAGTCCGAAGGAACACAATGTCATGTTGTAATAGAAAGCGCATGAAGAGGGAGCGCAGGATGCAGCTGGGACGTCCAGTAGGAAAGAATGATGTATTGGTGGATAACAGTGGCTGAAGTGAAGATACTGGTGCAAGGGAAGGGATCGAAGGACATGGGTGCCAAGGGGAAAGCAAGGCCAAGGGGGAGATGAGGGGTCACGGCAGGAGACGGAGAGGGCCAAGGCCGCCACCCAAAGTACGGGGAGGAACAGGTGTAGGGTGAAATAAAAATCCCACCAGGACCACGATAAAAAATAACCCGTATAAAAGCAGACGGGAAGATAAAAGGGGTAGGTATCAAGACAACCACCGACAATGCAGGTTAACATGCGGTATACCAAATTAGTCGAGCATTCGAGGCCTGCCACCGGCAAAGGGAGACCAGGTCGCCCACCACAGGGGCGTCCCTTGAAGCAGGGGCATCCCTTGAAGCAGGGGCATCATAGATGGCCAGGAACACACCAGGGAAGGACCAGGTCCTACACCCTGGCGGGGACCACAGGAAGCTGGGAGCACCACCTAACCCCCCCTCCCCCCAAACTCCCACGATCCCCAGGGAGGAGAGGGGGGGGCACGAATAGATACATAAGGGTTAACCCAATCCCCAATGGGGCATGACGTCCCCTCTACCATCGGCCAGTCGCGAACAGGGAGAGGTCATAGAGAAAGTGAAATACTACAGGTATGCGGCCACTCCCGATCGGTGAACGCACACTGGGTATCTGGACGTTTCGGCGGTGGGCACTTTCGGCGACACCGCCGAAACGTCCAATCTATTTTTCCGCCGAATCGTCCATATGATTTCTGAAGAAAGTTCCCGTCGAAAGCGCATTGGATATTAGCCGCGCTAAAATAAACTTTTTTTGGGTATGTTTTTGTATTATTTTGTATACGGAAGCACGTTTCGTTTCACTTGGCTAAATATTTTAGAAAAACCGCTTCTATTAAAAGAAAAAAGGAGAAGCCAAATCTCGCATGATGTGTTTCTGCTCGTGACTTGGCGGCCTAGCATTCTTCTCACTCAGTTGTATTGCGTCTGTTCAACAGCTTCAGTACGACAATCGCTGATTTTTACGACTTTATACAGTAAGTATCTAACATTTTAGTGGGTTTTTTTTTCAATCTTCTATCGCTGATAATGATGGTTTCATGATATATCTTTCGATCGAGTCACAGTAAACTGTCAGTCTTAAGTTTAGTCCGTGATCGAGTGTGTTTAGTTTTATTTTCTCTTTGTAAACTCGTGGGCCTCCTACATACGTACGTAGTATGTATACTTTAGCCATGGACTAGTCCATGGTATAGCATGTAATTGAGCCCAACGAAAGATGAGATTTCCCAGCCTGTGGTCTAATCAATGAACCGTTTTAATCAATGAAATTAGTTCTTTATTTTGATTATATTTCATCATTCATCATTTTCATATCGGGAATAAACTGTTCAACTTCACCAAAAAATGGGAAAAGGCTTAATCTGCCGTAATGAAGAACAATGTTGATGATCATTGCTATTTCAGTTCAGAGTAGCCTGTTAGTATTTCAATTGTAAACTAAACTTTGTAATTATTACTAGTATGATATTATAGGCTAATCAATCAATGATTACAAAAAGTTCTATTTAACATGACGAGTATTCCAGTAAACTTCTAAATAAAAGAATGCATAAAATATACTGAAAAAGGGGAATTGCATTGGAAAGAGACAAAAGATGAGATTGTTTGCATATTTTGCGTTGTTTAATTTTAATTGTGTATTGTATGCAGCTCTGTGGGTTCGGGCAAATAGAATAGACCCAACGTTTCCCGGCGTGTCGTAAGAGGCGACTAACAGGGGTGATGTTAGCACGGCATCACTGGGCGAAAGTCTTCTACACAGAAGTCACCGGCCAGGGCGGAGGAACCTCACGTTACTACAGGTTCAACGACCACGTGCTCAGGGCCAAGGCGAGCCACACTGTATTCGTGGATTTCGGCTGTGGCCAACAGCCTGGAGAGGATTGGGCCCTGCCAGGTCTTTTTTGCCCAAGACACACTACATGATGACACAATCCACTAATTCCATACCGGATCGGTCGTCGCCCGGGCCGTCACCCGGCACAAGGACCGCGCCTTCCGTTGGCCACCAGGACGGAGGTGTTAAGTATGCTACTGATGGACAATATAGCAAGATCCGCACGAGAAACAACATCGTCATAGGAACCTGGAACGTCAGGACCCTAACTGCGGAAGGAAAATTAGAAGAACTGGCCCACGAGCTGGACCACTATCGATGGAACGTTCTAGGTATCAGCGAACTGCGCTGGAAAGGCCTAGGTGAAACAACGACTGACAAAGGCCACAAGCTCTATTTCAGCGGTAGAGATGACAGGCACGAACACGGCGTTGGATTCTTGGTCCACAAGAACATTCTAGCCACTGTCATGGGTTGCCGCCCAGTCTCCAGTAGACTCATTACCATCCGTCTGAGAGCAACCCCTTTCAACATTACCATCATCCAGGCCTATGCCCCAACATCAGACTATGAAGACAGCGAAGTGGAGGATTTTTATGAAAATATACAGGCGGTCCTTGACCAAGTGCCGAAGAAGGACATAGTCATAGTGCAAGGCGACTGGAATGCCAAGGTTGGCCAGGATGCGCACCGCAACTGGGGAGACACATGCGGACCCCACTGCAACAACGAGACAAATGACAGGGGTCTGAGGCTATTGGAGTTTGCCAGATACAACAATCTGGTACTGGCAAACACGCTTGGTCTCCACAAAAAATCCAGACGATGGACATGGCACAGTCCCGGCGGGGAACATCACAACCAGATCGACTACATCATGGTCAAGAAACGCTTCAGATCAAGCATCAACATTGGCAGGACACGCACTTTTCCAGGAGCAGACATTGGAAGTGACCACGATCTCGTGATGATGTCTTTCCGGCTCCATTTGAAGAGAGTAAATACAGCAAAGTGCACTAGGCTGAAGTTCGACCTGGACAAACTGCAAGACCCGGAGGTGGCAAAAATATTTCAGGCCACAATTGGAGGGAAATTTGCACCACTGCTTATTTTGGGGGCAGGCGAAGTAGATGTCAACACCATGACCAATACCTTCAACTCAGCTGTAACAGATGCCGCCACTGAGATCCTTGGCAAGCACCGACCAAAGAAGAAGCCGTGGATCACACCTGAACTTTTGGATCTGTGTGATAAACGAAGAGAGTTAAAAAAGAAAAAGAACACCTCACAGGGAGCTGATGTCTACCGAAAAATCAACAATGACATCCGAAAAGGCATGCGCACAGCAAAGGAGAACTGGATAGAAGATCAATGCCAGGAAATAGAGAACAATCTGAACAAGAACAACAGCAAGAAGGCCTACCAGACTGTGAAGCGGCTGACAAGTGTTAAACAGCCCAAAGTCTCCACTATCCAAAGCAAGTCTGGCATTTGCCTTACAGAAGAACAAGAAGTCTTGGACAGATGGACAGAGTACTGCTCTGACCTTTACAACCATACCCCAAATGGAGACCCATCAGTTCTAGCATGTCCCGAGAGCAGAGAAGAAGAAGAAATCCTCCCAATTCTCCGGGAAGAAGTTGAGGCAGCAGTGCAATCGCTGAAGAAAGGGAAGTCAGCGGGAGTGGACAACATACCAGCGGAACTGCTACAAGCAGGAGGAGAAGCGATGACTGATGCTCTCACCACTATCTGTAACAAGATCTGGCAGAGTGGGGAATGGCCTACACCATGGACCCAGTCGCTTGTCATCACTCTTCCTAAAAAAGGTAACCTTCAGGAGTGTGAAAATTACCGCACCATCAGCCTCATCAGCCATCCCAGCAAGGTCCTCCTGAAAATAATACTCAACAGGTTGAAACCACAAGCTGAACAAATCATAGCTGAAGAACAAGCAGGATTCATGGCAGGGCGAAGTACCACTGAACAGATTTTCAACCTCAGAATAATCTGTGAGAAATACCTACAGCACCAACAACATCTATATCATGTGTTCATAGACTTCAAGAAGGCATTTGACCGAGTCTGGCATGCAGCTCTATGGGCAACCATGAAAGTGTACAACATCAGCCCTAAAATCATAGAAGTCATCAAAAGCCTGTATGACAAGGCTACCAGTGCAGTCCTCCATAACAGCGTCATCGGGAACTGGTTCAGAACAACAATCGGTGTGCGTCAAGGATGCCTACTCTCTCCAACACTCTTCAACATCTTCCTAGAGCGCATCATGTCAGATGCTCTTGCAGATCACGAAGGCACAGTCAGCATAGGGGGCAGAGCAATCTCCAATCTTCGTTTTGCGGATGATATTGATGGATTGGCTGGAGAGGAACAAGAACTTGAACAGCTTGAACAGAGGCTTGACACCACCTCCAGAGCTTATGGAATGGAAATAAGTGCAGAGAAGACCAAAATGATGACCAACAACACCAATGGCATCAACACGGACATCAAAGTACAAGGCCAATCCCTCAACACAGTGCACAGCTTCAAATATTTAGGAGCCATTGTGTCAGACAATGGGTCTCGACAGGAAGTCCTCTCCAGGATCGCACAAACAACTGCTGCCCTGACAAGGTTGAAGCCCATTTGGAAAGACAGAACCATCAGTCTACATTCCAAAGTAAGACTGCTGCGATCTCTGGTCATCTCCATCTTCCTATATGCTTGCGAAGCATGGACCCTCACAGCAGATCTCCAACGAAGAATACAAAGCATGGAGATGAGGTGCTACAGAAGACTTCTGTGCATTTCCTATACCCAACACATCACCAACGTTGAAGTCCGACAGACCATCACACAAGCCATTGGACAACACGATGACCTGCTCACAGTGGTGAAGAAACGGAAACTCCGATGGTATGGCCACGTCACCAGATCATCAGGCCTTGCAAAGACCATTCTGCAAGGCACAGTGCAAGGAGGTAGAAGAAGGGGGAGACCGAAAAAGAGGTGGGAGGACAACATTCGAGAATGGACTGGTTTGACACTGAGCGAAGCCATGAGGGCTGCTGAGGACAGAGAAAGATGGAGTATGCTGGTTAAGCGATCATCTGTGGTGCCCCTACGACCTTCGGGTTATGGGACAGGATAGGATAGGATAGGATAGTATTGTATGATTGACGTATCAGTTCTATAATTTAATTAATATTCCTTTTTTATATGTTCTTCATGCCATGGGTCACAATGATTAAACACAGGAGTATGACCTTAGAAAATTCCTAATTATATTATTTGTGTTTCACAGATGGCAACTTATCCCTGCATTGATTGCACAAAAGTCGTGCGTCCATGACAGCATGCTAAATGTGATGTGTGTGAGAAATGGCAACATAGGCTTTGCCGCACAGGTATTTCGCACAAAGCTTATATGCAGGGGAGGAAGGAGGGCTTCATAAGCTGGACTTGCAGATTCTGTTTGCCAGCAGCTACAGCAAGACCATCATTGACCTGTGAAGAGATTCCAGATCTGCGTGAGATGCAGCAGTTTGAAGCTGTGCATTCAACTGCACAATATTCTGCTGAAGCACCACTCTTGCTGTTACAGGAATCTACTATTCATTCCGGTTCTGAGCAGGTACATAGCAATCTATATTTTGTCCTTGTAAGCAGTGTTTTATACGTAACAAATAATATAAATAATCTTAATTGAATGAGTATATTTACCAAAAAATATGCTTATATCATTTAGTTGCTTCATATTGAGTAATATACTTTTTGCTGTATATATATATATATATATATATATATATATATATATATATATATATATATATATATATATATATATATATATATATATATATATATATATATATATATATATATATATATTAGCATTTCTTAAATTGATCCATCGATTCATGATTTTCTGTTGTTCAGGTGGCTGACTGTTTAGCAAGTCTGCTGTCACCAAGCTGTGTGCACCAATAATGATGTTGAGGGATGGCATAATGGTTTGAACAGGATGGTATCAAGAAGAGACAATGAGAACGTAAATCTGAGCATGTATGAGTTGGTCGAGGTTCTCTATGAATCTTCCAAGCAGGTTGAAACTGATGTTCAGCTTGTGACTGAAGAGAAGCTCATGAAGCACCAGCGCAAGGACTTCCTTCATTATCAGGCCAAGATCTTTTCCTTCTGGGATCAGTATTCAAAAAGAGAACTTAAGCCAGCTCAGCTAATTCATAAAGTTGCAGAGCTTCAAGCATTACAATCCAGTGATGACTAACTAGTTTTGTGTTTCAGTACATTTTATATTTAAGTGGAGTTAAAAAAAATATATCTTTTATTTTGCTAATATTTGAATTTATTTTTTTCAGTATCACTAATTATTATCTGTGCAGGTATATTCTTCTTTTACATGTTAATACTATTCTGTTTACCAGATTGAATAATATTTATGAACATCATAATACACTTTTTGCATTAGCTTTTTTATCTGTTGTATTAGTCACTGTATAGTACTATTATTAGCCAAATCTTTGCCAGTTACATTTATTATTAATATTCAAATAAAATAAACCATGTCTGAGATATACCCCGATGTGTATTTACATGATAGATATGTAACACAAATGGGTGAAAATGAAGAGCATTTCTTTGAATATTGGATTGATATAAATGTACTTTAAATCAAGTCGTAATTATGTGTGCAAGTGTACATGCATACGAGTGCGTGTGTGAACGTGCAGGTGGGTGTGTACTGTGGAAAGTGTTTTTAAGAGAATGCAGAAGAAGCTGAAGTATTGCATTGATATGTTATATGTGTGAGTGCATACTCAAGTCAACATGATGTACTGTGATGCTTAACCTAGTAATCTGTTAGAGTCTTTGAATGGTTGTGTTGTCATTTGATATTGACACTTTGTGTGAATTATATGCGTGATGGTGTGTGTGCAGTTGATTTCTTTGCATACTCTAGTCAACATGATGTACTGTGATGCTTAACCTAGTAATCTGTTAGCGTCTATGAATGTTGTGTTTGCTGCATGTTTTAGTCATTTGATCGCCTGATATTGACAATGTGTGTAGTTGATTTCTTTGCATACTCTAGTCAACATGATGTTCTATGATGCCTAACCTAGTCATCTGTTAGAGTCTATGAATGTTTGCGTTGACTGCATGTGTTAGTCATTTGATCGCCTGATATTGACAATTTGTGTGATGGTGTGTGTGCATTTGATTTTTTTGCATACTCTAGTCAACATGATGTACTGTGATGCTTAACCTAGTAATATGTTAGCGTCTATGAATGTTACCATGCAACCTCATATTCTGATTCAAAGATTGATTGATGATTTTGAATTACCTCACCAGCTTGTACTGTGCATTTTGGAATTCTTGACTTTTAGAGAACGAGTTTTTGTTAATGAATTGTACTCTGATAAAAAGGTTACATGTACAGATGATTCGGCTTTGTTGTCCTTGAGTGGTTCGGAGAATGGCCACGGTGATTCTTTGCCTACTTTTGTAGACTGGTGTGATGACAATTATTTGGAAATGAATGTTTCTAAGACCAAAGAACTTATTGTTGATTTTAGAAGAGACAGAGATGATGTTGCTGCAAGCACAATCCATGGTGAAAATATTGAAATGGTAGAGACCTACAAATACCTTGGTACAATTTTTGATAATAAGCTAAAATGGGATGCCAATACTGTAGCAATTGTCAAGCGGGGGCAGCAGAGAGTATACCTTCTCAGAACTCTTTTTCGGTAGACAAAAAAATACTTAGTCTGTTTTACCAGTCTTTCATTGAGAGTCTTTTGACTTTTTCATTCATATGCTGGTTTCCTAGTCTGTCGGTTAGGGATAGAAATAGTCTCTTCAGCATTGTGAAAACGTGTTCCAAAATTACCGGTGAGGAGCAGAGGAACCTATCTGCCTTCTGCAATCAGCAAATCACAAGGAAAGTTAAACAGATTGTCAGTAAACTGGAACATATTTTGGCCGATGAGTTTGTACTTCTGCCTTCAAAACGTCGTTTTGCTCAACCCATTTCGAAAACTAAAAGATATTCAAACTCATTTGTACCCTCTGCTGTCCGCCTTCTCAATGCCTATACAATGTAATACAAGGGACAGTTTTTTTTGTTTTTTTTTGTTTTTTTTTTTTTACGATTGATTTTATTGATTCTTTGTCACTATAGACAATAGATATAAGCTGCTGTGTGAGTGGGTGAGTGTGGGTATAATTCCAGAGAGAGTGAGGAGATTTTTGCTGGTAGAAACTATTATCTGTGATATTTGTTTTATAGTTTATATTTTATAGTTTACTTATGCATTTAACAGCACATTTACTTATTGATTGGGAGTACTCTCCGTGTGTACGTATGGTCATTTTTAATTTTTATTCTTATTCTTACTGGTTATTTCTGCGCCAACGCTGCCTTTGTAATTGTAATTGCCCAGCTTGAGAGGAATGAAGTTGTGTCGCATTGTGTTGTGCTGTATTGTGTTGTATTGTATGGTATTGTATTGTTGGGATGTACATTTTGTATTGTAGCTTTCTGCGGAGAAACTATTATCTGTGATAAACCGGGGCAGTTTACTTTTTATGACATTCACCTCTAGTTTATTGTATGTATTTAACCGTATATTTTATTATTTATTTGTTTTATTTATTATTTATTGATTGGATTACTTCTCATGTGTATGTAATATTTTTAATTCTTGTGTATTCTGCTAATTGCGCTGATGCTGCCATTGTAATTGCTCAGTTTAAGATGACTAAAGTTGTATTGTGTTGTATTGTATTGTTGTGTTTGCTGCATGTGTTAGTCATTTGATCGCCTGATATTGACAATGTGTGTAGTTGATTTCTTTGCATACTCTAGTCAATATGTTCTGTGATGCCTAACCTAGCCATCTGTTAGTGTCTATGAATGTTTGTGTTTGCTGCAAGTGTTAGTTATTTGATCGCCTGATACTGACAATTTGTGTGCATTATGTGTGTGATGCCTAACATAGTCTTTCAAGTCCTAGTAGTCCTAGTCATTTTTGTTTTACTATATCTTTCTGTTTATCTGTTATTGTTGGGTATGCTTGTGCGAGTGTGTGTGGTTGTGCATACATTTGTGTATGTAGGTATGTGCGTGTGTGTAAGTGAGAGAGAGAAAGATGTTAAATCTAAAACAATTTGTGTGTGTGCAGTTGATTCCTTAGGAGTTTGATAGCATTGTTTCTGTTTGTATACAAGTTATGGATGTGTGTATGCGTTCCAGATGGTTGAAAGAATTTCTAATGTTAAACAGATTCATTATTATCTTCCTTGCTGTACTTCTGCATGCCATTTGTCAAATTAATTAACTGTTTTAATTCTAATTTTGGAAAAAATATTTTGGGATAAGAGTTGTCAAAAATAAATGTTGCAGGCTCTAAACACCATTAAACCATTGTTTTTGTTGCCTAATTATGTGTGAGTATGCGTGTGTTTGATGTCTATGTTGTGATTACTTTCGCAGGCACATAAACATGTCTTATCAGCTAATAGTACATACTCTCACAAACATGGAAATTTGCATAACACCGGTACAGGTCACATTCTTCAACAGTATCTTGCGGCAATCAGATTTTGGACACTACATCCCTTATCAGCCAATATAGTCTCTGGGTTCTCACTTTTGTGGCAGATCAGATTTTTCCACGATCTGTTGATCGGATGTTGAACCTCCATTCGTGTGTAACATGTATGCTAAATGTGGCCCTCTGTGCACTTGGATTGGAAGGTTTTTCTACTGGTATCTCTGTACCATTTAAAAAAACAAAATGCAGAAAACACTTTCAGTGCGTAAATAAGTCAAACAATTTACCGCAGGCCCTAACAGTCCTGTATAGTAATGCAGGAGAGATTTATCAAACTCTAGAGCTTAGACAAACAGAAAAAAAAGGTCAGCTCCAAGCATCTTTGACTTCGGAAATTTATTACCTATGCTCCTAGCCATGTAGCAATGTATAAATGGCACCGCCGAAACGTCCAGCCATCTAGCAATGTATAAAAATAGAGTACCGCCGAAACGTCCAGACATGTTAAAATGTATAAAATATAGTACCGCCGAAATGTCCAGACATGTGGCAGTTTATAAAATATAGTACTGCCGAAAGATCCAGACATCTAGCAATGTATAAAATAGAGTACCGCCGAAACGTCCAGTCATCTAGCAATGTATAAAATAGAGTACCGCCGAAACGTCCAGACATATAATAATGTATAAAATATAGTACCGCCGAAACGTCCAGACATGTTAAAATATAGCCTAGTACCGCCGAAACATCCAGCCATATAACAATGTATAAAATAGAGTACCGTCCGAAACGTCTAGCCTTCCATCAATGTATAAAATATATAGTAGTACCGCCGAAACGTCCAGCTATATAGCAATGTATAAAAAATATATGACCTATGCTCCTAGCCATGTAGCAATGTATAAATTGCGGCACCGCCGAAACGTCCAGCTATCTAGCAATGTATAAAAATATAGTACCGCCGAAACGTCCAGACATGTTACAATGTATAAAATATAGTACCGCCGAAATGTCCAGACATGTGACAATTTATAAAATATAGTACCGCCGAAACATCCAGTCAACTAGCAATGTATAAAATAGAGTACCGCCGAAACGTCCAGACATGTTACAATGTATAAAATATAGTACCGCCGAAACATCCAATCATCTAGCAATGTATAAAATAGAGTACCGCCGAAACGTCCAGACATATAATAATGTATAAAATATAGTACCGCCGAAACGTCCAGACATGTTACAATGTATAAAATATAGTACCGCCGAAACATCCAGTCATCTATATAGCAATGTATAAAATAGAGTACCGCCGAAACGTCCAGACTTGTTACAATGTATGAAATAGAGTACCGCCGAAACGTCCAGACTTGTTACAATGTATAAAATATAGTACCGCCGAAACGTCCAAACATGTGACAATTTGTAAAATATAGTACCGCCGAAACATCCAGTCAACTAGCAATGTATAAAATATAGTACCGCCGAAACGTCCAGACATGTTAAAATATAGCCTAGTACCGCCAAAACATCCAGCCATATAACAATGTATAAAATAGAGTACCGTCCGAAACGTCTAGCCTTCCATCAATGTATAAAATATATAGTAGTACCGCCGAAACGTCCAGCTATATAGCAATGTATAAAAAAATATGTGACCTATGCTCCTAGCCATGTAGCCATGTATAAATTACGGCACCGCCGAAACGTCCAGCCATCTAGCAATGTATAAAAATATAGTACCGCCGAAACGTCCAGATATGTTACAATGTATAAAATATAGTACCGCCGAAACATCCAGCCATATAACAATGTATAAAATAGAGTACCGTCCGAAACGTCCAGCCTTCCAGCAATGCCTAAAATATATAGTACCGCCGAAACGTCCATCTATATAGCAATGTATAAAATACAGCGCCGCCGAAACGACTATCCATGTACAATATGTGTATTACCCACACTTATTGTGTATCATTTATAGTACACGTTATAACTTTTATATTTACAAAAATCTCGACCAACGTTCTCTATTATTAAATACAAGAGGCAAAAATTTACCCAGCTTATGAAAATATTTTCTAGGCAAAAATTTACCCAGCTTATGAAAATATTTTCTGCAGTAGAAACGGACACTCCGCACACACGGGACAAAGGCAGATAATCGTATTTTGCCACAGTTCAGTTCAGTGGATAGATTTACGTCCCCGGACACAGTGCGTATAGGGGACAATCTTGCCGACATCAATAAGAATTGATTGCGTAACCATTGGAACTTAAAACAGTAATAACACTTATTTATAAATAAGCCTAAAGACGGCACCGCCGAATGGTCCAGACTAGCGCCGAACCGTCCCGCCGCCGAAACGTCCACCGCCGAAACGTCCAGGGTGTGACGCCGAATCGTCCCGCCGCCGAAACGTCCATAATTCGCACACTGCAGTCGCAAGAAGGAGCCGGAAATCGAGTGAGAGGGAATAGGCCACAAGATCGGCCGTGGAGTCCAGCCGCACAGCTCGGAATAAGGCCCTAAGTGAGGAAAAATCGCCCTCCAGGGCCGGGCATCTAAGGATGCAGTGGTCAAAATTTACCACGTCGCCACAGACGCACTGTGGCGGAGGATGAGAGATACGGAACCGTCCCGAACAAAGCCGAAGGACGATGGTCTTGAGGTGTGGGGGGCAGACGGAGAACAAAGGCATAGGGCGGCACCCTTGAAGAAGGGCCAAATCCCATCTGCCCGATCACCAGGCATCATACTCATCGTCCCATCCACCCCAGAGCTTACGTCTAACGCAAGAGTATATTTCGCGAGGAGAGGGGGGCCAAGGAGGCGCAAGAGAGACCCGCGGAACCGATGGCCGCAGCTCGGTCCGCTATCTCATTTCCCCGGAGCCCAACATGAGAGGGGATCCAGCAAAACTGGAACTGTACATCACCCTCGGCAAAAGCGGAGATAGAGTCGAGTATAGAATACACCACGCCGGGTTGCCTCACACATAATATATTATATACTCTATATATAACCTCCGATCCGTGATTCCATAGTGCATCAGGGATCGACTACGACTACAGCTAGCGTACGGTACCAGCTGATAACGTTTTGATATATGTCAAGTTTCCATGCACTGTCTGGTGGTCTAACTAAGATGATCTTTTTTTTTTTTAAATGAATTGCACAACTGAGAGTGAGACCGTTATTTTTATGGAATACGATCACTCCGCACCCATGGTAGGTCTGTAAGTTGATCTATTAGCAACTATTTCAATAGATCCAATCCATGGCGTTATCTTTTTAGGGTTAATCTATTTGTTTGTTTGTCTTCGCTCTTTTCAGTGGCTGCTAACACCAGAATGCAGTCAATTAATTTATTAAATATTCTGTTTGTTGTCGTCGGTCGTATGCCGGCTTTACACCACGTCGAGGATGGTTGTACTCGATAACGATCTCCTTAAGGTACTATTGCAGCTAATATATTCGAGTTCTTTTACGCAGTTATGTCTACTGTTCAAGTAATGGGCTACTTACATACAGACAGTGCAGACCTATATATATTTAGTTGCTTGCTTAAAAACCGACCATATCTTTCCTGCACACTTAGACGAGCCCAATATAGAACTCTGCCATGCAGTAAGCTGGATATACCTTGTCGTGCACTACTTCGATCCTCTAAAAATAGACTAACAACCTGTGGTGCCACCTCCGATGTATAAGTGGGGTTAGAGGTATATTAAAAATGCCGCTAGTTCGGCAGGGGTTGTTAGTTCCCGAGCTATTTATAGCTCTCGGAAACTTTTGTTTATGACTTTGTCCGTCCGTCCATCCGGCTGTCACTTTTGCGCTATCCTATCCTATCCCGTAGCTCGTAGGTTGTTGGGGCACTACAGATTATCGTTTAACCAGCGTACTCCATCTTTCTCTGTCCTCAGCAAATCTTATGGCTTCGCTCAGTGTCAAGCCAGTCCATTCTCGAATGCTGTCCTCCCATATCTTTTTCTGTCTCCCTCTTCTTCCACCTTCTTGTGCCGTGCCTTGCAGGATGGTCTTTGGAAGGCCTGATGCTCTGGTGACGTGGCCATACCATCGGAGTTTCTGTTTCTTCACCACTGTGAGTATTCCATAGTGTTGTCCAATGGTTTGTGTGATGGTCTGTCGGACTTTGTCGTTGGTGATGTGCTGGGTATAGGAAATTATTAGAAGTCTTCTATAGCACCTCATCTCCATGCTTTGCATTCTTCGTTGTAGGTCTGCTGTGAGAGTCCGTTTCGCAAGCGTAAAGGAAGAGGGAGATGACAAGGGAGCGCAGCAGCCTTACCTTGGAGTGTAGACTGGTAGTCCAATCTTTCCAAATGGGCTTCAACCTTGTCAGGATAGCAGTTGTTTGTGCGATCCTGGAGAGGATTTCCTGTTGGGACCAATTGTCTGATACTATGCTTCCTAAATATTTGAAGATATGCACTGTGTTGAGGGATTGGCCTTGAACTTTAATGTCAGTGTTGACGCCATAGGTGTCGTTGGTCATCATTTTGGTCTTCTCTGCACTTATTTCCATTCCAAAGGCACTGGAGTTTGGGGTCAAGCCTCTGTACCAAGTGTTAAACACCTTTGCGCACTTTTCTTTAAAACTAATTTACGGATTTCTTTGAAACTTAAGTGGTGTGTAGTTAGAAAATAATTAACGCTACCAAATGACCACCAAAAAAAAAAAAAAAGTTAGATATGGAGGCACGTCATCATGGTGACGTCATCATTTGTTGTGGTTTTTTTTCTAATAGCGTTTTCTCCCAAACTACTGGAGGGGTTTGGTTCAAATTCGGTATGTTAATTATGTAATTAGGCTTTATCTATATTTAGTACCTTCTTAATGATATTGGATGCAGCCATTTAAATTTCATACTAAAAAGTGATTTCCTATCTTCCCGTCTAGTTCTACCGCTCAAGCTTATAGAAAAAGCCCGTATCCATTACCATCATCATCGTCGACGTCATCATCATCGTCATCATCATCATCATCATCATCATCATCATCATCATCATCATCATCATCATCATCATCATCGTTTTTCTTATGATTTTATTCCTTTCCCCCTCCCCCTCTCCCGTGTGGGTGCCGGGGTTTTATGTAAGGGGTCTTTCGGAACGGGTGAAAGTGAAAGTGATTGTGTGTTCGTTTCGTCCAACGAGAGGCACGCCGCTGATTCTTACGCCGCGTTACGAAACGAAACGAACGTGTTTCTGTGCGCTTTCGATTCCAGCACCTAGTTTCGTTGTGATTTTGCGCGAGTGACTGCATTTGTGTATGTCTGCAAATCAAAGCTGCCCTCGAAAGTTGAGCGCTCAGTCAGCATTTGATTTATTAAATACACATCCTCAATGTCCATGTGAGGATCAAGCGCCACCTCCCAAAACATTGCTTCTGCGTCCATTTCTGAAAAATAAAAAGTAAAATTGTAGAATGAGAATTTAGATGTGTGTCCAGGTACAGTTGTACTGTTAAAATAAGCGTAGTAATTAGGCCTATTATTATACCATGAAGCAATTTGATAACTACTTAAAAGGTGCTCCAGTTGTGCCATCTCTTCAAACCATGTTACTTTTAGATTCAATAAATTACTATTACACTAATTAGTACAACAAGATGATAAAAAATTGTCTAACGTTTACATCTTATTGAGCACACACAGGGCAGGCCCAGAGGCAGAGCACTATTACTATTATGCCTACGTAAGGCTTCTTCTAACAAATCATGATTTGACACGAATGTAACGATTAGGTTGAACTTTAAAGATGGATTAGTGCTCTAACATTGAAGATATTTTACATTCTAGCTTCGAGTTTCATTTTTGTCACATAAAACAGTTTTTGGACTGCTGATTGGTGATACAGAATAGATAGATTCTAGACAGCCATGACGGCATGAGGGTTTGGGCACTCTTTTCAGTAGCTCGTTTGAAAATACGTTTTAAGTCTGAGACCGAGTTTAGATCCCCATTATTACTTCTAAAATGGTTGAGTAATGTACCATATACAAATTCAAATCATTTTTGGACATTTTACAAACGATTTAATAACCAAAATGTACTCACGAACATTAGTTCGTGGAAAACCTGATTTCCACGAAGTTTTATTCGTTGTGGTAGGCAGACTTCGTGACCTTTCACCACGGGAAGTAAAAGCGTCACATAAATTGCTGACGTCACAACAATAAGTAGTCCCGATTCACATTCACTTTCACTTTCACCCGGTTCCGAAAGATCCCTACTCCCCACTGTGTAAAAAATGTATGCTTTTTAATTACCACTGTTTCTGTCATTCTCATTTGTTCTTTCTTGTTCCTAATCTGTTCTATCAATCTACTATCTTCTTCGGTAGACCAGTCACCTACCTTTTTTCTTGAAAACTTTCCCACAACTCCTCATTCGTGCATGGGGTCTGTTTTGTCAGCTTGGGAATATTGGACACTTTCCTGCCCAATGGTCATTAGGGCTTTCTTTGGTATTATTATTATTATTATTATTTAGCAATGTAGGCATTTTGTAGGCATGTATGTGTTTTGTTAATATTTAATAATGAATAATGATATAATATTTTATTTTGTTTTTATAAACGGGGGTTAAGGTTCGATAAATTAGAATATAGCCTCAGGGTCCCCTGCATGGGATGCCTTTATTGTAAAGTGACCGGCTGGTGGAGTGCCTTCAGTGCTACCATTATGGTTTGTTTGAGCAGATCTTTTATACGGGTCGGGGATGAATTCTTTTTCAACCAAGTTGTGATCCTGATTCCCCTGTGCAGTCCGCTAGACCCTATAAGCGACTAACTAACTAATCATGGTTTTATTTTTCATGTACAAACTTTATTGATAGCTTACGCTTGAAATAAAATTTTATTTCGTAAATAAAATGAAAAATATGATTTTCTGTAACATTTCATTAAAAAATCTTTATTAATCTTTGATTAGGGTATGCCGGCCTTTGGCTCGTTCGGATCCCCCCCCCCCCCCCCACCCCTTCCCGATTATTTAAAAGTATTTCCAGATAAGCCTGCAAATACAAAAAAGGAAAGACCGAAGTAAAGAAGAAAACTCGACGACAACAATGACGAATCTTCTTCAAAATAAGTATTAAAACGTAGTAAAAAGAAGAACAAACAGTGATGAAGAAGATTATGCAGATGACAGTGATGATGATATCTTTCCTGCTTCTGATGAAAATGTATTACCTTTTAAGTATTTTCGATCTTAGCAGAAGATCAAACAAGCTCAGATAAAAATAACAGAACGAAGGTAAAATTAAAAAAAAAAACGAGAGGAAAAGAATGAAAGACACAGAACGACAATGGACAAGAAAAAAAGAGTGCAACATATATATAGAGAGAGAGATGAGAATATATAGTCTGCGAGAGATGAGGTATAGTCTGCGTCGCACACATTCCATCATAACGGACTTTAAAGATCCTGACGCTAATGTCCCAGACGGGTGAGTGCCGGTAACACGAACACACCCAGCATGCACTAGGTCCTTCTCCCCCGAGAGATGAGGTATAGTCTGCGTCGCACACATTCCATCATAACGGACTTTAAAGATCCTGACGCTAATGTCCCAGACGGGTGAGTGCCGGTAACACGAACACACCCAGCATGCACTAGGTCCTTCTCCCCCATCCCTGGCTGCCCAGGATTGCGCTGAGTTGTCTGGAGCGTTATTACGATGGGCCCAAAGGCTGCAAATTGGCGCCTCGGGCGGCTTGAGTTATAGATCCTGTATCGGCAGCGCCTTGAGTCGCCAAGTACGGTGAGATCTGTGCGCTATAAAAAATACTCGATAATAAAAATAATAAATAATAATATTATAGGTAACCAAGGAGACGCGTCACAGATCTGGACACGCGAGCGCCTATGCCTGTGACGCGTCTCCCTTTGGTTATCTATAATACGTATTATCAAACAGCTTCTACTATAATGTATTATAGATTACCAGAGGGAGACGCGTCACAGGCATAGACGCTCGCGTGTCCAGATACAAGCGCCTGTGGTGCTCGCGTATCTAGATATATAGGCCTAAGCACATGATTGCGACATGATCATAACAGCCAGTCAGAGCGTTTCTCTTCCTGTTATTCCTGTAATGCCCAGGCCTGTCATTGCCGTTTCATGTAATTATCATGCATGTCATTGTGGATGTACAGTAATTTTAGGGTATGCCGGTCTGCTGAGACTTACTAGGGAGTAAACTCTTCCCGTAATCTTTGGTGAGCCTTAACAGGCTCGGCTACGCTGCCTTAAAGCAATCCTGTCAAAGTAAGGATTTTAAGTCACCTTCGGAATACATACTAATCTGTTGCTGACCCTTTATCGCACGCCGGACGTACGGTAGGCCCTAAGGGATTTGGATCGAAAAAGCAGAACAACAAGTTATACGAAGTCCCAGCTAGTAAAAGTAGCGTTCCTGACTTCCTGTAAGTCTTATTATTGTTAATTGCTTGACGCTTAATTGCCTCGCGTCGAGTAGACTACTGACCATATCGATGGTTAAATTAAAATCTACCAACTATTGCAGACTCATTCATTGCCTGGAACGGCATCTAATACTGCGCTAATAAAGACACGGGAGAATAATAGGTCATAATAATTATATTGTCCTTGTAGGCCTACTCCCCATGTTCGAAGTCAAGCGTCAACCAAAGACAAAATTATGGGGCACCATAATCAGCCCTTTCTAATTTGAATCTAAATGTTAGAAAAAAGAACATGAATGAAAAGAAGGAATAGGAGGCAGAGAAGGAAAAAAACAAAGAGAGAAGGAGATCAACGAGACCAAAAACAAAACTCTGACATATTTTCTTGGAACAGAACAGATAATCCATTGTTCACCAACTTAATAAAAGACGAGGAGCGGAAGGACGATGACAAAGAAGAAGAAGAACAACAAGAAAAATTGTGTGGTCTAGTTTGTATCAAAGGGGAATACAACGTTTCCAAATGCTCATTAATCCTTTGAATACGGACCACCCGAACAATAAATACATGATGATGATGATGAAAACTTGGAGATTTACGTCCTAGTGTTATTGACAATAAATACAACTTCAATGGTTATTACCTCTATTCAAACTTCTTGTTAAAAAAACAACTGCAAAGGGTTTACACAATTTAAAAGTGTTTACTGTTGTAATAATCGCAGACAACAATGCGTATCTTTTGATGTGGAATATACAACAATTTATGTAGTTTTTTGTTGCTGTATTTTTGGACGATATAAGATGGCCTAAAACTAGTAAAAGACCTCAAATGTTCACAAAATAGCTTCTCGGTAAAATATGAACCCAGTCTTACAGTGTCCTGTGGATGATAACCAAACGAGGAAGAACGGGTTACGAAAATACTTGATGACGCAAACTAAGCTCACGCCTCCCGGTATAGAACAGACGTAAGCCTATATATCTAGCAGGGTGGAGAACAACTGAATCAAGAAATCTCTGAAATCCGGCCGGGGCCCAGGGGCCAAGCCCCGGTATTCGCCCCCTGGAAGAAAATTCATGAATTTATGCAATTTTGAAAGTAATTTAGGGCTTCTCCTGAAAGCAAAAAGCACAAAGTAAACATGAATAGAAACAACAACAACAAAAAAGAATGTTTTATGCACATGTCTTTCAATAAAGTTAAGAATCTTGATTTGTAGGCCTAACAAAGTTTGAGGTCCACCACTGTTACACACAAACTCCACATTTCCAATTTTACTGGGCACACGTTTGTCTATTTTTTAGCTGTAAACAGGCAAGAATTTTTATAATTTTAGAGATATTTAGGGGTATGTTAGTAGAAACACCACATCTTAGGTATTAGTGACTATAGATTTAAATGAAATAAAATGCAAAATGAACAGAAATAAATTCTCTTTTGATTATCTACCTTTTTATACCTCTCTTGTCATGTCTTGTTTTTTATTACTCCATGTGTATACAAAAAAAAGTTTTAAAAAGTCCAAACAATCCCCCTCCTCTTCTTCACTTTCATGCCAGTCTGAAAGATCGTATGCATGCACACTACTGACACTAATTGTCTAATGTCAGTAGCGATCTCTTCCTCCGACTCCAAGTCCATTTCTCTCACTTTAATGTCTGATAAATGGAAGCCTGTAAACTCCCCTTCATCAGTCGAAGAATCCAAACCATCCATTTTAGACACACACACAATAACATTTAACTAACGCATCACAGAGAAAACTTGTGGAAATGCAGTCGAATGTTTTCACAAAGAGAATAAACCGGAAGTCAATTGCCGGAAGTCTCGCAATCTTTCAAACAACGCGAGAATATAACCACATGGTTGATACGGACGCTTTTGGACGTTTTGCCTGTTTAGACCTTTGGCCGCTATGCCCAGTAAAGGGTAGCCACTCAACTTCTCACACTCGGAACTCAATATTTTTTTCTCGGAAATGCAAATGCCTTCCGCGGAAATCCGCGGATTCGCTGACAGTTCTCCACCCTGATCTAGTTAGAATTATAGTAGTGTATCAATGCGTTTGGTATCAGATAATATGTTTCCTGTAAACTTATTTATTCAGAGCTGCAATGTGAATAAGCGCTAAATTATAAGTTACTTTGGGACTTTCCTATATTATATAGAGGATAGGATAGGATAGATATGTGGCTAAGAGAAAGAGAGGGAGAGATAGAGATAGAATGAATACACCTTCCATTGGCGTTAGGGCAGACAGGGATAACCATTCCAGGGAAGAAGGGTGGAGACCTAATTTAACACTAAAGCACCCGAACAATCATACTGCTGAGATGGATAGTGGAAATGGCAACTTTTATCTTGCAGAGTGGGGTTCGAACCTTGGTAACTGGTGTGCCATGAGTTAAGGTGGTGGGTCAAAAGAGCGAGAGAGTGAGAGAGAAGTACAGAGAGACTGAGAGAGAGAGAGAGAGAGAGAGAGAGAGAGAGAGAGAGAGAGAGAGAGAGAGATTCATGCACTATTATAATTTTTAATTCAAATTCTTACAACACTCTCACAAAATGTTCAAATAATATATATTCACATTTAGCAGTCCAAGTAACCTACACATATATTCAAGAAACACACACACTTGAGATAGTTATTCATTGCTTACGGGGTCCAGCGGACTGCAAAGAACCGAATCAGGACTACAAAATCAAGACCACAACGTGGCTGAAAGAGGACTCACCCCTTATCCGTACAAACGATCTGTTGAAACAACCCTAGTGGTAACACTGAAAGCACCCCACCAGCTGGTCATTTTACAATAAAGGCACCCCACGCAGGGGATGCTGAGGCAATACTCTAATTTATCGAAACCCTGTTTACAAAAACAAAATAGAATACAAACATAATTATAAAATATCAACAAAATACATACATGTATATAAAATGCCTACATTGCTAAATAATATCATAGGAAGCCCTAGTGACCATTTGGTAGAATGTGTCCGATTGTCCCAAGCTGATCCAACCGATCCCACACACAAATGAGGAGTTTTGTCCCGGAAGAGGTTTCAAGAAAAAAGGTAGGTGACTGGTCTAGCGAAGAAGATCGTATAGTAGATTGATAGAACAGAGTAGGAATGAGAAAGAACAAAGGAGAAAGATAGCGACAGTGGGAATTTAAAGCACTAAATTTCCAGAAAGTGGGGATACTATTTATACAGAAACCCCCGGCACCTCCCAGGGGAACACACTCAAGAACTAACTTTACCCAGAAGAACAAGCGTTCACACACCACACCAAAGAACTCATTTTGCTCTAGCGGTTGCATTTATCCACAAGCCGGCCTTGTCTTATTCATCGATAGATGACGATGACATAATTCAAACATTCAAGAACCCATACAAGATATAAGCTCAACTACATTCATCATATTGAAATATTAACATATTTCATAGTTAAAATCTTGCAACACAAGCAATATTATATGTACCCTGCATTCACGCACATGCATATTTCACTCTGAAGAACCACTGCCCTGAGCTCAAAGCTCTGCATGGACATTGAAATTTAACGTCTACGCCAACCACTGGCGATCTGGCACATGGGGATAACAATCCCAGAGACCAAGAGTAGGGACCTAAATCAACACTGAACCACCAAAGCAATCATACTGCTAAAATGGCCAGTGAAAAATGGCCACTGTTATCTTGCCCATCATGGAATATGAACCTGGATCTTCTAATACAAGCACACATCAAACCAAAGAACTGTTGTTCCAAAAGTGGCTGGTGCGTTTCCTTCTAATAGAAATCCAACATGACAAATTCTCATGTAAGTTCTCACAACATCAAATCGTATAGTATCATGTCCCAAGTGAACATCACTCGAATGGACCATTGCATGGTGTCTTCGCAGATCTGATTTCGTGCAAAAGCTTAGCAATGCGTTTCCTTCGATAGATAACTCCTCTGTCACCCATCAACGATTCTATCGCAAACTCTCGCAACATCAAATCTTCTAGAGTCCCTGGCAGAGGCATCTTCTTCATTTTTCGCACTTTGCGCCATTTCCGCCTTTCGCTGATTTTCTGCCGTTTGGTTTCTGGAAGTGGGTCTGACCGCTTTTTTAAGACCGACAGAGGGTTGGGACCTGAAAAAATTAACATCAGTTATTAATATCAAACTTATTCAGATTACGTGATTGCTGATGACAGACGACTGGAGAAGAGGGCCATATGTATGTTTGTGTGTATCGCAGCAATGGGTCAATATTTGAGAGAAAATTGGTGTGATATACAGTCAGCATTTTACGTTTCATTATCTTTAATGCTTTGTTTTTCATATCATTGATGTATGTATTGTATCATAAACAAAACAACAACAAAACAAACAAAATCCTTATGTATAATGATGAGGACTATAAATGAATTTGCATTCACATTACAATAGATGTGATAGAAATGTTAAAGCAAATCTACAAAAAGACTCATCATAGTCTGCTGAGTCTGAATAAATGGGACAGGCTTGGTCAGTCGCAGTTTCTCTGTATGTGTCTACAATCATGTAACTAGTCTTAATACGCTTAATATTACCTTTGAGTTTCTTCTTGTGATGGACAGGCCCATCCTCCTCTTGCATCTCGATGCCTTCCTTCTCAAACATCTCATTCAACCTCTCCTGTTCATGTAACGGGACACGCTTTCCTTGGGTCACCTCATCGGCGATTTTCAATGAGGCATCTGAAATCTTCTCCAGCTGCATGCAGTTGCCATGGAAATAGAGAATTGGAACACCTGGAATCAGGCGCACCTTCTTGGCGAGGTCTTCATGCTGGAAAGAAAGAATAAGGTCTCAATCAGAAGTTGAATAATACATAAGAAATATACATGGAGATCCATACATATACATATACAGGGGTAGCATTAGCTTTTTGTATTTCCAGATAATGGAAATGCTTTGATATATTCAGGGGTCAGAATGAGCCAACTGTCGGTACGCCTGTGTGTTTGTCTGTTGCATGCCATATCTCAAGAACCACTAAACAGATTTTGACCAAAATTAATTGTTAAAAAAATCCATGCTGACTACTAGATAAAGAAAAAGACAAAACCAAGAGAAAACCTGCCTGTGTGGCTAGCAAATATTGCCGTTTCTTCTTATGTTTGGCACCATCTTCGTTATTTTTCAAATGATTTTCTTCAGGCTGTGTGCCAAAATGGGATTTTTTCACTGTCTTTTTCAAGCAGTCAACTGGATCGACCCCATGATCCTTGTGTGGACAGGGTGCTATGTTGTATTCCCTCATCACCTTCAGGCATCCATATAGCAGACGACCTAACAAAACAAAAAAACAAAAAAAAATTAATAAATTACAAAAATGTTGTCAATTAATGACATCACTGTTGCAGGTTATAGGTCATGTTTGAGATAAGCACTTCCTTAACCAAAAGGGTTTATTTTGAATGAATATAATACTACATCATGTACATGGTGACTTGGATGCAGATCTTATGACTTATCTTAACCTTTATGAGACAACATCATTTTTCAAAGTACTACTACTAGTGAAAAATATGTCATTTTTTGATCTGACATTAGTAATTTTTATTTCTACTTTCAGACTTATTTGGAAATACTTTCCTATATTTGGGAATCGGAATGAGCTAAAATTCAATTAGTCTGTTGTTTTATTAAATTATTGCACTCCAAATCTCAAGAATTACTGAAACAATTTCTTGTCAAACTTCACTGGACTTTGGAGCGTTACCAGGGTTAGCGATCAGTCTTGCACAATCTAAAAGGCAAGGTAACTGGGTTTAATTCCTTGTTAAAGGCAGGCATTTCGTAGCAAATGTAACTGTAGATCTCTTATAGTCACACGACACCAAAGCATATTGGCGACTACTGGTCACATTATTATGACACCAGCGAACCAGTTGATGGTAAAGGGAAAATATTTCGAAGTACTACTAAGCGCTACTTATTTACTGTTGTTGAACATTGATTGTTGGAGAGAGCTCAGTAGATAGTTTCTGACTATCAACTGATACCCAGGTTCAAAACCGGCAGGGGTAAATTTTCTTGTTTTGGTACATTTGAACATTTGAGGGTCAACCGCATCGTCTTTTTGTCATGGAATTGCAAGACCAAAAGATCGGTCTGGTCATCTCCGAAGGGTTAATAATTCTGGTGTACGAAACAGGCAAGTTTACTTAGCCTTCCCTTAGGCTATGAGTTATGTAGTTATTTGTAGATATATTGCTATGCCTACATTATATTGCCATCTGAAACACTGGTGAAGAAATGATTGTGACTGCTATAGTGGATAAACAAGTGAGATGAAACATGTTGCAAAATACTTGTTCGTAATGTTCACTTACCAAAAGATTCCATCTCTCTCAAAGCACAAGTCGTAGTAAACAGACGCACGTTAGCACAGAGGTAGTTCGGCATTTGGGACCAAATATCCACTTTGTTTTTCTCGTTCAGTGCCATTCGCACAAAAGATGCATCGACAATGACATTGTACGGAGGATTTATCCCAAAATTGTTTTTATAGAACGTCATTACTTTCTTAGCGACTTTTTGGCGTTTGTGCTTCATGATTCAGGTCAGTGATGTAATTATTAATTAGCGAAAACAACGTGTGAATGTAGAAACCGGAAGTTGTCTTTGAGGTCAAGGTCATCACCTGTAGCTTCCCTAGCCCTATCATCTCTCTCCCCGCTCTATTTATATTCCATTTCTTTCAAACAAACCTTTCGGGAGACCATTCTGATTATTTATTTATTTATTTATCTAATTTATTGTCTCGTCTATTGAAATACAAAGATTTTGTATAAAAAGTCGAGATGGGACATTTTCCGGTTCCGTTATCGGATCTCCTTTGTGCATCGTTTGGTATATTCTTGGCTCAGCGGTGGGTAAACAGAGCATAAGTTTTGTGATAATCTGCACTCACGGTTGGTGCAAAAACTACGGAAATGTCTGCAAAAGGAGATGATGTAGAACCTGGCATAAATTTCTTGTATCAAACAATGAGTAAGTATATAGTTATTAATTACACTAACGGTAAAAACACTATGCAACCATCATCCCCATGTCACCCATCATCCCATGTGATTGGCTATTTTAAGGCGTGATTTTGAGGTTCCACGGTGTTCAGCTCAAGCACACCATCCCCTACAATCAATTGACCACTCTCAACCATTCTCAACACTCTGAACTCCAACCACCTCCAATTACCACAACACCCCAAAAATTGCAAAATCGCTTCAACTGTTTTTGAGACATTAGTAAAACATGTTTAGCAACAAAATGATTCTAGTGACCTTGACCATTGCGTTAGAGAAAGTATGATAGCATGGGAGGCAGGCCGCTAATCTAGGTAATGTTCCTATGAAGCTTGGTAAAAATCCGTTGTTCTTGAAATTGACCAACAAATAGACAGACTGACAAACCGAACATCTCATCAACCAACATTTGCTTCGTTCTGATTCCCAACAATTTCAAAGTGTTTCTAGATCATTCTGGAAATACAAAAACAAACAATACAAAAATGATATGAATAAAACTATCCTATCCTATCCTATCCCATAACTTGGAGGTCATAGGGGCACCACAGATGATTGTTTAACCAACGTACTCCATCTTTCCCTGTCCTCAGCAACCCGGATTGTTTCGCTCAGTGTCAAACCAGTCCATTCTCGAATGTTGTCCTCCCACCTCTTTTTCGGTCTCCATCTTCTTCTACCTCCTTGCACTGTGCCTTGCAGGATGGTCTTTGCAAGACTTGATCTGGTGACGTGGCCATACCATCGGAGTTTACGTTTCTTCACCACTGTGAGCAGGTCATCGTGTTGTCCAATGGCTTGTGTGATGGTCTGTCGGACTTCGTCGTTAGTGATGTGCTGCAGCTGGGTATAGGAAATGCCCAGAAGTCTTCTGTAGCACCTCATCTCCATGCTTTGTATTCTTCATTGGAGATCTGCTGTGAGGGTCCATGTTTCGCAAGCATATAGGAAGATGGAGATGACAAGGGAGCGCAGCAGCCTCACCTTTGAATGTAGACTGATGGTCCCATCTTTCCAAACTTTGATGAATAAAACTAAAGGTTGAAAAAGCATCAACCTTCAATATCCCTACCCCTTCCCCCCTTCCTTCCCCCCATCCTTCCCCCCATCTCTCTCTCTCTTTCTTTCTTTCTCTCTCTCACACACAAACATGTAATACTGTATTAAAATTGATCCTCTGTCAATATCAGTTGCAATTGTTTTGAATTTAATAGTACATGTTACAATACATAGATTTTTTTTCATTTCAGTGCAAAGAGATCCCCATAAGAGACGAGTAAAGCTGGTTCAAAAGCATCTCCAGCAAGTGAACTTTGACCTCGGCGACAGCGATGAGGACAGTGACTTTGACATTGATAGACATCAAAGTAAGATCTGTACATTAAATGAATGGAAGAACAAATTATTTATTGAACAAATCATCAGGGTTTTATAAAATAATAACAGTGCCTCGATTTATATTATATAATGCTATTATTTCACAAAAAAGTTATCCAAGACGTATATTGCAAATTTAGTACACATTTTAGGAAATTTGTAAATTTCCTTGTTTTCCTATCCAGTAATTCGAAAGTTGTTGGGGCACCACAGATGATCGTTTAACCAGCATACTCCATCTTTCTCTGTCCTCAGCAACCCTCATGGCTTCGCTCAGTGTCAAGCCAGTATATATATATATATATATATATATATATATATATATATATATATATATATATATATATATATATATATATATATATATATATATTTCAGGCAGAGTTTTTGGACCTCACAAGCACCCATAGGAAGTTGAAAATTCTTGCTTTCACTTTCAGCACCCTTGAGTGTTTCACGAATTATATTCTCATTGAATTGCACCCTCACAATTGTTCTTCCTCAGATTCTGAAAGCGAGGAGATCGGGGAAGAGGAAGAGGAGGAGATGATTGAACTTGGTGCAGAGGCTGCTGGCATGAACATCAGTTCTGCGAAGAACTTGCATAACGTTGGTGACTCGAATGGGGATGACGACGACGATGATGATGATGGCAGTGTCGAGGACAGCGAAGATGATGGAAGTGATGATGATGAAGAAGAAGATGATGAAGATAATGAAGAGGATATGAGTGAAGATGAAGACGATAGTGAAGATGGCGGAATGACACAGAAGTCAAAACCCAAAGGTTGGTCTTTTGTTTATATTTTCTTCTTATCGCTTGTTTCTCTTGTTACAAAATGACATCTCTTGAGCTGGTAAAACGCTTTATAAGAGCAATCATTAAATAAAACATAAAGAGTGCATATTGAAATGTATCCTACTCCATACAATTTTTTAATTCATTCATTCATTCTTGTTAATTTATCCATGCCTTTCTTTAAAAGTGAATGTGCATGCCCCCGATTCTCCTGTGATGTTATGTGTGCATGTTGAATGGAAACTCCATTGTTTGGTGCATACTGGTAACGCTCACGCTCAGTCTCAGACAAACAGACGTCTTCGTTGGTCTGGTTGATTTTATTAGCAGACAGCGAGAGAAAGAGGTGAAAACTGTGGGCAAAACAAGAAAACACAAATAAGCCCTACAGAATCACAACCTTACTACTACAATCTTACTTATAAGCTGAACAGAGAACGAGAGTAGATCGAATGAAAAGAGAAAGGGAGAAAGAAAGAAAAGAAAGAAAGAAAGAAACGCTGAAAGAACAACAGAGACACATGGAATGAGAAATAAGGCGAAGAATAGCAGAGACAGAAACAACAGTAAACAGGGCGAGAAAGGGGAAGAGAGAGAGAGAGAGAAACGAACAGACAGACAGACAGACAGACGGGCAATCGAAAGAGAGAAGCAGACAAACCAATAAAAGAAAAGGAAGACAGACACAGAGGGAGTGAAAGAGACAGAAGGAAAAGTGCACAACATTATCACTTACTAAACAAACAACTAAACTCCTTTAAATTCCAATACACTAAGAAATTAACACAAATTATAACCAAGCGAAAATCAATGCATAAATTATCACCAAAAAGCTTTTCCAAACTCAAAATTACTTTCCTTAAACTGTAAACTTACTGAGACCAACTCAAACTCATTAATAAGAATATATGAAAACCAAAGGAAAATCAATTCGCTTAATAACTTCTGACAGTTGACATTTCAGACTAAGTTACTAAGTTATGAGACAAACACAAGACAAAAATAATGCCACGTACCGTATTCCAGATTCAACCTAATCACACAAAATCGCAGAAAAATGGACAGCTCTGCAAAAAGCAAACTTTATCCGTTGAAAGACTGAGGACGACAAACTAAATTTCAAAATCGATTTACATCGTCACCTCTTGACTCACAAAATTCTCCTCAATACATGAGTGATGACTCACGATATGTAAACAAAACACGAAAAGCATACGCAAAATTAAGTTCAGAAGAAAAAATCAAATTACAACTTTACGAGACTGCTTGATCAAGACAGAACTCACAAAGGGAGACAAAAAGGATTGGTGCACGTAAAACGCGATAATCTCCTCCCACCTATGCCCTCTGCGCAGCAGGCACAAGAAAAGAAGAAATCATGCAAACGAAACAAAAAAAAAACAACGGAAAGCAACGGACTAAAGAAATAAAGCTACAACAACAACATGACCACTTGCAATAAAACACTCGAAAAATCGTACGATCCAACACACACAAAAGTAATACAAGAATCGATTTAGAAAAAACTGCGCTGGCAGGCACACTCCCACCTCAAATTATTTTATGATTTGAACACAAAAATAGTAGAGACAAAAAATCAAAGTAATTCACTCTTTCGCTTGAACCATTTCAAAAAGTTTACCTTAAATTTATGTAATATGTATTAAATGAAAAGAGATCAAAACTATGAATCTCAAAATCCAACAAAAAAACAACATAACTATGCACAAAGGGATTGATTAACGTATCAATCAACACTCTCTTGCAACATCAAAATTATCTGGATGGTTCCTGAAGCCTTTCTAAACACATTGTACATTTGTCTTCGTCCATACAAGCAAAAAGGACCGTAACTGTCACTTTTCAACAACACAATCATCTTGTGTACGGGTCTGGTCTTCATTTTTCAACAGCACAATCAGCTTGTGCACGGGTCTGGTCAGCCATCATCTTTGAAGGGCAGAGGCATTTCGTAATGTCCTTCATCGTTCACATGTATGTTCCTTTCCAGTATTTCTCGAAATTTTATGTTGTCTTGTGAGATCAATTTGACATCAACGTCGATCAAGTCCCTCCCCATCATTTCGAGAAAGTCGTTGGCAGTTGCTTCTTTTACCCTTGTCCGATACACGTGAGCTACTGTTTCAACTTCCTCCTGATTGGAAACTTCCTTTAAAATGACGTGGTGAGAGTTTCCGAAACTATCGAACGAGTCAATTTCACAACAGCCTCCGATGACGCCCCATCCCAGTCTAGTCTCGATCGCAAAAGGTTGGGTTGCTTCACCCTGTATGACTTGTTTTGGCATGAGGGCTTCTGAACAGTTGTAGCCGATTAACAGTCCAACAGGGCAATCTTGTTTGTGGGGCATGACTTGGTGCAGATGTTTCAAATGAGGATACTGCAGCACGGTGTCCTTGGTGGGGATATTGGCGTCATTGTATGAGATGTCTTCTCTGGTGTACGCTGAAGGCAATTTGATCGACTCGTTTGAAAAGATCCCCCTGATTTTGAGATTGGGGACTCTTTTGCAGCTGATGGATGCCCTATCATCTGTCATGGTTGTGAGTACTAGATTTGCGGTTTGAAATGGAGCTTTCAGCTCTTCTACAACAGAGTTAACGACGAACGTGGTGTCAGACATTGTGTCCAAAAGCGCATACACCAACATTTCTTTATTTGGATTTGAAACACTGGATACATATACTGGAAGAACCATAGACGTCATAGGTTTTCTCTTATCAGAATGTATCCGATAAGATGTTGAAGTCGGAAGTGAAGCGTTTTGACCGAGTTGTTCTGTTTCATTTTCACGTCTTTGAATAGCGTGTTGAGATCCAGAAGTAATGTGTGCTCCTGAAGAGTCTCTATGGTTTCCGTTTCTCGCAAGCTGAATTCCTTTTCCAAAGCGGAAGTTTTCGTCATGAAGGCATGTTGCATGTTTTTTCTGGCACTTAGTGCAATTTAGTCGTTCCTTGCAGTCCTTGACTCGATGTTCTGACGACTTTAAGCAACCAAAGCACAGCCCTTGTTTCATTATGAAATCTCTTCTTTCGTTCCATGGTTTCTTCATAAAATCTCTGCATTCAGAAATGTCATGATTCAGTCTTTTGCAGAAAGAACACGTGCTTGGTTCCTGATTGGACTGGTAGGAATTTCCTTTCTGAGGGTCTGTTTCAATTTCAGCGGCGCTTAAATCTTGTTTGGAGCAACGAGCACACACCGACATTGTCACTCTTGGCTTACTGCTGTGCTGAAACTTGAAGTTTTCCATCTGAGCCTCTGGAGAGTTTGCAAAAGGCGAAGTGCCAAAAACGGGATCACTGACTATTTCAGCTTCGTCGTTGATGAAATTCGTGAACTCTCTGAACAATGGGTACCGTTGTTTGTCTCGTTTGGTTGTGGCTACGTATCTGTTCCAGCGATGTGAGATCCAATCAGGAAGTTTATCAACCAGCTTCTTTATCTGATGGATATCATCCAGAATGGCTAGACCACCCACCTCTTGGGAGGCGATCAAACACTGCTGCAGAAAGTCAGAGAAACTCCCGAGTCCGGAAACGTCTTTACTCTTGATGACCGGCCATTTGTCGAGTTTCGTTCTAAAAGCCTGTGAGACAGCATAAGAGTTTCCAAATCTCTTTTCCAACACCACTAAGGCATTCAGATAAGCAGACTCGTCTCGAAGAAGAAAGAACCCAGCAATAGCTTCCCTTGCGGAACCCCCGACGTATTTCTGAAGATACAGCATCTTCTCTTGCGGAGAGATGCCTCTACTCTCAATGAGAAAAGAGAACGAAGCCTTCCATGTGGGGTACAAGAGGTGATCTCCGGAAAATACCGATGGCTCGGGAGGAGGCAGCCGACTTAAGGCGATTGCAGCATTGAGGCTTTTGCTCATAGTTTCGACTTCAGATCCTGGTCTGGGCATGTCTGGCTCTGCTCGGTTTTCGTGTAGGTAAGGATATGCCGACCTTGACACAAAATTGTTTTGATACGCGCTTTGAGCGTTGGAGAGCGAAGTGGGTCTATATTTATTTTCCTGATGTGAACTGTTCTGAGTCTGAGGGACGAAACTATACGTTACATCAGGATCTTTAGGGGAGAATGAAGGTGCCATAGCTCTTAGAGAGGAATGCACAGAGATCATTGGATTTCCTATTTTTCCCGGATTGTCACTTGAAGAGACGAGTGTACCAAAATCTTGCATGTACTTTGAGGTCACAGTCACACCAGCTGTGGTGCTTTGGTTTCTCATGCTGTCAATGGAAGGCAAAGGGTGTCCAATATTTAGCATGGTTTGGTTGAAGCTCCTAGTAACACCAGCTGAGATAACCTGGCTCTGAGCTGAGCCGATGGCTGCGTCCGAAGACACGTCTGGACCCACCTTTGATTTAAGAACGTCGCTGAAATGAGTAAGCTCCTCTCCGATGACAGCTCTGACGGAACTGACGTCTTGGTTGATCAGGTCCAGCAATTTTGTTGTAGAGTCTGAATGTTTCAACTTGGAAGGTGCTGCCAGTCCAAACAAGTGTTGATCAAAAGAGACCGAAGCCGCGACTGTGTTTGTAGGCAGAAAGAACCTAGATCGTCGTGACGAGCTTTCTGATCCATCGTCAAGGGCATTTACTCTCGCTTCTTCTGCTTTGAGGTTGGTCAATTTCTGTGTGTGTTCCAGTTGTCGTTTTAGTTTATCTTTCTCCATCTCCAACTCAATTTCTGCCTGGAGATTCTTTAGTCTAGCTCGACGCTCTGCTTCCCTTGCCCTTAACTTCAGTTGTTGTTCTTCTTCTTGCATTTCTTCTTCTAATAGCGATTCTTCTACTTCTTTCTTTGCTTTTAACAGTTTTGTTCTAGTTTCAAGTTCCAACATCTGTGATTTCATTTGATCTTCTTTCGCCCCTTCTTCTAGTTTCACTTTCATGGCAGCCACATTTGCTATGGCACATCGCCGAGCAGAAGACGCCTTTGATGTAGTGGAAGACACAGTATCCTTTCCTTTGGACGCTGTAGACCTAGAGAGTTGTTCGATTCTTTCATCTGTCCTTCTTTTGGTGTGAGAGACGATGTCGCTGATAGCTTGATGAGAGGAGGTGGTTACCTCAGTGAGAGCGGCAGCCAGAATTTGTTGGGGATCTAGCTCCATTATCTCATTTACAACAGTACAAATGTCTTTCAGTCTAATACTGATGTCTTCCTTGAGAGCTAGTAGAATTTCTTCATTTATAGGGTCCTCCGACAGCTCACTTCTGACTGTAGCTAGAACTCCCTTTAACACTGTAAGTTGGCGAAGGTACTCAGTCTTTTTTCTGTCAATATGATAATTTTTACCCTTTTCTGTAAGTTTCCTAACTCTTTTTCCTTCGATTATTTCTTCGACCATTAGCCCTTCTTCGTCTGAATCACTCATTTTCTTGGATGAGTGTTACCTAAGAAGTCAATGTACAGTCCTTAACTCTTTGTTTCACTTCCTTAATACGATTCTAACGCCAGTAGAATCGGTGTCTTTCGTTCCGTTTCCTTTTTTTCTGGAGGAGCGTACTTCTGGTCCTGTTCCTATGTGACTGGTCCGCTGCAGACTTCTGTAGGCCGAACCAAATCACTCTTCTCACCTTGCATATTTCTAGTGCGTGGTAGAGAAACTTTGTAGACCGAAGAAGCTCCACGAAGTAAGGACGTGGCGTTACAAGGTCTCAGAGGGTCGTCCTGGTTTACTCCAAGACCCTAGCCCTGTAAGCCGTAGGCTCTGACGGAGATGGAGTGCTGACGACCGCATCCCACGACGACGTTGCCCAGGCCTTAGCGTAGTGCACCACTGGAGGTCTCCGTGGTTACGTTTTCACTGTGCATGCCCCCGATTCTCCTGTGATGTTATGTGTGCATGTTGAATGGAAACCCCATTGTTTGGTGCATACTGGTAACGCTCACGCTCAGTCTCAGACAAACAGACGTCTTCGTTGGTCTGGTTGATTTTATTAGCAGACAGCGAGAGAAAGAAGTGAAAACTGTGGGCAAAACAAGAAAACACAAATAAGCCCTACAGAATCACAACCTTACTACTACAATCTTACTTATAAGCTGAACAGAGAACGAGAGTAGATCGAATGAAAAGAGAAAGGGAGAAAGAAAGAAAAGAAAGAAAGAAAGAAACGCTGAAAGAACAACAGAGACACATGGAATGAGAAATAAGGCGAAGAATAGCAGAGACAGAAACAACAGTAAACAGGGCGAGAAAGGGGAAGAGAGAGAGAGAGAGAGAGAGAGAGAGAGAGAGAGAGAGAGAGAGAGAGAGAGAGAGAGAGAGAGAGAGAGAGAGAGAAAAACGAACAGACAGACAGACAGACGGGCAATCGAAAGAGAGAAGCAGACAAACCAATAAAAGAAAAGGAAGACAGACACAAAGGGAGTGAAAGAGACAGAAGGAAAAGTGCACAACATTATCACTTACTAAACAAACAACTAAACTCCTTTAAATTCCAATACACTAAGAAATTAACACAAATTATAACCAAGCGAAAATCAATGCATAAATTATCACCAAAAAGCTTTTCCAAACACAAAATTACTTTCCTTAAACTGTAAACTTACTGAGACCAACTCAAACTCATTAATAAGAATATATGAAAACCAAAGGAAAATCAATTCGCTTAATAACTTCTGACAGTTGACATTTCAGACTAAGTTACTAAGTTATGAGACAAACACAAGACAAAAATAATGCCACGTACCGTATTCCAGATTCAACCTAATCACACAAAATCGCAGAAAAATGGACAGCTCTGCAAAAAACAAACTTTATCCGTTGAAAGACTGAGGACGACAAACTAAATTTCAAAATCGATTTACATCGTCACCTCTTGACTCACAAAATTCTCCTCAATACATGAGTGATGACTCACGATATGTAAACAAAACACGAAAAGCATACGCAAAATTAAGTTCAGAAGAAAAAATCAAATTACAACTTTACGAGACTGCTTGATCAAGACAGAACTCACAAAGGGAGACAAAAAGGATTGGTGCACGTAAAACGCGATAATCTCCTCCCACCTATGCCCTCTGCGCAGCAGGCACAAGAAAAGAAGAAATCATGCAAACGAAACAAAAAAAAAACAACGGAAAGCAACGGACTAAAGAAATAAAGCTACAACAACAACATGACCACTTGCAATAAAACACTCGAAAAATCGTACGATCCAACACACACAAAAGTAATACAAGAATCGATTTAGAAAAAACTGCGCCGGCAGGCACAGTGAACGTTCCCTGATGTAATAGCATTGCTGTTATTATAATTAATTAATTTTATGTATTTATTTATTTTAACTATACACAGGTCTTGGTGGATTTTTTGATGGAATGGATTCATCGGACGAAGATGACGAAGACTACATCCCCCAGAAGAAGAAGATGAAGAAATCGGCAGCAGCTAAGTTGGCAAAGTCAAAATCATCTGAGGTGCGTTCAGCTATAGTTTGCAAACTATCCAGCACTTATATATTGACTCACATACATTTATTTCTTATTTGTCAAATGCTTCCAAGCTACTAAATTTTAAGGGCCATTCACTCGATGGGCAGTAATTTTTTTCCTCACGCTCATTTCTTTTCTGCTTAACAGGTGGCATTTCTCTTTTCAGGATTCAGTGACTGTTGCTGTTTTTCATCATTTTGGAGATACAAGTGTGTATAGTGATTGGTTAAGAAATTGTGAAAGTGTCGTCTGATTTAGTCGTGTGCAATGTATGTTTGTGCTTTCTGCCACTAAATATAAGAGAAAAGACGTAACGATAGTATGATGATGATAGCGAAGACGACTATGATGATGATGATGGTGAAGATGATGATGATGTTAACGATGATGATTATAAGAGTGATGAATATAAATTATGGTCTGACAATAAGAGCACATTGCTAGTTTCCTACTTTCAGTGTTGAAAGCTTTGTTTTTTGTTATTTCAGTTTTCTAAGGTATCCAGCCCTGCTGCCAGCTACATAGCACCTTCCGAACCAGAACCCAAACAATCCATGGGGCGAATCAAAGTGCTCATCTGTGCTTCCTGTCTCTCGGACAAACTGTAAGAAGACTTCTTTCATAGTGGTAGGGTGGAGTTTGGGGTGGGGGGAGTTGGTCTTATTTCCCTCTTGGCCTTGGTGATGCTGTGCTGCAGACCCATGGATACTACATCAAAGTGCTTTTCTGGACTTTCTTTCACTCCAACAAAAGATGAACTATCCATTTTTTTATGTTATTTTTTTTTCCAATACAGTGTATTTGTTACACCCCAAATGTGGATTCAGCTCTGAAGGGTTTGCTAATTTTTATCATCAAGAGCTTGCACCTGGTAAGCAGCATATCATTTTTAACTTTCTCGCTAAAAAAAACCTACTTTCCCACTAAAAAATGTGAACAATTGACCAATCAAATCCGCTGTAATATATCGTATTAGAGTGTGACATCAAAATTCCAAACACGCGTTCCACAGGCTACTACGCAGATCAAAGTAAACATGGTTCGGTGCCGATGATCAAGTTGTGCTGTTTTATGCTTACAGCTTTAAACTTACAGCCGGGCAAGTGATTTTCATGATTTGTCTTTCCCGGGAACTTTTTTACTTGCCCCGTGAACCGGGAAATGGAATTTGGCAGTCCCAGCCGTGTAACTTGAGTTGGTAGCCCGTTCACTCAATAACAAGACAAGAGTTGTTGTTATAAAGGTTTTACAACTTTATTCAGCAAAACAGCATCAACGGAACTAAAAATGAAACGCACAGACAGCGCCTAAATTATACCATCTGTACAGTGTAGAAAGCTTTAGAACATTCCAGAATGAATGTAATCAATAACCAATCAGAACTAAGATGGTCACAGGTTTTCTGTGTTATGTCATGGAATATTCTACAGTATTCAAAGATTTGACTACTTGTTCCAAGATTAATCCCGAACCTTCCGTCAGTGGTAAACAAGCAATTCCAGACAGATCAGAATATAGCTACAACAACCTAAGAAAACAGAAAAACATTCTTCAGAGCTTTTTTTGGCAACAGCATAGAGCCAGAGCATAAAGCCATGAGGAAGAGGATAGGATAGAGCCATTAATCAAAGGTAAATAAATGCTATCAGTGCACACTTTGTGGGAAAAACACAATATTCACAATTATCCTGTGTTTCTCAATCGAAACTGTATTACAGAGCATAAAGCCTGGATTGGTGGTTCCAGTCCCCCTTACACTGGTTGGGGCTATAGTGCATAGGCAGTACAAGCCCAGGGTTTGGTGAGTGGTGTTGCCCTCTTACCCTGGGTTGTACTGTGCTGCATTGATTAAGCTAACCCTTGGGGGGTACAGTAGGCTGGAACAGTATGGTATATTTTATTCATTTTCGCTTTCAGTGGTGAAGAAGACGAGATCGTGGAGTGTGACAACTGCGGTATAACGGTGCATGAAGGTAAATTTGAGCTGTTGGTTTTCTTTGCGAGAATGAAACTGAGGGCATTTGTAAACACTTTTTTTGTAATTTTCATCAGACTGTTACATGAGATAGTACGATTATAACTGTTAATAGTTCGTAGGTTTTCCTTGTTATGTTATATAGTGAAAGTTTTTCTGCGTTCATGTAAGCACCTCGAGTTATGTTTAGATCAGGCGGGATAAACATTAATACAAATTATAAAGAATTGATTTGTTGACATTAGTTAGTTAAAGCCTTTGTGATAGAGGCCCACACAAAAAAGCTGTAGGTTGTGATCGTCTCGCCAAAGAGAGTGGGGCTGGAACTAAACCCCAGCACCCTGGACATTCTCTTATTGGATGTTCTCCTCCTCCTGGGAATAAGGGGAAAATAGGAAAGATCTGTCTCCCCTTCTCTCCTTTCCTTTAGGCATTTAATACATTAAAAGTTTCTCCTTTCTGGCCATCGCCAAAGTTTGAAGTCAGAAGCTGTGACGCCATACTGGAAAAGTGCGTTGAAGTATAGGCACCGCATTAGATGGCCTTCCAAACATGCAGGAGAGGTTGTAAAGAAAACATGTAAATTGTTTTCTTAAAAAACTCCACAACCAAAAATATTTAAATTTGGTAAAAAAATTTTTTTAAAGTTATGAAGAAAATAAAAACGTTTGTATCAGTAAATGATACACAATTTTTTTGGGGGGGGTCTGATTTCAGGATGTTACGGCTTAATAGGTGACGCCCAGTCCCAAGCCAGCACAGAGTCATCAGCAAGCACTGAGCCCTGGTTCTGCGATCCTTGCAAAGCAGGTGTAGTACCTGTGAGTATAGTCAAATCACATAGGAGTACAGTACATATCACAATCCAGCCATGGTAGCCAAACCTGATGAAGCTTGCACCCTATCAATTCTCAGCAGAAACACTGTTGAACTTTGACTGTATTATGATTTTTTAAAATTTGTATAGTGAACTGTCATGAAGTAGTAGTGAATGAATACAAATATATTTAAGCAATAAATGTTTACACAGAAAAAGCATGATAAAAGGTATCCATCTCCAGCAGTAGTCTAGGGCATCAGACAATGTGTACAAACCAGCTGTTGGCACCTTGAGTAGTAGGAGTGAGATCCTGTTGTGGGCCAGTATCTTGAGCAGCTCTTAGTGCTGGCTAGATAAGAACAGTTATTTATTTTGTTGGTTTACTTTCTCTTTGTCCCAGCAGCACTGTGAGCTGTGCCCGAATTCTGGGGGCCTGTTCAAAGAGACGGACACTGGGAAGTGGGTCCACCTCATATGCTCTCTGTACATCCCTGACATCATGTTTGCTGATGTTGACAAGGTGGACACCCCCACCTTGCTGGAAATGAACTACTCCAAATGGGGGTCCAAGGTCAGTCGTAAGGAATGTTTCCAACAGCATGGCCTGGCGTGGGAGGTGGAGGGTATGTGACGCTCATTCATGTCCTAGAAGGGCGAGTGGCGCCTACACAAATACAACCAGCACGCACTAGGTCCCTTATCCCAATCCCTGGTCGCCCAGGATTGTGCTCAATCATCTGGGCATCAGACTATGTGCTCAAAGGTTGCACTTGGGCTCCTCTGGCGGCTTGAGTTAGATCCTGTATCGACCAGTGTCTTGAGCAGTTCTTGAGCTGGAAAAGCGCTATGTAACAGTGATGTAGTGAAGTGACGAAGAGGAATATCCCCCCCCGCACCTTCCCCTTTTCATAGACAGTTATATTACACCCCACTTGCCTAACAATTTTTCATCACAAATGAACTTTTGCCTGGGATTTATTTATTATTGTGCAATGCAGTGAACTTTTACAATGTCCGCTAGAGACTGGAAGTTTTTATTTGGAGAAAACTGAGTTTTTTGGTGTAAGTATACATACTTTGGTCAAATGTAAATGCTGCATACTCTCTCTCCCATCCTGTCTCCACACTACATGGTCCTTCACTACTCATGTTATCTTGGAGTTTCTGTAGGTTTGTGTACAGTTATGGTTTTGCAGGGAGGCGCTGTGGGAATCCTTTTTGTGTGTCAGTGTCAGAGTATGACAGTTACGTATTTTTATTTTCTTTGCAGGAATGCTCAATCTGTGACGATCCACACTTCAGTCGCACTGGTGTTTGTATTTCTTGTGACGCTGGCATGTGCAGATCCTACTTTCATGTCACCTGGTATGTATTTATATGTCTGTCTGTCTGTCTGTCTGTCTGTCTGTCTCTCTCTTTCTCTCTTTCTCTCTCTCTCTCTCTCTCTAACACTTCTTAGAGTTTGCTGCTTTTCAGACGCCTGATGGATGACTTTTTTTTGCACACACATCTCTTGTCTGGCCTGGTGTACTGGTGACCTGGTGTCTATTTTCACAGAATGCTTCCACTACTATTTCTCATGACCTGCAGACAAATGTCAGTGTCATATGTGTCAAAGTTGTTGACTGGCCAGTGAACATTGTGGCAGGCTATAGCTGTGGCTAGGTCACGAGTGCAGAAGGCGAGTTGAACGTTCTGGCTCTCAGCAAAGTTATCAAATATTGACAAGGGAAAGTTTGAAGAAATCAGTTTTTTGATAATGTTTCCTTTATGTTTATAATTAATCCATTATTACTTTGTAACGTAGCATTGTTTCATTTGTGTAATGTAATGTATTTTTTCTTCTTTCTTAGCGCACAAAAGGAGGGCTTGGCGAATGAAGAGTACTTGGTTAGTGTGGCTTTTGCATTGCTCTCTCTCTTTCTGCCTTCGTCTATCTTTTTTCTGTCTATGTCTCAATTCAGATTAAGATCTGTAAGCAAGCTTTACTCATCACTTTTTGTCTTTTGGCTGAACGTTGTTTTTTTAATATAATGAAATAATGTATGCTACGCAGTGCATTTTTCAACATCAGACTCGAAGCACAGTGATCTGTAACCAACATCATTGCCGTTTGTGACATGTGATGCAGGAGGGGCCGGATCCTTTCTATGCGTACTGCAAGCAACATGTGGACAAAATGGCCATGAAAATACGACGTCGCAACTGGATGGCAATTCAGTCCCACATGCGTTCCTTTGTTTCCGGTGCTCAGGATGATGAGCTGGAGAGGGTACAAGAACACTCGGTGTATTCCTTTGCTTTCTCTCTTCTTCCTAATGTTATTGTTCGTTCTTTTCATGTGTCTTTCTCTTGTCTTATCTGCCTGGTCTGAACTATCTAGTTTTGTTTGTCTTATCTTGTCTTCTTCTCTTTTGCTTTCTTATATTATCGAATGTGCTCTAGTTTTTTTTTCTCCTCTTCTTTCCTTTGCTTTCTCTTGTCTTTGTTGCCTAGTCTGTCTGTTTTTGTTTGTTTTATCTGCTGTTCTCTTTTGCTCTGCAAATTTCTCTGTCTGTCCCAACCTTCTCTCTCTCCCTCTCTCTCTCTCTCTCTCTTTCTCTCTCTCTGTCTGTCTGTCTCTCTCTCTCTCTCTCTCTCTCTCTCTCTCTCTCTCTCTCTCTCTCTCTCTCTCTCTCTCTCTCTCTCTTAATTTTACCATATAATTTATGGAATAACCACTCACTTACTTGGCATACAATCCTGTAATTGTTAATTATGGAAGCTCTCTGCCTAGCAGGATTGTACGTTTTGATTCCATCAGATCTAATTATTTCTCCACCTGATCAAACAAACACCATGGCCAATCAAAACATGTTTTTTCAAGTACACACCTCCAAAATGACAACCCTTGTTAGTACTTCACCATTCAAGGATATAAATAAGTCATTTTCATATCCGATGACCAGCCATCCTATGAGAGATTCCAACTGATAGAGTGAATTGTCCATTTCTAAGTCATTGGTTTATTGCTTGTATTGTTATTGTAAATACTATTATCGTGTGCACATATATGCCATTAATTAGTGTTGGTATACTGTACATATAATTATGTTATTATTGTTGCTTGGATCTGTTGCAGTTGCGATTCGAAAGAAAGTTGAGACGACATCGTGAAAAGTACAATGTCTTTAGAAACACGCGAACCCCATCTACTGGTAAGGTTCCATTATTGTTATTATTAAATCCCTTCTGTTACTCTAATCACTTGCAGCATCATTAGATGCTATAGCAGAAAAATGGCGAGGGTCACTGGAATTTCTGTTTAAAGGGTGCATTGTTTGTATTCTTTATTGGAATTTCTGTTTAAAGGGTGCATTGTTAGTATTCTTTATTATTGTTATATCTTTATATACCAGTATTACCTCCTTATTTACCTTGTTGCACAGTGCCTAAAGAAAAACTGGTGCGGCATCTTCACACCAGCCCTCATGCCGTACGAGCCTTCATGAGGAAAGCTGAGCTGATGGGGGTTGTAACCCATGTAAGTAATCACTACTTATTATTATCACTGTTTATGAAGGACTGAACCAATGGACTTTTGTTGCATTTTACGCACCAAAACAGTATTTGTGGAAGTTTTTCAAAACAGAATGGTGATCAGCTTCTTGCAGGGAGAGGGGCCAAAGCATGTAGAACTTGGCATGTTGGTTGTGACTCAAAGAAGAAAGAATCTGGGAATTGGTTGCATTAACTTCAGCCTGCTGTTTGACAAGGTTGAATAGTTGTCAGCCTAACTTACTCAAGCATGTAGGTGGTTCCATAACAAGATTTTGGTTGCTGTGTTGTTCAGGTGGAGCAGTCACACTTGGAGAAAATGGAAGCCAAGAAGAAGACGCACATCACTCCAGCCTTGTGTGCTGAGTTTGTGCAGTTTTATTTTGGTGAGTTAGAACAAAAATGTACGGTGGAGTTTGGGGGGTCCTGGGGCTGGGGGTTGGATGAGGAATATGACTATGAGGGCAAATATAAATCAATTTATTGTTCTTATTATGATACACAAGAAGTTTTGTTTTGTTTTGTGATGAACATTAGAAATATGAAATAAAATGACGTTGAAGAAGACTTGTATTAGCTATTGTAGGATTTTGTATTTACTGTTGGGCACTTCTGGTGTTAAAAAATATCAGACTGATCTTAACGGACACCACATTGTCTTTGAAAGATAAATAGTTCTGGATGGTTTTGATCACAGTTTGTTGTGTTGTAACATCGCTCAGGCCTGACTTTTATTGCGCTTGTATTTTAACAATCTTCTTTAAAAATAAATATTTAAACACACTTTAAATGTAAAAAAACAATTTTGGGGTTTATTTTCAAATTGACCATCTTTTTTTTTTGGGTTTTGATATTAACATATGACCTTGACTTTGTCTCTGAAGGTCGCAACACCAAGATAGAGCAGCTGCATAGCCAGATGAAGGAGCAGATGCTGCAGAATGCCAAGCTGCGTGACCAAGAGAAGATTCTCCGCATTCAGTACGACCAAGTCTCCAGCGAGCTGGCTCAGGAAAGGGAGAACACTGCCAAGACGCGCAGCAAAGGGGAAAGACTATGGAACATCATGGCTGACATTGGTGGAAAGGTTGGTTTTGGTGTTTTGTTCCTGGTTGTAGACGTAAGAATCTGTTTTATAATAAATTTGATGTGACATTCGTGCCATCTTAAACTGTCATAAGTTACAGAGTTGTTTTTTTAAAACAAGTTTTTGTCTATTCTATTCACATTATATAATAGAGGAATAATAATCTACATCTGAATCTAATTCAGACCTGCCTACCCTTTACGGAATTTTACCTTCTAATACGGGAGTACGAAATTTTATGCAAAATTACGGAGAAAACGATCGAAAAACTACGCAATTTTTAGAGCCGTGTAAACTTGTTAAATTGTTGTCTGCTAGGCCTAGAAGCCGATCGAGTAACCGCCCTTGCATGAGAGCAAGTGTTTCGAGAGTTGCGATTGGACGTCGTGAACCAATGAACATGCTCGAACGTTACAAGCTTAGATTGTCGCGCTGGTCTTGAGTGAAAATGGCGAGTGGAGAAAGTTCTAATCGGGCTAAAGTTGCACGTTTACATGAGACAGACCACGAATCAGAAGAATCTGCGTGTGTAGAGATTGCTCAAGTACAGAAGAAGAAGAAAAAGCTGCAGTTGCAAGTATTTCGTTCGGATTACACGAGGACTTGGCCTTGTCTTGTGGCTTCAAAAAACGTGGCCCAGAATAAAATTATACTGACATACTGTTCTGTGGGCGACTCTGACTTCTCAGTTGGGTATGGAGTAGCAAATGACTGTAAGCGGCTGGTCCCCAAATCTTGCCATGAAGACACCAGATATGTCAGGCAAGAAGAGCTGGACCATCTCAAATGTGCCTACTCCACGCAGCTGGCACAATATAAAGTTAAAAAAAAAAACGGCAAAATTTGTACAGGGTACAGTCTTTCCAGTGTGGTCGATTTCAACTGCAATTAAATGAACCTCACAATGTGCTATTGTTATTGGTAAAGTAAACGTATTTACAGTAACAAGTCCTTCTTTTGACAGCTGATGAAACTTTAAAAAAGAAAAAAAAGGCAAACTTTGAATTAATTTATGTGTAGTGCCTAGTCATGTGAATTAAACATCTTTATCATGAAAATTACATTTGAGTCAATCACCATGCCATGGTCTCTTATGATACTAATTAATCATTTTAAAATCTGTTTGATATTGTTTCCTTCTTTTGCTATCCTTTTAAAAACTGTTTTTGTGTGCTTTTTAAGTAGTAAACGTGCGTGAATTTATTCATACCTTGGTTATTCAGCAACACCGCGTTTCCTCATGACTGTAGAATTACTGAAGGAAAATGCAAAATTACTGAAATTCACAGGGAAGACTACTGATCAGTAATGCATAAGGTAGGCAGGTCTGCTAATTGACCTATGTGCTTAAAAAAAAATGTCTTGAGTTCAGCCAACATTGCCAAGATTGAAGTTTTACAAGTTCCAAATAACTCCAAATTGGCGAGCGTTGTGGCCAAGTGGGCTAAGGCGGGACTAACTTGCCTTGTCCACAGGCCAGAAACCAATGGCGCCTGACAGGTGTGGGTTCGATCCTGCATCGGAGCGTTATGTTTCTCCGAATATTATTTACTTTCGACTCGGGCAACGTCTCGGGGGTTTTCTCCGGGTACTCCGGTTTGCTCCCCCAGCAAAATTTCAAAAATTTTAAAGAATTTCTAAATTTCAAAAATTACAACTAATGGTACTTTTGTTAGGTAGGTTGGGTTTGGGCGCGCCACAGGCTGCGACTACGCCTTTCACAGGGGAGGCGGCCCAGAATTTCCCGATAAAAAGGGACAATAAAGCATTAAAATCTGAAATCTGAAAATCTATAAATTTCCCTGTGATTTTTTTCTGAATTTTCAGGGTGTCACCATTCCAGAGCTGTTTCACCCTAAGAAGCGCCAGCGTTCCCCGTCCAAGAAAGATACGCCAATATCTCCTACCACTTTCATACACCAGTAAGTGGTTGAATCAGTGTAATATATCCTGCGAGAAGAAGAGAACTGTAAAGAGGGAGAAGTGTGTTTGGTATGAGGATTGTAAATATTTTTATAGGGCTGATTGAATTAGCTGAATATTTCTTCTTATATTGATTATCTGGATTGGGAATACTACGCCCCAGAAGCCTTTATTGGCGATTGTCATGTTATTGTTGAATGTTCCTTTATGTTTTGTTATGTTGTGTTATTTATTTATCTATTTTTTGTGTGTGTGCAGGTGTGGCATTTGCTTGCAGACGAATGACCAACACTTGTTGGCCAAATGCGACAGCTGCCATCTTCATTTTCACTTGGGTTGCCTCGACCCCCCTCTCTCTCGCATGCCCAAGAAGTCCAAAATATTTGTGTGGTAGGAAGAAATGATTGCTAGAATTTCTTTTGATGAGTAAAGCCAGATTTTGTATATATTTCTTGGAGTTAGTCAATTAGATACTTCCCCTTCCACCCCTCCTGTGCCAGAAAAATCCTAAATAGTCCAAAAGTCCAACAAACCATCACACAAGCCATTGGGACAGCACGATGACATGCTCACCAGTGGTGAAGAAAGAGAAACTCCGATGGTATGGCCATATCACACCATGCATCATAATAAGAATAATCTCCCTTTATGCATGAAAGATGAGCTTTCTGTTACTATAATTTCTTAAATGACCAATCAGGGAGTCAGTTGCTATCATCACACATGCAAAACAAAACATGAAGTTACTCTGAAACAAGCAAAGTGAGTGTAATTACTCTGAAACAAGCAAAGTGAAGTGTAAAGTAAAGTTGTTAACATCTTCATAAAACGTTCTTTCAACCAAAGATTTGAGTTGTTCTCAGATATTGAGCATTGAGCCTTTGTTATTGTTTGTATTGTCACTCTGATATTTTTAAACACTTTTTTTTTCTCTTTCAAGTGTCAAAAATAATAAACAAAGTTTTTTTGAGTACATCCCAATACACATTATCCAAGGGTTCAACCTTGCGCAATTTTTGCATTGTTCAACCTTGGGTTATTTTATGCCGAGGTCGATATCAGGTCAAGTCACCCAAGGTCAAGGTCACGTGTGGAAACCTTTTTGATAAATTTTGCTATTTTATTTACAACTGTTATTTAAGGTCATGAATCTCTTTCGTTCGAGTTTTCTTTGATTTTTGTGCCACTGTTCATTTTCATAATACACAATCTATATTTTAGGTAATTATTTCTTTTTTTTAAAAATTTACTTTTTTAATTTAATTTAATTAATTATGTTTTATTATTTTTTTTTGTGTTGCCTTAATGTTGTGGGTGATAATATTTTTGAGCTTAACTGTGTTACTGCGTAACAAAAGCTATTTTTATTTTTATTTGTTATTTATTTATTATTATTATTTTTTTTTATTATTATTATTATTATTATTTATTATTATTTATTTTTTCTTCTTGTTTTGTTTATTCTTGCTTTTCTCTGTTACTTTTGTTTTAGGAAGAGCAATACATTCTTCCCAATTCTTCCCAACACTAGATTTTGCGATTGTCAATCTCAGCTTCCGAGCTCCACCAAGCAGACATTGCTGCAAGTGTGTCAGAAGAGGCCTAAAGGTTTAATCAGCATGCTGCTTTGTGAATACTGGCTCTGTGCAGGGCTGAGCAACTCTGTCCGCTGTGTGTTCTACATATGAACAAACGCCAAAGATTGAGTCAGCGCTCTGTAACAGCCAAACTTTGGCTCTCCCTTTTTACCCCCGTTGGGGTGCCGGGGGTTTCAGTATAAATGGTATCCCCACTTTCTGGAAATTTAGTGCTTTAAATTCCCACTGTCGCTGTCTTTCTCATTTGCTCTTTCTCATTCCTGCTCTGTTCTATCAATCTGCTATACTATCGTCTTCTTCGCTAGACCAGTCTCCTACCTTTTTTCTTGAAAACTCTTCCGGGACAAAACTCCGTATTTGTGTATGAGGTCTGTTGGATCAGCTTGGGAATATTGGACGCTTTCTGCCAGGTGGTCACTAGGGCTTCCTATGATGTTATTATTTAGCAATGTAGGCATTTTATATGTATGTGTTTTGTTGATAATTTATAATGATGTTTGTATTCTATTTTGTTTTTGTAAACGGGGGTTCGATAAGTTGGGGTGAAGCCTCAGCCGTCCGTTGTGTGGGATGTCTTTATTGTAAAGTGACTGGCTGATGGAGAGCTTTCGGTTTTACCTCTAGGGTTGTTTCAGCAGATCTTTTATGCGGATCAGGGGTTGTCCGGTCCTGATTTGGCTCGGAAGAGTCCGCTGGACCTAAAGCAATAATAATGTAATGTAATGTAATGTTATATCTCCCTTTTTTCAATCAAGAATCCTGTTGTTCAATGGAAGGATGATTGGCGTGGTGTTTCAGGCACTGTTCTCAGTGTGGTGGTGGTTCGGCCAGTGATGCGTCAGAGGTCAGTGCTAGCGCCAGGCTGGTGGACGAGCCCAGACGACTGAGAGAAAACATCAAAGAGCCCATCAAGTTTAGACAGATCCAGCAAATGAGTGAAGAAGCTGCTAAAAAGGTGGCTTATTATTTGTGTTATTGATGATGGTGATACGATTTATCTAACATAGTTAGGACCGAAATACATATCAACAGTGGTGTGGTGGAGGTCTTTCATCTAAGATAGTGGGTTGGGAGCATAGTGATATAGCCTCATGAATGCTTGAACAAGACTGCATGAATACAGAACACTCATCTGTTTACACTGTTCAGACAGCATCAGGTTTGAAGATGTTCAGTTTGGTCCTTTAGTGCCTTGGGCTTTCAAGAATCTTTCATCAAGTGAGGTTGAACAACATATCGAGGATTGTCTATTTTTAAAAATGCTGTTGTATGTTGACTTGCCTTTGAAATATGACTGTTCAAGGTAATTAAATTGTATTTATATATTTATTTATTCGTGTATTCATTTTTTACCCCAAGCAGAACAAGAAACTAGCAGGAAAGGGAAAGAAGAAGAAGAAGAAACCTACAACCAGCTCCTCAACCCCGAAAACCGAAACCTCCAAGGCTGCGACCTCTGGGGTCAAAGGCAAAAGGTCATCGTCCCCAGTGGCAGGGCCTAGTCATCAGCCTGTATCACCTGGATCCGTCTCGTCGTCAACAAAAGGGGTGAAGAAAACGGTGACAAGCACAACCGAAACGGCACGGGTTTGTGTTTTGATGATGATGATGGCCATTTCAATGAATATGATGGTGGTGACAATGATGGTGGGTGGTCGTCATGATAATTATAATGATGAGGAGGAGGAGGAAGATGATGATGAACCACCTACCATCACTTGGGCTAGAAACTTGAGAAGCTGACAGTTGTGTGTGCATCTGTGTAATCAACATCTTCTGTTGGTGATGTGTTGACAGTGACTGGCAGATTTTTCTGTGAAAGAGACATTATTGTTCATTGTCATTCTTTTGATATACATCAGTTTGGTTGTCTATCTCTAAGGAGGCCAGCATTAGGTAATTACAGACCTGAAATAGAAATATCTACTCAATACATACATAGGAACAATGTTAAAAGGAGGTGGTTTTAAAAGGCCCTGGGGTGGTGTGTATGAACGCCCGTATCTCTTGCCTGTACGTAAATTTTAACCATAAAGTTACGAATGGGCAAATTGGCTCAAAAAACGTGTGCATGAGCATTCGTAAGTCTCCAGTTGTTCGTAAATTCGGTCGTAACTTTACGGGTGCTACCTCCTTGTTGTAGGTCTGTTCATAAGTAAGAATGCCCATAATTTCGTTCAAAAGCGCATGCGCCAGAGCAAACATGGCTTCCAACATGCTTGTTTATCAAGTCATGTTTCAAAGAACATTTTTACGAGAATGCGTGTTTAGGGATTGTTTGAAACCTTTTGATTATTGCGATGATCTAGAAATTCGATTGAAGTTTTGGTTTCAACGTGCCGACATCATTGATTTATGTGAAATTGTTAAAAACGCCCTAGAATTTTTCGTAGTTGTTCGCTACAAAATACATTAAACAACTAAACTCTATGGCGTTTATTTATCGGCATCATAGCATCAAATGTAGCTGAATCACTTTTTCTCGAGCTAGAAGACGGGAGATCGAAAAACTAAAATTACAGCCGCGGTCTAATAAATCAAACTAGCCCTGCTTTTCTTCCACATTGCGTAGCTCAGACTGACCGAGGCCTACGTCATTAGCCTACCTATTACGCGAGCGGTGACTTAACGTTGCTGGCCCTACAATCTTATGGTGGGGAGGTGAGGTACGTATGTATTTTCAAAGCTCTGACTGGCTAAAATAAAATGCAGAGGGTAATCCTCGATGCGGGCTAAAAATATCACGCTAAGGCACATTTATCTATCGCTTGTAGCTACGGGCAGTGCTACGGGCACTCATGCACACGAGTTTCTAGCTGGTTTAAGACCGCCCATTGCTATGGCCGATTTTGGAGATATGGGCAAAATTTGTGTACGACTTTTATGTAAGCTTCATGCACACCACCCCTTGGTGTAAAAATTGTACTCCATTGGACCTCTACTAGTTATGAGGGGTTTTTTGGTGCACATGTCTATAATTTGTGTTATTTCGGTATGCTTAGGCATTGGACATATTATAGATATGAAGGGTGATGTTTTTTATGTGGCATCTCTATAATTTGTTTGCTTAGGCCTAAAGCTGGTGATAAATTCAAAATTTCTACTGCAAGTTACAGATCAGATCCACTTTTTTTTTCGTACTCTTTGAATATATTCTTAATGTATGTACTCCCCTGTGGGTTGCACTTGGTTTCATATCATTGCAGTTACGTCTGTCTGAGTATCGCTAATCCTTCTGCTTCATTTTTTCAGTCCAAGAAAGAAGAAGAAGTGGAGATGCATTCTCAGTGCGTAATTTGCAACTTGGTCAGCAACCCTTCTAATGCTGTGAGGTACTCGCTCTTATTATAGTCCTCGTCATTCTTTTCATTATTTATTTTATTGAATGTCTGGTCATAATTAGTGTGTTTAAATATTTCAATTTTGAGTTCTTACTGCTATTACTTCCCTTCCATTTTGATTCTTTGTACACAGACCTCGTATTTCCTTCCTTCCTTGAGTTTCTTCCTGGAATAAACACTAGAACTGGGGTAAATGTTTTGCTAAGATAAGTAATATTTCAACTGCACTCCTCAAAACGGAAAACCTTTGGGAAACAAATATGAAGCCGCTAGCGGTGTAGTACGTGCCGCTAGCGGTGTAGTATGTGCCGCAAGAATTATGCTGAAGTTGTGCTAGCTCTTGTAATTTTTAAGTCTCTGTACACAGGCATACAGAAAAAAAGGGCATCCACTGTCCACAGAAATGCAACATTTTGAAGTTTGCACGATCCCTGTTGAAAATAACCAATGTTGTCCATATTGTAACTTTTTCTTTGGAAAATATCTTGTCTTTTTATACCTTTCCAGATGTGATGAATGCATGCTGTGTTACCATTTCCAATGTTTGGATCCACCTGTGCGCAAAACCCCTAAAGTCAGAGGCTATGTCTGGCATTGTGCCGCTTGCGACCAAACCGAAGATTCTGTACGTTCTTTGTGTTGTTTTAATCATTGCCTAGTATGTTAGGATTTATTTTAATTAATATGTAAAAAAAAAACCAAAAAAAACTATTGTATTTATTTATTTATGTTGATTTCTTTATGGATGGGTTTTATTTTAAATTTTGAAGGCTCTTATTTTTTTATGCCTAACCTATATCACATGTTTAAGTATATGAGAATTTTTTTTTTCAGGACATGGATGTGGATCTGCCGGAAGAAAAGGATGATGAGGCGTCAAGTGAATCGCTCCCTATTTCCTTTGGCTGAGCTATGACAGATTTACTCTTCCACCGTCCCACAGTGTTCACACTTATGATGGAGAATAGAGCGTGTGTGTGTGGTTTTTTTTGTGTGTGTAAAAAAATATGAGCGGCAGTGAACCTCTTCATGTTTTGTGTTGGGTGATGCACAACATTCGAAAATGGACAGGTTTAACCCTGAACGAAACAATCAGGGTTGCTGAGGACAGGGAAAGATGGAGTACGCTGTGGTGCCCCTACGACCTCCGAGTTACGGGATAGGATAGGATAGGATGCACAGTCCGGCGACAGATTTGCTGCTTCCACAATCCCATAGTGTTCACACTTATGATGGAGAATGAAGTGTGTACGTTTTCTGAAAAATATGAGCAGCAGGGAACTTTGTCATGTTTTGTGTTGGCTGATGTGAAAACCTGCGACAGATTTGCTGCTTCCAGTCCCATAGTTGTTCATGGATTTGAAAGTGTATTGGAGAATGATGAGTGTATGTTTTGTGAAAAGTATGAACAGCAATGAACTTCGTCAGGTTTTGTGTTGGCTGATGTGAAAACCTGCGACAGATTTGCTGCTTCCAGTCCCATAGTATTCATGGATTTGAAAGTGTATTGGAGAATGATGAGTGTATGTTTTGTGAAAAGTATGAACAGCAATGAACTTCGTCAGGTTTTGTGTTGGCTGAGGCACAGAACTGTGACAGTTTTGCTGCTACCACAGTCCAGGTGTTAGACTTAAAATGGCTGTAGAGAATGGAGTGTGTATGTTCCTGAAAAAATATGAACAGCAATAAACTTCATGTTGGCTTATGCGCAGAACGGCGACTGATTTGCTGTTACTAGTTTCATAGATTTGAATATTGTAACAATAGGGGTCGGAATATTGTAACAATAGCGGTCGGAGTGACTAAGGGGGACCAGTATTGGGTGTGCGCCGCAGTCCTTCAGCTTTGGATGTTGATATGCGCCACAATGAAAATTTCCTTTCTGCCTTGTATGTGTTCAACATTTTCGGTTTGGGTTCTCTGTGATTTTCATTGCAGATAGAGTTATCACTCTTCCCCATTTTAGTTTAGACTTTTGTTACTGCAGCATAACAGAAGTTTATTAAATATTGGAAGATTGATAAAGTTTTGATTGGCAGTGAATCCCTGTTTAATTTACTACTACTTCTGGATGCTATCATATTACTACTAGTACTGCTGCTGCTACTACTATTACTACTACCACTGGATGCTGTCATATGACTATGACTACTACTAAAACTACTACAACTACTAAACAAATAATAATACAGGATGCCATTACACACTTTTTCTTCAACCAAACTCAAAGCGTGGAGATCTGAAGATATCGTTATTACTGATGGAGGCTCTTAGTCTTAGCAAGAAGACTAACTGGCTGTTACCAGTCTACACTTAACAGATAATGGGAAATGGATCATATACTATGTGGAGGATATCTTATAAGTTGTATTCTGTGAATGGACGAAGTTTCAGATGTAAAAGTTTCAAAATTTTCCTTCTCATTTGGCTGAAGCAGCTGACGGGATACTTCAATAAGTCAAGTCATGTTAAGAAATCTTGGTAAAAAAAAAAAAATGCAGTGAAAATTTGTTGAGCGAAGCCATCAGGGCTGCTGAGGACAGAGAAATATGGAGTATGCTGGTTAAACGATCATCTGTGGTGCCCCTACGACCTCCGAGTTACGGGACAGGATAGGATAGGATAGTGAAAATTTGTTGTGTCGCTTATAATATGCAGTAATTATCGCTCACGAACATTCACACACTCAAACAGGCAGGCTCACAGCTAAACAATGAATGCACATATACCTCTGCGTACAAGAGCAGTACAACTACACGCGACATAGAACATGTACACATAATATTAATAAATAACACTTTTCAGTTTACAAAACAAAATAAATGACGGAATACTATGATGCGACAAATCTGTATGAGATGTTTTGTGCTTCCTTTGACTTTTGGACTGAAAATGCACAGTAGTCCTGGTGTTGATTACTAGTCTTGTGTATTATAAATTGGTGAATCCATTCTGTACCAGCATTGTCAAGGGGAGAAATAAGGATAGAGAAATAATAAAGTTTGGTTAAAATATTGTAAAAACTGGTTTCAATGTGTGTGTGTGTGTGTGCGCGCGCGCATTTATTTTTTGGGTCAACGTAAATTGTAAAATAATGTTGAGTCCACAAGTGAATGTATTTAATTTTAATGAAGCAAACTGATTCAGTCAGTCCCATAATTTAATTTATTGAGTTAAAATTTAAAGAAGCAATGTGCTTCTGTCCTTTTTGATGGTGTTTGCCTGCAAGACCGTAGAAAGGAAGCTACAACTGCATGTTGCATTGTAAGAATGTGTACGTGTTTGTTTGTGCATATTCTTCTTGTTGGTTTGTGAGTGTGTAAGAGAAAAGAGAGAGAGAAGAGGTTCGGGGAGGGAGGGAGAAGGAAGGTAGGAAAAAGGGGGAAGAGACAGAGAGGTGGTTCTTGTTTTTCATTTGTATTTGGGCTGGTATTTAAAAGTTTTTTTTAAAAAAATTGCGAATATGAGTGTAGTACTTGCAGTTCTTGTGTGTGCATGTGTTTTAAAGTGACAAACCTTCATAATGAAGTTATTGTAATTTTGTCTTCAAATGTATTGTTTGGCTACAATTTTAGAAAATGATCACAATTTGTTATTTGTTACTTCTTTTTTTTTGGAGGGGGGGGGGAGGGGGGGGGGGGGTGTAAGAAAATGGAAGAAAAACAATATTTTTTTTTAGATAATATATGTGTATTTTGCTTTGCATGACTTGTGATGCAAGAAAAGTTCAACTGAACATTTCATATAAAAGGAACAGAAACAAATAGAGACAAATTCAAACATAACATAAAAGAAAAACAGCAAACTGATTTTTTCCAGTTTTATTCATTTTTTTATCCTTGTTTTTTTCCACCATCTGTTTTTTTTCTTCAAATATACCACATCATGTGGTTATTGTATAAAAGTTCACAAACAAGACGTCATAAATTCTTTACACAACGTTCACATACTCATCTTTTATCTACAAAATGGGAAATGATTTTTTTTTCTCTTTAAATTAGTGGGTGTGAGGCGCATTTGCTAGAGCACTTTCAAACACATATTTCATACTCTGTATAAGTACATCACTCCATTGACACTCGCCACCACAAAATTTCCTCATAAAACCAGTAATTAAACTGTTTAACTTTGCGTGATCAAATCTGCTAGCCGGTAAAACCCAAACGGTCATTTGAATGATGCAGTTATGAGACAACTCGGAACTTTGAAATAATTTCTAGTAAAATACTTTCCGATTTTATATATAAATTTAACATTTTCAGTTTCACATTTTATAATGAAAATTTATATCTTCATCTAAATGGAATTTCAATCACATTTACCCAAATACACATTCCTTTTTTCAACAGATGTATCATTTAAAAAAACAAAACATCAACTATAAATAAATAAAGTAAAATAATGCCTGCAAAATAAAGTTAGTCATTGTTTATATGGTCCAGAGGACTGCCAAGAGCCAAATCAGGACCTCAACTTGGTTGAAAGACTCAACCCTGATCCATATAAAAGAAAAGATCTGCTAAAACAATCAAAATGGGAACACTGAAGGCACTCCACCAGCCGGTCACTTTACAATAAAGCAGGGGACACTGAGGCTGTACTCTAATTTATCGAACCCTCGTTTACAAAAACAAGACAGAGTATAAACATAAAATATTAACAAAAACATATATGTAAAATGCCTACATTGCTAAATAATAATACCATATAAAGTCCTAGTGACCATCTGGCAGAAAGCATCCAATATTCCCAAGCTGACCCAACAGACCCCATACACAAATCAGGAATTTTGAGCGAGTTCTCAAGAAAAAGGGTTGACGACGAGCCTAGTGAAGAGGATAGTAGATTGATAGAACAGAGTAGGAACGAGAAAGAACAAAGGAGGACAGCAACAGTGGGAATTTAAAGCACAAAATTTTTACCAAGTAGGGTTACTAATTATACAGAAACCCCCGGCACTCCTATGCACGGTGGGGTGGGGGAGGGAGCTGCTTGTAAAATAAAATAATAATTCAAATTATGAAAGACATATGAGCGAATGAATGACACATGTGGTTTAACTTCTGTACAATGTTTTTAGGTAAAACGTTCTACCTATGCCATTTTAGTTTTGACACAATGCTTATAGAAACATCAAAATAATGAAAACAAAAGTTTATTCGTAACAAAATCATAAACTTAAGTTTCCGGGGTAAGGGAGGATGAGATTAAGAAATGTGTGAAAAATTCAAAAGGTGAGAGTGGGGTAGGTGTTTACAAAATTATTAATCTTGCTTTACCACAATAATTCTCGTTCACTCTAACATCAACTTTAAACAATATTTTCTCGATGCTTCGCATTAACATATAGAAACTTTGTAAGTAATTTATATGTGATTTGAAACAAATGAGAATGCCACTAACTTTACACAAATATCCAGAGTCTGTTTTAGTTGCAATTTAAACATGGTAAGCAAAAACAAAATGACCAGTAAGTTTTCAGTATCATTTCAAAGTATCTCGAATGTATACATAAAATTTAAGGGTCCAATAGCATACATTTAAAATTGTTATATTGTGTTTTAACTAATAAATTATGTTGAAATAATTTTCAAAGTGTCTTGGACTCTGTTTTAAATTAAGATAAGGGTGTTGAAAACTTTTACTGCACAAAAATTTTTATTTGGCTTGTACGCTGCTCAAATGAATAAAATCCCTGACATCAAAATCTGATTGAAATTATACTCGATAACAATTTATAAAATGATGACAATTTGTTTGAAATGATGCTTTTTTTTACAAGCACATGATACACATTTTAAAAAGATAAGCTGCCAAGTTGCCAAAACAAATGAAGGCGAACATGGCAAAATTGTACCTGGGCTGTTCCAGGGTTTATCCAAGTTTAACAATAACAATAATAATAAATAATGACTATTATTATTAACAACAATAACACTTGAGTTTTAAAATAAAAATATTCTGTGGAATGGAGTTCCCATCTTCCTCAAAAAAAGTGGATTCAATCCTTCAAAATCTAGATGCAGCAGGTTCAAATCCTTTTTTTTTCTCTTCCAGTATGAACTTACTGCGTCCAGTTTTGATTCCACAGATTATAATCAAATCCCTTTTCAAAAGTGGCTGAGGCACCAGAAAATTAAACAAAAATAAATAACAAAAAACAACAACAACAAAAAGAGCTATCCTCTGAGCAGATGCAGAGGAATTTCTAAAACAACAGTATAAATTAATCCTCTGGGCAGAGGCAGAGGAATTTCTAAAACAACAATCAGTTAAAAAAAATTCACTTAGGCTTGCTTTACTCCCTTTATAATAACTTGAAACAGCTAATACCTTCCTTTCTGAAATATATTCGATATTAACAATGGTTCACCCTTTCACACTATCAGAAGCAAACATTAATTTCTTTTCAATGTTAAAGTCTTGAGATCAAGAAAAGTCAATGTTTGCCCGTTGTATTAGGCCATTTGAAGCGTTCCATATGATCCATGCACATAGATATAATCTATTTCTTCAAATTCAATTTTTTTTGTGCGGAATTTGACCGATGTGCTAAAAATTCGGTTGCCTCTGCTCAGAGTAGAAAATAGATACACTTCCATCTTACATGAAGCGCAAGTCAAATTTTAAAAAAACTTGAATTCAGTCTTTATCACTGATGGCATTACAAAAAGACAAGTTTTCAGTGCTGAAATTTGACAGTAAATCACCATATTTCTGCCTATGTTTTACTGCTTAAAATTCGGTTGAAATGATGGCACAAAAGCTGTAGTTACAACTGTGGTTTAGTTATTTGTCAACAAAAACGTACACAGTTTATGGCGTTTTATCATCAAACTTCAAATATCAAGAACAGCACGGAAATTTTTTACTAATTGCAGATATGTAAAAATCCAAGTAACATTACCAATGAAAGTGTGACAAGCTTAGTTTTCTTTCTCACATTTTGTTTTGTTCCCAAATATTCTTTTTGAAAAAAAACAAAACTTCTTTGTTTTGCAAAACCCCCATTATTGCATTGCTAAATTTTCTTATTAGAATGCAAAATTTCTTATTAGTTTTCTTAGTAATGAATAATAATAATTTCCATGCCGTTTAAAAAAAAAACCAAACACACATTTACCTACCCCTAAAGTTTACATTGCTTGATATGACATTTTACACCAATTATCCCACAAAGACACATTTTTGTGCTTTTTATTTTTATTAACTTTTTTTTTCTCTCTCTCTCCAAATCTGTTTTTTTTAAATTGGCTAAAACAGCTACAAAACTGCCTCCCTTAAACTACAACGATTATCAACAGTTACACATGATGTTTTACAAACCAAATTCACATTTCATGATGCGCAAGACATTTTACAAACTGATGCCTGTACATTAATCATTCAAATCAAAGCCAAGGTGAAGGTCAAAGTCCCAAAGATCAGTCACTAAGGTCATGGACACAAAGGTCGGTCACTCCGGTCAAGGACCCAAACTGCATCAGCTTCAATGTCACAGTGCATCAGTGCTGTGAATCCATCAAGGGAGGCAACTATTTACTGTCGCAAGGACTATTATTATTGCAGCTTCATAGTCCGTCGCAAGACATCATCCAACAAACTGGAAAAAGCAAGTCCACTCCGCTTGGAGCTAGTCAGTTTCTGCTGAAACCTCAAACTGTGACAGAAAACTAAAGCAGTCCACAGATTTGCAAGCAAAGCTTCTCAGCCCAGCGCTCATTGGCGTATATCAGCCCAGACTTCAAAAGTTGTTGAATCCCTTCTTGTTCCTTAAGTTATTGCTGAGAAACTATCAGCACATAAAATTCAGGCTTTAGCTTGCACCGTGGTTCTTTCTTTCAGTTCTGACCAACAGTTTCAAAGGCAGCTTCTATTCTTTCTTTGCTCGTTTTCCAACTTTCATTTTTTTTTTGTAATCCTTCATCCTTTCTTTTTCTCGTCTTTCCAGACGGTGGTGTGTGGAGTATTGTGCGGCCCACAATTCTCACATGGCCTGTTCAATGGTTGAGCGGGACCATGTTTTTTATGCATCTTTAATGGGAACTGAGCATGGGATGTCACATTCTTGCTCCTTGTTGCCCATGTGCAGTTTACTTGCTGGACATTTTGGCGACTAGGATCTCCTTCATCTGTTTGGCCAGACGTTCCAACTGCACGATACGCTGCTCCAAGCGGGCGTTCTCCAGCACCAGGCGATCTGCCTCTTGCTCCATGTCCACAAACTTCTGCTTGCGGTTCTCGCGGCTGCGTTTGGACGCGATGTTGTTCTTCTCACGCCTGTTCTTGTACTTCTCCTCTGGGGGGTAGGAGGTGGTGGTGGTGCTGGAAGTGGAGGGGGCAGGGGAAGGGATTGGATTTGCGAAGAAGACGTTGTCGTTCTCCGCTTCAGACGATTGCTCCGACATCCTCGGACGTTTGACGCTGTAATCATGGTCGAGGCTTTCCGCATTGAGCAGCCCCACGCTAGCCACCAGTTTTCCCAGGTCAGAGCCGGACTCCACCTCCTCCACCACAGTGAAAGGGCGTTTGAGGGTTTTCTTGCTGACCTTCACCTCTGAGGTGAACTGCAGGTCACAGGTGTCAAGGGTGGTGAAGGTTGGTTCTACCTCGGGTTCTTCTTTCGTCACGTCCAAAAATGCGTTCTGGAAAACAGAGGACAGAAAAATCATTACTCTAACGAATCGTTACAATCATTGAAAGAAACGACTACACTTTGGTTTCATCTTATTCGTGAGCAATGCATTAAAAAGAATTTTACAATACTAAAACAAACAATAGGAATTCTAAATTAGACCTACAAATCAACCAACTAACCAGTCACTCACCTCATTCAACAGAGCATTAATGTCCATAAAACTGTCCAGACTGGCGTCTCCTAGATGATCAAAGTCATCGTTAAGGTCAAATATATTCATGTCAAGGGCGCTGGCATCAAAGGTCGTCTCTTCCGAGACAGGGTCGTAACCCGTAACCTTAGGGTTGGAGATTGCTGGCTGGACAGTCAGAGCATTGCCGGTGAACTCAGCCGAGTCACCGGTAACACCTGTGGACACACAAAACAACAAAGAGAGTGAGTTTTCCATATTCAGGGAGGTAAACGCTATAAATAGTTATACATGGATCTAAATATACAAAGTATGCAATACAGAACATAAGTATGCAAATTCCTAAATGCTGTGCTACCATGGCGAATCTACTGTGTATAGATACATCACTACACTAAATTATTGTAATGGTTGTATCAAAAGTGCCAAGCCATTCATTCAAACAAAAAAACAATCAACTGCCATATCTGCTTGAAGCTCTGATTACAGTGACTAATGAGCGTGCTCTTGGGAACATTAAGAAGCAAGCTTGACAGCCTATAATACCAGCCATATTATCCTGCATACAGTAAATATGATAACATCTTCAAAATTCATTTTGTATCAAAGTTACTGAAGTAACTAACCAGTAAATAACAACATTAGCTTGTTCAATCAAACAGAACATTCAAAAATAAAGGAGAAGCAAACAACAAGGTCAACAAACAATAAAACAAGATGGATGAAATTGTCAAATACAAGTATTTGCTCTTCACTAGATCATGTACTACCATGACATTATATCATATATGAAAACACTACTGCTCATAACAACTTGACCACCCATACCCAACACAGGAATACAATTAATACAAAATGTCAAGTACAAAACCCATGAACTAACCAAAAACATTCCACTTTGTGATTCTTACTCCATGCATTACTGAGATATTCCACTCAGTAAATGACACAAAATAAGTTTTCTTATTCACTCGGACCACTGAACTGTTCAAGGTGGTGTTCGATTGGTGTGATTCACAGAATAAATGAAGTCCAAATAAACGTTGAACGAGAAATGTATGCTGTAGAAATTCTGTTGCATATCCTTAATGATCTACTTCTAGCAGATCTCTCTACAACTGCTGTTAAGTAGTTGTGTGAAAAAAGTGTTTAAAGTTCTGTGTATCAGTATCTAGCTAAAACTGATAGTGTTATCTGTTCGCTGGTAAACGTTGGACTGACGAATGTAGTCAGCTTCAGGGAGGGAAATACTGTACACAACTATGGTCAACCCTGCACTATTTATAGATTGCACCAGGGTGGTGAAATGCTTTAAACACCGCCCCTTGAGCCATCACATAGCCACTGAGCGAGCTACGATCCACCGCGCCGAAGCTTCGCGGAGCTGAATTGGGAGCAACAATGTTTAAAAAATAGTGGAGCTAAAAATAGTAGATGATGAAACCGAAAGCAAGCACTCAGCGAAGCATGCTCCGCGAAGTCATAGGAGGTCAAGGCTTCGCGGAGTTTACCTACTTTTGATCACGTGGACTGGAAACGATCGCGAAATCAACACAAGATAACCAAGCGACCGATCGGTAACACTTTGCAAGAGTAGTTGACCCATATATTCAACGGATTTTATAACCCTACCCTTTTCACAGTTTGCAAATCTTTTGCAAGCCTACCCACTATCAACACATAGATTTAGGTGTCGGTCCAACGAAACATTGTAAACACACCACGCCCATTTCAACGGAACATGCAAAGCACGGATTTTTTAAAATAAATTTCCCACATCCCAATCAATTTTCCTTTTAGTAATTGTTTTTAAAAAAATCAATTAAAGAAAACTTTTTTTTTTAAAATTTACATTCGTAATTTATATTCTGTTCATTATTGTAATCTTTAAAAATAAGGTCCTTTACATTTTTTTATTTTCAAAACCTTTTTATTTTGTATTTTTTTCAAGAAACAGCAAGAACTTGCCCTACCTTTTCAGCTGATTATGAACTAACTTCATTGAATCACCGACCATACAATCACTAATAACAAGCCATACAATCACTGATCAACCTTTCTAACAACAACAAAAACGAGCCCACTTGTGTTTATGACGATCTCAAGTTATACTTTCAGCTGTGAAAATGGAACACTGCAAAGAGCTGGGTCTGTGAGGTCGGCAATGAGCTGAGCTGACAGTGCCAAAAACTAGGTTTGCAAGCTAGGCTCTAGTCTATACTATTGATTTTCTTGATCGGTCTGCTATGCCAACAGAGCACAATAACAACCATGCGTGAACTCTTTTTGTACAGTTCACAGTACAGTACAGATTGACTATATTCAGGTCTTTATATTTTGTTTTTAGTTCAACTGGGAGCTGAAATGAAATGGTTAAATGGAAGTTTGGTGCTACCTGCTTTTCTGAATTTATATTTTATTCCATACCAACTGTTTTTGTGTGAATGCAACTGTCAATGATTATTGTAAACTGCAAAATTAGTTTCCTTGCTGCCTGTTGGGACAATAAAGATTTCTGATTCTGATTCTTATTATCAAGCCCTGTTAGGTTCTCAGCTGTTCTTTGCCTATGACTAGTATGTATGGTGGAAAAGGTTGGTTATATATTATTCAAAATATGCTCAAGTGTGATCACAAATCCCCAATTCAGTCAACATACGTTCGATCGTTACTGTCTTGCCTTTGCTGTACAGTTACTGTTAGGTGCAGTTTGCTTGGGTACTTTTGTTTTAAATCTGTACAGCTCTATGCGTGCTGGATATTCTGATTATTTAAGTTGGATACAATCCAAAGAATAGAATTACTATACTTAGAAACAAAGTTTATCCTATGACCACTCTTTAAGGTTCAAGAATAGAATTAGATACAAAGTTTATCTTATGACCACTCTTGCTCTTGCAAAATGCTACTCAACAATACAAATGTCACAAAGCACTGTTTGCTAACTTCATGGTAAATTGACTTGTATTATTATTCACATCATTTCGATAGCACTACAGGTCTCCTCATTACGCAGAGATTGGGTGTAATCACGCCTTAGATCCTAAAAAAGTCACGCCTTAGAATCGCCAAAAAGGTGTAAGAAATAAGTCTTAAATGTTACAATTGGTGCTGAAAACACGCCTGAAAAATCTATCTATGGCGTGAGAAGATTGTGAGTGCGACATTAACATTAAGCGAGGAAAAGAGACTTTTTTTTTTTTTTTTTGGTGAGTGTCTGACAAACAGCTGCTTCTTACAAAAGTAGGTACTGTTTCGGGAAGAATCGTGTCTAAAATTAGCATGGCCATGTGACTGAAAAGTTAGTTCAATGTTCATTGATTTACCCTCTGTACTATCAACCAATCACAAAACTACTAATTCGTTGTGCTAAACTTGGGAAATGACTTCATATTTTGATGGGAATGTTTGTGTATGAATCACTGGTATGAAAGTGTGTATGACGTATTAACTTGTAAAAGGTGTGCGCATACGCTTTTGTCTATTGTTGTTTTTTTCCACACTCCTTAAAACGCTTAACAAGGAGTAAAATTTTTTTCTTAATTTCAAATTGTAAAATGGAAGTGAGATCACTCCTTACATTCATTGCAAATGGGGAGCCCTCGTACTGTACTAATTTTAATAATTGATAAACGCTCACTGACAATGGCAGTGAGTTTGAGTGACAAAGATACAAAACTGTCAGAATACAAGACACAACGGCATAACAACAAAAGACTAGTTACAGGAACTGAATGATGACTTGCACAAAAAGATGCAGACATTGAAGTCAGAAGAAGAACGTAAGAAGAAAAAAAAAGTATTTATATAAATTATAATAAATAAAAATAAATCTTCTGGCACTCACTTGTGTTAAATAGGCCACTTGTCTTCTGTGGAGAACGTAGTGGAGGGCTGGATATCGTGGGGGGCAGTTGTAGAACACAGCTTGTTGTATGAGGTGTGCTCCTCTCCCCCCGCAATATCCAGCCAGTCGCAAAGTTGGTCCAAAGATGAGGGGACATCGGGACCCTTCTCGTCTCCAACGGAGAATACATCTCCACAATCCGGTACCAATCCAAAGCCATCATCCATGTCGAAGTCTATTTGCTCGTACATGGTGCTGTTTGATTCGTGCTGATCCGTGTTCCAATCCAAAGACAGAAAAAGTTCTTCCAAGTTCAAATCCGCTGACAACTCAGGTTCTGCTGCAATCTTATTCAAGTTGTTGCTACAATAATCCGTTGTTGTGCTAGTAATGTTCTTGTGGGCCGTTTGGGGGTTAATCTTGCTCGTGGTTCCTTGGACGTTTGCGTTGTCTTCCTTAGTTGAAGGTGTTATTGGGTTTTCCTTCTTTTCCTGGAATAAGGGTTGGTCTGTCTGGGTGTTTTCTTCGGATTTCTCACTCGCGGCCAGTTGGCTCTTCGCCTAACGCGCTCCGGCGGTGTCCTTCTTACCTGACAACATAAACAGTCGACAGAAAATGGAGATGATGAAATGACGTGACATTCATGAAAGTATAACATTACGACGTAGTAGTACTAGTAGTAGTACTACTACTAGTAATAGTATAAACATTTTCACTTTTTACCCAACCATCATCTCACTATTAAATGTACCAACCATCACAGAAGGACTGATAACGCTTAGTTTTACAACGAGGGCCATAATTAGATTATTCTCATGAATTTAGTGGAAAAAGACTTTTACCTGATCTTTCCTCTTGTCCCCTCTCTACATGTCTGTTTTCCAACTCTGGCTTCGGGGTCTTTTTGTTGTGCAATATCCCGCGAGCTAATTTTAGAATCTTAGACAGAATCCACCAATGGGTATGCGGGAAATTTACCAAATTTTCTAATTTAAGCCACATCCGTTGACGTCAGTGCAAGCCAATAGAATCTTCACTTGGCTCTTCCAAATACCCCATCTTATAAGAAAATGTTTTAATTTTTATAAAAAGCTTAATCCATTATTCAATGATACGATAAAAGTGATAACTTATACTAAATTGAATCACATTTTCGTTAATAATTAGACAGAGTTGGACAACAAATCATCCAGAAAATACATAATATTGCCCACAAATTTATGAGTGCCGTCATTGAAAAGAAAAGCCCCATATTTGCAATGAGTATGAAGGTACTGCGAAAACTATTGGTTGGTAATATTTTCTGTATTGTTAAAATTTCCTGAAGAATACAAAAATAACTTAGTCATCAAAAAGGATCGCCATAATGCTTTGTAATCAAAATAACCCAAACATTTATGAAATGTGCACATTTTAATAACTGAACTCAAATCAATGCTCAGCTTTCAGAAGTTAGGATACACGTCTTTACAACCAATCAAATGCATCGTTATAATAGGTCAATCCCACCTTCATCCGGGCATGTTCAGTGTGTACAACACGGCCATTTTGCTGGATTTGTCAATAATGAATCGGATATCAGTTGTTTTTGAAGGTGTTTGAGTTTGTTTGCATTCGCAATAATGTGTTTGCATTCAGCCATTAGCTGCTATGTGATTTTATGTTTACTATTGACGTATTTTACGTTGCTGAGGTTGTTTTGATTACACGATATCGTTTGTTACATTTTGTCAATCAAGTTGTAAAAAAATGGCACTTTCGAAAGCACTTCGCAACGGATTGTTGCTGTTCGTTTTTGCTGTTTTGTTGCCATCTTCACTCAGCTGTGAGTATTTTCGGTTTTGTTGGGGTGTCACATATCTTGGGATGGTGTTCATGTTGTAACGATTTACATAGTGTTTGAGCGCGTGTTGAAACATAGCACATCACATAATTAGCTAACCTACTTTTTATGCTTGCACTGTAATGTTTTAGTTTGTTGACCTACATTCGATGGTGATCGATCGATGCAAATTCGATGCTGAGCAGTAATAGTGAATCCAGTTACTATCTGAACAATGAAAATTGGATAATATTGCAGAGCAGAATGTGTCAATAAAAAAGCATAAGTTGGGGTTTCAGTTCAACTTCACCATGTGTTTATTGAGAATAACCAGAACTGCCAGAATGCAATATGAATGTAAAAATACACCCTTTTTGATTAAGGATTTAAACAAAACAACACAACCACCATCTTCAAAGAGAATTAATATGAAAGACATCAGCATCTTCAACATTATTGCAGTTATGAGAGGGTTGCATTTTTGGTGAAATAATGAACTAATAATTAATATAGTAATAATAATAATAATAATAATAACAGACCTGCCTACCGCTATGAAAAAGCGTAGCATACTATGGTTTTTCACGTCATGCTACGCTGCTATGGTTTGCTTAAAAAAACTACGCTTTTTAAATTTTTTTTTTTATTTTTTTTTTTAAAAAGCCATCAACACACAGGTAGTAGGTGAGTGAGTTGCGAGTTGTCGATCCTGGTAATCTCGCTTAAAATATCGCGAGTGAGACTTTGCGAGATTCATCTAGTGCCATTTTGTCTCTTTTTGTTTTCATTTGCTCATGCTGTTCTCGTCAAAATGCCTAAGTCAAAGCAGCCCCGAAAACGAAAGCTTCATGAAACAGACAGTTCGGGAAGTGACGATGAAGAAAATTCTGTGAAAGCTTCAAAATGTGCACGACCAATGCAACAGAGATTTATTTCAGATTACACAACACGTTGGCCCACTTTGCTACCTTTAAAAAAAATGTTCATCATGCCTAATGTCAACAAAACTAAAACAAAAATTTTGAAGCTTTCACAGAATTTTCTTCATCGTCACTTCCCGAACTGTTTCATGAAGCTTTCGTTTTTGAGGCTGCTTTGATTTGGTTAAACGATCATCTGTGGTGCCCCTACGACCTCCGGGTTACGGGACAGGATAGGATAGGATAGGCCTACTGTAGTAGGGTATGTAATAAAGAATTTTCGGTTAAGCTTTGAAATGAACAAAAAAAAGCATACCGAATAATATTTGTATTTGATAAAATTCATACAAGTTGTACACTGCATTAGTATATTTAAATCCTTTTAATTCATTTCATGGTACATGTTGGCTACATTTTGAACACTTAAACATATTGCATAATAAAATCAAGTCTGAGTACTTGTAAACTTGCTGTTAAACTTAAATCTGCAAATGCCACCAGTTACCAAATGATCACTAAAGGGATGATGAAGATTTGGTTCATAACATTCATGCTATGTATTATCTAATTTGTTTTTGTCAATAAATTTATACAAGGTACAGATTTAATCTGTAGTGTAATGCATGTAGTGTACTTTTTGAACACTTTAGCATATTGCATTATCAGATAGTGGATATTTTAAAAAGAATACTAAGATAAATGATGACACTTAATTTATTATTAAACAAATTACAGATTGAGAAAACAAAGTATTAACACATTTTTATTCTGGCACAAATCAGTTATTTATAATACTATAAGTATTGTTTTAAATTTTGTCGATTGATGAAAAGTTACCATGCTATGGTTTTTACACTAAAACTATGGTTTTACGTTCTGGCTGCTACTCTTTTTTAAAAACTAGGGTAGGCAGGTCTGATAATAATAATAATAATAATAATAATAATAATAATAATAAGGGTATAATTTATATAATAGCACTTTTTCCTAATGACATCAGTTCAAAGCGCAGTTCTCATGCATTTATATTTAATGTTAACATCGAAACAAAAGAGGTTAAACAAAAACGAGACACTAATAAATTATGCATAATAGATGTAATACAAACATGAAAAATGAATATTTAATGTAAACTTTAAAAGACGAGGGAGGGAGGAGGAGGAGAGTAGCAAAGGAGTGAGGGGGCTGCAGGCATGCAGTGTGACAATGGTGGTCTGAATCAGAAAAGAAGGAATGATGGTGGTGATGGGAGGCGAGATCAGACATTTTTAAGAGATGAGTTTTGAAGTTGTACTCTAAAGTGGATATGTTAGGAGAGCTGCGAAGAGAGAGAGAGGAAGTGAGTTCCAAGTTGAAGGACTAAGCACTGAGAAGGGTCGACAGCCTGCAGAGGAGAGTTTGTAGTGGGGTATTTGTAGCATGAGGGTGTCAGAGGAAGAACGAAGATTTCTAGATGGCTTGTAGAAGTGAATGTTCTGGGTGAGATAGGAATGGGCTAATCCATGGATGCACTTGTAACTCGAAGTACAGATTTTGTAGATAATCCTCTGAGATACAGGAAGCCAGTGGAGATAATTTAGAAGGGGTGTGATATGATCCGATTTTTTTAATATTAAGAACCAGACGAGCAGCTGAGTTCTGAGCACGACAAAGCAGATGAACAAAAGAGGAAGGAATTCCAGCCAGAGGAGAGTTACAGTTGTCTAAGCCTGACGAGACAAGAGAAGAAATTGGCTGTAGCGTCAGCGGCCAGATGCTTGCGGGCTACCTTGGCCTATTCTACGGAGCTGAAACTAAAGTTGCATGTTTAACTGGTTTTGCGGATGAATTCTGACATGGAGAGGGTGTTGTCAAGGATGACGCCAAAGGTTTTGACAGAATATGACATAGGAATAATGGTTTGGCGAAGAGTGACAGCACTTGTCTACAGGGGAAGAAGACAGGTTGTGTTTGTTACCCGTGAGCATGACTTCTGTTTTGTTAGCATTGAGCTGTTGGCAGTCATCCAGTTAGAAATGTTTTTAAAACGGTGAGAAGTTTTAGTCAGAATAAGTGGAAGGTTTTGAGGAGTGTCACTGTTTTTGAGCTGTTTATCTTTTGCGTAGAAGTGGTGGAAAGTGTCATAGTTTTGGATGAATCTGAGACAGAGATGTCAGATGAGTAAAGGGTGAAAAGAACAGGACCTAGATGTTGTTGTTTGTTTTAATGTCTTTTTCACCAAAATGATAAGACAAAAACAAAAACAAATGAAAACAAAACAAAAAATAAAAATAAATAAATACAAAGGAAATAAATTGAAAAAAAAAAAACAACAACAAAAACACATAATTATGATCAAATAACATCGACGATTCTCATAGAACTGACCCCTGAGGAACACATTTATGTTGTGGTTTAAAATAAATAATTCTTGTTAGGCAATAATCCACTGTGACTGTGGGTCTATTGTTACTGGGCTCTGCACAATGGAATGCTATTACCCACTCGTTTGTCGTCTGCGGGGATCGGCTAGTATAATCACCCTGTGACTAATCTTTAGACATAAATATGTTTAGCTCGGTCTGTGTGCGGATAGAGTTATTATATATATAATATAGGGAGAAAATGGTAAAAGATTCACTGACACACTAGCTCTCACATGGCTATGAAACATAGATAGTCCAGCAACTTGTTAGTAAATATCACACGTTTATTTCCTCTACTCTGTACGTAATTCTCTAAACACTCTATTAACTTAAATGTCCAAATTCACTTCGAATAGCTCGCTCCTTGATGGGTCTATGCTGCTACTGTTCTTGAAATTTGCTACTGTCTCATCATTGGGCCATTACTACATTAGTTCTTTCTGTCCTATTACTAGTTTTTCTGGAAGAGTAGACTACCGCAGGTCAGTGTTTGTGCACGGTTTAGGAGGACTTAACTTATCGTCGATATGCGGTGTTGTTGTCTCTTCTTCTTGGTAGTTGACTACTGAGCTAGTGGAGCCCAATGCTCTCGCTGCTCAAGGTTGCAGGCCACGTGTCAGGGTTGCCTCTCTGTGGGATTTCTACCCTGCCGTGGACCAAGATGCCTGCTCGTCTGCAAATATAATTATAAGACGAATTTCTGCAACACCTTGTGCAGAGCATCTCAGTGTTGGCAGAAACAGCCCTCTGTGAGATCGCATCCACTTAAACAAATAAGGGACGACCAATTCTTCTAAGTCCATGGTCCACGGTCCACTGGAATCTCCAACATAATTCTTATATATATCTGGCATGATGTCAAAAGGTGCCTTTGACAGCATACAAAAATGAAAGTGCTGTAAAGTACAACTGTTTGGTGTATTTTCATTGCTTAGCATCCCTGACATCTTATTTCATTGGGGTTTGTAAGCGCGAGTTATATTCTTACAAGCTATAGACAAGAATGTACAACGTGACATTTGTGACGTGTGACAGAAACAAAAGCAAACATACTTGAATAATTGTCAAGAGTATGCAAAAAAAATGTTCTTTTTGCATTATTTTGTGTTTGTGCAAGCTTCCTAACCTTCTGGTAAACAAAAATTGTTGTTTTGTTTAGTTTTGGTACCAAAAATAATAACCTGTTTTGTGTCACAGTCACAAATGTCACAGACGAAAATTTTCAAATTGCATACAGTAAAGACAAATCCCAGAATGAATTCAATAAGGTCTTTTATTCCACTATGACAACCACACAATTCACAGAGACAATACAAAAAAAGCACAAGATGCTGTCTCATAGACCATGTTAACCATTCTGTGACATTTGTGACTTTAAAGTGTGACTAGAATGTTATTTTTGGTCACAGTGTCACAAATGTCACATGCACACCTTTAACACATTCAGGTAACAACAATATCTGTAAACTAAAATGTAACAAAGAAACACACACCTTTCTAATGCAAATTCAACAATATGAGATTTGCATCCCAGTAACTTAACATAAGAGCGATTAAATGTGACATTTGTTAAATTTTGTCACAAGATGTTAACACTTTTTGTTCAATGTCACAAATGTCACGTTTAGAGCTGCAGATGTAGTAAAAAATAAAATACATTACATTAGACTACACACAAATAATCTGTAACTTTAAGAAATATATTTCTGCACTTTACAGCAACTTTGCTCATCTGCCAAAACAAATAATTATATTTTATGGGACATGTGTAACACCTTTGGTCACACGATAGTCTCAACATTAGGTCACATGTCACAAATGTAATGGTTTAAAAAAACAGAACTATATTAAAAGATATATGAAAGCCCCACAAAACATATAAATGTAATGTCAATCATTGTAATTCTGCAAACACCAAGCAGCAAATTCTTTTACCTTCTTAAAAACAACTTCGACTGTTAAATGTGACATTTGTGACATGTCTTGTAACAAATTATTTATACAGAATTAAAACCTGGATAAAATACTAGGTCAAAGAAACACCTAACAGTGCTCTTAAACATTCGATTCACAACATGAATCCACAAATAAAGGCTACAATAAATGTGGTAAACAGCAATTAAATCAGCAAACCATCTTCTTAAACAAGTAAACAAACTATGTAACAGTACTATCATGACTAAAACGAATTTAGGTATTAATTAATTTAAATCATCAAAAAAATCGAAATTGTTGCTTTCTATTTGTTGATTGTTGCTCATCGAGAACATAAACAAGGTTGACCAGCATGGCACGCCTGAAAAATGTAGTGGCAGGCTCCCACGGCAAATCAACATCTCCTGGCCAATAGTACAGGTTTTGTTTGTCCGTGGTCATAAAACTGATCTGAATTTGTCCATTTTTGCAGTCTTTGACCTGCAACAACATTCAGACTACAAAAGTTATCTGCTATGCTACTAATAAACAATTGCAGATTTTAATCACAAGAGTGAATTCTCTCTAAGCCTATATTCTTCTCCTATCACATCCACAGCAAAATGTAAGATGAATGTGATCAGATATGCATGAGTTTGTTTTTTTTTTTACATACAAAAGCAATAGCAAAAGAATGTACATTACAAACCTGACACACATAGTCTTGATTGTCCACTTCCCAGGTATACTTGTAAAATAACATGGGTTACTACAAGACAGCTTAGGTTTTTGTCACATCGGATGGCTGTCATAAATGTCACAGTATAACATACTTACAGTTCAAATTATAGGTAAATGAAACCTTTGATAAGTTAATCTGAAATGAATAACTGCTAGTAATATGATTAGCCAACAACCAGTAGTGTTTGGACAATCAGAACTTCAATTCTTTGTGATACTTGTGACATGTGACTAAAATACAGCTGTTCTGTCACAAATTTAACAAACTAAATATTTTTGCTGGAGGCAATGTTTGAATGATATCAGCGCACAATTTCTCGTTTTAATAGTTCCTTTTTAATGTTTAAGTGTCAAGTTAAATAAATTCACAAGCTATCCTAGCTAAATTACACATATTTGTGACATTTGTGACAAAAAGTGACATTTGTGACACACGAAACATAAGAAATAAAGTGTGACAAAACAACTTGCACTCACCGTTCTCGTTTCCCTCCATTTTTACACATGAAATGGAGTGCTCGCCTTTGAACTACTGAAAATCCGGTTTACAAAAAATGTAGATCTATTGAAATATGGGTGCCGTTTGGTTTTCTTGGTAAGAAGTGAAGTGACATTTGTGACAGTGTGACAAAAATATTTGAGTTGGGCATATTTTATTAACTACTGCAATTAATTTACAATATTGTACTTTTTATTGAAGCTAATAATGAGTACATTTAACACCATCAAAGCTGTTCCAATCCAACTTTTAGACTCGTGGCAGGATTTTTTTTTAGTGTGAGAGGTGTGTGACAAAAATTTGTCACAAATGTCACACGATTTCTGCAGCCAATATTCCCATAATTATGCAGCAGTATGGGGTATAAACTGCAACAAACTTTAGAATAATATGTTTCTTGTTGTTTTCAGTAACATTAGCAGGAATATAACACCTTTATTTGCAAATATTTGATCAAATGTCAAGCACCCCTCTTTGTGTGTCATTTTGCACAGCAATTTCCACCCCACGTTCACAGTATATTATTTTTTTACTACCTAAAATATTGTTTCCATGCGTATGACCAGCTCAGATTCTCAAGTAAAATATGTATGATTAAAAAATCTCTAAATTTCAAACAATAATATGTAATATTAAACTAGTTATGAATGTTTATGCATAGCTAGTATTGCTTTGAGCACCTTTTGACATCACGCCATCTATAAATATCATGGCTAAACAAACTAAACACATGGAGAAGTAATTAATAAGATTCTCCGGTACAGCCACTGGTCTGCTATATTAATACACATATGAGAAACAACAGTTGGACAGTAGGGGCTACCTCATGGTTTCGAAACCGGTCGGGTTCGCCACGTGGTCAAGCAAAGTTTTACTAACAATCACAATTCTAAAACATGGCAAAACTTCACAAACCTAATCCTATAATCATATCAATAAATCGCGATGAAACAAACGATGGATCATTTACCTTCTTGACAATGTCAGGCTCTGGCTATACTGCGATGAATGAATTTCACCCGTCACCTGCTTAGTCTTTTTCTGAGAGAGATTTTTCAACGTGAGTCTTTCTACCGTGCTGTTCAGACAAAGATTAACTATCTTCCCGCTGGGGTCTGCTATCATGCGAGACTACAAGAATCGTAGCGCCACCTAGTGGAGGTTGCGGGTGATTGGTTAGCTGGATGAGGTCACGGCTTATCTTTGTGAAACTGTAGCCTACACATGCTGAGACCAACCTAACTTCGGTCATCTGCTAGTCAGCGACTTAACTTGCATATAGGTCAAAGCAGACTAAACGTTGGAGGCTTGAAGCCTTAGTGCTGGGTTGAACTAGCCTCTTGCGACATACACATTAAAGTTACACTCTTAGTCTTACACAAAACGTTCTTATACCACTACTAGAAGATGCCTGAGGGAGATTGATTTTGCGGGGGTTAACATTTTTATTTTCATCGTTAAGTTCATGTTCATGGTCACGATGGTGATAATAATTATTATTAATATTTATGTTTAAGTGATAGCTAGTTTTAAAAAAAATTGTTTTAATAGACTCATAGAGCAACACTTTGAATCCAACTTAAGCATACATGTGGAGTCTGGGACTGATGTTCTCGGATGATCTTTTCCTTCACTCCCCTTCTTTTCATATTGTCAGAGTAATCAATAAATCATGAAATGTAATTGTGGTGATGTAAGTGCCCATGGAAAAACAAGACAAGACCTTCATTCAAAAATAATGAGATTTTATTAAAATGATATAGTCAGAGGTTCTGTTGTTTTATTTTCATTGTTTCTATTTACTGATTCAGTTCATTTTCAGTTTTGAAAGTCATAATGTTGTTTACACTACAGAAAATCAATTCTTAATTTAAAAAAAAACACAAAAGATTCTCTTTAGAATGAGGTAATTCTGCCCTGCCAGTCTTACTGCTAATTAGTAAATTACATTTCCTCATTTGCTTCAAAACATCAAACAAACATGTCAGGGCTCCCCATTACGGGCATACTTACGCCTTAGAGCCTCAAAATAATGCCTTAGAATCGCTTATCAGGTGTGAGAAGTACGTCTTAAATGTTACAATTGGTCCTGAAAACACGCCTGATAAATCTATCTACGGCGTGGAAAGATCGTGAACATGATGTTAAGTGAAGCAAAAAGGCTTTGTTTTTTTTCTGAGCGAGTGTCGGACAAACAGGTATTTACTGTTTTGGGAAGAATTGTATTTAAAATTTGCAGAGTTGTGCGACTTAAACATTAGCTCGCTATGCTTAGGAAGTGACATCATAGGTTGATGTGAGTATGTATGAATAATTTGTATTTATGGTATGCAGGACGTGTATACCATATATTTGTGTTGGCTTGTGCGCGTACGCTTTTGTCCATCTTTTTTTTTCCGACGCTTAAACTTTAAAGCGCTTAACAGGAGTCCATTCCTTAGATTCATTGCAGATGCGGAGCCCTGTATGTGTTCTTCTTTGATTTTGCAGTTGGACTTGGAATATTCTCAGGGAATGACCAACCATCCTCTGCAGCTAGAACGCTGGATCCCATGGACCCTGGAGTGGTAAGATGCGACAAATACCAGGAATTGGACAAGCAATCGTGCGACCCAGCCAAACAGAATTGCGTGATAGAAGGGACAGAAGAGTGTCAAGGCAACCAGCATCACTGTTTTGCAGCCTGGTTGAACAGCTCTAAAGCTGGATTCAAGTTTGTGGGCAAAGGCTGCTGGGTGAATGAGGAGTCTTGCTATGGGAAAAAGACGTGTGAGCCTAACTTATCTCAAGATGTATATTTTTGCTGCTGCGATGGGGACATGTGCAACCACAACATCAACTTCAACAACATTATCTTGAATGACGTCATTGAAGAAACGACCACCCCCCAGGTTCCTGTGGTGAAGTCTCCTGGCAGGCCCGTTAATGCCGCCATCTACTCCTTGGTACCCATCTTTGCAGTTGCCATCATCATCATCTTTGTCTATTTCATATGGAAGGTATTGCTGTAAGCCCTGGGCTTACCAGAGCTTATTTTTACATTAACGTTTATTATTAATTCTTCCAAAATAATCTATTAGTATTACAATAATCCTTAAACATTTTGATTAAAAGAATTTGCAGAAAAATAGTTTTTTTAATTTAAAATATAAATTGCTGGCAGAAGTTAACTTTGTTTTCTCCCTTGTTGTGTCTGCTCAGATTTAGTATACAACCTTAGAAATGAACTCCAAATCTAAGGTGACGAAAATTATCTCATTCTGACTTTATTTTGACTTTAATTTTGCTAAACATGCAGAAAATGTTGGAGTTATAAATATTCAAGCCAAAGATTAAGGTGAACTGTTGTAATTCTGCTACAAAATAACTTTCTTCATTTCAAATCAATGAAGTTCAGATTATATAAAAAACAAAAATTTCTACTAATTTGTGTGTTCATTTGTGTAGTTTTGAGTGAATATTCGGTGACCGTAGAAATTGCAGACTGAGAATTTATGTTTTATTCATATGAAGTTTCTGCCGGTTGACAAGGCCTATTGCTAATCTGAAGAGGATTGTGACTGCATGGATCTAGTTTGTTGTTATGTAATTCTAATCAGAATCTAGACAATCCTGTAGAAAAATGACATATTATTTATACATAGTGAAACATTAGAATGTATTTGTGTGAAAATATTTCATTTATTTATAAACTTGTTTCAATGTTTAGTGTGCTAAAGTCTTGAAGGTTAGCGTGATAACCAGTGAGATTTGTGTTCCGCCTTTACTCCTTTTTTAATTTAGTTTGATAGAAATTCTGAAACTGAATCTTTTCTTTACAACTTGTATAATGTTATTTTAAACTAAGTCTCGCTGGCAGGTCTCATCATGAAACTTATAGTTACAAAGTATTTGAGTAAGAATAAAACATGTGTCGACGCTTACCTAGGGATAAAAGTTGGTCCAACTCTATCCCGCTGTGTCCGATTTAGCAAGACAAGTTTTGACTCTCATGCATAGCAATGTTATAGTCCATGTACTCACCCCACAATTTTTTCCCAGAGTTTTCAAATCTGAGCGAGATAAATCCTAAATAGTCTAAAAATGGCATTAATTTTTTTTTTTTAAATTGTCAATCCATCCATACGCCCTTTGTATAATGTGCAAAATTTACAACTGGATAAATATCTCAGAACCTATGTCAACTATCACAACCAAACTTAGTATGATGATGTATGAGACCTCATAAATAATCAAGGAATGAATGACTTCACTTACATTACACAGAGCTGCCTATCCCCAGATTACCCACCGCTTACTTTTAGCTACCCTTAAGTGTATTTTTAGAGGCGCATGAGTAACGCTCATGCTTTCTACTCAAAACAATTGTGAGCATTGTTACAAAGGTACATAAAAATTTAGATGATTATTTTTTGGTTTAATTTAGAAATAGGCTTCGCCAACAGTCATTTAGAAAGAGGCCGACCTTTTTTTTTTAAATTTTTTTTTTTAGTAAACGCCTAGATCTACATATATAGAACATTATTTTGTTGCTTTTCTTGTTACTTTTCGTCACTTCTCTTGTGTACTGACATTTCGATCGAATTGAAAAATTAAAAAGTCGGTAACAAGCAAACAAAAATCAGCTCTTTTTTTTTTCTTCTTTTCAAACGCAATGCGTATTTTTAAAGGATCGCGCGTATTGCGTATTTTTCCCCAACCTTGCGTAATAAAATATGCGAAATGCGTACTTTAGGCAGCTCTGCTTACTGGTCAAGGTCAAAGAATCAACAAATGTTAGTTTTTAAAAAAAAAGGCAATTTGTCACAAATTTTCAGCCTTTTTCTAAATTATTAACATTGAACTTGTGATTCTTTGAAATATATCAATAAGAGAAACATACTATACAAATTTGGTCAACCTCATTCCAATGTCAAGGTCACATGCCGCATGGAGCTGTCCGAAGTCAGTATATACTTTAGTGACCTTCACCCTAAGCTATGAAAGATATAAAGTTCAAACCTGTTGTATTTAGAGATGATAGGTTGAAATATGGTATGTATTTTGCATTGATCTTGAAGGTCAAGGTCATTTTAGGCCTTGCAAAAACATACCAAAAATAGGTCATCGTACAGTAGAATCGCTCTATTTAAGTTTTATTCTTTTAACGCATAGTATTAAACATTTGGTTATTTGATCATACATGAGCATGAGAGTTCATGTGAAAGTCAAGGTCATCCAAAGGTCAAGGTCACTGAAGGTAAAGTTAACCGCACTCAAGATAAGATTTTTTGCATCACAACTTTTAATGTAGTTTATTTGATCGTACATGAGTGTAGTTGGAGCTGGAGGTCAATGTCATCTCAAGGTCAAGAGTATACAATGATCAGTTAGTATTATTTTCTACTTTAAAGCCACCGTTTCATTTTTTTTCCTGGGCACTCGTTTTCATGTTAAATATTGCAAAATCCATAAGGAGCATGTGAGTCACATGGGCTTTGCCCTTCTAGTTGGTACTTGTTGTCAGTGAACAAGGAATTCAAACAGACTCAGAAGAAAACAAGGCTATCAAAGGCTGGCCGCTGCCCGATATAGTAAAACAAGTTCGAAGTTTCCTTGGACTTTGTTCCTACTACAAGAAGTTTGTGCAAAATGTTCCTGCAATATACCTTTACACAAGCTGTGTGGGAATGGAGTTTAATTCCAGTAGACTAAAGAATGTGCTTATGCTTTTCAAGCACTGAAAGACAAGCTATCAAGTACTCCTATCTGCATTCAACACACACAGATAAGATAAACTTTGCTTGGCAGCCCATGGTTCTCGGAAGATTTTATGTTGGGTGACCGGCGAGATCAGTTGTCATGTTGTGGCCAGCTATCCTGACAAGAAGAGTTTGGAGCTGCTAGTCATCTTGTTGCTGTCTGCCTGTAAAATTAAAATAAGTTTTCCGGGTGACCGTGTGGTTATGCACACATCGAGATTTTGTGTGTGTACATACATGTATGAGCGTGAGCATATGGACCCCAGTGTGTCTGTGATTTAGGAGCAAGATCATTTTTGACTCACATTCATAGCAATGTGAGTATGTACTAACCTCCCTCCCCTCCCCCACATCCCACCTACCCCTCCCCCCCCCCAAAAAAAAATCAAGATATTTGCAAATTTGTGCAAAACAAGTCTTAAATAGTCCAAAAGTGACCTTTAACCAAAAAAATTTCCATCAGCTCGTCTGTCCACCGTCTGTGCAAAACCTGCAAGTGGATTAGTAACTATCTCAGAACCTATTTTAACTATCACATCTAAACTTGATAAGATGGTCTTGTATACCAATGAGACCTCATAAATGATCAGTCAATGAATGACTTCACGTCGAGGTCAAGATCACAGGGTCAACAAAATGTTAGTCCAAAAATGACAATTTATCACAAAATTTCAATTTTTTTTTCTAAGTTATTAATATTGAACTTATGATTCTTTGATGCTGGATACATATTAATGAGACACATTTTTTACAAATTTGGTCAACCTCACTCCAAGGTCAAGATCACTGGAGCTGTCCAAAGTCAGTTTGGGTACTTAAAGTGACCTTGACCCTTAATTAACTATGAGAGATGTAAAGTCCAAACTTGTTGAATTTAGAGATGATAGATTGATCTTTCATAAGTGTTCCGTTTTGTGCATTGATCTTGAAAGTCGAGGTCATTTTAGGTTTTGCAAAAACATTTTTAAAATAGGTCATCGTACAGTGGAATGGCTGTTTATTTAAGTTTGAACCCATAATATGCAACTACATTGGGTTATTTGATCAAACATGCATGAGAGGTCACATGAGGGTCAAGGCCATCCCAAGGTCATAGTCACTGAAGGTCAAGGTCATCCCAAGGACACTTTTTGTGTGCATTATGTAACTTTTGCTGTAGTTTATTTGGTACATGAATGTATTTGGATGTCAAGAGTATAAAAAGATAAAAGCCGGTATTACTTTGCATTTTAATGCCACCGTTTCATTTTGTTGTTTTGGTGCACTCATTTTCATGTTAAATATTGCGAGTTCCATAATAAGCATGCGAGTCTCGTGGGCTTTGCCCTTCTAGTACATTCTTTAAGTTGTATTTGAAAGGATCTATTTCAGCATGTTATGTAATTTACTAATTACTAAGCTACTGGAGTACTCAATATAAAGAAATTGATGGGTATTATGAATAAATAATTTATGTTCACTTGAGAATATTTTACCTCTTTCTTCGCGTTAACAACCACGATCTAAGATTGAGATCATTAACATTGCGTTGATATTTTGTCTTCATTATATGTAAATTAAATAATATAATTGATGCTAAAACTAGTAATAATATTAATAATACCAGATTACTTACCAATTTACTTTTATAAAATAAAAATAATATTACAAAAGGAACTGATGACCATGAGGTTATGCCCTAACAAAGTAATGCAAAGACTGAAGAATATTGAGATTATTAATTGTTTTGATAAAGAAGTAGCAGACTCGACACCTTGTTTGAGCCTTTGAGATTGTTATTTTAACCCTTCTTCACTACAGCGTCACAAAAGAAACTTGTATGAGGGGCATCGGCAGCTGCCTACTGTAGATCCAAGCTATGTGGGAACACCTTCTGAATCGTCGCTAAATCTGGACAAGATTAAGCGGATTGAGTTGCGTGCTCGGGGTCGGTTCGGCAGTGTGTGGAAAGCCCAGATACTCAACGACTACATGGCGGTGAAAATATTCCCCCCGCAAGAACGGCAGTCCTGGCTCACTGAACAGGACATCTACAATCTGCCCCAGATGAACCACGACAATATTCTAAAGTACGTTCTCTAGTTTGTGAAAGGCAATGGTTGGGTAAATGGATGATTTAAAGAAGGGGGATAGGGACCTACGGCTCTTTTTGCCAAGGGAGAGCAGATGTGATGTATGTAAGCTGTAATATTTTACATAAAAAAATAATTACACTTCATGTACATGGGCTCGTGGGTTCAGCATTTCAACATCAAATTAAAAGCATGATATAATCTAAAGGAAATTGTAATGAAATGAGACTTTAATATCCTCTGTAAGGTTGTGTTTACACATTCATTCATTTAGCTTGTTGTATGTTTTGACACCCATTCAGTTGATGTTTGTTAAGTGATTTGGAATTTGTTTACACCCTTTATGCGTGCTTTGTTTAACTCTTCCTTTTTAGCAGTTATTTCATTGGATATTAATAAAAGCGATGTCTATGATGTGTGTTGACCAAAGTTGTTGTGTTTCATGCAGGTTTATTGCTAGCGAGAAGAGGGAGGAGAACCCCACCATAGAACTGTGGTTGCTGACGGAGTTTCATGAGAACGGGTCACTATATGACTACCTCAAGGGTAATGTGCTGTCCTGGTCACAGTTGTGCCACATCTCTGAGTCAATGGCTAACGGCTTGGCCTTCTTGCACGATGAGATACCTGCCAACAGCACTCAGGTAGTCTGTCTGGGATTTTGCTTGAAGTCTCTACGTTGGAATGAAACAGCTTCGGAATTGGGGTCTTTTTATGGATTTTCTCTCTGTGGTTGGATGTTGGGGCTGGTTGGGTCCTATTCCACGAACACAGAAATGATGTACTTGCTTTGACTGAGAAGGATTGTGTGTAGAAGGGTATACTCCACATGTGAGCGTGTACATTGATACAGATCACCATGCTTTCAGCTTTACTGAGTGGAAAAAAGTGCATGGACACCAACTGGTATTATTATTAATAAAGGGAAGAGAGCTGTTGCTGATTTTGGGGTTGTTAATAGTATAATATTTTTAAACAAGTTAGTACCAATATATATCAATAAAACAATTTTCTTCTTCTGTTAAAAAAAAAATCTAAAAAATCATTGATTCTTTGTGTTGCTGGCAGGCCTCGAAACCAGCCGTTGCTCACCGAGACTTCAAGTCAAAGAATGTGCTGCTGAAGGCAGACCTCACCGCATGCATTGCTGACTTTGGTCTGGCCCTCAAGTTTGAACCTGGCAAAGGACCAGGGGAGACTCACGGCCAGGTAGAAATATATCTTATTTATTCATTTATCATCATCGTCAAAATCATCATCAATATCATTGTCATTGTCATCATCATCTGCAGGAGCAGCATCATCATTGTGCACTGTTATCTATATTCACTGGCTTGTGATTGTTCTGTGGCACGATCATCTGGAACTCACTAATTCTCTTAGAAACATCCAGATCATTGAAGAGGTAACTCTACCTGTTGTGCAGCTTCCGACTTTCTCAGCTGACTACACCACTGATCTCCCCTCTAGTCTAACCACCACCCCACCCACCCTTTGTATTCCATTGTATAACATCTATACGTTTTTTGACACAAGTCAAAAACTCCTTGATCCATTTTCTGTTGAATGGGATCAGCCTGCTTATCTCAATGAGCTGTCATGACGCAATTGCCTTCTAATTCCTGACGCAAGGAAGGTAACTCTTGCTTTCAACCACCAAAACCCCACATAAAAATCAATAATTGACAGGCTTCAGTTTTATTATCAAATCTATTTTTAAAAATCATGGAGTTGTTGAAGTTATTTTAAAAAAAAAAATTGGCATTATTATGCATGCTTTATTTTGGTTGAGGAAAAAAACAACTTCATGATGTCTGAAGAAAAGCAACAGAATTGGTTTGATATCTCTGCAAGGAACTCACAAATAGCCAAGAAAGTGCATACTGCCAACTCATTTTTAACCTATAGTCATTCTAAACAATGTACTTAGTACTTGTGAATGTTTTTTTTTGTGTGTTGTTTTTGTGAAAATATGTCAAAAAGATCAATAAACTGTTAGAGGTCAGTCCTTATTCATTTTCGTTCATTTGTGCTCTTGTGAATGTACAGAAAATAAATAAATGTCAGTCTTCTTCCTAACACTTCTGTGTTTGTAAATCTATGCTCAGGATATTTTTGTTCTCACAAGCATAATTATGTCTTTCATGAAATGTTACTGAGCTGATGCTAGATTACTGTCCAACTGGTCTGAAGAAGACACCAGCTCATCACTGTTTGCTGAATAATCAAATTTCGCCATCAAATCACTGTTGTTGACAACTAACTTGTGCTAAGACGAGATCGAAATGAGATTTGTTGTTTACATCGTCTACTAGCTCCAATCCAAAACCATGAAAATCAGCTAGATCGTCATCAGCAATATTTGATCTCATATATAGATGTTGTCTTCTTCCTCCGGCACTTCGGGCGACCAAAATCATGGATTTTTTTTCCAAACTTTGAATAATCGATGAGAAAGAACTGCACACTTAAAAATTCCACAAGCACGCTGTAAATTTTGCCGCAGGGACCGACGTGCATAGTGCATCCAGTCTGAAAGAGTTCTGTTCCTTGATTTGGAAATGAAAGTATGCTTATTTAGGGTTAGCACTAGCAGGCGTCAACAGGCCGTTCAGACTTCTCAGAGGACGTTATTTGCGGGCGCCAGCGGGCCATTCAGTAGGCATTGAGTTAACAAGCTTCCTGATTGATTGATTGATTGACTGACTGCCTGTTCAGGTGGGAACACGTCGCTACATGGCGCCTGAGGTGTTGGAAGGAGCCATCTGCTTCAACAGAGACGCGTTCCTGCGTATCGACATGTATGCTTGCGCCTTGGTCCTCTGGGAACTGCTGTCGCGATGCAACGCTGCCGAGGGTAAGACACAACGATTTCTCTAAGATTATACACTTCTTTTGTTTTTTCAGTACAGTGATACACTTTTTTAGTTTCTTAAGTACAGTTGATATTTTTAACACACTTTTGTGCAACAGTTGAAAAAATGATGTATAAATTGAGGAGGTACATACATACCTTGATGACACTCTATTTTCACAGTCGGTTTCAAACCTGTGCAAGATACGTTCTAATTAGATTTTTTTTAAATGACCCACAAAAAAAATCCCTCTGTCTGTCCATTGGTGCCGTTCACAAGCCCCCCCTCCACAAAACTTGCAAGTGGATTAACTCTTAGCGTCCTATAAGGTTTTCTGTACATTTGCGCCTATATCCTGTAAGGATTTCAAGTTTATTGCAATAAATTGGGTTATGAATTTGAAAAAATTGCAAAAAATTTATTTATTGTCACATTAACTTCATATTTTAGGATATGTTTACAAAATGGTTATTCTATGTACCCAAAGAACCATTTTGACTTTAGTACTATTTTTACCTGTTGGAATCTTGTAATTAATTCATAATTACAGGTATTTTACGGACTATGTTAATAAAACAACAACAAGACAGTGTGGATTGCATGTGAATGTGTGCACAGTCAGTCAACACAGACAAGAAAACTCACTCTGGTTGTCTACACCAAGTCCTTGTGCTCTTTCAGCAATAAGCTCATCAATAAGGTTACAAAACTCACTATTACTGTCAGAGCTATCCCCTGCCATCATGGCCGAAAATTTCGCAAACTCAAACCTCAAACAAAATCGTTAAAAAAGTTCACAAAACCACGTCAAACTTGCGAAAACGATAGCGGAAAACACATGTGAACCTTTCCGGAAGTTGACTAAACCTTCTCTCACGCACAGGAGAGTTCCTATTTCCTGTGATTTACTGACTAAAAGGTGCACTAACGAGGCGCGGTTTACCGCGCTTCAGGATTATGGGCGAGGCGCGCATTACCGCGCTATAGGACGCTAAGAGTTAATATCTCAGCACCTATTTCAACTATCATAACCAAACTTGGTAAGAGACCTCACAAATGGTCAGTGAATTAATGACTTCACTTCAAGGTCAAGGTCACAGGGTCAACAAATGTTAGTTCAAAAATGACAATTTTTCACAAAATTTCAAATTTTTTCTAGGTTAGTAATAGTGAACTTAGGATTGTTTGATGCCTGATAGATATTAATGAGACACACATACTTCACAAATTTGGTCAAGCTCACTCCAAGGTCAGTGTCACTGGAGCTTTCCAAAGTCAAGTTAGTATAGGTACTTTAAAGTGACTTTGACCCTTAACAATGAGAGATATAAAGTCCAAACTTGTTGTATTTAGAGATGATAGATTGATCTTTCATATGTGTTCCGTTTTTGCATTTGTCTTGAAGGTCAAGATCATTTGCCTTGGCAAAAACATACAAAAAATAGGTCATCGTCCAATGGAATGGCTGTTTAAGTTTTAACCCATAGTGTGCAACAGCATTTGGTTATTTGATCATACATGAGCATAAGAGTTCATGTGGGGGTCAAGGTCATCTTAAGGTCAGGGTCAATGAAGGTCAAGGTCATCCTAAGGTTACAGTTTTTTGGGGGCATAATACAACATTTGCTGTAGTTTATTTGATTGTACATGAATGTATATGGAGCCAGGGGTCACGGTCCAGAGCATGGAAAGATCAAAGTCGGTATTTGGATTTTAATGCCCCCGTTTAATTTGTTTTTTCTGGGCACTCATTTTCATGATAAATATTGCAAGTTCCATAAGGAGCATTTGAGTCATATGGGCTTTGCCTTTCTAGTTGTTCCTGCAGGTGTACAAGATTATTGAATCCACTTGTTATGAAAATGTGCACCCACAATCCAAAGAATGTATGTATGCAACATTTTGCATTACGTGTAACCCCTTGGTTCCACATTAGAAAAAACTGTTGCTCCCGTAAGGTCTATGCCATTGTGAAGCGTAGGTTAGAAATGTGAGTTCCACCAATGGGGGGGGATGAGTGGAAACAACAGCAACAGCAGTGCCAACAACAGCAACCACAAAATGTGAATAAAATCACAGTGGAGCAAACATTGTGAATTTATACAATTTTTTTAAAATGCTAGGCCCAGTGACTGACTACCAGCTGCCATTTGAGTCTGCCCCAGAAATTGGTCAACACCCGACGCTGGAAGCCATGCAGGACTACGTTGTGACACGCAAGATGAGGCCACCCATACTGGATCACTGGAAACTGCACCCTGTAAGTTGTTCATGGTCTCGGTAACAAATAGATTGGGTAGCTCATGTTTTTCTAAACGTTTCAGTAACGGGTACACTTTAGTTTATCCCGTTTCCTTGGCATTTCACTCTTTATGTTACTTGAGTTTTTCAAAGTGTTTTGAATAAAGACATGTTGGAAAATGAAAACGCTTTTCAGTTTCTCCATAACTCATGCATATTGTCAGTTGTTTTGGGAATTGGGCTAGGTGGTGGGTGTTTATGCAGAAAGATGGAAGGCACTTAGAAGAAGAAGAAAATTTTTAGTTTGCACATTGCTTATTTGATTTGTAATTAAGCACTTCTTTACATCTTTTGTACTTTTGATTTGTAATTAAGCACTTCTTTACATCTTTTGTACTTTATTTTTCTCTCGTGTTTTATCTTTAATTCATCTTCTCTCGTGTTTTATCTTTAATTCACCTTTATATTTTTGTATTGTTGTTGTTGTTTTACTAACGCCTTCTTCATCGAAATGATAAGACACAAACTCGCATGCATACAATGTATTTTGATTTCTTGAACAGGGAATGTCCAGTATGGTGTGCACCATTGAGGAGTGCTGGGACCAGGACGCGGAAGCTCGTCTCTCTGCCGGCTGCGTCCAGGAACGGATCTCCTTGCTTATCCGGACGTACAACCCCAGTGGTCCAGGGCAGCGGCAGTCCCCCCATCCACTCCCCCCTTCCTACCTCAATACCTCTCAGTCACAGTCCCCCCAGATCAGGTGACTCGGTCATCTCGTTCTCCACATCCTCAGACATTCCCCCAAAGGACCTCAGCAGTTGCTGATGAAAGAACTGTGGGGCAGAAAGAGTGAAACTAATGATGTATTAAGTGGAGAAGGAGACAACAAAATCATGCGTTAACCCTGGCTGTAGACAGGACAGCTATGTGCTATGGCTGCGGTCAGGCTCGAATTTAAAGCTTTAAGTTTGAAGAGGCAGCGACTGTCTTCAGCCCTTTTATGAGAACTACTTGATCAGTGATGGTGCTTCATTGAAGCGGAAAGTCTTTGTGTGTGAATATTTTGAGCACAAGTGTGGTTAACTTGAAGGGAACAAAAAGGGCTACTTGCACACAATTACCATCTAAGAGTCGTTCTTCAGGTACCACAATCCAAAGTGCCGATGTGAACAGTGAAGTTTGAGTGTATGCTGAAATATATTCATGTTGAATAGCAATGTATTACTTTGCTATAATTTCAGTGTTTCAAGGAGTACTGCACACATTGTGCTTTCACCACAGCCCTTTCCCATTTATCGCAGTATTTTGTTGATCATAACAATGGAGCTCATGGCGAAGAAGCTTACAAAAGCAGCAATCGGCCCTCCACTAAGGTGACGATGCCTGGGACTGCTCTCGTGTATTTCCACCAGATCATCCTTAGGGAGATAAATTGTGTGTACAAGACATCCCATCTACAAGGATGATTCAGCAAGGAAAGCTGGGGCATGGTTGGAAGTGGCCTTGGGTGAAGCAGTCGTTTTCACTATCTCACAGGCATTGTTAGCCCTCTTTGTCCTGACACCTAACTCAGTAAGTACGAGCTAATATCTTAGTCAAGGGAAATAACTTTACACCTGAAGTATTCAAAAAATAAAATACAAGCTGTTTTTTCAAACTTCAAAAAATAATTTCCATGCTACAAATACATTTTTCTGTAAGAAAACAACTAGCATGCCAAGATCGCTTTCACTTAATTTTTTTTTCAACTAAATCAACCAAGTGAAAACCTTCAAAAACAGAATCACTGTCATTTCCATCATTGTGAATCCGCCATACTTGCCGTCCTGCATCGTGAAAATGCTGTAGAAATGGGATCTAATGACAGCTTAAACTCTTGATAGAATGAGACTAAGGCTTTGACAAGACTACCATGTGATATAAATGGAAGCGCCTGTTTCAACCATGCAAATTTCTAATGTTCTCGTAAGTTGCAGGCTTGCCGGTATGTTATTTTCTTGAATGCTCCCAAACGTTGGAGGACAAAGAGGGTTAAACCACTTACGTGAGGCAAATAGCTTACAGATTGGACAAAAGCTATACAGCGGTTGGGCAAAAAAAGCTTATAGACTAGAGCAAAAACGCTTACGATTGGGCATAAAGTGTACCCAGACAGGTGTGAGGTGGTCATGTTCAGAAGTTCATGTTAGCTGTGCACAGATTCTTTCTCAGGCCTAAAGGGATACTGGCTGTCTTGAAGGGCAAACTGTGGCTACACTGTTTCAGAGGCATTTCTTGTTAACGTCAGGACTCAAGTGTTTATAATCATCGTTTGTTGTTACTGTGTTCACTCAGGAGTTTATTGAACAAAAACCAAAAACTTGTTCATCTTGAGACAGGTGTCAAATTTTTTTGTGCTGAGCGTCTTTATATCATTTCTACTACTACTACTACTACTACTACTACTACTACTACTACTACTACTACTACTACTACTACTACTACTACTACTACGAGTGTGGTTTCGATGCTGTTGACAAAACTGTGGTCTACTTCTGGCACACCAGCTCTTGACAAAAGCTAGACTGGCACCCAAAAGTTTGGTGTGTTTGAAGAATAAACTTGGTCTTGGCACGTGTAATGTTTACCCAAACATGTGTGTGCAGAAATAACGTTGACATAACTGTCGTAGAGTGAAAACTTACACAGATTGTACAGATGGCTTTGTTTTACCATTTGAAATAGCATGAAAATTCATCTAATGGTACATTAAACATGAGCATTGTGAACTAAGTTTAACTTTCACAATGATTATAAATAGGGGCATGATAGGTATGGAAGCATGATCTGTTTGTTTCAGCTATTCTTTTATTTTCTGAATATTTCGAACAAGTTCTCGGAATATTTTAGATGAGTGCATAGGATGTTTTTAAATTGCAGAAGCGCAGTATATGTTACAAATATTTATTTTATTATGATAGTCCTGCATTTTACTATTCTTTTAATTATTCATTTTTATTGTCAGAATATTCAGAAAATAATGAACACCCTTCCCAAATAAAGAGTTGTTTGTTAGTGTGTCTGAAAAGCCAACGGCGTCTTGAAAAATGTTTTAAATTTAAATTTTAGCACTTGTGGGGATAAGTCTTTTTCTGTTACAATGAGTAATGACAAAAATCCCATCAGATTTAACAAATAATTTATAAAAACTCATTTTGGCTGCTTGATCCAAAGCAAATAATTTTTCTTGGCCTTAAAAGTTCACATTCATTGGCAGCGATTTTGGGGTTTCTTTGCAAAAATGTGTTTGCTGCTTTGAATTTGATGTTAATTGTTTTTTTTTGCAGACTGTTTTATTGAAATTTGTTAATAGTTTAAATTGAATTTTAAAATGCAGCATATACTGTTTGGTTGTGGCTGCTTTAAAAAAATCATCAGTTTGTAGTGATTTCATTATAAGTTTTGAATTTTGCCCAGTACTGCATCACTCCTTTGGTATTCATTATTGATCGACCGTTTAAAAATGAATTGATTGTACATAATCAATCATTCTTGGCAGTATAACCATTTATATAACATAACATTATGCTTTTGTTTTATAAATAATTTTAAGATCTGCTAATTTATTTCTAGATATCAATTTTAATCTTATGGTAAAGCCAGTAACTAGCTTTTTATCAATGACTAATAGAAATCAGATACTGACTATACAAATGACAGGTGAATATACTGTTTTTGTAACAGTTCATCTTTCCTTTCCTTCGGTTTAGGAAATTTGTGTTACGGGCATTTTATTGTTTAGTTTCAGTTAGCATGTTTTATTTATTTTGAACTTGCTTTTCAGCGTTGCCTTCGTTTTGTTAAACAGGGAAACCATGGATGTTATTTTTTTAATTGCGAGAGAATTTTGTCGATTATTTTATTGTGTGATGTGCATTTACTCATTACATGTTGTTACTAGATAAATGTGAGTTTTGAATTCAGTTTTATGTAATTCATGTAATTGTGTTAGATAATTTAATTTGAGTTAAGTGACATTTATTGGAACGGATGCTACCTCTGTTATAAAAAGACATATAAACCTGAGCAGCTTGTACTACGGTCAACGATCATATACACACTGAATGCTTGATAAGAGAGGTTTGTTGTAGTGACATGACACGTAAACAGGTCTATGAATATGATGCTACTATGTACTTATGTAGACTAGTTCTGACAATTCTGCTATGCTGCTGCTGTTATTCATTGTTAGTGTTACTGTTGTTATTATGAATGTTTCTATCTAGAAAACATATTAGTTGCATTATGATTTAATTTTAAATTTCATATTTGTGTCATATTTATATAAAATGTACAATGAGAACTTTTGTGTGGAAAGTATTTTCAACAGTGAAATAGTTTTTATGAGACTGAGTTACATTTTATTTTATTTATACAAACATAATTTTATATATATATGTTGATTGAGTCAGTTGAAAGTCTTTATAAGATCACAGTTATTGAATGAAAGAGGAAAAGAAGTTTTAAATGTTTTTTTTTTGTTTTGTTTTTGTTTAGGGTCTTAAATGGTCTTTTTTCCCCCCAGTGTTTGACTTGTTTGGGTAAGTAGAGTAGATCCTTGTAGTTACTTCCACTCTAAGAATAAGCTGATACGTTATTTATTTTATGATTTGGAAGATTATTTGACCTTTTATTCTCAGGTTTAGTTTTTGTATGGGTTTCTGTGCATTTTGAACTTCAACAACAAAGTAATGTTTTGCAGACTAACTCATGTCGTTGTGTTTTACTTTCAGTGGAATTGATGATAGCGCATGCATTTATGTGGCACAGCAGTTATTATGCCAAAAAGCATTTTTTGTCATTGAAATTGTTTTGTTTTTCATCTTCTCAGGATAGCTACGAGCAAGAATAAAGACGCAAGTTATGTCAAAAAACAAGCATTTAAATTGAACATTTGATGTTACTTGCATCTTGAACAATTTTTCTTAATGTTATGCAATTTTAGCTTTCAATAGTGTACATTGAAAGGATTTTGCCGCTACGAAATTGTTTGCAGGCGCAAAAAAAAATTGTTTATATTTTGTTATAATTTTAGGTTGGTTATTGTCAGCTTGATGATACTCTCACACAAACAGCATTTGAAAACTGGCAGACACTAAACAGACAGGCAGCTTTTGGGAAGTCTGAGAAATGTACTAAGTGCCTTTTTGTTGCCTTTCCTTCTTTCCCTGTGTTTGTAGGTCCTTTCCTTTGTTGTTGTCCTTCTTTTTCATCATTGTTGTGTCAAGCTAAACAAGCAGCATAAAAAAAAATCCTAGACCTACCCTAAGTCTGAAAACTAAAATCCTTTCTAGAACAAGCTAATCTCAGTACCAAAATGGCATGCAGTTGCACTGTTCACTGGCCTGTATGTGTTGAGAAAAAGCAAATACAGCATATTTGCTATCAATTGTAAAATGTAACGTTTTCTTAATTTTATGAACCCTTTGACTATTGCAGTTTTTGACTCGCATGCGTAGCAGTGTGAGTCTATCACTCTGTATACTCGTCCCCAACACATTTTTCAAGATTTTTGCAGATCTTTGCGAGATTAGTGCTAAATAGTCCAAAAATGACATTTAAAATTTAAAAAAAGTTGTCTGTCCGCTTGTCTTGCAAGTGGATTAATATCTCAAAACCTATTTCAACTATCACAACCAAACTTCGTAAGATGGTGTATATCCACGAGGCCTCGTGAATGTTCAGTGAATGAATGACTTCATGTCAAGGTCAACAAATGTTACTCAAAAATGAAGCATTTTCACAAAATTTCACTTACATAACATAAACTTTGATGTATGTATGATAACAGTTCAGCGTAGTAGTCACGGAACTCTCCTTTTCTAATACTTTAAAAAAAAAAAATCTTAGTTGGGTAGTTGGGAATGGGCAAAGATGTATGTTATTTTCAACATCATTTTTAGCTTAGATGTAGGTATGTCAATGCTGTTTTGTAAAGATATTTCTAAATCTCTTTCTGCGTTTTATTTGCTTGTGTTCTGCAATGGCCTTTGTTTTGTGCAGTCACATGCAAATCATGTTTGTTCTTTTACTGAGTTTCAGGCTGAAAATAATGAACACATACTTTTAGCAAACCTTCTTCGATATTTTTATTTAGTTTTTTAAAAGAAAATAATTATCAATTTAGGTTTTTTTTTTTTTTTTGCTTTTTGTTTTAAAAATTTATTGTAACTAGCAAGATGTGTTTGAAAAAAATAGGTCTGTTGTTATTCGGGTGAACCTTTTGTTGTTGTTACAACAACAGCTTGAAATTAATTTATTACAGAATCGGTCAGGTTGGATTTCAGTCCAGTTTCAAACCCTGTGTATTTAAAACAAAATCGATATTTTGCTTCCCCAAGTACTCTTCACACGAACAATAAACTTTTTAACGTTGGATGAAACTTTGAGTTTGACTAGACTAATAGACGAGTATATACTTTTACATTAAAAAAAATAAACATGACTGTTAAGTAAACATTCTGTTAAGCTTCAATAAAAAATTAACTTTTATTTAAACTTGAATAACCTTACTGTTAAATCTTGAATGAAAGCACACCAATTCAGAAAGTAAAGTTTGTAGCTGTAGGACCCACAGAGACCAATAATTATTAGTTAAATTCTGTCTTCTTTTTTCCAATAAATTGATGGACTGTCTGTACATGTAGGCTGTAATAAACTATTACCCATTGTTTTTACTCTTTGTGTGGAGTTGTTAGTTTTACTAGGCAAGGGTCCATTATTTATACTTTATGTTTGGTCAGTAATTTTAGGGTATGGGCTATGTTCCATATTTTTCTGCTATATGATCTGTTGGGCTGTGAACTTTAGGCTGAAACCCATAAAAAATCATCTTCTAATTTTATGCTGTGCTGTTTATTTTAGACGGTACTCAAATTTTACCAAAACCCAACTATTGGTCCATTTATTTCTTGATTTAATCCTAAAATGTGACTTTAATTTTGGATCAATCTGGTGCTCATTTACAATGTTCATTTATAGTTTTATTGCAGTTCAAATAATGATAATGATATGAAGAGAGAATATTACGTTATTATTACAGTTTTAGGCAGATTTGACTAAGTGCTTTTTTTTCTCCCAGTAAATTCTTCTAGATTTGGTAAACTTTTGGTAAATTGTTTTATTTGACACCTTTCCTGTTTATAACTATAACTTATAAGTAGTTTTTTTTGTTTTTACCATTTCTTATTTTGGATTACAGTTTTGCTGACACGCATGTTTTGAAAAGTAATAGAACTTTTATGTAATAGTTTTATATGCTAATTATGTGGCTTTTTATAAGTTTCAGTAGGAAATCTTAAACTAAACAGAAACTGTTAGTGTTACATTTATTCATGCACATGTATTGACAGTTACAAATTTATTTATTCATTCATTCTGGACAACAGCTATTATATCTATTATTATAGTTTGCCTTGAGCAGCTCTTGAGCTGGAAACATGCTATATAAAAATGATTAAATAAATAATATAATAAATATTACATTAGATATTTGAAGAGTTATTTAATAATTAAAGAAATTTTTCAATAGAAAAGTCCATCATTGTCGCCACAATACGTTACATTACTTTTTTGCCCAGTTACATTACTTTTTTGCCCATGGATGCACATTTTCATGACAGCAAGTGTTTTGATTCCACACTGCAGAGGAACAGAAAACTGACGTTATTCAGTAAATGTGTTCGTTTGCGTTATTCAGTAAATGTGTTCGTTTGTTCTGTTTTTTCTTCCTCAGATTAACAATATGTACAGAAAACAAAAACTGCTGGCATTTGAACCATACTTTATTTTTTATTTATTTTTTTTTTTTTACATTTCTTTGTCTTTTAATCATATTGCTGGCATTTAAAACATTGAGTACATAGATGATGTTGCAGTTGGTTCACTTTAACTTTGTTGAACGTTTTGATGGAATAGGGGATTTGCCTTACACAATAGGTAGCCACCATGAAAAACCATATTGTCGCTCGGTAATGTCCTCACAGCATTTTCAGCTCTTAATTTTTTCTCAGCCGGTTAATTGATTGGATTGAAAATTAAAATTATTTTACCTTGTCCCAGTGTGGAAAGAAGTTATTTGAAAAACTGATCAACTAGAAATGTTTGGTAGAAATAGGACAGCATGATAAAGATAAATACCAATTTTTGTAGGCAACAGAATTTGTATTTTACATTAGGCCACAACATATAGTTTCTATAATATCATTGTTACGAATTTTCTAAAATAATGGAAGAGGGACCCCCTTGGGGTGCCGGGGTTTACTGTATAAATAGTACCCACACTTTGTGGAAATGTAGTGCTTTAAATTACCACTGTTTCTGTCATTCTCATTTGTTCTTTCTCTTACCTAATCTGTTCTGTCAATCTACTATCTTCTTCACTAGACCAGTCACCTACCTTTTTTTTTTTAAACTCTCCCAAAACTTCTCATTTGTGTCTGTTGGGTCTGCTTTGGGATATTGGACGCTTTCTACCAAATGGTCACTAGGGCTTTCTATGGTATTATTAGTTAGCAATGTAGGCATTTTTTATGTATATGTTTTGTTAATATTTTATAACAATGTTTATATTCCATTTTGTTTTTGTAAACGAGGGTTCGATAAATTCGAGTACAGCCTCAGTGTCCCCTGCATGGGATGCCTTTATTGTAAAGTTGCTGGCTGGTGGAGTGCCTTCAGTGTTACCATTACTCATTATGGTTGTTTCAGCAGATCTTCTATACGGATCAGGGTTGTGTCCTCTCAACCAAGTTGTGGTCCTGATTCTGCTCTTTATAGTCCGCTGGACCCTATAAACTAACTAATAAATTTAAGAGGAGCTTGGAGGGTGGAGGGATAAGGAAAGGGGGATAAAAATGGATAATGATGAAGAAAAAATAGTTTTTTAACAAATTATTTCTCCCTTTTCATCCAGGTTACTTCACCCTTGTTTCGTTTTATGTTTACAAACATTTATAAACTCCTTACCTCAGTTTTTGGGTCTGTTGTTACCTCATTGCATCATCAGTTTAATTTATGGTTGGTAGAGTATCATATACTATAGTGCTATATAATGTGTGGACCGTGACTCACTATGAATATGTATGATACAATGTCACTGCTTTCCTCACTTAGCTGTTTTTTTCATATATTGCATGTTAAAGTGCTAGCTCAGCAGTTTGAGAGATTCATAAACTATTTGAGTCTTTCTTTGGCTCTGGTTTTAAGTGGAGACGGCGAAGGGTTGGGGGTAATTATTGCTCTGTGCTCAAGCTTTAAGAAAGTGTGTGATAGGAGCAGCATCACATTGGTTGATCAAGGTTTCCACACACAAAAATCTTGGTGGTCTGTGACATTTTTAAGTTTGCAGGAAGTTTGAGGCAGTCTATGTTCGATCCAGACCATGTTGGTCATGCTGCATCTCTGTTGAGTTGGAGAACGGCGCTGTGCACGAACAATCAATTTTGGCTGCAGAACAACACTGACCATGCCAAACTCAGCTTCTTGGTATCAGAGACTGCCGAGGAGGATGGCAACATAGTATGGACAAGGATTTATAAAGCCTAGGTTTGATAGTTCTCTTGACACTCCTTGTGTTACAGTTCAGCATCTTTGTAGACTCTGGAAAACAAAACCCTTTGAGCTAGGACAGGGAGTAGGTTGTCTCACCAAAAGAAATAGGAGTTGATTGAATTGAAACATCTTTTTGGACATAATCCCTTCTTAATTAATGGTCATCCAAACAAACTTTTTCGCTGTTGCAAAGTCATGTTTTGTGTCAAATATATGCTGAAACAATATGAAGACACCTACCTCTGTATGGCCACTTGAAAATACTACTGTGGTAACTCAGTTACATGTAATAGCGAGTTATTACAGTCTTATTTTGTACGTGCGGTGATTTGTTAGATCTACAGTAGATTTGTTTTATTATTAGTTTGTATGTCTTTGAAAATTATACCAGTGTTTCACATTTCTAGATCAAATTAGTATTTAATGATGAACATAAAATACACCTCAGGAGATAATCTTTTCAAATACTACAGGGACATTCTTGGCATTATTATATATTTTACATTTGTTTTTATGTTTATATTGCATGGGAAAACTAATGTCGGTTGTATAAGGATAGTAAAATCGTTTCTTTATTCTTTTGTCTTGAGAGGTTGATTTATATAAACTACTCTAAGATTCTGATAGCTTCCTACCCTATCTTATCCTATTCCGTAACTCGTAGGTCGTTGGGACACCACAGATGATCGTTTAACCAGCATACTCCATCTTTCTCTATCCTCAGCAACCCTCATGGCTCCGCTCAGTATCAAGCCAGTCCATTCTCGAATGTTGTCCTCCTACCTCTTTTTCTGTCTCTCTCTTCTTCTGCCTCCTTGCACTGTGCCTTGCAGGATGGTCTTTGGAAGGCCTGATGCTCTGGTGACGTGGCCAAACCATCGAAATTTCCGTTTCTTTACCACTGTGAGTATGCCATAGTGTTGTCCAATGGCTTGTATGATGGTCTGTCGGTCTTCATCGTTGGTGATGTGCTGGGTATAGGAAATGGTCAGAAGTCTTCTATAGCACCTCATCTCCATGCTGTGTATTCTTCGTTGTAGGTCTGCTGTAAAGGTCCATGTTTTGCAAGCGTATAGAAAGATGGAGGTGACAAGGGAGCACAGCAGCCTTACCTTGGAGTGTAGAGTAGACTGATGGTCCTATCTTTCCAAATGGGTTTCAACCTTGTCAGGGAAGCAGTTGTTTGTGCGATCCTGGCGAGGACTTCCTGTTGGGACCCATGGTCTGATACAATGGCTCCTAAATATTTGAAGCTATGTACTGTGTTGAGGGATTGGCCTTGGACTTTGATGTCCATGTTGATGCCATTGAAATATTGTTGGTCATCATTTTGATCTTTGCACTTATTTCCACTCCAAAGGCTCTGGAGATGGTGTCAGGCCTCTGTACCAGCTGTTCAAGCTTAGTATCTAATATCAGCTGTTCTGGTAGCTTAGCATCTAGTAATGAACAAAAAGCCCTTTCTGTATTTTTGTTTTCTGATCTTTCAGTTTGAAAGGCTTGGTTTGACTGTTGCATCTAACAAAAATTGTGGAACATTTGTAACATTTATCATTCTTTATTTATCGTTCTTATAGAGCGCTTTTCCAGCTCAAGGGCTGCTCAAGGCGATGGCCAATACAGGATCTAACTCAAGCCGCCCGAAGCGCCAGCTTGCTGTCTGACACTCAACAACAATCTTAGGCCACCTGGGATTGGGGGGAGAAGTGAAAACTGTACACTGAAACAACCATCAGAACAATTAGCAACAGTAAGATGGCCAGTGCTCACAGCCAATGATGTCTTTTTTTTTTAAGATTTACTTTTTTGTTGTTGAGAAACAGGTTACTCGTTTAAAGATTATATGTCATGATAGAGAGATAAACTCATAAAAGTAGTTGTCGACTTCTCCCATTTTTGTTGATTTTTAATTTTATTTCTTCCGAAGGCCATTAGGTCACTGTTTGAGAAGTCATAAGTCATGACATTTTTAAAAGTGAGTGGATAACTTCAGCTCCTTATTATTTTATTTAGTTGTTGATTATACTTGTCTTGACTTAGCAATTTGGAGAAGCGTTTATTTGCTTTTTGAGAAGTCTTGATAGGGATATAGCTAATTGTGGTCAGTTGAGGTCTCTCTTGAACAATGACAAAAATCGTTTTGAACCTGCAGGCCAGCTGTCCAAATGATGCAAATTGCGTGTATTTTTTTTGGTTTTGTTGAAATGATAATTGATGTTATGATAACGGGTAGGTGGTACTATCCCAGTGAACATGAGCAGCATTGGAATTTAAAAAGAAACTCTTGCATGCATTTTGTTTTTCTTGGCTGTCTTTGATGTTGGTGATGATGATAATGATGTTGAACTGTAATAAAATACATATGACCCTCGAATGATGAGAGTATAAACAGAGGTCTAGTCTGTGCACGCACGCGTTCCATCGCGTCGACTTTAAAGATCCTGACTCTCATATCCTAGATGGATGAGTGCCAGCTACACAAATACACCCAGCACGCATTACGTCCCTTGTCCTTATCTCTGGTCGCCCAGGGTTGTGTTCAGTCATCTGGTCGTTAGACTATGCGCTCATAGGCTGAAAGTGGGAACCTCGGGCGGCTTGAGTTAGATCCTGTATTGGTCAGCACTCCGAGTGGCTCTTGAGCTGGTAAAGCGCTAGATAATTTATAAAAGTGATTAAATAAATAAATAAAAATAAATATTGGGATTACTTTTAAAAAATAAAAAAAAATATCAGAACCTATTTCAACTATCACAACCAAACTTGGTAAGACGATGTATACCCACGAGACCTCATAATTGATCAGTGAATTTATGACTTCACTTCAATGTCAAGGTCACAAGTTCAGCAAACATAAATGAAAAAATGAAAAAAAAATTTAACAAAGTTTCACTTGTTTTCTAAATTGTTAATATTGAACTTACGATTTTTTGGTGCATGATAAATATCAATGAGACACACATTTGGCAACCTCACTTCAAGGTCAAAGTTAATGTAGCTGTCTGAAGTCAGTATAGGTACTTTGAAATGACCTTGACCCTAAACTATGAGAAATATAAAGTTCAAACTTGTTGTATTTAGATGGATTAATCTTTCATATATGTTCCGTATTTGTGTTGATCTGAAGCTCAAGGTCATTTTAGGCCTTGCAACAATATACAAAAAATAGATCATCAAACGGTGGAATGGATCTTTATTTAACCCATAGTATGCATCAACATTGGATTATTTGATCCTGCATGGGCATGAGGTCACATAAAGGTCAAAGTCATCCCAAGATCAAGGTCACTGAAGGTCAAGATCATTCAAGGTCACTTTTTTTAGTATAATACAATTTTTGCTGTTATTTATTTAATATTACATGAGCGTATTTGGAGCGGGAGGTCAAGGTCAATACAAGTCAGAGCATAGAAAGATCAAATTCAGCATCACTTTGCATTTTAAGGCCACTCTTTTTTTCTTTTTTCTTTTTCAAGGCAGTCATTCTCATGTTAAATATTGCAAATTCCATAAGGAGCATAGGAGTCATATAGGCTTTTGCTCTTCTAGTTTTGTTGATAGGACTTATATAGCAAATTTGAACTACACGAGTATTCCAAATGCTAGCTCTCCCATTGTTCCTCGCTATCTCCTTTTTCTGAACCAGCTTTGAAAGCTTAGGATCTAGGGAATATATATTTATATGGAACCTTTTGTTTTCTTCATCATTTCCCTTGTCGACTTCATACATGTGTATACATTATTTTGTTTTGTTTAGGCAGGGGACAAGTCTTTGGTATTTTCCCTTTGTATGTCTGGGTAGAAATTATTTTTAATTGTATATTAATAAAAGTGGCAAATATTCATTGCTTTTCTTTTAGCTAGTGCTGGTAGAAAGAACTACTGGTTACATTCTTGTACATTTTCCAATAATAGTAATAGTAGTGGTGGCAGTTTATAGTGAAAGTGTCCCAAAGTTTTATTGTTTTTAAAATCTGTTTATTTGTAATTGTATCAATGACTTCATAGATGAGACTACAATTCGTGTAGGACAGGTTTTGTTACAAGAACATGACTATGTATAACTAAGCCAAATTACTTACTTCACGTGTCATGTGATACTAATTCACATTTGCTATGAATGATATTTAGCAAATTAATTATTTATTAATGTATGTGGCTGTGCAGTGTTACCTTGACCTCATTTGTGTAACGGCAATTATAAATCTTAACGGGTGTTGAGTCCCACTTCAGGGCACATTTGCAGCGGCTTTGATGTTTGACTTTCTTGTTGCTTTGACTTGTCTTGATGTGACGTTTTTAGAATAATGATGGCATTTATTCAATGTTTTCTTGGCATTGTCTGATTTTAACTCTGGCTGGGTCTTGTGATGTCGGCTATAGTTGATGACAGAGCTCGCATGCATGATCAGTGTTTGTGTTGTACTGTCAGTATATGCTGTTTCAGTGTTTGTGAGAAAGAAAAACAATTGTGAATGAATGCATGTTGTGAGACTGAGGGGTAAGTGTGTGTGTGTGTGTGTGTGTGTGTGTGTGTTTGGGATAGAGAGGGAGGGGGACAGAGAGAAAGAGAATGTCAACTTGCAGTCAGAAAATGTTTGTGTGAGTGTGTATGTGTGTGTTGGGAGAAAGAGAGATGAATGCATTCATACACGTGTTAGAGAGAGAGAGAGAGAGAGAGAGAGAGAGAGAGAGATCCATTTGCAAAGACAAATAAACAATGTTCATTGTGTAAGTGTTGTTGCCTGTGATTGGTTGTTTTGTCGTATTGACATCATATTGATGCTGCAGCTATTGTTGGTGGATTTGAGATCACGCTAAAACAAACAAAACAAAAAACAAAACAATTTCTTCATGTTTAATTGTTAATTCATTTGAGAGGTTTCATCTGCACCAGGAATAACACTGTCATTATCGCATTATCATATAATAATTGCATTGAGTTTTATTATGTAAAAAATTTGGTAAGGCAGTGGTATCTGTGGGCGGGAGATAGTTATCTGTTGTTTCTGCCAGCAAAAGTAGAAGTGTTTCTAGAAATTGGAGTTGCAGACATTGATTGAGTAGATATAGCATCTTATCAGACCCAGATTGTGTCATATTTGCCTCTTTGGTATATTTCAGCAGTATTGCCATCACCTGGTAAATACAACAGAATTCGATTCTAGATAACCTACTGAAATGATAACTTTTATATTCATGTAAGAAAGGTATATGGAAAGAGAAAAAGAGTACTTTCCCTCCCACTCGCTACTTATAGAGAAAACAGTTTGGCCAGTTTGATATTATTTTAATGAACACAGGGTCCATGGGCCAGTAGTTGGCACATTTAATTGTGTAGAATAAAACTATTGGCAATAACTAGTTGTGAGATTTGTAAAATAAACTTGTTGGCTGTAATGGTTTCAATATTGTGAAATGAAATCAAAAAGTTGAAGGCAATTACATATTTTAAAGAAACTTTTGGTTAGCATGGTACGGGTTACAGTACAATATGAAAGTGAAAGCTTTACTGTATTTGCGAATAGTCGAAACCTGTGCATTGTTGTGTGTTTAGTACCATGGAAAACCTTGAATGTGTTTGTTTATTTTGATGGGAAAAGCTTCCTGTTGTCCAGCATCCCTTGTAGGCATTCATTTATACATATAATTATATATATAATTTATTTATTTTTATATATATAGTGTAGTTGTTGGATACAAATTTAGAGTAAGCAGAAGTATTTTCATAAAGCAAAAATTCTAAGCAGGACTGTGGTTTATATATAATAATTATATATTTATATTGGACAGTGAGTCAAAATAGTATGTTTAGTTGCTATTAACAAATGCCAGAGCAAGTGGTTGAAGGTCTACATTTTGTAAAATATTGGATATTGTCCGGTGGCTACTGTTCTGTGAAATTGTTCTTCATGTCATGTTATCAATGCATTTGAATGATTGTTAAAACACTAGTACTATTTGACAAATATTTTGCAGTGTCATTTGTCATTTGGGAAGTAAAAAGTATATTGTTGTTTTCATTGTCATTGTTAATTTGTGAGTTAAAACACTATCTTGTTTTATCGTATTGTTAATCTTTTACCTTTTTATGATGTATTGTAAATTCAGTGAAATATTGTATATAATGTCATGTGTGGATATGTACATTGTAACATGTTTGTACATAGAATATTGTATTACTGTACTGTTGTGTATTTTACTGTTCCGTCAAATTCATTGTATGTTGTCACCTATCAACCTGCATTTGTTTTTAGTCTCCTGTTCATTTGTACTCGTCTAATTATAGTGATTTGGTAGTAATAATGATTAACATTTTAAATTAATGCCATTGTTAATTTACTACTGTGTTCCTTTGAGATAGCATGACACAAAACAGAAAACTATAGTTTAAATTGCTGTTTGTTTAAATCGGGTTACATTTCCTTGGCTGCTATTAGGGATTATAATTACATGGAGCGAAATATAAATGGTTTTATTCTATCCTGCTCTTGCGACTACTGAGTCATTGGCTGAAGATATATCATTGGGTCAAAAGTTAACAATTTAGCATTATACTAAGAAGGAAATAATGTATGGATATGATTTATAGTTAAATAAGAAAACTATGTTTTTGTACTATTGATATATACTATGTCATCATTTTGCTCAGGAAGTTGAACTATTATTATATAGCAGGCTGTTGCCTGTTATTTATTTTTACTGACAGAAAATTATTTCCCACTGTGGTTTTCTTTTTTAAGGTGTGATTTTTTGTTTAGTATTTGTCTGTCTGGCGCAAGACTACTGCCTATGTAGCTCAATCATAAATATGAGTTAGATATGGCAGTATTCATTCTAAGTTGTCATTTTATTTATGGATAATTATTATTTGTTTGATGGTGACATTTGTTTATTTATACAGTTTGTTTTGAAGCGTTTGTGATGATTAGATAGGTACATAAGAACTGGCAGTTCATGTATGATTTTTAATAGTTTCGAGTATATATTTTACATATTATAATTTTTTTTAAATTTCTCCTTGAAAATCCTCACCCACAAAATAATTTTAATCAAGTTGTCAGGTTCAATTGTCAGGTCATTATGTGGGGTTTTGAATGTTTGTTTTGCCCTTTGTCATCCTTCCTGAATCACTCTCTCCATTTCTCTCTCTCCACCCCACACCCTTTCTCCCTCAAGCCTCATAAATTCAGGTTTATTATTATTTGTAGTAATATGTATATTTTATATGCCAAGTAGTGTGCAAGGATGTTGGACATTATTAATCTGTATTGTACTTCGTACTGTATTGCTGTGTGCATTGTTGTGTTGTACTGTTATTGTATTATTATTATTATTATTATTATTATTATTAATTAATTAATTAAATAATTAACTACATGACATTGCAGGGATTTACTTAGTTCAAATGACGTTTAAAAAACAAGACTGTACAGAAAATTACTTCAGTCTTAGTGTGGTGAATAAAATGTGTTTTCAATGTAATAGAAAACGTCTTTAGTGTTTGTTTTTTGTTTGAAGAACAATAGACCTTTTGCTGCTAGTTACTTCCCTTGACGTTTTCACGCACCTAACGGTTCAGTCCCCATCATTTCCACCAAAACACATGCACACACATATATACATGTACACACAGACATAAACACACAATGTTTAATAATAAACACTATAAATAGCTGGGAAGTATGTGCATGTTAACTGTTAGACTTCTTTTATGTGTATAAAATCCTTAAATACACAAGCAGATAAAACTAATCAGGAAAATAGCACAGGTCTTATGGTACCACATACAAACACACATGCACTGGCGTACACTCACACAATTTATGTAATAATTTATTGTTAAACCGTATAAAGAACAGAAATGCGATATGTGGTTCAGACAATTATGTAAGAGCAATCCAGAGTGGCTAGTAACCAGCAGGTCATCTCACAACACCAAAGCGACAAAGACAGTTAAATTACACACGCACACACACATACACAAATAGATTTCTAGATACCTAGCAGTTTTCCCGCACATGCGTGGGAATATTCAGATTCAGATTCAGAAAACTTTATTATCTCCAAGGAGAAATTCTAACATGGATTTGCTGTCAGCAAAAGGTAATAAAATGTAACAATACTATAAACATGTAATAATTATATGTAGCTGGATGCAGCATTTTAAAGATACTGCACAGTCACATACACCTCACAAAGCACCTCAATGATAAATATAGATAGATTTGGCAACTGAGAATCCTCTTCAAAGAGAATTTGCAGTCATGTGCAAAATCCACTGATATTTATCTTGAACAATAACACAAAACAGAAAGAAAAGGAATGGAAAACATCTCTGTCTCTGTGTAATAATAATTACTGTATTTATAATGCGCTTATCTTATAATAATTATAACTCTAAGCGCGCACTCACAACTCACGCACGCATGTGCACGCTTTAGACAATGACACATGTAACAATTACGCAAAAAATACATTCACTCAAATATACTCATACCACAAACAGACCAGACACTATATGTAAGAGACAGCTGGCGATGGGGTGCGTAGTGAGGTCATAGTGTTAGAACTGCTTGAAAAGGTAAGTTTTGAGGGCAGACTGGAAGGAGGTGGGAGAGGGTTTCTGACGGAGAGAGAGTGGAAGAGTATTCCAGATGGATGGGCCGTAGACAGAGAAGGAGCGGGACCCGAACGTGCTGAGTTTGGAGCGAGGAATGCGGAGGCGGAGAGGGTCGGAGGCAGAGCGAAGAGAGCGAGAGGGAATGTATGGGTGAAGTAAGTCAGAGAGATAGAGAGGAGCGGAGTTGTTGAGGGACTTGTAGCAGAGAGACAAGGTCTTGTATTGAATGCGTTGGGAGATGGGAAGCCAGTGTAGGGCTTTGAGCAAGGGAGTGACGTGGTCAGATTTCTTCTTTCTGAGGACGAGGCGGGCAGTATTGTTTTGAACGCGTTGGAGAGGGAGAGTGGTGGAGCGGGGAAGGCCGGAAAGAAGGGAGTTGCAATAGTCGATGCGAGACAGGATGAGGGAGACAGCAAGTTTGGTGGCAGCTTCAGTGGTGAGGTATTTTCTGATCTGACTGATTCGACGGAGGTGGAAGTAGCAGGCCCGGGCGGTTGCAGAGACAAAGCTAGTCATTGAGAGAGAAGAGTCAAGGATAACGCCAAGGTTCTTGGCAGAGTCGGAGAGAGGGATAGAGGTACCGTCAAGCTGAAGATGGAGAGAGGAGGGGAGCTGAGGGAGTTTCTGGCGTGTGCCTACCAGCATGGCTTCCGTTTTGTCGTCGTTCAGTTTAAGTTTGTTTGCTGTCATCCAGTCCTTCACGTCTTCACAGCAGTCGGCCGTGCGAGTCAGGAGTGCCTGAATGTTGTCAGGTTTGTCTTTGTCTTGTAGTTGTGAGTCGTCAGCATAGAAGTGGTGGTTTATGTGATGAGACTGGATGATGTTGGTCAGAGGGGAGGTGTAGAGTGTAAAAAGGACCGGACCCAGGACAGATCCCTGAGGAACTCCGCAGGAGAGCCTAACTGGGTCAGAGGATATGCCATCGATGATAACGGACTGCCGTCTGTCAGAGAGGTAGGAAAGAAACCAGGAGTGAGCGGAGTCAGTGATGCCAAAGGAGTGTTGAAGGCGGTGGAGGAGAGGATAGAATGGTCAATAGTGTCGAAGGCGGCAGAGAGATCGAGTAGGGTAAGAAGGGAGATGTTGCCTGAGTCAGTTGAGAGAAGATCGTTCAGAATATGTAAAAGGGCTGTTTCAGTGCTGTGGTGCTTGCGATAGGCAGACTGGAAGGGACTGAGGAGATTGTTGATGGTGAGGTGAGCGTTGAGCTGGTTGAGGACAACCTTTTCAAGTAGCTTAGACAGAAAAGAGAGATTGGAGACTGGGCGATAGTTTTTGAGGTCATTTGGGTCAAGGTTGTGTTTTTTGAGGAGAGGGCGAACGATGGCAGACTTGAAGATATCAGGAACGGAGCCAGTTTCTAGAGAGGTGTTGATGATATCGGTGATGAAAGGCAGAAGTTTTGGGAGACCGTCCAAATACAGGGAAGCTGGGAGGGGGTCTAGTTCACAGGTTTTGAGAGACATAGTCTTTATGATTTTGAGAACTTCTGCCTGAGAGAGAGAGCGGAAAAATGAGAGGGGGGTGCCTGTGAAGGGGGAGTCAGGAGGGCAAGGCGGAGATGGTAGAATGTCAAGTGTGTTGCGCAGAGATTGAATTTTGTCAGAGAAATAGGTGGAAAAGGCGGATGGGAGTTCTTCTTTTTTGTGTGTGTTGGGGAGTGGAGATTCTTTAGGTGTGCCTAAGAGTTTGTTCATCGTAGCGTAGAGAGTTTTGGAAGAAGTGGATTCTAGGATTTTGTTTTGGAGGTGTTTGCGTTTGGCATCAGAGATCAGTCTGCAGACTTTGGATCTGATGGTTTGGAAAATCTGTCTGTGAACGGTTAGGCCAGATAAGCGCCAACGGCGCTCAGCTTGCCGACGCTCACGCTTGGCCGTTGCTATCTCATGGGTGAGCCAGGGGGAAGGGAGTCGGTCGGGCCTGGAGCAGGAGGTGACAGGGGCATGGTTGTCAAGAAGTTTACGGAGAGAGGAATCAAAGTGAGATGCAAGATCAGAGGAGGAAGAGTCAGAGAGAAGGTCGACAGCTTCGGCGAAGAAGATCTCACGGTTGATAGGTTTTAGTTTGCGGCGAGAGACAAGGAGTTGTTGTTTGTGAGGGGGAGGTAGATTGAGGAAGACGAGAATAGCGAGGTGGTCGGAGGGGAGTACAGAGGAGATGTCAGAGTCGAGAAAGAGTTTATCGGAGGTGCGAGTGATGATCCAGTCAATGGTGTGGCCAAGACGGTGAGTAGGTTGTGTGATGTGTTGTGTAAGATTGTGGTTTGAAAGTGACCTGCATAGGCGTTTTGTGTCCGGGTGATCAGGTTTGTCAAAGTGAAAGTTGAAATCACCAAGGAGGATGTGTTTGCCGGATCGTGTGCTGTAATGGTCGAGGAGGAGGTCAAATTCAGTAAAGAACATAGAGTTGGTGAGTTTGTTTTGGGAGCTAGGCGGAGGGCGATAGATGCAGGAGAAAATGACTGAGTGGCCGGGGAGTGTTGCTTTGGCCTCGACATATTCAAATGAGGGATGTGTGAAGCAGAGATTGAGTGAAAGAGAGGTGAGCAGAAAGGCAGTCCCTGTAAATGATGGCAATGCCGCCTCCCCTGGAAGCGCGCGGAAAGGAGGCAAGTCGGTAGCCACTCGGAGTGGCGCTTGCGATAGTAGGTTCGTCACCCACTGTCCGGAGCCATGTTTCAGTTATCACGACAATATCTAGGTCATTGTCGGAGATGAAATCCGAAATCACGTCGGCCTTGCCATCTTTGCAGATAGACTGAGCATTGAATAGACACAGTTTCAGGTTAGAGGAATGATGGGAAAAAGAGGTGGGAGAAGCAGACGATGACGAACACACGTGGGGTGGTGGGGGAGTGTGGGGGGATGGAGTGGGAGGGGGAGGGATTGGAGAAAAAGAGGAAGAGCAAGGGGAGGAAGGTGAGGGGGTAGAAAGAGGGGATGGAGGGGAAGTGTAGGGGGATTGGGTGGGAGGGGGAGGGATGTAAGAAGGAGAGGATGAGAGAGAGAGGGGTGAGGAAGCAAGGGAGCAGAAAGAGGAAAGGGTAGTAGAAGAAGACGGAGAAAGAGCAGACGCAGAAGAGGACGAAAGTGAAGGAGGGGGGTGCTGGTGTGAAGAGAGGCATGGAGAAGAAAGAAGAGGAAGAAGGGTGGCAAGAAAAGAAGGAAGTGGAGAAAATGAAGAAAAATGGGAAGAAGTGTGGGAGGAGAAGGGTGACAGAACAAGAGCAGGGGGGAGGAGAGAGGTGGAGGGGGGACGGATAAAGAAGAAGGAGTGGGGGTAGGAGTGTGTTTTGATCGGCGTGCACCGCGTCGATGTTTGCCTCCTCGGTTCCCGCGTCTTTTCATCCGTATTGCGCATAGCGCGTTTTCGACTGTGTCTGTACTAGCCGTGTAGTGGTTGTCGTGGCGGTTGAGAAGCATTAGCTGATCACGCGTGTACTGAATAAGCATCCTTGTTTGTTTGTTTGTATGTTTACAAGAGAACAGTGGAGAGAAGGAGAAGGGTGCAGAGAAATGGACAGGGGAGATGTGCGTTAAGGTGTGAGTGTGTGTTGGGGTTTGTGTACGTGAGCGGATGCGTGTGTAAGAATATGAAATAACAACACACGAAAAATCTCTAGAACAGAGAACAGTGGAGAAAAAGAAGGGTGCAGAGAGATGGACAGGGGGAATGTGGGTTAAGGCGTGAGTGTGTGTTGGGGTTAGTGTGCCGGTGCGTGTGTGTTGGAATCTGAAAGTAACAACACACAAAATATCCCTAGAACAGACTTACAGAGACAGACACAGATAACGACACGGCTACAAGAACAATCACATGTGGAGAGAAAGAGAAAGGTGCAGAGAGATGGACAGGGGAGATGTGCGTTAAGGTGTGAGTGTGTGTTGGGGTTTGTGTGCAGGTGCGTGTGTGTTGGAACATGAGATAACAACCCACGAAATATCCCTAGAACAGAGAACAGTGGAGAGAAAGAGAAGGGTGCAGAGAGATGGACAGGGGGAATGTGGGTTAAGGTGTGAGTGTGTGTTAGGGTTTGTGTGCGGGTGCGTGTGTGTTGGAATATGAAATAACGACACACGAAAAATTCCTTGAACAGAAAAACACGGATAATGACACAGCTACAAGAGCAAGCACATTTGACAGCTATTCAATTCACTCTTACAACAGCCAGAGTACACGAACACAAGGTTGCAATCACAGGAGGAGAAGGTGTGAAAAAAAAGAGGGAGGAAGGCTAGAGAATCACAACGATTACAACACGAAGTAATTCACACTGACTAGTAGGGACTATAAGCCGAGTCACGCTCTGCTGGTCACTGACCCACGTGTAACAATGAACGAAAAAAATGGCGAGAACAGAGATTTTAAACAACACACACTATTAACTACGATACCACTGGAACAGCAGACGGATCCAACGAAACAAGTTGACAATCCTCATCAGCACACTCAGACACAGCACTTAGCAAACTTTCAGCACACAAACATTCAATGATCCCAGTGAAAAAGCACTTATTATTCGAGCACGCTTGACACACGGCTGCCTCCTGAAACTCTCTTTCTGTCCATCTGTCTCTCTCTCTGGCGTTGTATTATGTTCTTCTATCTCTTCGCAGCTCTTCGAACATAGCTACTTTCAAGTCCAACTTGAAAACCCATCTCCTTAAAAATGTATTATCTTGCCTCCCATCACCATCATCATTCCTTCTTTTCTGATTCAGACTACCGCTGTCACACCGTATGCCCCCCACCCCCCTCTCTGCTTAGCTACCCTCACTCCTCCTCTTCCCTGCCTCGTCTTTTATAGTTTATTTGTAAATATTCTTTTTCATATTTGTATGATGATCTTTGCATTATTTATTAGCGTCTCGATTTTGTTTAACTTCTTTTCATATGTTTTTCGATTTTAATGTTAAGTGTGAGAATCGCACTTTGAACTGATGTCAATAGGAAAAAGGGCTATTTAAATACCATTATTATTATTATTATTTTTTATTATTTTTTTTTTTTGGGGGGGAGGGGGTGTGAGTTTGTTATTATTTTTTTTTTTTCTTCTAACATCGTCATGGACGGAATTTTCGGCGTTGAGACACCATTTTAATCTCTGGCGGCCCAAAATAAAATAGTTAAACACAATGGAGACTGCGTAGTGTACGTAAAAAAATTTCCGAGTAAATCCATTGATAAGTAATCTATTTATGAAAGTATGGGACAAATGATTTATGAAGTATGGTGCAATTAATGCTCCCTTTCGTAACAACGCAGTATAGAAAACGTTACTTGAACGCGTTTAATGGTTTAGAAAACTGAAATTTTCGGAGTTAGGACGATATTTTCATGCCTTGCGCTTGTTTTTGTCTTAAAATAACATTGCTAAATACACTGGAAACTGGGCAGTGTATGTACACACATTTTGGAGTAAACCGATTTATAACTTTAAAAGCCATCAGGGCTGCTGAGGACAGAGAAAGATGGAGTATGCTGGTTAAACGATCATCTGTGGTGCCCCTACGACCTTCGGGTTACGGGATAGGATAGGATAGGATAGGATAGGATAACTTTAAAAGATATTTTATCTTGCAGTTTGCATGCAAAACAACTGTTATGGCGGCGAATGCGGGAAAAAACAATGTGGCAGACGATATTTTCATTTTTCGTTGTTTGTTACGCTCGCGTTGAGCTAAATAGATAATTGATTAAAAAAAAAATATATTGTTGTGTGGAATCTGTCATTGTTCAAAGTTTGTAGCTGCCGCATTTTAAAATATGCAGCACACAAAGTTATTCAATGGTTATAAGAATAGATACAAAAAGGTCCTTTGGGGAAAAGAATAATAACATTATTGATCACAGAAAATTGTCAACTCTATAAGTGTTATTATATATAAATTATTAAATAAGGAATCGATTCAAGGGAAATAACCGTGGATTACGTTTTTAAAAGGAGACAACTTCAAGTCTGAAGAGAGTTTATGCGATGTCGAAATCTAATGTGAAGCAAAATAATGTATCTTTTTTTTTGCATTTGAAAGAATAAATTTGCTTTTCTGGAATATCAGTGTCATTTTTATTACAAAGTCTTCTATGTCTTCTCACGTGATGGCAAATTTGGCGTTCTTCAGTGAAAGCATAAGTCGTAATCAGTAGAGAACGCTTTACGGAAATACCAGAGGTTTGAAAAATGGTGGCTTAGTGATGGTAAACTATCGTCGGTTTTGACCACGAAGGTGCAGCAAATTGAAATAAATCGTCATGCCACAAGGAAAGGTTTGTTGTAACCGCTTAATCTGAAATGTTTTTATAATTTTTTAATACAATTTCTTTACCAATTTCTGCATTAAAAACAAAAAGTACGGAAAATGTGAAAATTGATGACATGATCGATGATGTAGTACTAGTACAGTAGTAGTACTAGTAGTACAGTAGTAGTACTAGTACAGTAGTAGTACTAGTGCAGTAGTAGTAGGCTGATCATTGCGGCTTATTTAGCGTCCTATCTTTTTGTGACTTATTTGTAGTCAGATCTAGCTGGCTCACGACAATCAATTATGAATCATAGTTATAGATCATCATCATATTCTTACAAATTCAAGAACATTTGTTCGTCAATGAGATTTTTTAAAACGGTTCATCAACTTCATGTTTGGTGCTTGTTTAACGAATCCTGGCATTTTATTCCATATAGGTGCAACTCTGTTTTGTCAAAATCAGCTCTTATAAGTTATATTTTGTATCATGAGTGTGAATGTGGGTATGCATGATTCTATCACAAGTGATGGTTTGAGTTGACAATAAGATTATTTCAAAATAAATAAAAATGTTTTCTTCAGTCAGCCTTGATAAACAATTTTTTTCTTCATTAGTTCATATATTGGAATCTATGGCTGCATGCATTAACCTTGGAACAGATACTAATGCTTTTAAACGAATTTGTTTGTGTGTACTTAGACACGGCGTAAAGATGACACTTGGACGACTGAAGATCTCACTGACGCAATAAAGGTAGTGGGTCACTTACGCTTTGTTTGTTTGTTTGTTTGCATGTTTGTTTTTTCTTCCTGTATAGTGAAGCTGCACTTGACATTAAAAAAAAAATTCAATAACAGTTGGATTATTTGTAGTATGTTAACTTAGATGTGTTGGGTTGTGGAGGAAGAAGGATTTTTAGCCTTAGGGATTTTGTTGTTATTGTTGTGTAAGTTTTGAAGTAATATTTTATTATGAATGTTGTTATTTTGCTGCAGGGCACACGAGGTACAGGTGACGACAAGAAAAAGAGGTCCAAGGATGATTATGGTCAGTTGTGACTTCTCTCTCTCTCTCTCTCTCTCTCTCTCTCTCTCTCTCTCTCTCTCTCTCTCTCCCTCTCTCTCTCTCTTTCTCTCTCTCTCTCTCTCTCTCTCTCTCTCTCTCTCTCTCTCTCTCTCTCACTCTCCGTCTGCAGCCCAATTTTGTTTTCCTTATTTATTAATTAATTAGCAGTGGTAGACATGGAGTAAATGTGGAGATTGTTGTTTTTGAACTGTTTATTCTCCTGCTGGTAGAGGATATGGTTCTCTTGGCAGAAACGGTTTAGGGCCGCAGAACCAGTTAAATAATTTACAAAGCACATCAGTTTCATTAGGACTTAAAGTAAATGCAGACAAATTAAGTGACATTATTGTATTTAGGAAAGGCGGATATTTAGGACAGAAAAAAGTGGATTTTTGACGGTAATATTATGTCGCAGTGATGGAGATCACGTACAATCGTACGTGTTTCACGTACTGAGTTGGGAAATCACGTAACGAAAATGTAATGAAAGGGTATAAACACGCACAAAGTCAGTGCCAAAGGGGTATGAAAACGTAAAGCTAAGTTGCTGGGAGGTATCATCAGGCACAACTATTTCGGTCGTGCGTACAGCTTTCGCTCAATTTGGATCGTGTGCCTGTGCGTCCTGTGCGACCGCCTACCACCCTCTCTCCCCCTCCTATTCATTCTGTCGCTTCCGATAAACAGCCAATCATATGCACGATAATATTCACTATTTTTTATCGATGCTTTTGATTGCCTATATAAGACTGACAACAACCCAACATTAAACATCCGTCGTCCCCTATACGGTTAATGTGTCCGGGGACGTAAATTTTACTCCAAATAAAAAAAAACACAACATTAAACATGGCGGACAAGCAGCGATCTGAGGGGAAGCCGAAGAAAAGGAAAAATAAAGCAGACAAAACTAATTGCTAAAAAAAATTAAAACAAGATGAAGGAAAAGAAAAACAAACTTTTTTGTCAGCCTTTGGCTTTGAGTGCTCGGTAAGAGAAGAAAAAGGTGAGCCGCAAACGGGCCCGGCTGAAGAAACTCAAACTGATGAAAACTCTTTCCACGCAAAGTGTTTATTACGTATATTGGTGTACCCCCTAAAAAACTGAAAGGGGGTATAAAAACCCCCTTATGTTTGCAATGAGGGTATGAAAACCCCCACATGTTTTGATTGAGGGTATAAATACCCCTAGCTTAAAAACTTTCTCCATCACTGATGTCGGTTGTAAATACTTACAAATATTTGGGTATTTATTTTTCAACAAGACTTAGCGTCACAGCAGCATGTAAAGATCTAGCTAGCAGAGCTAAACAAGAACTTATTTGTGTAATACAGATGCATTTAACATTAATATAGCAGTATTGTTTTTGAAGCTTTTTGATGTTCAAATACAGCCTATTATGCAATGTGGATCTTAAATTTGTGGGTTGGCGAAAGCAGCACAAAATTTTGAAAAGGTTCATTTGCTGGCATTAAAAAGGTTTTTGGGTTGTCCGGTCCTGATAGTCCGACAGACCATCACACAAGCCATTGGACAACACGATGACCTGCTCACAGTGGTGAAGAAACGGAAACTCCGATGGTATGGATATGTCACCAGATCATCAGGCCTTGCAAAGACTATTCTGCAATGCACAGTGCAAGGAGGTAGAAGAAGAGGGAGACCGAAAAAAATGTGGGAGGATAACATTCGAGAATGGACTGGTTTGACACTGAGCGAAGCCATCAGGGCTGCTGAGGGCAGAGAAAGATGGAGTATGCTGGTTAAACGATCATCTGTGGTGCCCCTACAACCTCCGGGTTACGGGATAGGATAGGATAGGATAGGGATAGGTCCTGATTTGGCTCGGAAGAGTCCGCTGGACCTAAAGCAATAATCATGTAATATAATGTAACTTGGGTTTCTAAGGTACGATCATGTCTTTGTGAGAATGATTTTGGCTATGTATGGATGAACCAAAGTGTTGGTAACATGAAAGAATTTTTATGTGCGTTTAAAGGACGCTTGATTGATTGTAGGTGGCAGAACTGGAATGAACATGTTAGTAATAGTGATAGATTTGCCTTTTGTAGAATGTTCAGTATTTCTATGCATTATATACCAGATTATCTGCAATCGAATATAGATAAGCATACGAAATTTATTATGACTAGATTTCGTTTTTGTGTGTAAGACCTAGCTATTAATTAGTACCGCTATCAGCAAGTGACTAATAACGAGTTATTATGTCCCTTGTGTAAAGAATCAAGAGTGGACAAATGGAATTTTGTATTACACTGTCCATTTTTTGAAAATTTGAGAAAACAATTCATTGCTGCTAATTTTTTTAGAAACCCAAATGCACTTAGCTTTAATATTTTGCTGTCAAGAAACTGTTCTAAAGTTATGTATATTTCTATACAAAGCGTTAAAAATGAGGGAGATAGCAATTTTGTAAGATTTACTGATTTGTTTCATCTGATTGAGTGTTTGTTATACATGTATATCTTATTTGTAAATTCATTTTACACATCCCTTCAATAGGGGGCATAGGCCTTATACTGTATCAAACATTCGTATTCTCTCTCTCTCTCTCTCTCTCTCTCTCTCTCTCTCTCTCTCTCTCTCTCTCTCTCTCTCTCTCTCTCTCTCTCTCTCAGTGAGGACGAAGCGGCGATTTCTAAATGAAAAGGCCAAAGAACTACACAAGAGTGGTGAAAAAGCGTCAATGAAGTTTGATAAACTGATCACGAAGGAGGGGGTGTTTACATACAAGATAGACACGAATGAGATGGTGATGCTAACGACACACATGCTCAGAGACAAACATCAAGACGATCAGGCGCAAGAAAACAACGACAACATCGACAGAGCAGGGTGGGGGAGACAGGCAGAGGGGGAGTACAACAATCAGAGCCAGAGGGACGACTGGAACATTAATCTCTTGACCACGGCCGCAACCAGCGAGGAATTTCCACAGCTGCCACACGCGAGACAAAGCGAATACCGAGATGACAGCGACAATGAGGTCAGCGAAAGCGAAACGCGCGACAGTGTGTCACAGGCAGCGACACCGACTGACACTGCAACTAAGCCAGCTAGGCCTACATCACCGCACCGCAGCAATGAAGCGAAGAAAAGCACTACGCGATCTGACCTTGACCCATCAAGGCCGGGTAGCAGCGTCAACACGCGACGTCACAGCATGAGTAATACCGTAACTAACCAGAACAGTAATAGTAGGGGAAGCCCCATTGTGACGCGTCTGAAATCACGTGCAAACTCAGTTAGTAGGCCTGATCAGACGAGCGCACGCTCAAAAGCAAGTGACAGTCACAGGAACCCTTTTCAACAGTGGGCAGCAAACAGCAGCCGAACCCAACACCAGCAGCAACTAGGGGGACGAGGGGCTGGTGTAGCTAGAGGAGGGGGAGCAAATAGAGGGGAGAGAGAGAAGGGCAATAGAGAGGAGCGGAGATAAGGAGGTGGCCCAGGCCTATGTCATCTTTCAATATGCACTTGGAATTGCGAAGGTTGGCTTAACAAATTAGACATGAAAGACGTTGTCCAATCACTTCATCAATTTGACATTTTTTCCCTAAACGAAACGTTTGTAGACAGTGAAAAATTAAGTTACAGGATGTTTAAAGAGTATGATGTGTTTTGTTCAAAGGCTGTAAAGTTGAGTGAAACGGGGAGGAAATCGGGGGGAGTTTTAGTGTTTGTAAGGAAATCTTTAATTCCATTTGTACATGAAATCAATATCAAATATGAGCATATGGTTATTCTAAAGTTGAGCAAAGAGTTGGTTGCACTGACTAAAGATGTTTTTCTTATTTGTGTGTACATTCACCCCTATGACAGTAAGTACTGGCACACTACAGATCAAGGCCAATGCATTGAAATTCTAGAACAGTGTCGGGTTGACCTGTACGAAAGATTCAACGACATTTCTGTAATTCTATGTGGTGATCTAAATGCCAGGACAGGCTGTCAGAATACAGTGCTGTTTGATGTTGATGAAATATGGACGGATGAAAGTGGAGAGGGGGAGTCAGATAAAACAGCATGGGAGCGGAAATCTGATGATTTAGAAGTAAATAATTTTGGAAAAAATCTACTTGAATTATGTTCCATGTTTGATTGTATTATTGCAAATGGCCTATGTAAATTTGACTTTGATGACTCATTGTCTTATGTATGTACGAGTGGAGGGAGCATGATTGACTATTTTGTGTTGTCTACTGATTTGCTATTGAATGACTTTGTGGTTTCTTTAAAAATGGAACTTTTTGTCGAATCGCCACACTTTCCAGTTGTTATGAAGTTTTTTTTGTTGTTTTTTTTTTGTTTTTTTTTAAAATTTATATTTCAATTTTTACAGCGGTGAATTAGAATGAGGCGAAAATTAACAGCATGGAGTCATGAGAAAATCAACAAGAGTTATGAAGTTCTGTACTAACAACAAGGCTATGGAACAAGAAGATAATGGAAGAGGGAAATGGGTAAACAAAACTTTTTGGGACAAAGACAAAGAAGAGGAATTTGTAAGAACGTTTTATTCTGGAACTATCATGGACATGTTTGATAAAGCCAATGCACTCATTGATGTCAATGTTGAAGAATCTTTGCTATTGTTTACCGATGTGATGCGCAAGGCGAGTGACTGTATGGTGAAACGCGTGTGTGTAGGCGGGGCTAGGCATGATTCTGAATGGTATGACCAGGACTGTATGATGGTGAAGCGCGCTGTGCGGCACTGTCTAGCGAACTTCAGGCGCACGAAACAGGCACGGGAGAGAGAGCTGTATGTTGCAGCGCGAAGAGAGTATAAGAATTTAATTGTCAAAAAGAAAGTAGCTTTTAGGCGTAACAAAGCGCAGTATTTAACGTCGCTAGAAAATAATGGAAAACTTTTTTGGAGAGAATTGAAGAAGATTTCAGGCAAAAGAAAAAGCGAAATAAGCAAGAGCATAACTGATAACCAGTGGTTTAACCACTTCAAAAACTTGTTCAATGGCAGCATAGTTGTTGAAAAAGATGATCAATTTGCAGAGCAGATACGAAGTGCAGATGAAGAGGATGTATGTTACGAACTTAACAGACCAATAGCTGAGCAGGAAGTCAGAGATGCTATAAAAAAGTTAAAAGTGGGTAAAGCCTGTGGTACAGATGAAGTACTTGCAGAAATGTTAAAGCTATCAGGGGAAGCAATCGTGGGGTATCTTACTAAAGTATTCAATGCGATCTTTGATACAGGGACTTATCCAGAACAGTGGACTAAGGCGATTATAGTACCGATATTTAAGAAGGGGGATACGGGGCGTACTGATAATTACAGGGGGGTATCTTTATTAAGTATTGTAAGTAAATGCTTTACGTCAGTGTTAAACAGGAGGCTTGTACAGTGGGTGGAGGAGCATAAGCTGATCACAGAATCACAGGCGGGTTTCAGGAAAGGGTATTCCACCACAGACCACATCTTCACGTTAAATGCAATTATTGAAAAATGTTTTTCCAAAAGAGGTGTTAAATTATATGCCTGCTTCGTGGATCTGAAAAAGGCTTTTGACAGTGTCCAGCATCAGCCATTGTTTGATATATTATTATATGACAAAAATATTAATGGAAAATTCATGAAAACTATTGTGTCAATGTATAAAACAGTTTTATCGTGTGTGAGAGTGGAAGACAGACTTACAGAAATGTTTGATTGCCCAGTAGGCTTGAGGCAGGGGTGCATTCTGAGCCCAGAAATGTTTTCTTTATTTATTAATGAAGTTGCATCAGCAGTTGACAGAGATGGAATGCATGGTATTCAATTGTTGCCAAATCTGATTGATCTATTCTTATTACTTTTTGCCGATGACATTGTTTTACTGTCCATCACCGCACGCGGTCTGCAAAACCAAATTAATATTTTAAATGATGCATGTAAAAGGTTATATTTGAATATTAACTGTGAGAAGACAAAAATAATTGTTTTTCGCAAAGGTGGTTATCTAGGACAGCAGGAAAAATTGTATCTCGATGGAAATCGAATTGAAGTTGTGAATGAGTACAATTATCTAGGTTATGTTTTCACAACAAAGAAAAGTATTAAAAAAGGAGTTGATGTACTTGCGACAAAGGGTAGACGTGCCTGCATTGAATGTGTGAGGAACCTTTCTAAAATTAATGACATTTCTAAAAGTTGCTTTTTTAAAATATTTGATTCTCAAGTAAAACCGATCTTATTGTATGCCTCAGAAATATGGGGACTTAGCAGAATAGACAGCATTGAAAGAGTACAAATGTTAGCATGCAAACGATTTTTGAATGTACATGTACCACTAGGAGTCCCTAACAAATTTATATACGGAGAGACTGGGCGTTTTCCCCTTTACGCTGACAGTGTAGTCCGATGCCTTCGTTATTGGTTGAAACTCACCAAGCTGGATGCAGACAGGTTGCCTAAACAAGCGTATTTGATGCTTTGTAACTTGGATGATAAAGGAAAAATGTGTTGGGTGACTGGAATCAGAAATATTTTGTTTTCCACAGGCTTTGGCTATGTTTGGTTACACCAGGGAGTAGGCAGTGAAGAATTATTTATAAATGTATTCAAGCAAAGAATGCAAGATGTGTTTGTACAAGAATGGGAAGGTGCTATTCTCAGAAAAGATAAGTATCAACGATATAGGGAATTCAAAAATGTGTTTGAGTCAGAATCATATTTTGAATCAATGTACATTAAATGCTTTAGAGATTGCTTGACAAAGCTACGGCTTGGTGTGCTTCCAGTGAAAGCATCCTTTTTAAGAATGACATTAGACTGTAGTAGAGATGTGCTATGCCAGTGTTGTAATGTGTTAGAAGATGAAGATCACTTTTTAAATGCATGCACCCTATACAATAACGAGAGAAAGAAATATTTAACATTCCCGTTTCAAACATATGTACATGTTCTAAGAAATGGCTCAAATTTTCAGATTTGGAGAATATGTATGTTTATATTTCATGCCTTGAAAACAAGAAATGAATTTTATGAACAAGTAACACTAAGCTGAACCTTTATTATGTGATGGATTGTGTCTTATATCCACAAGCTGACCACGTGATCTACCTTATATTCTAGGGGCTGGAGGCCCAAGAATTTGTGTTATTGTTGTGTAATTGTGTATTTTTGGGAATTAAACGGACGATGTCCAAACGTCAAACGTCTCTCTCTCTCTCTCTCTCTCTCTCTCTCTCTCTCTCTCTCTCTCTCTCTCTCTCTCTCTCTCTCTCTCTCTCTCTCTCTCTCTCTCTCTCTCTCTCTCTCTCTCTCTCTCTCTCTCTCTCTCTCTCTCTCTCTCTCTCTCTCTCTCTCTCTCTCTCTCTCTCTCTCTCTCTCTCTCTCTCTCTCTCTCTCTCTCTCTCTCTCTCTCTCTCTCTCTCTCTCTCTCTCTCTCTCTCTCTCTCTCTCTCTCTCTCTCTCTCTCTCTCTCTCTCTCTCTCTCTCTCTCTCTCTCTCTCTCTCTCTCTCTCTCTCTCTCTCTCTCTCTCTCTCTCTCTCTCTCTCTCTCTCTCTCTCTCTCTCTCTCTCTCTCTCTCTCTCTCTCTCTCTCTCTCTCTCTCTCTCTCTCTCATCTTGGTTTTTGCTCTGAAATTGTCAGTCAGTTAATTGCATTTTGGTCAGTTTTAAAAATTAATTCTAAATTCTAACATTTTAAATTACTTGATGAGGTAGTAAATATTTATTGAATTGAGTTGACAAGAGTTTTACATTTTAGTAAAAGCAAGAAGTATGCACACCTCCAATTAGAAACACATGTAAAGACAAATGAAGCCTGACTTTAGTATCCTATCCAGCAATATTTTTATGCAATTGCACCCTCTGCGAAGTGTCCTATACGGCTATAGGCTATATGTTTTCATACCTCTTGCTTGAAGAGTTCTTAGTTGTTCATTGCGTGAGTTTGAGTTTCTTTGCTTGATTTGTGCCCATGTTTGTACACTTTTTGCAAACATCTCCTCCTCATCCTCACTCAAAGAAAAAAAAATTATAATAATAATATTATATTATTATTATTATATTATTATTATTATTATTATTAAATTTTTTTTAAAATCTTGTACATGTGCAGACCGAAAAGAACACAGGCAACTCAGAGATGATGTGAATGGAGATGATAGGCGTCGACGACACAGAGACGATGATGACAAGAGGTCCTCATCAAAAAGAGATGAAGATGTAAGATTTTTGGGAGGGAAAGGGGATGAGCGGTAGGGGTTTTGTCAATTGTGTGGCAGTGTGAGTCTTGTGTAATTTTTATTTAGGGGTTTTATTTGGGGGGGAAAGGAAGGGAGGGAAGGGTGGCTTGTTTCCATGGAGTGGTGAATGTGGTATTGTTTGTTGATTTTGAGGGGATGGTAGAGGTTGTATGCTTGGAAGGAAACAATTTTGTTGCATTTCATTGCAGCAGAGTTTGTTCATTATAACTTTGTCAGTGTTTAGTATTCATGTTGTGTGTGTGTGTGCGTGATCTATAATAAAAAAACAGGACTATATTTAACCAATAGTATGCAACATTGGGTTATTTGATCATACATGAGCATAAAGGTTCATGTGAAGGTCAGGATCAACCCAAGATCAAGATCACTTAAGGTCATCCCAAGGTTTCTGTTTTTTTTTTTTTTGGCATAATTCAACTTTTTGCTGTAGCTAATTTCATCATACATGAGTGTATTTTGAGCCGAAGGTCAAAGTCATCTCAAGGTCAAAAGCATTTTAATACCAGTTTTTTTTTTTTTTTTTTTTTTTTGGAGGGGTGGGGGTGTTAGGGGGATGGGTGGGGATTGACGGAAAGGGAGAGAGATGGAGGGGAGGAAGGGGAGAGGGAAGGCGCTCATTTTCATGTTAAATATTGCAAGTTCCATAAGGAGCATGTGAGACATATGGACTTTGCCCTTCTAGTGCAAATGTAGATTGACTGCATTCCAATACCATTATTACCTATAAGCAACATTTGCAGTTAGCATGATCATTTGTGTACCTTTTTATTTTAAAGTATTTGATTTTGTATTTATATTTTATTGTATCTTATTTAATTTTATTTTAGTTTTAGACATTTTGTTTGTTTGTTGTTTGTCATGTTTGTGGGTTTTTTTATGGTTGAAGGGTCATAGAAGCAAAGGTCGTAGTCATGGTGGTGTCTCTCCTGAAGGGAAAGTGGAGTTGACGGAGGTAATTTTGCCACAGCAGCAGTCGTCAGACATTTTGCTTTCAGTCTAAACCCATAAGCTTGCTAGCAGTAGTAAACATGCTCATTCCTAATGGATTTTAACCTTGATTGCTAAATTACCTTGACTAAACCTTTTCATGCTAATATTTTAAACATTTTGGTATCAATGCTCCATTTTGCTTTTCAGTCCTAACCACTAGCATTATAATAGAACAGTTTTACCTGTGCTCATTTCTAAAAAATCTGTTCTTAAATCTTTCAGCCTTTCCAGGTTGAACTAACATTACAACCTCTTTGTTAATTTTGATTTAAGGTGTATAGTTTATAACCTATGTTCTATTATGTAACGTTTTCAACTTTTTCTTACTGTCGCTACAATAATCAAACCACTCCCCATGTCTGCCTGTACGCAACTCTTTGCTGTGTAGACGTGATCAAGGCACTCAAAACCATTCAAATTGTTTAGAGTAATGTTCTTTACACCATACTGAATGTTAATGTTTGTGTGTGTGTGTGTATATCTATATGTGTGTTTCTTTTTTTAAAGCTGGTTATTATTGCTTGTAGTGCATTTTAGCTCCAACCAAATGTTGTAATGTCATTTTCTTTTCCAATAAAAATGTTTTGAATAATGTTTGCTGCATAATATGAGGAACACTATCTTTTAAACAACTATCCTGTCTTTGTTTTATATCTAACATACCATACATATTCATTCCAGCATTACATGATACAATCAGTGTTATGAAATATTCATCTGCATTGTCATTTGTTTTGAATTATTCAAATGTTATTTACTATTTTTCTTTCTATTTTTTCTTTGTTTGCTTTTTTTTTTTTTTTTTTTTTAAATATGATAGAAACTGCAGTGTTGGGTTTTTTCCCTCTCTATTGTTGTGTCTATTTGGCTGTAGCTTTAGTACCTTTAGCTTAGCTTTCTATCTCTATCTATCTATCTATCTATCTATCTATCTATCTATCTATCTATCTATCTATCTATCTATCTATCTATCTATCTATCTATCTATCTATCTATCTATCTATCTATCTATCTATCTATCTATCTATCTATCTATCTATCTATATATCTATCTATCTATCTATCCCTATCTATCTATCTATCTATCTATCTATCTATCTATCTATCTATCTATCTATCTATCTATCTATCTATCTATCTATCTATCTATCTATCTATCTATCTATCTATCTATCTATCTATCTATCTATCTATCTATCTATCTATATATATATAATTATATGTGCAGTATATATGTGTATGTGTAGTGTGCGTGTGGTATATTATGTGTGTATGTGTTGTGGTATATTATGTGTGTGTCTGTGTTGTATTATGTGTGTGTTGTTGGTTGTGGTGTATAGATATTATATATGTGTGTGTTTGTGTGGTGGTTTTTATAATAGAGTTGTATTCATGTTCACTTCGTGTATATGTGTGGTTTGTAAATTATAGTCATGAATTATAGTAATAGGTAAAACGCTTGTACATTATCACACTGACATTGTATTGCCCTGAAGAAGGTTATTAAAAACCGAAAATTTGGCAATTCAAATTGAGCGAATAACATGTCGTTTTTAAAAGTGTTTTATGTTATGTGTGTGTGTATATATATATATATATATATATATATATATATATATAATGTATGTGTGTGTGTGTGTGCGTGTGTGTGAGCGTAAGTACATCCACGCATGTGTTTTGTGTGGTTGTGTAGCATTACCTCTTACATCCAAACGTGCTTTCTTTGTAGGAAGAGCGAGAGCGACTTCGTCAAGAAAGACGTGAAAAGAGAGGAGGGGGAGAACCTAATAGAAAAGAGGTAGGGTTATTGTCATTGTTTTGGTGTTAGTGTTAGTTTTGCCGCCGTACATACCAACATACAAGAAAATGGCAACCACTTTCACCAAACTTTGCTTTAACAGCCAGAACACTATGTGCATATGTGCGCAACAATATGGCAATAAGCACACCCTTGTTGCTATTTAATTATGCTAGTAGAAATACAGATAGGAATGATGAAAGGGGTCTCAAATACCGCTATTATAACATAGCATGCTCTTATTGCCTTATCACCGTTGCATTATGCTGACATAGGTAAGAACTATGAAAGGGGTCTCATTTACCGTTATTATCTCGTAACGTGCTCTTAGTGCCATGTCTTCTGTCACAAGTATATCAACTAACAAGTTAGTATCTCTCTTCTATGTCTCTATCGACGTGCGCGTACAACCGGTTGCTTCCCTTTACATGCTTTGAGCTCCATAGAGCGTCGTCGGCCTGAAATAACTTTTTAGAAACTTCAAAACCCAGGGGAATTATGGGTAGAGAAATCCTTTTCTGAAATGACGTCGGCTAAATCCTTCTTTAGTTTCTTTGCTCGAGCAAAGGCAACCTCATAGGTATGGAGCACTTCGTCCATTATAACTCCATCGCTGATAATACTGCTGACAAGTTTCTGCCTTTGTTCACTACCAGAAATATGCAGTTCCTCTCCCAACTTTCGTTTCATTTCAGCGAGCACATCTTCGCAAGAACAGATTTCCCAGAATTCTCTATTCTATTTTTAGGTTTGGATATCCCCGTCTCAGCTTGTGGCTAAAACCAAGGGCAATGGGACCACCGCACGTCGACTGGGGGCAATATGAGATACTAACTTGTTAGTTGATATACTTGTGCTTCTGTATAATCACTGTTGCATTATACTAATTCTATGTTACAAGAATCGAGTGAAAGAGAAGCCAGTCGGTGATGAAGATGATCGAAAGAGCCGACACCGAAGAGAGGAAGACCACGATCAACGACAAAGGAAAGAGGAAGACGAGTACGTTGACCTTTAGGTTCACTTGTTTGTCCCAGTGACTTTTGTCTTAATATTGCTGACCTCAAACATGTCCACTTTTAGTTTCTGACTCTCATGCGTAGCAATGTGATTCTATGTACTCACCCCCCCCCCCTCCTCACTCCCCCCAACCCCCTCAACAAATTTTAGTAAAAAAATGACAGTTTTTCGCAAAATTTAACTTTTTTCTAGGTTAGTAATATTGAACTTATTATTCTTTGATGCATGATAGATGTCAATGAGACACACATACTGTACACATTTTGTCAACCTTATTCCAAGGTTAAGGTCACTGGAGCTGCCCGAAGTCGGTTAGTATAGGTACTTTGATGTGACCTTGATCCTAAACTAAAAGAGATAGAAAGTCCAAATTTGTTGTATTTAGAGGTGATAGATTGATCTTTCACATTTGTTTCTCTTTTGCTTCGATCTGGAAGGTCAGGGTCACTTTAGGCCTTGCATAATCATACAAAAGATATGTTATCCTAGTGTGGAATGGCGGTTTATTTAACCCATAGTAAGCAACAACATTGGTTTTTTTTATCAGACATGCTTGAGAGCTCCCATAAAGGTCAAGGTCATCCCAAGGTGAATGCCACTGAAGGTCAAGGTCATCCCAAGGTCACAGTTTTTTTTTTGGTATAATACAACTTTTGCTGTAATTTATTTGATAGTACATGAGTGTATTTGGAGCCAGAGGTCAAGGTCATCTCAAGGTCAAGAGCATAGATAGATCAAAACCATTATTACATTGCATTTTAAGCCACCGTTTCATTTTGGTTTTTTGGGGGCACTCATTTTGATGCTAAATATTGTGAGTTCTGTAAGGAGCATGTGAGTCATAATTATGAGCTGTACCCTTCTAATGTATTGGTTTTCTCTCCACTTGGTTGACTTTTTTTTTTTTATCACTTTATTTTTTTTTAAAATATGTGGCTATACTCCTTGCACCATCACACATTGTCTTTGGTTTTATTAGTTGTTTTTTTTTAACCAGATGCACATGCACTCGCTGCATTTTCTTACGCTATCTTGCGCCTGCCTTTCTCTAAAAGACAAGAAGGAGAAATCACAACCATATGATGCAAACCTGGAGTTGAAAATCAAATAGGATGGGGTGAAAAGCAGCACTCTCGAAACAAAATCAACAAAGATTTATTTATTTATGTGGTTAGTTTTTCCCATGGGTAATAAAGAGTCTGATTCTGTTTCTAAAGTGACGGAGAGAGGCGGAAGCGTCGTGAGGACTCTGGGGAACGCAAACATCGAGAGAAAAAAGAATCATCAAGGCCTAGGGACAAAGGCAGAGATGTGAGTTATCGTATTTAATTTTTTTACTCAGAGCTGTAATGGATGAATCTCAAGTATGTTTCATGATCAGGTGTTGAAAACCTTGAAATGGAAATGTGATCAAGGAATACTGCATTCAATGATGTGGAAAAGTGTGCAAGGGTAATACAACGCTCATGCTTATATGCATCAAGAGTGAAGTGGTTGGTTGCATAGCTGTTGATCCTTATAATAGCAGTGATTCAGCCTTGATGATTGATGATGATGACTTTGATGGATGATATAGGTGAAGATGATTGATGATGAAGATGATGATGAAAATAGTGGTAAAAATGCTGATGATGACAAAAGAGGATGAAGGGGATGATGATAGTGATGGTTGAGATGATGATGATGATAATAATGATGAGGATGATGATTATTATTATAATTATATTGTATAATAATAATTATATAGAAAAAGTAACAATGACGTGAAAAATAATTATAATAAGTTACTGTGTTTCTTTTTGAGTGTGAGCATGATTTTTGTAATGAAGGAATAATATATGTGTCTGCATGCTGTGTGTATGTGTTCAAGCGTGTATTCATGTATTTGTGCATGCATTTGTGTGCTCACCTTGGCATATATGTGTGAGCATGTGAGTAATTCTTAATGAGATAATAAAATATTGTTATTCATGTATTTTTAGAGTTTCATTACACGCTTTTACAGAAATTGCTTGTTTTTTTTATAAATTTAACGTCTTTTAACTTAAGGGATTTTATACTTCTTCAATAGCATGTGAATGATTGCTGTTCACATTTTCACAATGTAATTTTCAGGAGCAGGTGGTGAATGAGGACGACGTGAGTCACAACTTTCAGTTTTTGCTTTCACTGTTTGTTTGCTTCAGTTCAGTTTTGTTTGTAGGACACTTGGGTACGCAAGTTGAAGGTTGCTCCTTTGGTGTTTAGTATTGATGGTACACCCTAAACAGGACTGAAAGATGTATGTATTGCTTCCTGGAAATCAAGCTGCGTTAACTCATTCATACGTATGACTTAGTTGCAACAGTTTGAATTAGTCAAAACAAATTTGCAACAATATGAATTAGTTACAGCAGTTAGAATTAGCTACAACGATTTGTATTTCCATAATGTATTATGTTCTTTTTCATTTCTCAGGGTGCATGTTTCTTTAAAAACAAACAAACAAACAACAACAACAACAACAACAACAACAAAATGAGGATTGGGGGTTATTCATATCTCCAATGACAGTTGTAAAATGGATTTTCAAACAAAAATTTGTGATAGTATAACCCTTACCTCCAAAATTATCTTTTGTACCAAGACTTATTGCGGTAGTTAAACATCTAGTTGTTGTTGTTAATGATGATGATGACGATGATGATGATTATGATACGTTTAAAACTTCCTTGGTAATGTTTCAAAATGTGTACATTTATTTAGACGCTTTCACAAATTGATAAGTAATCACAAAGAAGGAGCATATAACAGCTAACTTGCCTATCCTAGCTCCTACTGTAAACTACTACTACTATTACCACTGCTATCAAGTATAACGCTGTTTCGTGTCAGCCAACATATTTTTTTTGTATGTATAAAAATTAATAATTGATCAAAAACAAACATAATTCATTATTGTTATTATTATAGTTGAAGAAATCCTCCAAGAGTCAAGTGAGTTATTAATTATTTTCAGATTGAGTTTAGATGTTACGTTCATGTGGTTATTTGGGTGTTTGGTGATGGATTGGGCAAACAATTTTAAAGTGACAGAGTAGGTTTTGTTATGTTTTCAGGAGATTAATAAGTGGTTGCCTTTTTTGTGTGGTTTTATAATTCAGTGTGGTAAATTAAACAGAATTCAGAATTAATTTCCTCTACATTCAAAATAGCAAGAAGCGACAAAATAGCTGAAGTTGAATTATTATATGATTTGGTGAGCTTTGATGATGTCTTTCAAAATAGAAGACTACATAGATAGAATTCATTGAAATAACAAAAATTTGGAGATTAAACAAAATTAATAATAAAATAAATAAATAAAAATAAAAATACAACAGCAATAAGGACAAAACTTGAGATAGCAGCTCACCAAGCCAGACATAAGCACATCTTTAATAATTCTGAATTCTGTTTTTAAAGCATAACATGATGGCCATGACTGCAAATCCATAGATATGAAAATGAAATTTGAAATCGCTTTAAGGTAGCCCAAATAATTTTTAAAAAAAAGTTTTTAATGCATTCTCCAGCATTTTCTTTATTGTTTGCAAATTCAGTGACACGATAGGCAGAGGGCATGTATAGAGGCTGAGTCCTGGGCTTGATGTAAGTGCTTGGTGAAGGGCAAAGAGCTCTTTCTAATTTATTGCTGAACATTTTTGTGCCTCAGATTTGCATTGTGGATTTGTAGTGTAGTGTTTGGTTGTGCAGTTTGTGTTCATGCATTTTTTTTTTTTTAACACAGCCATGCTGCATGAGTTTTATGCTTCAGTTCATGTTTGACTTCTGTACCAACAGGATGAGCGAGAAAGAAGGAGAAGAGAAAGACGGGAAAAGAGAGAGAGGGAGAAAAAAGACGAGGTTTGTCATAATATGAACAAGATAGCAGATAATTATTAAAAAAAAAAAATTCTAAATGGACAGCTTCTGATTGTGAAGAGTAATTTTAACATTGTCATTAAACTAAGAATGCAACACATTCTTATTTATTTTACTGTTGTTTGCTTACTAAATTTGAAATTAATAAAGTAATCATCGATGTTCTTGACACTCTCCCTCGATTGCAGAGCTTCAAGTTGAGTGGGATTTAAATTGGCATTTGTTATTATTATTACTATTTTATTATTATTATTATTATTATTATTATTATTATTATTATTATTATTATTATTATTATTATTATTATTATTATTATTATTATCATCATTATCATCACAAGTCTGTGGTTTGTGGTGGAGGATCCATGGTGAAGGGAAATATGATAGAATTACTGTTTGATTTTTTTCATTGATTTGACGTGCTAGTTTGCACAAGTAACATTCTTGTTGGGGGCATTGTGAGGCTGTGATGGCCCAGCTGGTAGAGCAACAAGGTCACGTTCCAGAGATTGCGGGTTCTGTTCCTGGTGGCCCAAACATTACATTGGCTGTAAACACTCTGTATGGTAGGTAGGTTTGGGTTGGGTTTAAAGGGTGGGCCTTATCTCCCAGTGATCAAGGTAGCATAGTGTTGCAACTGCCATGCATTCATTTTGTCGAGAACAAAAATTAAAAAAAACACACACACACTCAAATTTCCCCTACTTGGGTGAAAATTCTAAATAAAAAGAATTAAAAAAGAAAAAGAAATAAGCACAGACATGTTTACAACAGTGAAAGTCCCAAGAGAAATCATAATAAACTTAAGTGATGCAATCCTTTACATGCAGGTGAGCTTTTTACAGATGGTGGTAGTGCTTTAGTCAGTAAATCTTTGAGCTGGAGAAATGTGTTCAATGTTATTACAATAGGAATGTTAAGATTAGCATTGTGATACAGGGCGGCAAGTCTCGAGACAGAGAACACAAGAGCAAGGATGATGATCGGAAAGAGAAACACAGAGACCGGTACGTTTTAACATTCTTTGGTGGTGGTGGTTGTAGTTGTTTTTGGTGTTGTTGTTGTTATAAAAAGGAATGTGGAGGAAATATTAGTTCAAACAGATGTAAAAGATCAATGCCTGAAATGTGTACTAAATCCTAATCCGAAGGAGACCCATCTGTATGATGTTGAGGTTTTGCGACTTTGCTTATGAAGTAATGATGGTGAAACCCCATAATCTGTGTTTGAAAGTTTTGAGTGATTGCTTTGTCAAGGGCAGTTAAATGATTGACTCACCTGGTAATTCAAGTAATTGACTCACGTCAGAGGAGGCAACTGGATATATTGTTTTTTTTCCTTGTAGAAACTATGTGAATGATCCGACATTTGATTTTGGTTTCACAGACTGTCATCGTGATTTGTTTTGTCTACACAGAGAAGAGCGCCATAGAGGCCAAGAAGATAGACCCAGGGATAGAGACAGGGAGGACAGGCACAAAGATAGGGACCGTGAGAGAGACAGAGGAGGCAAGGAAGACAGCAGGAGGAGAGACAAAGACAAAGAGACTAGGGAAGAACGGGAAGAGAGGAAGCAGCGAGAGAGAGAAGAAAGGAAAAGACGGGAGAGAGAGAAGGAGGAGGAAGAACGCAAGAAGAGAGAAGAAGAGGAGAGGAAGAAAGAGGTACTTGGGATTGAACCTTTGGCTGCATGTGGCTTTTTGAGAGTTAAGGTTTCATTACTGTATACCTTTGTAACGAACCAACAGTGACACACTTATATTGGGCTACATGTAAAGTTCTTACTGATATTTTGAGGAGAACACTGAGTTTTAAAGCATTCAAAGCAAATTTTACTCTTCTGGTAGATTTTTTTTTAAAATTTGGGGTCAGAAATCATATTAAAGTATAGTGCTATTTATATATCTTTTAATTCTTTATATTTATTTAATTAATTACTTCTTTTTTGTTAGGATGGCGGAGGAGATGCAGATGACTACAACGAATATGAAGAAGACTTTGAGGTACAGCACATTATTATTATTATTTATTTTGTTTAAAGGTATTTATTGTTGTCATGTCACATTGTTCCAGCTCCAGTTGCACAGGGCATTGGCTGATATACAGCTTATAACTCATTTGCAGCCCTAGGCACATCGTCTCACTCCCCAGACAACTGAGCACAGTCCTGGATGACTAAGGGTGGAAACTAGAAAGAACAACCTATCCCACTTCATGGGCAACTTTAATCCCACCACACCTCCCTAAACAATGTTTGCCATCGCAAACCAATTACTGTATAGTATTCATGTATCACTGGGCTATGCAGGGATCCTCTGACAACAATCTGATGGATTTGGAAATTTATGAGAAAAGGGTTAGTTAGTTGGTACTTGCGTGACTGCGTGTGTGCGTTCGTTCGTGCGTTTGTTAGCCGATGTTGGTCAGATCTGAAAGCTGTGGTCTTGTCTTTGGCAAGTTAAGTCTGTTTTTCTGTCTGTGTTGATTTTGTGACAATTTGAATGCTGTAATTATGTCTGCTGTGGTTATGTCTGTCTTTGTGTTGATTTTGTGACAATTTGGTTTTGGTTTGTGGTTCCAGGATTATGAGGATGACTTTGAAGATGATCAACTGGAGGAAGTAAGAAAGATTTAGTGTTTTTTACACAAATTAAATGTGATTATTTGTTTCCTTTGTTTTTGATGTAGTTGTAAGATAATTCATGATGTCACAACAGTTGTTTTAATAGGTCTAGTCTGATTATTTATAAGAAGGACAATTTAAAAAAAACAACGGAAAGTAGGTTAGAATGTTTGTAACTGATGAAGGGTGTTTAATGTTGGTGATGTTCAATTCTACTGCACATATATCCATCCCAAATCAATGCTTGTCATGCATAATTATAAGAGAGAACGGTAAATCAATGAAAATGATAGGACAGATAATTAAAGAAAATGGTATGAAGAGGGCAGAGTATCAATGCGAGAGAGAGAATAAAGTATGGAACTTGTCCAAAACAGATTTTTGTGAGGTGGGGTAGGGAACATAAATAAGAATATTTTATTATTTCAACAGAGATATTCCATTAAGGTGGAGAAGAGGGAGGGGGGGGGAGGAGGGCTGAGGTGGGTGGGACTTAATTCTGATTATTTTATGTCTTCTTCTTCTTCTTGAGTTGACCAGCTGGCCACAATCAGATTTTCTGCAATAGGTTGGAAGTTGATTCAGTGCTTTTAATTTTATATACAAGGGGTATAGAATTTGTTCCTAAATTACTTGAATGCACTTGGGTTTATTTTGAAGGGGATTGAAACTACCTTAAAAGCCATCCGTTACAATTGTTGTTAAACTTTGTTCATTATTTGCATTGATATCAGAATGATCGACCGCAGCGAAAGGTAAAAAGAAATGTTATAATATTCTATACTGCATACACAGCAGTTTTAGTGGTATTAAAATATATATATAAATCCTAGGCTTTTCTAATGATTCCCTCCCTTTAGTATTAATGTTGGTCTCAAAGATTTTCTGTTACATCCACATTCTATTGTATTTTTAACTCATTCTATACTGGCGCAGGTTGATTCCCCTTTTATCGTTCTATACTGGCCGATTTGTATTAGTAAAAAAATTTTTTGAAACAAAAACTGTAGTAGAGACCTGAAATGTTAGGTCCATAAAGAAATTAGAATGGGCTAACCAATAGCCAAGTTTGATAGAATTATCTTTGCTATTTACTGATTTTTTTTTTTTAAAGTACAACCCCCTCAGATTTGTACATCTGATTCCCAATTTAAAAAAAAACAAAGGGATAAATATTGAAAAGGAGGCAACCATTCAATAATAGACCTTTTCCTGATCGTTATGAAATACAGCGTTACCTCCATCTAATTATAGCGTGTACCTACTGTACAGCGCTAAAATTACATATCATCTTCATCAATTTCTTCTTCAACACTTTTTTCCACTAATAACACTTTTAGCATCCCCTTTGATGTCTCTCTGAAACAACAGTAGTCAATGTTGCCAGACAAACGTTGCAAGTGTACTCTAAAATGAAAATATAAGAGGTTTTCCACCTTAGGTTTGTATACTATGTTGAGTCTACGCACTGCGGCTTCTGAAAGTAGAGGTACGCCTATGCCAGTATGAAAGCGTAGTGCCTGAGCGTAGCAAAGTATAGAAAGAGTTAAAACCCCTGTTCCTTGGTTTGGGTAGGACGTTTTTCCTCTTTTTATAGTTGTGAAACATCCTTAGCACCCTCTCTTGTGTTCGAAGGTTTTTACTTTACTTTCCCGAATTACTTATCTCCCTTACAGCTTGTCACCATCAGGTTTTGTGATGGCATTGTTTTGCAATGTTGGGAACAGTTCATTTCTGCAATGTCTTTCCTGCAATTACTTCTTTGCATGTGGATGTTTTTTGTAGCACAAGTGAGGGGTACTAACAGAAATGTCAGGAACTGTTTAATAACTTCAGTGTCCCAGCAAACTATTTTGTGATTGCTGGATAGTAGTGGCCAGCGCTTTGAGAAGCTCTCTGAGCTTGTAAGTGCGCTATATAAGAGTAATCTCTTTCTTTTCTTTTTTTTCTTTCACACAATCATTTATGGGCATGTATGGGTTGTTTTATTGTGGTTGTTTTTTTTGTTGTTTGGTTACATATTAGTCCACTTTACACTATGTCACTAACCCTGGATTTTTCTTTTGGTTTAGGGAAATAGTGTGTGTTATTTCACTCTTCATCGTGGGTTTTAATGCCGTAGGAAATATATCGTATATATTTTTAGGTTATAAATAAATACATAAATAAAGGTTAGTGACGTTTTCTAGCTCTTGGTTTCCAGGGCTTGGTCTACACACTAGATTATGAATCATCATCATGCATGGCCTATTTTGTCGAGATCAAAGTAGTTTGTAGAGTGATTTTGAGTTTTATTTTTTAATTGAGTGGTGCACCTAATATTTGGTTCTTTGAACTTGCGATTAATTTTTTTTCTCTTTTTGTTTTATTTTACTACAAAGATTTGAGTTAAAATCCTAAACAATGATAATAGTGCTATAAATATTAGAAGTATATGAGAGAAACTTAAGCATTTGAATCAGAGACTGAAGCGTTAAAAAAAAATAAATTAGAGTGACTAATCTGTAATAATCTAAAACTCAAGATCTATACAGATACTCCCCTCCTCACCCTCACCTCTCACCCTCTCCTCTTATCCCCCAACCCACCCACCCAAAAAAAAATAAAAAAATAAATAAAAATAAAATAAAATGAGATAGTTATGTTTTATAAAATATTGTTTGAATCATTGCAGCAAATGTAGACTTAAATGCTCCAGATTTGTATAATTATGCTTTAAAATAAATTGTATAACTAAGAGTAAGAGTGTAGATTATAATTTTTTGCTTAATATTTATTGTACACATTAATTAATTATAAGTAGTCCTTTAAATCTGAATGATACTTAAAACGATGCTTTGAATTCTTGACATTTGCTATTATATGTGAGGTATGATTTCCCAGCCCAACCAAGCCCCCCCACCCCTCTCTCCATCCCCTTTTGTCCTTTAATTCTGGTAACGCTTTCTTTAAAAAAAAATGAACAAACAAAGAAAAAACACAAATAAGTGGCACAGTGTTTTACTTTATCATTGATGTTTTAGATCTAATGTAATTTTGTTATTGAACGATGGGTGTACATGCCTAACGTCACTGTGACTGGTGTCTTTGATGTTTTTGTGTGTGTGTGTTGCACATTTTAGCCAGAGTATGAGCCTGTACCAAGAAAACCCAAAATCATTTACGAGAGGGAACCGAGTGAGGTAATGTTAATAGAAGTCGACCCACTTTCTCAGCTTCGAGAGTGACGTTTTCATTATACGTATTGAAATTCACTCCTTTGTTTTCCTGAGTTCATAGCTTGAGCTTTAGTTCTTTTTGTGATTTTTTGTGTGTATGTGTGTGTGTGTGTGTGTGTGTGTGTGTGTGTGTGTGTGTGTGTGTGTGTGTGTGAGAGAGATTCTTGTCAAACACTGTTGTACACTTTCTGTACAAAAATCATGGTCTAGTAGGGGTCCTTGCCTGAACTTGAACATTTTCAATACATGTAAAAAAAAAAATATTCCTTCTTTAATTGTTTTGATATTTTTTTCTATTTTGTTTACCTTGTATACAAAAGTAAACATCAGGATTGTGTGTAGGTCAATCAAGTTCTTTGTTTATTTCTTTATTGTTACATTCTATATATTTTCATTTTTAATTTTTAAAAATTATGCTTTATTTTGTAGTTGAGGTTGTTTTATTCTTATTAGTTTTGTGTAGTTCTTTCTTACTGCTTTTCAATTTTTTTTCTTCCCGTATATAGCATCCATTATTATTATTATTATTATTATTATTATTATTATTATTATTATTATTGTTATTGTTATTATTATTATTGTTGTTATTATTATTATTATTATTATTATTATTATTATCATTATTATTATTATTATTATTATTATTAAAAGAAAATGTATTGGTTTTTAGTTGGTCTCTCTCTCTCTCTCTCTCTCTCTCTCTCTCTCTTTCTCTCTCTCTCTCTCTCTCTCTCTCTCTCTCTCTCTCTCTCTCTCTCTTTCTCCCCCCCCCCCCCTCTCTCTCTCTTTTTCTATTCTTTTGCAGATTTTTTGCAATTTTGAGGCTGCAGCTATTAGAAAGTATTCTTTATATTGAAACAGTTTTGGTTGAATGTCTGTCAGATCTAGATGAGTTGTAGCAAGACAAGTTAATGTGTAGAGTTTTAGAAGCACAGACCTATTCTTTTCTGTTCAATTACAGGTTTATATTCTTGGATAGTGTTTGTTTTCAGTATGTTTGAAGTTTACCCAAAAATGAGGTATGAGGGGTGGGGGTAGGTTTTTAAATTTAAATTGGATTGCTTTTTATTTTATTTCCAAACTTCGCTGCCTAAATAGCACCGAGCAAAAGCCAAAGCACAGGCACAAGCAAAGAAACCTCAAGTGGTGAGATAATTCATGTTTGTGGCACATCATGTGCCTGCTGTGTGAATTGAAGGTGCAGGACTTTTGAAGATTTTCTGGGGCCTGTGGTAGCATTTAAGTGTGTGACTGAGACATTTTATGATGGTTTAATTAATTAATTTAGATACAAATGAGTGAAGAGATTACATTTTTAAATATGCCAATGAAAAATGGGTTTGCTGTGGTTTGGGCCATGTTCCTGAGTTTGGTGGAGATGGGATTGCTTATACTTGATCAGTTATCTTGCATTCAGAGAACAGTGTGGCTTTATTTTCTTCTTCTTCTTCTTCTTCTTCTTCTTCTTCTTCTTCTTCTTCTTCTTCTTCTTCTTCTCCTTCTTCTTCTTCTTCTTCTTTTTCTTCTTCTTAAATTTTTCTGAATCTTGTCAGTTGTCCATAAAAACTTTAAATATAGAGTATTGATATTGCATTGATCATGATAATTCTGAACATTGTCTTTAGATGTACAATCTTGCAGCGTAGCTGAGACTTGAAAAAGGTTTACTCCCTGTAATCAGTCTCAGCAGATGACGATGAGGCCCACTGCAGGTTTTCCTGAAGTCATGTGATTTCATCAGCATAGCTTGATCAGTCTTCCCCCTCTCTCTGTCTGCATAATAGAGGGCAGACTAACTGGATCACAACTTCATTGTGTCTTTTGGCCTAGTGGGTAAACCATATCACGTCTCAGCTGTGCCATAGGATGTAGAATAGTTGACACTGCATTTTGCTCTCACGTTGATCATGTCATTTCCCTTTCTGTCTGTTGTCAGCCATCTGATCATGTAGGTTGTGGGAGTGCAGGCACAACATCTAACGCATTCATGCGCATGATAGCGCACGGACACACGGAAAGTTTTAGTGACAATTTTCTTTTTCCTTCCATTTCGACACTGACAAGGAAAAATGGCCTCTCTCACATTTTATACATGTTTCTTTGGGCACAGTAAAACTGTTAAAAAAAATTTTTTTTAAAAATATTTATTGTCAGGCAGTTTTTATTTGTCAGTGTGGATTTGATTCCTCATTTTAAACAGTTATCACTTTTTTCCTGCAATCCATTTCAAAAGCATGGAGAGAACCCTATTTTTTTATTTTATTTTAAATTATATTTTTTAATATTTTGTTAAATCCGTATGTATAAAGCGCTAGTATGAAACTATATTTCAGCCGTATATTTATACTGTCCCCTCAGTACCATCCTATTTATCTCCTTACTCATGTACACAAATTTATTTTCTAGTTTGGCTGTCTTTACGCTAACTTTAGCTATTGATCGCTCTGTTTACTTATTTTCATTTTTTTTTTCTTAGGCTTTTATGTTAGTTATGACGTTAAGCTTGATTGACTTGTAAGATTTTAATTAATGAAATAAAATGTTATTTAAGTTATTTTTTTATATATTTATTATTTAAATGTTCTTTTTCATTTATTTAGTAATTTATTTTCCAAAAAAGCATATTTTCTTTCTTTTTTTATTTATATATATTATTATATTTTTTACCTTTGAAATAAGAGTTTTGATTCGCTGCAATTCAGTCATGTATGGAGGCATCATCCTTTTCTTATGCTTGCATTTATATTTTTTCTTAGCTGTAGTAAATGCATGGAGTGTCTATTCGCATCAGTGTTTGGGAATGGTTCATTTATTAATAGACACATCGCTATTATGCTTGTCAATGCAATTGCTGCTTGTTGTTCGTTTCTTGGTTTATCACTGGTTTTTCGTAAAAGGTTTTGGTTTAACTGAATGTACTACATTACATTCACAGCTGACTGGTTTTCATTTGTAATAGGCCTTATTCGGAAATGGGAGGTAACTTGTCTTTTTGTTTGTAGTTATCTAGAGTTATCCGGACGGACATCCTCCTGAGCATGTGGTCTCAGAACACTATGAAAGTTACCCTGAGCTGCAAGAGTTTCTTCGGGAAAGTTGAGGTGGTAGTTGCAGGGCAGTGGAACTAGCCAGGATTGCAACTAAAATCAACCTTTCGGTTGATCTGACGGTTTGATGGAGGACAGAGTTGAAATTATAGGCGAGAAACTGTTCATTGGCAAAGAATTTCCTCCCAAAGTTAGACAATTCTGGGAGCAACAAGCGGGCATGCCGGCCAAAGTTGTTTCCCTTGGCATTTCCGAGCATGGTCTATTTGTGATATATAATTAATAGAACAGTAATTTATGTTATGACTGAAAAGATATGTTGCCTGTAATTATTGTGATACTGTGAATACCACTATGTTTACAATTTACTATGAATAAAGCACAAATATATGTTTTAATGTTCTCAACGAATAGTAACTATGGTGTCTTATTATGCATGGTTATTTCAGTCGTGGTGGCCTGTTACCATGTTTCTTTTTTCTTTTTTTCTTCTTCTAGAGATGAAACATTTATTTAAAATTGTTTAGTTGTTTTCTTATTGCTGAATGTATGATTAGTGTTATCGTATGAGAATATTGATGTGATTACAGTATATATTCAGTACGCGCACAAAAAACAACAACAAAATACCTTTTTTTCTTACTTCGATGGTTCTACTTGCAAATGTTAAATTGACCATATTTCTTCGCCATTAAAGATGGTTAGTTTTCAAATGGCAGTTCTCTTGATTTATGGTAGTGTATAAGGTACTAGTATATTGACAGTGGCTGTACTTTTTTAAAAAAAATCTTCTCCTGTAGTATTTTATTTTTTGGTAATCGGGACATCTTCCAGGAGTACGGTTATTAATTTTATTCTCTTTCCATTTATTTACTGTTTGTTGTGTTTTAATGCGAATAATCTAGACAACAGTGACACCAACTGTTAGGTAATTTTTCTGATATTAATACTTGAACGTCTTATTTATTTATTTATTTAATTTGTTCTCTCGCAGGAAGGAGAAATGGAGGAAATACTCCGAGCTCTTGATGAAGAGAATGCCAGGCTTACCGCCCATTCTCATCGCAGCAATTGGTCCGACTCTGTACGTACACTTACCATATTTTGTAACCCTGAACTCTTTCAATACTTTGCTACGTTTCTGCGTAGCACCAGCGCACAATGCTTTCATGCTGACGTATGGATACGCGTTCCTCTACTTTTAAAACTTGCAGTGTGTAGACTCAACATAGTATACTTTGTAAGGTAGAAAAACCACTTATATTTTCATTTTAGAGCATGCTTGCAATGTTTAACACTGACTGCTGTTGTTTCAAAGAGAGTGGGTTTCTAACATGGAAGGGAATGCTGAAAGTGATATTAGTGGACAAAGTGGTAAAGATGAAAGTGATGAAGGTGATTTGTAATTCCAGAGCTTTAGGTACGCCCTACAATTAGAGGGAGTTAATACTGTTTTCCACAACAATTGGGGAAAAGTGTATTAATGAATTGTTGCTTCCCTTACACTGCTTGTAGCTTATTCTGTGGGAATCAGATGTGGCAAATTTGAGACGGAGCGGAGAGGTTTTGTTTTGGTAAAAATTAATCATTCAGTAGCAAAGATAATTCTATCAAACGTGGCTGTTGGTTAATCCTTTCTAATTTCTTTATGGACCTAAACTTTCAAGTCTGTACAACATTTCCTGTTTCTAAAATTAAAAAAAAAAAATCATAAATAGCCAGTATTGAATGATGTAAGGGGAAGCAACCCGCTCCAGTATAGAATGAGTTAAGTAGCTCTTTCAGATGACAGTTTAAACCTAGATAAAGTCTGTGCACGCATCCATGCATGCATTAAATTGCTCAGTCTTAAACATCCTGATGCTTACGTCTTATTACACATCCTGACTCTCTGGGAGTGCCAGACACATAAATACACCCAGCAGTGCTACCTTATATTCTTCCTTGTCCAAGGTGGCATTTCTCTGGGGCTGTCGTGCTTTGCCTTAGAAGGCAACACAAATTTCACCTGCATAAGTGGCAAATGTTATCCAAATTTCCAGATCCAAAATCCTTGTGGGATTTGACATAATCAGTGTAAATTTTGAGAGATTTTAAATATCTTTCCATCAGTATGTGATATTTCATGAGCAGGGAAGTAATTACAAATTGAGCTGTTTTTATTTATTTATAAATTTATTTATTTATAATGCTTTGAAATGAAACTGTTTGGAAACTAACCTGTGCAAAAGGATCTTTAACCAGGGTTCATACGGTCTTTGAAGGTCTTTGAAAGTTTGGAAGAAACGGGGTTCCATTTTCCAGGCCCTGAAAAGTCTTTGAAAACTTAATAAAGTGTCTGTGGTTTGTGAAAGTTTGTGAATTTTGACAGAGTGCACAATCTTTGCTCCACGGATTTACACAGCACAAGCGAAGATGACAAGAAAAATTCGGACGAAAGTGGAGGTGCATTGAATTAATTTCACTTTTTTTGGTGGAGGAGAAACAACAGTGTATGTTTGTGTTCGTGGTCACTGGAAATTAGGTATTTCCCTTTCAAAACTCTGGAAATGAATTCTTTCAGAAGGAAGCAAAAGTCGGTTGCAAAGATTCCAGGATCATGCAGGTTTAATGATTTGTGGTAAACTTCAGCAATCTAACCTTTGTTTATTAGTCTTGAAATTTTTTTCATAGGGTCTTGAAAGTTTGGGAATTTTGGGATAATTTTAGAGTATGAACCCTGTAAACAAAGAAAGAATAGATAAACAGTAAAAGGTGCTTTGATGTTTTTATGAAAATTGTGATTTTCTGTCGTTTGTCCTGTATTTTTATAAAAATCCTAAAAGCCCGTGAGCAGATGATGACTGATGACTGCTTCAGATACATGATTTTCATCTTGTTCTTGAATTATCTTGCAGACGGAATTATCCGACGAACGGTTCAAAGAAGGGGAGGAACCAGGCCCTCGCCATCAAGACAAGGAAAGCCGACCCAACAAGCCCAGAACCTTCATCAACTTTGTCTCCGCCAAGCAGCGGGTCATGAACCAATCACTGGCCAGTAAGGCTCGCCGTCGTGCCAATGATCTCAAGAACATGATCGAGCTGGACACGGTGTTCTACGACCTCTTTGACCTTCCACCGGTGCGAGAGTATGACCTGTACATCCGCAGCTTTGGTCGGTCCAACACCAAACAGGTAGGCAGACTTTTCAGTCACACATTGCAGCTACTCGATTCTTAATTAAGTTAAAAATACATCTTTTTTTTTTTTGGCTTACCCAGTGTGGTAAACATTGCTTAGGGGAGTTTTGTTATGGAAGTTGTTGTTTCTATCTAGACTTAATCTTATATTTTGTTGTAGTAATTATGGAGAGAAAAACGTTGTGCAAAACTATTGGTAAGTAATGTTGAGTTCACAACAAGGTTGTTGATTTTTTTGTACAGTTTCACCTTTTGAAGTATCTCACTGCTATTAAGTTTGCCCTGTGCCTTGGCTGAAACCCCAGAAAATGGGTTTACTTGTAGTGAAAATAAACGTGTGAAAAGCAAGCTAGGCGTCTATGTTTGACCTTAGGAAGAAACGCAATTCCTTTCACTTGGAATTGCCGTCTTGAGTTAGATTCTGCATCGGCCAGTGCCTTGAGCAGCTCTTGAGCTGGAAAAGCGCTATTTAAGAATGATTAAATTATAGGAGTACTAATGGTTAGAATGAATATTGTATCAGTCGTCTGTTTTGAGAGTTGAGATTGATACTGTACTGTTGATTTAAAAAAAAAAATTTCACACACATACACTTACACACAAACACACACACATACAAATGATAACGATAACTATAACTATATATATATATTATATATATAATATATATAATTAGTAATTTCAATTTATGCATAATGCAACAGTGGTCAAATAACAACATTTCTCTACTTTCTAAATTTGTTACAAAACTGTTCATTTTATCTTACATAATGTATGCTCAGGCGTACGTGCAAACCAACGAAGATGCGGTGGAACGTGATGTACAGACAGAGGACATTGAAGACTTGGACAAGTGGACGCAACATCCTGCTGACGATATGGCTGGTGTAGGAGGTGAGATAGTTGAGAGCTTTAGAAAGCAAAGATACTTCTAGAACTTTTTCCTAGGAAAACCCCCTGTCTGCGTCATAACTTTGGCGCTTCCTGAAGATCACGACCTCCTCATTTGCATTACAGAAACCTTTGCTGAGTGAAAATGCGGAACTTTCATCATGTTGACCAATTGTGATTCTCTTGTAAGTTTCTGGTACTTTTTTCATATATCGGATCAGTTGCTTTAAACATAAGCTTGAATAAATGCTTTGGCTGTATTCTCTCACCATTTGTTGTTAAAATGGCGGAAGACTTTGTAGTTCCGACTGAGATTTTCAACTTTTCCATTATGTCTAGGTTTCAAGTGTCTCCTATGGGCATGGTAAAGATTAAAATCATTTTTCTGGTGTATTCTTATGAATGTGCATGCACAACCCTTGGTTTAGATGAGCCCTATACTACTAGGTTCGTAGACCTAAACAGGCTAGTTAGTAGGCTAGCGTAGGCAATGAACACGAGTTGGGGCTATAGAAGCCCTCTCATTTGTGTTGTTTTTTTAAAAAGGGAGAAGAAAATTTACCAACACTCTATCCTAAACTTCAACTAAACTTTTGTTGGGAAACGTGTCTGTTTTAGCCTGTGATGAACCAAATCTAAAGAATCTTGCATTTTTTTAGGAAAACAACCTCCGCAAATTAGAGCTTTATGATGGCATTTAACCTCCCTGGATAAGGACGAACAAAATTTCGTCTGCAACTAAAGGCTCTGCTGCTTCAGAACAGTAGGTATGAAGAAAAGTTCATAAGGATATCCCGATTGCATAACCGGAAATGAAAGGGATTACTAAGAAGCAAGTTTCGCTGGTCAATCTAAAGTTCTTCAGCGTGATACAGCTAGTTTTGTTTCTGGAATCAGGGGAGCTAATAGTAAGCGAAATCACTGTTGTCTCCCTTATGTTTGATAACAAAGTGAGCCCCTTTGGTATACAGAAACTGATCTTTTTGACTGGTCAGTACTTTGTATTGGATAATTTCATTCATTATATTATTTTAATTTTATAATTATTTTTAGTAAAGTTTTATTTCATTGTCTGTGGGCTTCAGGGGATGGCATATCGGTGATGACAGCAACCACAGAGGACCAGACTGCTGTTAGGAGCACCGAGGCCATCGCTAAGATCAGCAGATTCCTGGAGCAAGCGGCACAAGTAATCAACATCATTCTTGAGGAGGAAAGGTCTTCAGAAGATGGTGGCGGTGGCAGATCAAGGGTGCGAAAGTCTACACTTAGCTTCAGCGAAGGCTACTCACAACTGGATTGTCCCCCTTTCCTTGCAGGTAAGATTTTGAGTGTAGTACACTGCAGTATTTTGAATAAACAAGTATGAAAAATGTTTATTTGTGGGGTTTTGTTTGTTTGTTTGTTTTGTTTTGTGGGAGCATTCTGCATTTGTTTTGAGTTTTCTGAGTTTGTGTAGTAGCCATTAGTGACATGGAACTGTTGATTTCACTTTGATTTTTTTCTGAATCTTTGCTGTCGCTTGAACCCCCATTGAGCTCACTAAATTTTTGCATCAGGCAATTATCCCTTCTGCAAAGGATGAAGTAGGCCTACATTTATTCAGGTTTGATTTCAATCTTTTTAATGTTTGTTTGGTTGGATGCAGTGAAGTTTGGCTGATTTTTTGTGTGTGGTGGTTTATTGGCATTGCATTTCGCTTGTTTTATTGAATTATAACTAGTTGATATGATTTCACATTGTCCGTCAATATGTGTGTTACAGGGCGCTCAATACAGAAAGTGTGTTTCTGCCCTATGCAACCCAACATGTTCCTCACTCTCCATAGCAAACCTGAAGAGGTGGGTGTTACATGTGGCCATGCGGCTAAAATATAATAATTATTATAAGACAAAAAACATTTATTGTTAAAAAAAATAAGGAAAGTGCTTTGTGACAGTGGGAAAATTTTAAGTTAAATTTTCATACAAAACGGCAAGAGCGATTCATCTACTTACACAATCCATTTATGTTTCCATACTAACGTTCTGTGTGCTATATTATGATACAGAATGTAATATTAGTTACGGAGATGATTTCATGGAGGATATGTAGCAATAGCATAGTGGTAATGATGACAGAGGCATTTTAAAAACAAGAATGCAACATTGTAAATCTATCTAACCACCACCCCGGTGTTACTTTTTTAACTGTTTAGATTTTGAGCTTGTTAAAATGTTTTGTTATTTCAGCCATCTGGACAAAATGCTTTGGACATTTACGGCATGGTCTGTGTGTGGAATGCCAAAGATATGGTGGCGCCTCATAAGTAAGATTTTGGGGATGGGATGGTATTGTTGCTGTTATTTATAGCAGATGCTCAACTGTAAAGATAACAAGCGAAAGATTCAACAGAATTTTAGGTACAATAAATCATCGTTCATTTTAAAGGCAAGATCAGCAGTATGTGAAAAAGACATTAACTGATCACAACAGCAAGAATTACAAAGAAATAATGTTAAAAAAAAAAATAATGATACAATTTTAGAATGCACATTTATCCAATAATTGTGAAGCTCGAGGTTCAGAATTCATTGATTTTTGAATGATGATAAGTTCTCTTTTCTCTAGAGTCAAATTGCATTAGTAAGATGTGTGAAATAACCAACTCATTAAAGGAAGTGTCTGTTTCAGGGTTCTTGTAAGCGTGAGTCAGCCGACTTGTGCTTGTTTCAGCCCTAGCAGAGCAGCGCTTGTTATTGCTGGCATGGTACGTTTATTTGGCTTTTTAACGTTTTCATTTAAAATTTAGTACTTATCCATTATTTTAAAGTTTATTTTGCTTTTTATTCCCCCCCCCCCCCACCCCCCCAATTTTTTTCTGCAATGAAAAATGTTGAGTTTGTTGAATGTTTTTAGACTGACAACAACCTGTCCTCGTCTACATTATATTTCTGTTTTAATGCTCAGATATGAATGAGTAGGTGCCGGAGACAGCTTGTATTGGATCCTGTATTGTCGGCCACATCATGAGCTGGAAAAGGGCGGTGTAATAACGATAAAATAAAATAAAATAAATACCTGAATACCTGGCTGGCTTTAGAACGGAAAATATACAGCAGAGGAAGGGTAAGGTGACTCTCATTAAGCTGGCCCATTGAGAAGGGTAGATTTTAACCTTTGCTTTGCTTTGTACAGATTGATGGGTCTGTGATGCTGTGGGACCTGAGAGAGCCTTTGTCTTTCCATCGCTCTGTGTTTGTTGATGGACATGAGGTTATCACACGCTCCCCCACCTATAATACAGGTGTGTCTGGGTTTTTCTCTACCTCTGCCTGTCTGTCCAAACGTCTGTCTCTCAGTGTTTTAGTCTGTCTGTATTTCCTGTGCGTCTTCCTCTGTGTCCCTCCTTCTCTTCGTCTCTCTCGCTGCTCTCTCTCTCACTCTTTCTCTGTCCTCTATCGCTCTCTTTTTCTCTGCTAACTCTCTTTAAGTTTTTTTTTCTTCTTCTCTCGTATGTAAAACACATTTGTTTTTATTTTATTTGATTTGTTCATATCTCTCTCTCTCTCCCTCTCTCTCTCTCTCTCTCTCTCTCTCTCTCTCTCTCCCCCCCTGTCTCCTTCCTCCATCTACCTTTCTTTCTCTCTCTCTCTCTTGATCCTTCCCTCTAATAGTGCACAGTAACTTGGACAGGCAGATGGCTGTGTGGTGTGCACAACGTCACAACAACAAATGTGAAATGATAACATTGCAGCTCGAACATACAGTGGTTTGAAACCCATTGATAGCCTGGAGTGCCGCAACAAAACACAGCAAGAGAACATGACCCTCAGACACAGTTGGCTCAGTGCTTTTCTTTAAAAACACAAACACAATTGGAAGGGTGGCTTGAGTTAGATCCTGTATCGGCCAGCGCCTTGAGCAGCTCTTGAGCTGGAAAAGCGCTATATAAGAATGATGAAATAAGTTAAATAAATAATATTTGTGGTGTGGTTCGGTGTGGGTGTGGTGTGGTGTCGTATAGGAATTGCTCAGGTTGAGATGAATAATGTTGTATAGTTTAACATGACGGCATGTGCATTATTTGGCAGCTGGGGTGTTGGAAAAGGAAAATCACTCGAGTCCTGTCACAGCTATTACTGCCGTTCACCCCACTGTTGTCAGGTGAGATCAAGTAAATAATTACAATAAATTAAAAAAGCACAACATCACACTGAACAAGGAGTACATTATATGTTTGGGAGAATCAGATAAACCTAGATCTTGGTGTCTAACAACGTAAAAGCTGCTTTGTTGCTAAAAATAATGAAGCTGAAGAAATCTTGCGTAGCTCTGCCTCTAATATGAGAAAACTCTAACCATAGCAGAGAGTATGAGCTACAGACTAGAAAGTAAAACGAAACCAATTGGCTACAGCTTTTACAAGAAGGAAAATAACCTCCATGTCAAGTCAACACATTTCTATTCTACAAAGACGAAGGAAAATTTAGTTTGTTACAGTGTTAACGAAACATGGCTAAAGAGGAAAAATATTCCAAGACAATAGGATCCGACAACAGTCATATCTTTGCACATACCCACAAGATAGCAATTACAAGATTATTATGTTTACATTCAGCATTAATTTGCACCCATAAACTGAAAGAAAAAGTGGGTGCATGTTAAGAAAAGAATATTATATATGTACTGCTTTACGCAGAAGTCAATGTAAAGGATGGTGTTGGTTTTTTAAAATAAATATTTTATTTTGTTATTACCAGGAAGGAGGGTGACAACAGTGTGGATACCGAGAGTGAAGGGCTGTCTTTCCAGCTGGCTTCTGTGGAGGACAATGCCACTGTCAACTTGTGGGTTAGTGCCATTGACTTATAAATGGAAATGCAAGTAAAAAGGGTTGAAGAAAAATAAAACACACCACATTAAAAGATTCACGGGTCCTGTGTTTTGCTATAATGCTTTGTTAGGAGTTACAAAGCCAACATGGCTACAAATCCATCTCTTAGATTTGCTTGGCTTGTGTGAATTGTACAGAGTGAATGGTTGAACACTGAAGTGTAACGTCTACACCCACCAATGGCGATAGGGAAGACCGGGCCCATGGAGGAGGGAGTAGGGACCTAAATCAACACTGAACCATCAGAGCAATCGCCATGCTAAGATGGACAGTGAAAATGGCCACTTCTTATTTTGCCCACCGCGGCATTGGAACCTGGGTTCATGGGTGTGCCAGGCCAACGTTCTACCATTGAGCTACGGCGGTGGGACAATGTCTACAAAAAGGCTTGCATCATAAACGTTGTGACATCACAATGCAGTGCCATACTGAGCGTGCGTTAGTACTGATCTAGGCAGGATCATGCTGGATGTTATGCCAGAACCTCACACACTTCATTGGTGGTTTTAATGTGTGATGAGTTCATTTTCTGGTTGTTCCTACTCATTGTGGGTATACAACAGAGTAAATAAAGCAAACCTGTAGAGGTCATTACAGATAGATTTCCAAGTTCTTTGACAAGGCAAGATACAATGAGACATGGCAAAACAAGACTATGCAACAAGTCTTCATTGTTGGCAGAACACATTTCTGTGTCATTATTGTCATATGTTGAAAACAGAAATAATTGTTGACAAAATAAAAATGGAATGTTTTTGAAATTTGTATTCTTCCCTCCAAGTTCATGGTGACAGATGATGACAACAGATTATGTTGGCTTTATCATTGTTAGGAATATTGTTGACAACATAAAATTTTTTAACAATTTGTAAAATGTGTGTTCTCTTCTCCACCAAATAGCCACAAATTATGGCAGAACAGATTTTTGTGGATTTGTCATTGCCAGCAATATTACTTTTGTCGGCAACATCATATACGCTTGTGAAACATGGACCTTCACAGCAGATTTACAACAAAGAATACAAAGCATGGGTATGAGGTGCTACAGAAGACTTCTGGGCATTTCCTATACCCAGCACATCACCAATGACGAAGTCCAACAGACCATCACACAAGCCATTGGACAACACAATGACCTGCTCACAGTGGTGAAAAAACTGAAACTCCGATGGTATGGCCATGTCACCAGATCATGAGGTCTTGAATAGACCATCCTGCAAAGCACTGTGCAAGGAAGTAGAAGAGGAAGACCGAAAAAGAGGTGGGAGGACAACATTCGAGAATGGACTGGTTTGACACTGAGCGAAACCATCATGGTTGCTGAGGACAGGGAAAGATGGAGTACGCTGGTTAAACGATCATCTGTAGTGCCCCTACGACCTCAGAGTTACAGGATAGGATAGGATAGGATAGGCAACATCATCAATAATATTTTAATAACTTTTGTTCTCCTCTTTTAGGTAGTGACAGAAATTGCCTCCCCTGACATGGCGGGGTCAGAAGTTGACCTTGGCCTTGCCCCCCCGGAGGTCGGGTGAAGCTGCTGCGTAGCTCTGCTGTCACTCTGAACATGGGCAGGTTAGTCTGCAGCCACACCTACACAAAACATTATGAGTTTACTAGGAAAAAGGTGTGACTCCAAATATGCACACTCTTCATACACTGCCATTATCATTATTATTCTTGCGTTTACATGTATATAAACTTATGCATGTGCCCACTTTAACCGCCTAACAGCATGAGGCCTTCAGGGCACGCGTTTCCTGTTTCAGGAAGTAAAGCCAAGTCAAGCCCGGTTAGTGCTTAGATGAAGGCTTGTGTGTGCTCCACACATTTGCAGAGAAATTAAAAACAATGCACCACAATCACTCCAGAAACCCGGATCGCTTGAGAAGGTAAAGCAGTTAGGGAGAGGTGTTTGACCTTACCCTCACAGAACTGGACCTGAGAAAAGGGGAGATCCTTAACACCGTTCTCCCCGATGACCGGAAAGAGTATAAGGAAACCATTCTATAGATAATAGAAAAGCATGTTACTAGTATAGTGGATGATGCCAAGACAAAATGTTGTAGTTTGATTTGGTCGCCTGCAAGTTGCTAATAGATGGGTAAACACTAACAGCAGTTTGTGGCGTGCTTTGTGTGTTTTCCAGCATTGGAAAGTTCACAGCGCTGGACATTCAACTCGATCCTTCAGACCTGAATCACTTCTTCGTGGGCACTGATGTGGTAAGGTTTTCTCTGTCGGAGCTGATGTTGATGTTGAACTATAGTATGGAGCGGTTTCAGCATTGTGTGGAAGCAGATTAGGTTTCACCATGTTGGTCTTGTTTCTTTGTTTTTGTTTTGCCAGAAAGGAGTTTTGTTCTTCCTTTGTGTGATTTATTGCTTACACACTGTTTTGTTCCATTCTGTGTGTGGGTGTGCGAGTCTACGCGTGTGTATGTGCAAATGTGTGTGTCTGTTTGCTTTTGTTCATCTTTATTCATATCTGTAGACTTAGTTCCTGGTAGTTAACTTGAAATAATACAATTCAGGGGATATAATGAAATGGTTTAATATTTCCCAGGGTCAGATAATCCATGGCGTGAGATTTGGGTCTCGGGTGTTTCCACGATTGTATGAGCCTGAAATCGGCAAGTATCCTGATTTGTTGTGTGTGTTATTATAGTTATGTCTATCTTCTTTTGGAAGAACATGAATAACATTTGCTGAACTGCTTATTTTGATAGAAGTTATTTTTGGTTTGGAAATACAGTACTGAATACCTGTAGGTGCAAAAAAAAATTTTTTTTCTTACACTAATATTGTTCATAATTGTTGTAGCTGCATTATTATATTTTTATTTATTCATTTTTATTAATTTATACTTTATTTTTTTATGTATTTTATTTGTATTTATTTTCTGTTTTTTTCTTCAGAATCGCCCAGACTGATCACGTCTCTAGATTTTTCCCCATTTGGTGAGCCGTACTTTGTGGTGGGCTGTGAGGACGGGTCTGTTCACCTGTACCACACAACACACAGTAAGTCCTGACCCTTCTTCTCATTTTATCGCCACATGGCTTCCCCCTCTGCCAGCTTCAAATGGTCTAGGAACAAAAATGACAGCTGAAACTTACTTACATTTGGTACATGTACAAAAAAAATAGTAAATTGTCCAAATCACATTGTTGTGAAAAGGGGGTAAACTTAAAATGCTGATATTGAAGTTGATTGTAGATATAAATAAATAATAAATGTTTAATCGTAATCATTACAATACAGTAACTTGAACATGTTGCAGTAGGGTGTATTTTGCAGCTGCTGGGCTGCTGCTATGCTTATAGAGGCAGTTGGCCCAAAAAGAAATGCTCCCATGTCCCCTTTACGCTTCAGGTGTCCGGGGATGTTAATCTACCCACAAACAGACAAAGAGATGCTGATCCCAGTCTGAGTGTGAGAGGCTGTTGCATATGCACGATAGATCGTTGACACTTAGCTAGCGTCAAGGTCACCTGTTCAGTGGAAACTGGCCAATGCTACGTTGCATGTTTTCTGTTTTTTGTCAACCACAGAACACCCTCTGGCGTCCTGGCCAACTTTCACGAGAGGGCACAGTGTTTTAAACGTGCAATGGTCACGCAGCCGACCGGCCGTGTTCTTCGCTTTGGCTTCCAGCTCAGTGCTGTATACATTTGACTTGGTGGAAACGGGGCTGGGCCCTGTGAAAGAAGACGTCATTTCTTCTGGAAGGTTACTGGAATTTGCTGTAGTAGTATTTCCTTTTTAAAATTTAATTGGTGTAATAATTGCCATAGTACTTACTAGCAATAGGATAGTGGAGTTATAATAATAATAGTATATGTGTATATATTATAGTAATAATAATTATGTATATTATTATTAATTTTAAAATTATTATTATTATTATTATGTATATATTATTATTATTATTATTATTATTATTATTATTATTATTATTATTATTATTATTATTATTATTAAGGGTATCTCAAGCAGCTTGTTGTAAACCAAAACCATAGACACCACTTGTTTGAGTGAGGAGTGGTTGTTGTGCTTGTTAAGAGTGTGCGTAATATAAGCATGTATGCTGGGCACAGATTGCTTCGTTTTGAATGTTGTTTTAGGAGTAAACATGAATATAGCATCCAATATTTCAAAGTTTTAGCTTTTTAGCATTTTTTTCTCTTTCTTTAATTCAAACTTTTTAAACTACTTATTTTTTTAACTTTTTTTTTTTTGTCACCCATTTGGGTGAAATGCGGACTGTCTTCTGTTCTCTCCTCAGCACCATGAATTGTTCTTTTTCTTCGCTTCTGTACCATATTGCCTTCTTCACCTCTTTCTTCCTTTGATAATACTACCTGCATTTTCAGCAACAGTTGATAGTTTTGTGTTTATCATTTTCAGGGCTACTTGCTTTGCCATGGGCAACGACCCTGCCCTGATCAGCGGCAGCAAGCATCTGCTTACCCACATGGTATATAGTTTTTTACACAATGTAGGAACTAACGTTGAAGCTTCGTGTGCTTAGCTCTCATCAGTGGTCATTGTACAGGAGTTGTGTAAAGAGTTCAGGATTTCATACAGCTGTTAACAACATTGATATATTTATTTGGCCATTCCAGAGCTTACAATTTATAGGGACTATTTTGGTCACAGTTAGAGTTAGTGAAATGTTGCAATATTGCAGTTTTATTTAGAAGATGACTGCTGGCGAGTTTTAAACAAGAACACAAACACTGCTACCTTTTTGTTTTGTAAGAAAACAAATATCCAACTGTTTCCATTGCATAAATGTTAGTTTTAGTGTTAACATGTTCAGTTTCACAATAATGGAAACTTTTATGTTGACCATAAATAATATAAAAACTTTTAGTTTCTTTTTAAATTGGAAGAATTGAGCCTTTATTATTACAGTAATATTAATGAAATTAATATTTTTTAAAAAAGATAATGAAAAAGCTAATGAGAGGTTTTAGTTTAGCATTTAGTACAATTCTTGTTTTGGTACACCCCCTTGTTGTGCAACTCCATTTGTGCTAATGGGCAATTAAAAAATCAATTGAAAAAATGTTTTGTCTTTGCAGCTGATTGGACTTGACAACGGATCTGCGCAACTTCACACAATGAACAGCACATATCGGCAACAACAGCCGCTAGAAATGGATTTCCTCTCCCATTACATGGAGAGATTTTGAACTCAGGCATTGTGCATATGAAACTGTAGATATGGAGTAGTCTGTTTTTCTGTTAAACCTATATTAAACAGTACGAAGTCGTCACAACCGCTAGAAATTGGAATTCCTGCCGCACGACTGCATAAACATAGATTGTGTGATTTTGAACTAAATCTGACTGTGTGGGTGAATGGTGTCAGTTCCAACATGTACTTGAGATTACAAAACTGGCTTACTGGGAAATTAGGTAGTGCTTGACTCATCTGAGGAAGTTAAAAAAAAAAAATTTGTTTTAAAGTCCAGAAAGAACAATGAATGAAATACTTTTTGAAACTTGATTTGTGTTTGTTATCAGAGCAATATTGAATTTGTTTAATTGCAAAGAAAAGGGGTGGTAAGAATAGTCAGATTTTTCACAAAGTCAGTCCCAGACCAATAACGCTTATCATTTCAATGTACAACAGGCAATATTTCCTTAGTCTGTGCCTCAGTGAGTTGGAAGTACTGTATGTGTGCCTAGGGTGGCTTGCTTTTGAAGCAGGATATTGCACTATTGGAAATGACGATTCACTTCAGTAGGGTTTTACTAATTGACATCAGTTATGAGGAAATGAAATCATTTGATGCGATTTGAAACTGAATAACCTAAAGCACTTAGGAAGCCAACAAAATTTTACTTTTGACAACCCGTTTATCCAAACACTTTTGTGTTGGAATGTAGTATTGCTTTACTAAAACTAAGTTTACAATTGTTAAAATGGTTTTGTAAACAAAATGTTAGTCTGGAAAATACGCAATACAGATGTCATATTGAAAGTTCATCAGATGGCATAGAATGATCAACTAATTCACTTTATTTAAGTAACCTTAAGTAGTCTTAAGAGGTGTAAGTTGTCAAATCTTAGACACAAGACAATTTTTAAAAAGGTAATGGATCTGTTGGAAGTTGATGGATCTGTTGGACTTTTAAGATTTATTGTTTCTGTCACTGAATAGATTTCCTTCTCCTTGGGGAAAAGAATATTTATTTGTGAAATGTTGTCCGATGCTATACATATCAGCAAAAATTCCATTTGAAAATATTGTATAGAACTGTTGAGAATCTTCAGTCTGCATGCCATTATTACTAAATTGTACATATCATATTTGTTCATAGTGGAGTCTGTGCTGGTTAAAAAAAATGTATTACAAAAAATTAAAATACTACAAACAAAACAAAGAAAAACTTCAGTCATTGATATTTTATGTTGAGTATTTTATTTTGAAGTTGCAGTTTTTATGTTTTAATGGTTGTGATTATATATGAAAATACTATTGAAAAGAAAAGGAAGAATCGATGAAAATTGGGAGTAGGGATTGTGCCTGTGTGTGTGAGGGAGGGGTGTGGGGGAAGGAAGGGCATGTATTCATGGAGTTAAGGGGTGCTAAACGCCTTTTTATGCACAAAATGGGGCTTTGAGCTAGCGCCCCACTTTTGTTCAGCGCCCCACAGTTTTCTAAGTACATGGGAGTGCTTTTTTAGTACATGGGAGTTCTCTTGTAGTGCATACGACTGTTTTAAGTACTTGGAAATGCTCTATCTGGGACAGGCTGTTTTCTAGACAAATTTGAAGTAAAAGATTTAGGGTAAGAGTTAGCAAAATAGGTCAACTTTTTGCCAAAATGTTTAATCCAATTCTTTCGTTTTTAAATGACTTTTGCGCTCTTTCCGTAAAAAAAAAAAAAAAGCGATTTCTGTTAACTACATTTCGTTCCAAAACCCAATTTGCCATGAATACAGACTCCTTTGTGCGTGTGCACTCCTGGAATATAATTACTTTTTGTAAAACTCGTTTGTGGTATCAACATTTTGAGCAAACCATATTGACATGGAACTACATTAATGAAAATTGAATTGAATTCAACTGAAAATTAAGTGGTGGATATGAAGTGTTGTAGATTAATTAAGTTTCTTCTCAAGTTGAGTTTGTAGCCATATTTATGCACTCCACTCTACAGTTGTCTCCACCACAGCTTTGAGAATCCTAGGGTTAAACCAACGCTTGGATAAAGGGGCATCTCACAATGTATCTCAATGCTTAAATAAAGGGGAATTTCTGGTGTTAGGTTATTGGGGGTGAATGATTTAATCGGAGAAAAAAGAGTGTTGTATATTTATCTTGTGTGATGGTGTGTTTGGTGCTCTCAACATCTGGAGTAACTTTTCTTTCTCATTAAAATTAGACATGGCTTTGTCATCTTTTAAAAACAAAAGAATTAAGTATGTCATATGGGGAAGTAGGGTTTGATTCAGAGACGGTTACTTGTACAAAAAAATCTTGGTGAGAATTATGGCGACGGATATCATTTACTCCAAGAATGTTTATATTTTATGTAGTTCTATGTTGAAACGAAGACCTTTGACAGTTGGGAATTTGGTGGGAAACTGTTTGCAGGTGGATACAGACATTTAGCATTGGATGTTGGTTTTTTTAAGTCATTGAATTTGTACCCCCAGTTCTGTGATATTTTTGTTTGGTTGAAAACGAGTTTGTCTTGATTAAAGTAATTATGTGGTTTTGTTTATAATTTCAAATGTGATAATGTATGTTTTATTTTAATATTTCAGTTTTTATTTATTTATTTTTTTTTTGTCTGTATATTTTTTCTTGTTTGTATCACATCTTTCTTTTTTTAAAGGTGTGGTTAAAACCCGTCCAAAAGTTGCTGAATTAAATTTGAAATGTTGCCAGTTTTTGGTACCTATTATTTTTTCATCTTTTCTCTCTTGGATAAAAATGGAGGAATGCATGAAAGTATACTTTTTCTGTTTTCTTTAATTATTTTATTCTTTCCATTTGCTGATTACATGCAGACAATGGTTCCAGACAGGCAGTTCTCTCCAGGATAGCATAAACACCTGCTGCCCTGACAAGGTTGAAGCCCATTTAAAAAGACAGGACCATTACACTCCAAGGTAAGGTTGCTGCACTCCCTTGTCATCTCCATCTTACTATACTCTTGCAAAACATGGACCCTCAAAGGAGACCTACAGCAAAAAATACAAAGCATGAAAGATGAGATGCTACAGAAGACTTCTGGGCATGTTATTTGACAAAATAATTATGTTACGTGCAATCAGTATGAATTAGTATTTATATTTGATAGTATTGTTGTGTCGTCGGTGTGATTGACAGTAACTTTCACTTTCAACCAATTTCACTTTGATTGGCTGTTGTGCAGTCAACGTGGGCTGCGCCATTTTAAAAGCGCTTGCTTATGGCAAAAGATTGCCCAGAAGCAAAATAGTTCGTGTGGAGCAATCAAAACCTTTTGGGGCGCTTCTTTTTTTAGACAACTCGGGGCAGGTAAGACACTGCGTAGCAGAGACGGTCAAGATTTACGTCGCATCTTCATCATCTTTGCCGTTGGTTACAAAGAGATTGCAGATTTTCTTGAAGTATTACGTCATAGCTTTCCTTGTCCCGACCTCAAAAAGGGCAGACTGTAGGTCCAACTATGTTACATCACTGTTTCTATCCAATCTTATCCTATCCCGTAACTCAAAGGTCGTTGGGGCACCACAGATGATCGTTTAACCAGCGTACTCTATCTTTCTCTGTCCTCGGCAACCCTCATGGCTTTGCTCAGTGTCAAGCCAGTCCATTCTCGAACGTTGTCCTCCCACCTCTTTTTTAGTCTCCCTCTTCTTCTGCCTCCTTGAACCGCACCTTGCAAGATGGTCTTTGCAAGGCCTGATGTTCTGGTGACGTGGCCATACTATCGGAGTTTCCGTTTCTTTACCACTGTGAGCATGTTATCGTGTTGTCCAATGGCTTGTGGGATGGTCTGTCGGACTTCGTAATTGGTGATGTGCTGGGTATAGGAAATGCCAAAGTCTTTTGTAGCACCTCATCTCCATGCTTTGTATTCTTCGTTGTAAATCTGTTGTGAAGGTCCATGTACCGCAAGCGTATAGGAAGATGAGATGATAAGGTAACACAGCAGACTTGCCTTGGAATGTAGACTGAGGGTCCTGTCTTTCCAAATGGGCTTCAACCTTGTCAGGGCCTCAGTTGTTTGTGCGATCCTGGAGAGGACTTCCTGTCGGGACCCATTGTTTGATACAATGGCTCCTAAATATTTGAAGCTATGCATTGTGTTGAGGGATTGGCCTTGGACTTTGATGTCCATGCTGATGCCTTTGGTGTTGTTGGTCATCATTTTGGTCTTCTCTGCATTTATTTCCATACCATAGGCTCTGGAAGTGGTGTCAAGCCTCTGTACGAGCTGTTCAAGTTCTTGTTCCTCTCCAGCCAATCCATCAATGTCATCCGCAAAACGGAGGTTGGAGATTGCTCGACCCCCTTTGCTGACTGTGCCTTTGTGATCTGCAAGGGCATCTGACAGAAAGATGTTAAAGAGTGTTGGAAAGAGTAGGCATCCTTGACGCATACCGATTGTTGTTCTAAGCCAGTTTCCGATAGCGCTGTTTTGGATGACTGCACTGATAGCCTTGTCACACAGGCTTTTGATGACTTTAATAATTATAGGGCTGATGTTGTACACTGTCTTGGTTGCACACAGAGCTGCATGCCAGACTCGGTCAAACGCTTTCTTGAAGTCTACAAACACATGATATAGATGTTGTTGGTGCTGTAGGTATTTCTCGCCGATTATTCGGAGGTTGAAAATCTGTTCAGTGGTACTTCGCCCTGCCCTGAATCCTGCTTACAGATACAGAATCCTTTATTGTCCCCACAAACACCTGCAGGAGCAGACATCGGAAGTGACCACGATCTTGTGATGATGTCTTTCCGGCTCCACATAAAGAGAGTAAATACAGCAAAGTGCACTAGACTGAAGTTCGACCTGGACAAACTGCAAGACCTGAAGGTGGCAGAATTATTTCAGGCCACAATTGGAGGGAAATTTGCACCACTGCTCATTTTGGGGGCTGGTGAAGTAGATGTCAACACCATGACCACCACCTTTAACTCAGCTGTGACAGATGCCGCCACTGAGATCCTTGGCAAGCACCGACCAAAGAAGAAGCCGTGGATCACACCTGAAGTTTTGGATCTGTGTGATAAACGAAGAGAGATGAAAAAGAAAAAGAACACCTCACAGGGAGCTGATGTCTACCGAAAAATCAACAATGACATCCGAAAAGGCATGCGCACAGCAAATGAGAACTGGATAGAAGATCAATGCCAGGAAATAGAGAACAGTCTGAACAAGAACAACAGCAAGAAGGCCTACCAGACTGTGAAGCGGCTGACAAGTGTTAAACAGCCCAAAGTCTCCACGATCCAAAGCAAGTCTGGCATATGCCTTACAGAAGAACAAGAAGTCTTGGACAGATGGACAGAGTACTGCTCTGACCTTTACAACCATACACCAAATGGAGACACATCAGTTCTAGCATGTCCCGAGAACAGAGAAGAAGAAGAAATCCTCCCAATTCTCCGGGAAGAAGTTGAGGCAGCAGTGCAATCGCTGAATAAAGGGAAGTCAGCGGGGGTGGACAACATACCCGCGGAACTGCTTCAAGCAAGAGGAGAAGCGATGATTGATGCCCTCACCATTATCTGTAACAATATCTGGCAGAGTGGGGAGTGGCCTACACCATGGACCCAGTCGCTTGTCATCACTCTTCCCAAAAAAGGTAACCTTCAGGAATGTGAAAATTACCGCACCATCAGCCTCATCAGCCATCCCAGCAAGGTCCTCCTGAAAATAATACTTAACAGTTTGAAACCCCAAGCTGAACAAATCATAGCTGAAGAGCAAGCAGGATTCAGGGCGGGGCGAAGTACCACTGAACAGATTTTCAACCTCAGAATAATCTGTGAGAAATACCTACAGCACCAGCAACATCTATATCATGTGTTCATAGACTTCAAGAAGGCGTTTGACAGAGTCTGGCATGCAGCTCTATGGGCAACAATGAAAGTGTACATCAGCCCTAAAATTATTGAAGTCATCAAAAGCCTGTATGACAAGGCTACCAGTGCAGTCCTCCATAACAGCGCCATCAGAAACTGGTTCGGAACAACAATCGGTGTGCGTCAAGGATGCCTATTCTCTCCAACAATCTTCAACATCTTTCTAGAGCGCATCATGTCAGATGCCCTTGCAGATCACGAAGGCACAGTCAGCATAGGGGGTAGGGCAATCTCCAATCTTCGTTTTGCGGATGACATTGATGGATTGGCTGGAGAGGAACAAGAACTTGAACAGCTGGTACAGAGGCTTGACACCACCTCCACAGCTTATGGAATGGAAAAAAGTGCAGAGAAGACCAAAATTATGACCAACAACACCAATGGCATCAACACGGACATCAAAGTCCAAGGCCAATCCCTCAACACAGTGCATAGCTTCAAATATTTAGGAGTCATTGTATCAGACAATGCGTCCCGACAGGAAGTCCTCTCCAGGGTCGCACAAACAACTGCTGCCCTGACAAGGTTGAAGCCCATTTGGAAAGACAGGACCATCAGTCTACATTCCAAAGTAAGACTGCTGCGCTCCCTTGTCATCTCCATCTTCCTATTTGCTTGAGAAGCATGGACCCTCACAGCAGATCTCCAACGAAGAATACAAAGCATGGAGATGAGGTGCTACAGAAGACTTCTGGGCATTTCCTATACCCAACACATCACCAACGACCAAGTCCGACAGACCATCACACAAGCCATTGGACAACACGATGACCTGCTCACAGCTAGTGGTGAAGAAACAGAAACTCCGATGGTATGGCCACATCACCAGATCATCAGGCCTTGCAAAGACCATTCTGCAAGGCACAGTGCAAGGAGGTAGAAGAAGAGGGAGACCGAAAAAGACGTGGGAGGACAACATTCGAGAATGGACTGGTTTGACACTGAGCGAAGCCATCAGGGTTGCTGAGGACAGAGAAAGATGGAGTATGCTGGTTAAACGATCATCTGTGGTGCCCCTACAACCTCCGAGTTATGGGACAGGATAGGGGGACAGGAAACACCTGCAAGGAAATTCTTGGTGCAGTGTCCATCTGCATATAAAATTTTAAAGCAATGAACCCGTAACATCAACACAAACTGAAAATAAATAATGATGATATCTACAGTGATTAAGATCCATCAACAATGACGCTATCACACAAACACACACACATATCCGTATATGTGGCACTCTAACAATGATTGTGAAAAAGGAAGCATGGCCTGCCGCCACCTCTATTATGAATATCTCAAATTTTTTCAAGTGGGCGCCTGTACTATGATAGCTGCTGGGGTTCAAGTCCACTGCCAGAGTCAAGGCCATTGCTAGGATTTCACCAAAGGAGATGCAGCACATGGCCTGGGATTGCTATTGTGACTGAGATTGCTTGTTCTTCAGCTACGATTCGTTCAGCTTGGGGTTTCAGCCTGTTGAGTATTATTTTCAGGAGGACCTTGCTGGGGCTGATGGTGCAGTTATTTACATACTCCTGAAGGTTACCCTTTTTGGGAAGAGTGATGACATGCGACTGTGTCCATGGTGTAGGCCACTCCCCAATCTGCCAGATGTTGTTACAAGGCAAGGCAAATTTTATTCCAGAAAAACCCATTAAGGGCACATGGACATGGTTAAAATAATATACACAAACATGCACAATAATTAATTAACATTTTAGATTAAAAAATAAAATTTTAAACTATTTATTTATACAGCGGGATAGCGTGGAGTGGGGGGGTGGGGGGGAGGTGGCAGGGGGAGGTATGGAGTGGGGAAAAGAAGAAAAAAGAACTTGATTGGGGACAACAACTATGAATCATAACTAACAATACAATTCAACCTAAACACATCAATGACAAACTACTGAAATAATTTTTATTACACATAACCTGTCAACATCAGAACTATATTAACTTTTGACATGGGATAAAAACATTACATTTGTTATTAATTTCATTAGACTTACAAGCTTTAATAATTCTGACTTTTTGTTAGATGACAATAATTCTTGAAATTTGATGGCATTGGGATATCTATAATAATATGATTTTAATAAATCTCTTCTCGAGTTACAAAAATGTGAACACAAAAATAAATAATGAAACTCATCACCAAGATCGCCACTATTACATTTTTGACATACAATTTCGTGTCTAGGAATGTTAAAATATCGGCCTCTCTGCACTGGCATTCTGTGGTTAAGTGTCCTAAACTTTAGAACAGATATTGCAAGATTTGTTGGTAGAACATGCAAATATTTTTCAAATTCAAAATGTAGCTTAAACATTCGATAATTATAGTAAAATTCATTATTGTTTATTTCCTCGAACCAGCCTTGAATAAACTGATCATGTAGGCGTTGTTTAATTGTACACTTAAAAACTGAAGCAGAAGGCATAACATTGGTTAGCCCCTGATTTAACCAAAAATTACCAAGTCCTAGATTATTTAACTCTTTCCGCACTGAATCGAGGAATGAAGATTTATAACCTTTATGCAAATCAATGTGAAACAAAAAAGTGTACATAACGCTGGACAATTTATTACTGTATCAGGGTGAACAAGCTTATACCAAACATTTAACATTCTTTGCTTTGCCTGTAACTCCAGAGGAAATTGCCCTAATTCACCAAAAATCATTTGAGAAGGAGTAGACTTACCCAGCTTTAAAATTAGTTTATAAAAACGCAGTTGCAGTTTAGTGGCAAGGTCACTCATTTGAGGACACCATATCTCTGAACCATATAAAAGAATAGGAACTATAGTTTTCTCAAACAGGTCAATTTGAATTTCTAGTGGTAACATAAGCTTTCTAATTTTTCTTAAAAGAGAAAACATAGCTTTGGAGGCACGATCATATAAATTTTTCTGGGCTGGTTTAAAGCTACCATTATAGTTAATTTTAATTCCGAGATACTGAAAATCATATACCACGTCCAATTTAAAACCATTGTAAAATACATTAGGTAGATTTCTGACTTTGCCTTTTGAAAAAACAACGACCTTAGTTTTAGCAGCATTGACTTTTAATTTGTATTTAGTGCAATATTGATGCATGGCATCTAAAGAAAACTGTAATTCAGCAGAAGATTCACAAAAAATTACGGTGTCATCGGCATAAAGCAAAATAAACATTTTATACAGAGTCTCAATATAGTCATCATCAAGAAAAATATCCGATGCTGCAAGCTTAAATAACAGTTCTTAGACCAATTAGTTTTTCACCAAGAAAACTTTTTAAATCATTCAAAAATACAGCAAACAATAACGGAGACAGATTTTCACCTTGTCTGACACCTGTTTTACAAGAAAAATAATCAGAAAGAGTATCATTCCACTGTACCTGTGATTTTGCTTTATTATACAAGTCTTTTATTATACGGAGTATATTTCCGTTTACATTAGAATTTAATAATTTCTGCCATAACAAAGAACGATTAACAAAATCAAATGCCTTTTCATAATCAATAAAAACACAGTACAAACGCTTTTTCTTTGATAGGAAGAATTCTACAAGAGAGTGTAAAGTGAATATATGATCAGAAACAGAGTATCCACCCCTAAATCCAGCCTGTTCTTCACCCAGAACATTATTAGACTCCAAGAAAGAACCTAGTCTTTTGTTAATTAAGGTTGTAAACAATTTACGAAAACAGCTCAAGATAGATATTCCACGATAATTATTTGCATTGTCTTTGTCCCCCTTCTGCTTATAAAGAGGTTTAATAATCCATATAGTCCAATCCTCAGGCACTTTGCCAGATTGTAGTACAATATTATAGTATTTAGTTATCAACTTAATGAATTCACAAGGGACTGACTTCAAAAATTCATTAGTTATATAATCTATACCACAAGCTTTGTTATTTTTTAAAGTACGTATAGCTTCTTTAACCTCCTCTTCATTGAATGGTTGATCAAGGAGAAAATGTGTTTTGGTGTCGTGCATGCTTGTATTCTGGTCAAGAGTGTCATTCTCAACATCGGAATCAGAAATTTTCTTAAAATGTTCAAAAAACGTTTCACATGTTATTTTACCATATGTGTTACAGATAATGGTGAGGGCATCAATTATCACTTCCCCTCCGGGCTTGCAGAATTCCGCGGGTATGTTGTCCACTCCCGCTGACTTCCCTTTCTTTAGTGATTGCACTGCTGCCTCAACTTCTTCTCGGAGAATTGGGAGGGTTTCTTCCTCTTCTCTGTTCTTGGGACATGCTAGAACTGATGGGTCTCCGTTTGGTGTTTGGTTGTAAAGGTCAGAGCAGTATTCTGTCCATCTATTCAAGACTTCTTGTTCTTCTGCAAGGCATATGCCAGACTTGCTTTGGATCGTGGAGACCTTGGGCTGTTTAACACTTGTCAACCGCTTCACAGTCTGATACGTAGGCCTTCTTGTTCAGACTGTTCTTTATTTCCTGGCATTGCTCTTCTACCCAGTTTTCCTTTGCTGTGCGCATGCCTTTTCGGATGTCATTGTTGATTTTCGGTAGGCATCAGCTTCCTGTGAGGTGTTCTTTTTCTTTTTCATCTCTCTTCTTTTATCATACAGGTGAAAAAGTTCAGGTGTGGATCCACAGTTTCTTCTTTGGGCAGTGCTTGCCAAGGATCTCAGTGGTGGCATCTGTCACAGCAGAGTTAAAAGTGGTGGTCATGGTGTTGAAATCTACTTCACCAGCTCCCAAAATGAGCAGTGGTGCAAATTTCCATCCAATTTGTGGCTTGGAATATATCTGCCACCTCCAGGTCTTGCAGTTTGTTCAGGTCGAAATTCAGTCTGGTGCACCTTGCTGTGTTTACTCTTTTCAAGTGGAGCCGGAAGGACATCATCACGAGATCGTGGTCACTTCCGATGTCTGGAAAAGTGCGTGTCCAGCCAATGTGGATGCTTGATCTGAAGCGTGTCTTGACCATGATGTAGTCAATCTGGGTGTGATGCTCCCCGCTGGGACTGTGCCATGTCCATCGTCTGGATTTTTTGTGGAGACCAAGCATGTTTGCCAGTATTAGATTGTTGTGTCCAAGAGTCTCATAACCCTGTCATTTGTCTCGTTGTTGCAATGGGGTCCACATGTTTTCTACAGTTGTGGTGTGCATCTTGGCCAACCTTGGCATTCCAGTCACCTTGCACTATGACTATGTCCTTCTCCGGCACTTGGTCAAGGACAGCCATAGATGTTCATAAAAATTAGTCTACTGGAGACTGGGCGGCAACCCATGACAGTGGCTAGAATGTCTTTGTGGACCAAGAATCCAACGCTGTGTTCGTGCCCGTCATCTCTCCCGCTGAAACAAAGCTTGTGGCCCTTGTCGGTCGTTTCCAGCGCAGTTTGCTGATACCTAAAATGTTCCATCAACAGTGGCCCAGTTCTTCTAATTTCCCCTCCGCGGTTAGGGTCCTGACATTTCAGGTTTCTATGACATTGTTGTCTCTCATGCAGATCCTGCTAAGTTGTCCATCAGTGGCACACTTATCACCTCCGTCCTGGTGGCCAAAGGAAGGGCGCGGTCCTTAGTGACCTAGGCAACAACTGATCCAGTATGGGATGAGTGGTTCTTTTGATCATATGGTGGGTCTTGGGCAAGAAAGACCTGGCAGGGCCAAATCCTCTCGAGGTTGTTGGCCACAGCTGAAATCCACGAATACAGTGTGGCTCGCCTTGGACCCGAGCACATGGTCGTTGAACCTGTAGTAACATGAGGTTTGCTCCATCCTGGCCGGTGACTTCTGTGTAGAAGACTTTTGCCCAGTGATGCCGTGCTGACATCATCCCTGTTAGTTGCCTCTTACGACACACCAGGAAACGTTGGGTCTATTCTATTAAGTGCCCAAACCCACAGGGCACTATTAGTGATAGGCTTTATGAACATCGGCATCCGGGCTGTTAACATTAATATACATAAGTCTTTCACAAAGAGGGAGAGAGAGAGAGAGAGAAAGAGAAAAAACACAAATCCATTATGATTTGAATGCACCTATAGTGTATCTATTGCATAAGCCTATACAAGAGAACACATTTCAGCAGTTAAAATTTAATTATTCACAAACAGTGAAATGTAACTGTAATCAAATTCAAAGAATGAGTTCAGCATCTCTGGTTTGCCATGATTTCAACAAATCTACTAAAATAGACAGAAGTTGCATTCATTGTGACAATTCAAAATAGGTCTTTGCTCCACCGCCTAACAGTATTTACCATCATCATCATCACCATCATTATCATCATCACCATCATTATCATCATCATCACCCCTCTTCCTGCCTCGCCAGCATCATCATCGGCAAAACTGATAATGTAAGTTTGCATAATATGATTTGCATTAGTTATTTTAATAACATGTTATAAGTCAATATAAATATAGATATTTTATTCAATGAAATACAGTGAGGATCGAATAAATTCCAAAAGCTTGCAAGACTGAATGCATCCCAATTTTTACACAGCACAAGAAAAGCATACAGAAAGAAAGAGAACGGAGAAAACCTATGGGACTATAAGAATGTTTTAATATATAACTAGAAGGGCAAAGCCCATATGACTCCTATCCTATCCTATCCCTCGAAAGTTGTTGGGGCACCACAGTGATCGTTTTAACCACCATACTCCATCTTTCTATGTCTTCAGCAACCCTCATGGCTTCATTCAGTGTCAAGCCAGTCCATTCTCGCATGTTGTCTTCCCACTTCGTTTTCTGTCTCCCTTTTCTTCTGCTCTTGCAGGATGGTCTTTGCAAGGCCTGATGTTCTGGTGATGTTACCATACCATCGGAGTTTCCATTTTTTTCATCACTATCGGCATGTCATCGTGTTGTCCAATGGCTTATGTGATGGTCTGTCAGACTTTGTTGTTGGTGATGTGTTTTGTATAGCAAATGCCCATAATTATGACTCACATGTTCTTATGGAACTTGCAATATTTAACTTGAAACTGAGTGCCCAGAAAAACACATGGTGGCATTAAAATGCAAAGTAATACTGACTTTCTATGATCTTGACCTTGAGATGACCTTGACTTCCGGTTCCAAATACACTCATGTACTATCAAATAAATTACAGCAAAATCTGTATTATGACACAAAAAACGATGACTTTGGGATGAACTTGACCTCTAGTACCTTGACCCTCATGTGACCTCTCATGCATGTCTGATCAACTAACCTAACGTTGTTGCACATTATGTGTTAAATCAACAGCCATTCCACTGTACGATGACCTATTTTTTGTATATTTTTGCAAAGGCCTACAGAAGACTTCTGGGAATTTCCTATACCCAGCACATCACCAACAATGAAGTCCGACAGACCATCACACAAGCCATTGGACAACATGATGACATGCTGATGCTCACAGTGGTGAAGAAATGGAAACTCCGATGATATGGCCACGTCATCATAGCATCAGGCCTTGCAAAGACCATCCTGCAAGGCATGGTGCAAAGAGGCAGAAGAAGAGGGAGACAGAAAAAGAGGTGGGAGAACAACATTCGAGAATGGACTGACTTGACACTGAGTGAATCCATGAGGGTTCATGAGGACATAAAAAGATGGAGTACGCTGGTTAAACGATCATCTGTGGTGCCCCAACGACCTTCGAGTTACGGGATAGGTTAGGATAAAATGACCTTGACCTTCAAGATAATTAAAAACGGAACATATATGAAAGATCAATCTATCATCTAAATACAACAAGTTTGGACTTTATATTTCTCATAGTTTAAGGTCAAGGTCACTTCAAAGTACCTATACTAACCCACTTTGGACAGCTCTTGGAGTGAGGTTGACCAAATTTTAATAGTATGTATAGCTCATTGATTTTTTTTTTCGTTGGGGGGAGGGGGAGGAGGGAAGGGGGACATTGTCCATTTTTATCGGGAAATTCTGGCATGCCCAAACCCAACCTACCTAATATTTTTCTTGAAATTTATGTTGGGGGAGCAAACCGGAGTACCCTGAGAAAACCTCAGATACGTGGCATAAGTCAAAAGTAAATAATATTCGGAGAAACATAATGCCCAGAGACTGGATCCATCCCACAACTGTCAGGTACCATTGGTTTCTAGCCTGTGGACAAGGCAAGTTAATCCCACCTTAGACCATTCGGCCACAACGCTCGCTTCTACAGTGGAACCTCCGGTATCCGTCTCTCTTGTATACGATTCCCTCGGTTATGTGACCTGAAAACTTCTGACGAATTCACTTCCAATAATAAATTACCTCTGGTATGCGACAACCTCGTTTATGTGACCAGCGACCGTATCTTAAGCCCTTTATACGACCATCTTAGGCAATTTAAAAGAGATATCAGTTAATTTATTGACTGGACATTTAGTTTTTTTCTCTCAAGTTAGTGTATGCCTGCAGTTGTCTGCTATATCCGGTTCGCAAGTAAAGGACATTACTCGCGCAAGTAAGGGACATTACTCGCCTACACTGGTTTGTCAAAATGGCGTCGCGCAAGAGGAAAGTTTTGAGTTTGGCAGAGAGAATGCAAGTGATTGAAAGAAGTTAAAATGGGGAGAGTTGTTTGTCTATTGCTAAAAGTTTAGACGATGAAAGACCGAAATCCAGCTCATCATAAAGGATAAAAAATTATGACTACATAACCCTCCGACAATGACTCCCCTCCCCCCCCCTTCCCTTTTCTATTTCCTGTATAAGACCACCTCTATTATAAGACCATTCTTTGTCAGATTTTGGACGGTCTTATACCGGAGGTTCCACTGTATTTATCACGCATCAAAGAATCAAGTTCAATATTAATAACCTAGAAAAAAAAAAGAAATTTTGTGGAAATTTTTTTTTTTTTTTTAATTTAACATCAAATGATTTTTTGACCTTGACATGAAGTCATTCATTCACTGATCATTTATGAGGTCTCATGGGTGTACACCATCATACCAAGTTGTGTTGTGATAATTAAAATAGGTTCTGAGTACTTAACCACTTAAAAGCTTTTGCACAGACAGATCGCAGACGGACATTTTTTTTGTAGATGTCATTTTTGGACTATTTAGGACTCATCTCGCACCGATTTGCAAAAATCTGGAAATTTGTGTTTTCGGGGCGAGTACATAGACTCACATTGCTCTGCATAGGAGTGATAACTGTTATTGGAAAGGACATAAGATTTGAATATATCCGAAACATGATTACAATGTATTTGATCCTTACTGTCATAAATACATACTGTATTTACATCAAAAGTGAATGACAATGCTTTATAACAGCGATCACATAAGTGGAATTATAGACAGAATAATGATCATAATATTATAATAATCATAAGGCCTCTATGATTAAATGAATGAAATTCTCAAGTAACAAATATAATAAAGCGGGGTGAAGGAATCTTTTCAACAAAGGTATTGAATAGATTTTCTGATTAATTTTGTCGTCATCATTATTATTGTCGCCGTCATAACACCCGTCAATATTGTCATTATCAAAGTCAACATTATAGTCATAGTCATCATCATCATCAATCAAATGCATCATCAATAGCACCATTTTCAAAATATATCATCATCGTCACCACTACCACATTAATGTTTACAATTGCCATTACTACTGCATTCCCACTACAACCTACTACCATTACTACTACTCTATCATCATAATCACCATAATTCTACCGCTGCTGCTGCTTCTACTATTGGATATTGTACACTCTCTTTTTTTCTATTGAACTTAACAAGCAGAGATGAAATTGTAAGTTGACTGAAAGGAAATCACACTCTCTTTTAGAAGTTTAGATTCACTGCATTCAATACATCACTAAAATAATTACTACTACTAATTATTACTGCCACTACTATTACCACTTTTAAATTTCGTATTTGTTTCAACACAATCACCACTACTGGCATCATATTACCGAAATCCATTATAATAATAATATTAATTCTACTACTACTTCATTTTTCCATCCCCCTCATGCATCACCTTAATTCTATTACTTACCCTACTACTACTTCTTTAACACTACCCTCATCATCCTCATCCTCATCAAACATCATCATCAAACATCACTGAAATATAATATTATCGCTTGGAATAGTAGTTGTATCCTTCAACTGCAAAACAGTCTCCAAGCTTCATGCTGTTTCGATATTCTCAGCGGCGACGATGGTGATTGTGGCGCTGAGCGGTGGCTCCATTGCTATTACTGAGAAACCCACTCAAAACCCACCAGCATGAGTCGCACAATGTATAGCACTGATCTCCACAAAAACATCCAAACTCATGGCACCCATTTTTCTCCAAAAATCCAACATTCTCATAAACTTCTCCTCTGTATGAGGAGATAAAAACAATGTATGTACCATTTTTCCCCTCCCCCACTTTGATCAAGAATTTTCTTATATGGTCTTTGAGGTTCTTGCGCCATCGCCCATCATCGTCGTTGTTATCTTCATCGTAATTGTCGTCGTCAAGAAAAGCGCGAACGCAGCAAAGCTTCCAGACTAGTAAAAGGACATTCCACCAGCGTGATGAGAAAGAAGGCAAGGCAGTAGGCACACACAACGTTGGAGACGAACATATAAATCTGCAAGCAAACATTATTTCTGTATGAAACATTGCAACATGATGGTGACTGGGGTAATTAATTAATACCACTAATACAATATAATACAATACAATACGATACGATACAATAATTTTATACTATGAAATCATGCTCAGTGTAACGGGTTAAGATAAGAATTAGCATTAACTCAGATTTTGTTTTTAAAATCAAGAACATTTAGTATCTCAAGTCTTATTCTCAGAAGGATTCTGGGAGTGGAGTTCTAAAATATGGGACTAGATAAAAGGATAAAAGAGCCGTAAGTACATATAACATAGTTGGATTTAGGTTAAACCCATTATGGGCGAAAGTTGAGTTGATTATCAATGGAATAACCTTTCAATTATCTTAAACATGCACTATTCACAAATTCATTATAAAAAAACAAAAACAAATAACAAATTGCTAGACTGAGAACCAAGTTGTGTAGAATCATTCAGATGCTTGGATGAGCGGCACAACTGTCATAAAAATTGCGCAATTTAATTTGATGTCAAGCTGACGTATTTGTCATCATAAATTGCTTCGATCAATATAATCAGTCGTAAGACAGCAGATGGTAAAAATTACAAATAAAAATGAAAATGCAATGGGTGTTACTGTTATATACTCACACAGGTGCAATCACACATACATACACACACACGCACACACCTACACCCACAAAACACACACACACTTGTGTGTGTGTTTGTGTTTCTCATAATCAAAAGTATATTCATTTAGCATAAATAACAAAGAGAGAATCAATAATTAATGAAAACAAAACAGTCATATACAATAATAAAATTATTCACACTGAATAATTGTGGCAGAGGTGCCCATTTGCCATTTATAAAAATTGTATGCACTTATCTCTATCTATTTCTAAATAAACATGTACGCATTTAGCTTCGTGCAAATAACACAATACGTAATTAAAGAATGAAACACATGTATAAAGTCACCCAGACTATTAAAAGTGCAATTGTCGAAAATCACATTGTTGAAGGAGAGGCGTATACACCCCAAAATACTGCTATTATGGTCAACTGCCCATGGATCGAACACCGTAAAACAAGCCATTACAGAAAGTTGATTCCTATGAGAAAAAAATCTCCCATAACTATGGAGAAATTCAGACGAAAACAAGGCGAGCAAATTTAAAAATAGGATTTTAAATCCATTATTTTTCTTTTATGTTGGACAGGATAATACTTACCAAGCTGTCAAAATGAAAGTAGAAAGGGTATCTGCTGCTGTTGAGTACGACAGTGATGAGGATGGGGTGTAAGAGGTACACTCCGTATGTGATACGGCACAGAGGTAGGAAGGCGTTCCACGACAGCACCCGGTATACAAAACCTTAAAAACACAGACTAATGTTACGCAAAGGACAGACCTAGATCTTATCTATACAAGACCTCAAAGGAAGAAGAAGAACAACAACAACAAAAACAACAACAACAACACACACACACACACAAACACGTACACAATAATAATAACCTTATGTAGGCCTACAAAACCTCAAGAAGAGAAAAACGTTTTTTGAATGTAGGGGAGGTCGATGACGATGATGATGATGAATCAAATAATAAATAAACATTTATTAAGCACATAAACATTTCCACACAAAAAACATTATCACAGCTAGATGATGATTATGATAATGATGATGATGATGATGTCCACTTCAAACATGCAGGTATACATCCCGAAACATGCTCCTTGCACACAAGGAAAGTGTGGGGAAAACAAAAACTATAGGAAAATGGAAGTTGGAAGTAAATTGATGATCTTTCAAAACCATAGCGTTCAGAAAACCAGACAATTTAATCAATATTAGGCCATATCTATCATTCATTCAATTTTAAATAGCAATTTATTTCAGTTCATCTCTAGCACTACCAACGACATCATCATCACAAATACCATCCTCATCCTCCTCAAAACCATTTACTACTACCACTACTACTACTACTCCTAGATCCTACTATACTACTACTTCTTATTTTTCCTTATTGTTCTTCTTTTTTCTTCCTCCTCCTCCTACTTCTTCTTCCTCTTCCGATTTCACCTTTTCATTCTTCTTCATTCTTCTTTCTCATACTTTCTTCTTTTTCTTTGACTGCCCCTTCCCAGAACTGATCTGTATTCATTGTATGGAGTATATGTACGGAACCCTCCTCCTGTTCAATGTAAATCATGCTGCACTGTTCCATAATTTAAAAGAAACCTCTTATAAAGTATTTGGCATTTTCCTATAAGAATATGTATTGATTGATGTGATTAAGATTTGTAAGGATGTTGCAGCTCTTGGTTGTATTTAATTTTATGCCCTTTGATAGATGTTAACTTGTTTATACGTTAATTGATTGTGGTGCAGGACAGGTTGTTTGACTACATTTTAGAACTTACAAGCCTGTATCATATTAAAAGGGGCCCACTTTGGTCATGCTCCTTCTACATATCTGTTTAACATTCACAGTGAATTTTGCCCCACTGATTTAAAAAACAAAACAAAAAAACTTTGAACAATGCACAACCGTTTTGAAAGTAGAGATACTTATCAAATCAATAAATTCTGTAGTTTTTGTGCCTATTGATTGCTGGCTACCTTTCTAGCGCTAACAAATATCATCTAGTACATCGTAGAGGTGTATCGGTAAACAGGGGAAATCACTCCTTGTCAGAGCAGGAATGGAACATTCAAATTTTAGCCGTTGATTTGAGCAACGAAAACCCGCTGTATCATTGTTTTGCCTAATAACAATGCAACTTTTAGGCTACACTCTTTTTCGGGAAATGGAATAAAACAGAGGACTGCAAGCATTCTTTACAACAATGAGAAACAACATTTATATATATATCTATCTATCTATATCTATCTATCTATCTATCTATCTATCTATCTATCTATCTATCTATATATCTCTCTCTCTCTCTCTCTCTCTCTCTCTCTCTCTCTCTCTCTCTCTCTCTATATATATATATATATATATATACACACCAAAAGAATGCTAGTTTGGACAGGAATAAAACCAAACAACACGGTGTAAAGTTTGGAACTAAGCTTTTCGTCAGTATTTTTGTCCGCTCTTTATTGGACCTCTGTTGGGAAGTATTGTTTTGTGTTTTGTACATCTCCATCTTCCTATATGCTTGCCAAACATGGACCCTCACAGCAGGCCTACAACCAAGAATACAAAGCATAGATATCAGGTGCTACAGAAGACTTCCAGGCATTTCCTATACCCAGTGCATCACCAACGACGAAGTTCGACAGACCATCACATGAGCCATTGGACAACACAATGACATGCTCACAGTAGTGAGGGAACGGAAACTCTGATGGTATGGCTACGTCATCAGTCCTTGCAAAGACTATTCTGCAAGGCTAGGTGAAAAGAGGCAGAAGAAGAGGGAGACAGAAAAAGGGGTGGGAGAACAACATTCGAGAATGGACTGGCTTGACGCTTAACGAAGCCATGAGGGTTGCAGAGGACAGAGAAAGAGGCAGTACGCTGGTTAAACTATCATCTGTGGTGCCCCAATGACTTTCAACTTACGGGACAGCATATAGGATAGGTTCCCAGCAAACCAGCCCGATCTGGGCCCCACTCGCAGCGCATAGGGCACAGTACTTTTCCCGACTTTTGTCTGGCTAGAGTAGGGACCGATATAGCCTTACAAAAACCTCATGCATAGCGGGGTCCAGAAATGTGGATGTTATCAAGAGTTGAGTAACGATTCGCGCTCCCGCGTGTCGCCCGATTCTGCCCACCACAAAGGCACGCTGTGCACTAGCTAACATAGGCCTACTCTCGCTTCTCATTGGCTAAACTGTCTGTGGACTGTTTCGTCTGCTTCACATTTGCTGCGGCATACGTATGTGAAAAATATTTATACAAAATCAATTCAGCAAGATATCAATATTTCATTGTGCTTATAATTCTTAATTTTTATTATACAATATGTAAAATATTGTTAAAGTGTTTCTTTTAACTATTGTATTTGTTTATACATTATAAACCATGGGTAAACTTCCATGCCCATTACTGCTGGTCTGCGAAAAGCGTTCTTTTCCGGTTGTCCCTTGCCTTAGGCGCCAATCTTCTACAGTTGTCTTCTTCTACAGTTGCATGTGCTCGGATATTTTTTTTGCCTGCGAAAACCTATTCCGCTGTGGTTGTTTTTGGGGCTTTGCCTTCGTTTATGTATTTACACACGATTTTGATAGCGATGAAGATCACTTTAATATGTATTGTTATAGAAATAGTGTGTAAATACTTCAGTGGGGACACACCAAGGTCTTCCAAAAACAAAAACGCCTGTGCCGACAGTCCCTGTTAACACCAGACAACTCAATTCTTTCTTCATGCAATCACATATCATAAACAATATATGGGATATGATTTTAGGGTAAATCAGAATTGGCCAAAGATGGGGCAATATCAGGGTTGTTTCTGGTTTAAGAATGGTTACAATAGGGTGGATTTTGGGTATCCTGACGTATGTATGCCCGATCTTTGTCAGAATTAGGTTACCGTTCGGCAAATGTTGGGTTACGGTTGTGTAAGTTTTGGGTACCCCGACGATTGCCCGATCTTTACCGAAAATCAGGCTACTGTTCGGCAAACGTGGGGTTACGATCAGGTAAGTTTCGGGTAGCCAGATGATCGTCTGCTCTTTGCCCAAAGGGGCTCGAGTCGGGTCCAATTTCCATTTGCCTGATCAAGCCCGGATCGGTAGGCTGATCCGGGCCCGATCGGGCCCTGAAATTTTGGTTAACTGGGTTAGGATAGGATAGGAGATTTTGTCCGCTCTTTCTATGACCTCTGTTTGTTTGTGAAGTATTGTTTGGTGTTTTTTCTGCCAAACGAAGGGCTTATATGGAAAATGTGCACCGTGTTGTTTTGTCTTATTCTTGTCCAAATTAGCATTCTTTTGCCTTATGTTGGCTTATGTGTTTTTCATAAACTCATGCTCTCCAAAAGTAAACAAAGCCTTTGAATTGGGGCCCTTTAAACGATACGATTTTTAATGTTGTTACCTCCCTGTCCCACGCTGCATGTGAAGATGATGAAGGCCACGGACAGAGAGAAAGCTGGCCTGGACAAAGCCTCGTAGACCGCCATGTGCACGCTACTCCACCCTTCTCCCCCATCCCCGCCATGCTCGGTGAACGTGATGTACACCACCGTCCCCACCACCGTCACCGACAACAGCCAGCCCAGCAACAGCGGTTTCTATCCAAAAGAATCGCAGGAGTTTCAAAAAGAAGTAGCGGAAACATATCTTAAAGGTAAAACATTTACAAAAGGTTTTTAATTGTCAAGTAAAAAACACAAAACAGAAAAACACACACACACACACACCACCAACATGGAATACATGTTGGCCAAAGCTGCAGCACAATAAATAAAGGCTTCATGTAAAGAGGCATTATAGAAAGACAAAGAGACAAGACCAATATAGACTAATTCATCCACTTACATGCCTGAAGAAGACGCGCCTACCAGTGGACTGTAGAAAATAGCCCAGTCCCACACCAATAGCAAAGGGTGCTACCCTGCAGTAAGGCTTCGCATATACGTTAGCAAAGAAGTCCGATGGCATACTGCAACAACACAGTCAAAATGAAAATAAAAGCTCGTGAGATGGTTGGCATTTTATTTGATTGATAGACGTCACTATAGGTGTATGTCTACTGATGATAATTACTGCAGCTGATTCCAATTTCATTGTTTATTTCACAAAACTGGCACTTTCCAAATTAATTCAAACAACTATGATCGATACTTTTATTCATCAGGTATAATTATTAGACCACATAAAAGAAGGTTTTTCTCCATAACCCAAACCCAAAGGTTTAAAAAAAGGCATTAGGGACATCCCTTTTCTCAGGGGCAGCTTTGGGAAGGCTGTATTCATTTTCTCTCTCTTGCAGCTTTACCATCTCAGGTTCTCCAGAGTGATTCAGCTAAGCTTACCCATCCGGTAAGGTGGACTGTAGTAATTAATAATAATAATAATAATACTGGATACTATATACGCGCCTTTTTCCCAAATCAATTAGGCTCAAAGCGCGGCGATCTGTACCAACATACATGCTCACCTGTCTCATCCACCCTCACACACACACTCACACACAACAAATACACATTTATCATTCAAACAGGTGGTGTAAAGGCAGGAAGATCGCTATTAGAAGACGGAAAGAAAATCAAATTTTTATTTTTGAAATTTGTATATTGACTGCATCCAGTATCATTATTGCTGTGTGATATGAGGTTTCATTTCTCTCTACGCTTGACAGTCATCCATCCTAGTATCAACTACCTGGATTCTGCTTAACTTTAGAAACAGTTAGGCGTTTCCTCATCCCAATACATTGTTGCAACAACCCATCTCCCTAATAGAGTATACTGTACAATTAATGTAACAGGTCAAATTTATTATTTATAACTAAGAACATATCCTAAGATCTCTTCTGGAGAGTGAGAACCAAACATACAAGATACAAGGTGATTTATTGTTCACATTTACGAAAAGAAATGCGATCATCCAATTAAACATGACACGGGACAATATAAACCTCAATTTTAAAAAAGCATTAAACATGACACCACAATTCACTCACACAAACACTCCCAGATTCCTTACTTCCTCGACTATCTGCAATCAAACACTAGAATATATGGTTTGGCCGTGCAGTCTAATATCTAACACGCAATATAATAATAGCCTTATCACAGTAGTACAAAATGTGCTGAACCTGCAGGAGATAGTCTTTAAGCTAGAATAGTATGTGCTGCACGTTTTACAAATCTGCGCCGCAGCAGCAGCAGCATCAACACCAACCTCAGTAAGCCACTGTGAGTATCGCCCGTCAGCAGACCGGTGCACACTATCTGTATCCCGACCAGCAGCCCCAGCAGTATCAGGCCTATACCAGACTTGCTGGAAAAAACAACCCATGAAAAAACAATGTCAATGTGATTTCTATACAGCAGCAACAGGCCTATACCAGACTTGCTAAAAGAAAACCCTACAGATAAACAACATTCTATTATACTGAGCTTTAATGTCGCCACAAACAAATTACATTTCTCACCGACCTCCTCTCGTGCTGCACCGCAGCTCATTACCGTAAAAAGCAATGATCACTGCCATAAAAGGTAATATTCACAAACATTAAAAAAAAGTAATATTCACTACCGTAAAAGTAATATTAACGACCATAAAAGTAATATTCACACTATCGTAAAAGTAATATTTACACTATTGTACAAGTAATATTCACACTACCGTAAAAGTAATATTCACACTACCATAGAAGTAATATTCACACTACCGTAAAAGTAATATTCACACTATCATAAAAGTAATACTCACACTATCATGAAATACTAACACTATCATGAAATACTAACACCATCATGAAAGTAATATTCACATTATCATGAAAGTACTATTCACACTATTATGAAAGCAATAGTCACACTATCATGAAAGTAATCGTCACACTATCATGAAAGTAATAGTCACACTATCATAAAAGTAATATTCACACTACCATGAAAGTAATATTCACACTACCATGAAAGTAATATTCACACTATCATGAAAGTAATATTCACATTACCATAAAAGTAATATTCACACTATCATAAAATATTCACACTATCATAAAAGTAATATTCACACTATCATGAAAGTAATATTCACACCACCATGAAAGTAATATTCACACTATTATGAAAGTAATAGTCACTATCATGAAAGTAATAGTCACACTATCATAACAGTAATATTCACACTATCGAAAGCAATATTCACACTACCATGAAAGTAATATTCACACTATCATGAAAGTAATATTCACATTATCATGAAAGTAATATTCACACTATCGTGAAAGTAATATTTGCACTATCATAAAACTAAAAGTAATATTCACACTATCATAAAAGTAATATTTACACTATCATAAAAGTAGTATTCACACTATCATGAAAGTAATAATCACACTAACATGAAAGTAATAATCACACTATCCTGAAATATTCACACTACCATAAAAGATTCACACTACCATAAAATTCACACTACCATAAAAATAAGATTCACACCATCATAAAAGTCATATTCACACTATTTTAAAAGTCATATTCACATTATAATAACAGTCATATGCACGCTATCATAAAAGTCGTATGCATGCTTTCATAAAAGCTATTTTTACACTATGACCTAAAAAAGATACTTACCAAACAAATACATTGCTTTGAGCAATATCCAAGATTTAGACTTAAAATCATTCGTAGAAATATCTAAAGCGTTATTATATTCTCCAGTAGGTCATTTATTATAAGAAACTTAAAAAAAAAATTATAACGATATAAGCATGCGCTTGTATCCTCAAAAGGCTCCGGTGCATGACATCCTTTAAATTATTTTGTTAAATTCTTTATATTCGGAAGATTTTTTTTTTTTTTTTTTTTTGTGGGGGGGAGGGGGGGGGGGTTTCTTGTTTTGAATTTTTACTTCTTTTTCCATGATAATAATTATACTAACAATAATAATAATAATAATAATAATAATAATAATAATAATAATTACAATAACAACAACAGCAATTATATTGATAACTTGATCATAACCTCATCACAGCAAATTATGACTCATTGTATGAAGTCAAATATGCAAAATAGACCTTTTCTATTTTTTTTAATGGTGTGTGGGTGTGGGTGTGTGTGTGTGTGTGTGGGTGTGTGGGTGTGTTAAATTTAAAAAAACAACCATTATTAATGTTATTATTTAAAAATAATCATCATCATATGTTTTGTTAAATGCATTTTGTTTATAATTCAATATGTTGTCTAATATCACAAATGTGAATAGACTTTAAATTAAATAAATAAATAAATTTTTACACTATCATAAAAGTCATATTCATACTATTACAAAAGTCATATTCCCATCATAAAAGTCATATTCACACTATCATAAAAGTCATATTCATACTATCATAAAAGTCATATCCACATTATCATAAAAGTCATATGCACACTATCATAACAGTCATATGCACACTATCATAAAAGTTATATGCACACTATCTTAAAAGTCATTTTCACGCTATCATAAAAGTGATATGCACACTACTATAAAAGTGATATGCACATTATAATAAAAGTCATATTCACACTACCATAAAAGTCATATTCACACTATCACTAAAGTCATATTAACTCTATCACAAAAGTCATATTCACACTGCCGTGAAAGTAAGATTAACTTATATTATGTGTGATGTATTAGGGTCATAGTTCATCTGCGTTGGAGATATTAAAAAAAAAAAAGGTTCTCATATGGCATTATGGCGCATTTACCAACTCAAAGAGCTGCTCAATGCGCTTGCCATCCAGATTCAAAATTGTCTGCTAACCTCAGGATTGGACCAACGTGGCCCAAGACGCATGGGAGGCATTGAGGCTAGCGTCATGGATTACTGTTACAACCAGTGCCAAGTCAACAAGCACTACTTCACATTTCCCCCATACCCTTTCCCCTGGGTGGCTCTTCTCTGCATCTCCCGCACTTTCGCTTATTCAAATTTTCCACCCGTAGAGTGACATTAAATATTATCCAAAATCTAAAAATCCTATGGTGTTTGTTGCAATTGTCCGACGCATTTGAGTCGAGCCCCCACATGTTAGAGTAAAAGTTAGTTTCGTGTTAGAATTACAACTCACTAGAGCAAGGTGTAAAGAACAATCGGTGACAGGATGTAGAACTGCATGTCATTCACCAAATAGTAACTCCAAGACATACACTGAAACAGTGAAGCACATTATTTTGATATGTTTGAGACAACTTTACTGGTTGCCCGTCACAAACCTTATTCAGTACAAAAAATATGGTGTTGTGATTTTCGTTGTAGTATTTCAAAATATCTAGGAATACTTTAAAATAGTCGGAAATTATAATGAGCCAAATGTCAATCTGTCTGTTGGTCAATCGATCGTTCCGTTGCACGGGATATTTCAAGAACTACTGAACAGGTTTTGGCCAAACCTCACGGGACTGTTACCAAGGTAGGTTTGTCACACCGACTCAACCAAAGCTTTTAGGTTTTGAAGTTAGTTCAGCCAGGCTAGCTATAAATAGTTTCGCCGATAGCTTCGCCTGTGCTTCTTTCCTTTTCCTTTAACTGGAAGGGAGGGTGTAGGCAAGCTATAAATAGCCCGCAGCCAGCAAAATGTGGGGGAACCAAAGAGTGCTGCTCACATAGGCATTGAGGTGATGTGTTGTGACCAGCTTCCAGTGCCATCGCATTTGCTCAAACTCAAAGACGAAGATCACTGAGTTCATTTAATTGCTAAAGACAGGCATGTCATAGCACTGACAGTGTACTCACCTTTTCTGCGACCTCCCAGCGAATCGTGAATCAAACACATAATTACATTATCTCTCTCAGCTCAACTAAACTATACGTACAGCAACCCATGCGCTTTATGTTTTTAAAACAAGTATTTAGTGGTAAGAGCAAAATGGAGTACGCTAGTTAAATGATTATTTGTGGTGTCCCAACAACTTTGGAGTTACGGGAGAGGGATAGGATAAGACAGGATAGAATAGGACAGATTAGGATAGGAAAGGATATGATATTTAGTGGTAATTAAGAGTGATCTGCTATAGGAGGAAACCACACAGGCCGCCCAAATAAAAAGTTGGTCAAACATCAAGGACTGGACTTATCTTGAGATAGCATGCAGTCCCCCTGACCACTGACATGGACAAAGCAAAGGAGAGAAAGATCTTTATTATTACCATTTGGTCAGGTTTGTAGAAATTAGAGAAGAAGAATGCGTTGGCCCACCAGTGATCCCGACAATGTTTTAATCCCTGGTTGGTAGCATTCCAACGCGGGCCATCCCCAAAATATGGCGTCAGCAAAGTGTACGAAAATAAGGCGACGTAGTAGCACGGCAGAATTCTGAAATTTACAAATGTGGATACCAATATGAAATATTATCTTAAATTATAATTGGTATTTCTCATTCCTTCTTTCTTTCTTTCTTTCCGTCTTTCTTTCTTTCTCTTAAAGCAGTACACTCATATAATATGTAAAACTTAACAGATTATTCACAGATTAGAAAAGTGTTTTATGAGAAAATAAATACTCCAATAAAATCGAGTTCTGATTTAATGAAATAGATATTAATAACAGAAGAAGAACAAAATACGAAGAATAATGATTATTAATTAAAAGTACCCAAGTATACTAAGTATACAAAACTGAAAATACTTGCACGAAAAACAAACAGCAATAAATCAATGAAGTGCACACTCGCTTTTCTTTGTATAGTATACTGGCAAACAAAATTCTGGAACAAATTTTACATTAGCCTAAGGTGGGGCTCAGGGTCACCTCTTGTGAATAAACAAATAAATAAAAATGTATTAAGCGCATAAACATTTCCACACAAAAAGCATGATCACAGCGCTGGGGTAAAAAAAATTAAACCTAAAATGGAACACTTTATACAAGGTGAGCTAAAATTACACATCATGCATACAATCTCTCTCTATCTTTCTCATTCTCCCTCTCTTACACAAATACACACGCAGTACACAACTCTCTTTCTCAACAAGTTCAACAATCCTGTTCACAAATAAATGTACTTCATGAAATAAATAAAATAGCGGGTGGGAGATGACTTAAAAATTTTTTTTTTTAAAGCAGCAATAATTTTCTAACACACCAACGGTTTTAACGCATAACTATATATTGGGCTGCAATGTTTTCTGTATAAATAGTATCTCCACTTTGTAGAAATGTAGTGCTTTAAATTACCACTGTTTCTGTCGTTCTCATTTGTTCTTTGTTCCTAATCTGTTCTATCAATCTACTATCTTCTGTGCTAGACCAATCACCTACCTTTGTTCTTGAAAACTCTCCCAAAACTCATTTGTGTATGGGGTCTGTTGGGTCAGCTTCGGGATATTGGACGCTTTCTGCCAAATTGTCACTAGAGCTTTCTATGGTATTAGTATTTAGCTATGTAGGCATTTTATATGTATATGTGTTTTGTTAATATTCTATAATGAGGTTTATATTCTATTTTGTTTTAAGTATTTTTCAGCAGGAAAATTATACAATGAGGCTAACTGGATTAAAAAAATATGTGTTTTTAGTCTGGCATAGAACGTACTGATCTCCAAGTCCTTGAGTTCTGGGAGATCATTGTACAAAGAGGGAGCAGTGGATCAAAATGTTCTCTGTCCTTAGCGTTTAGTTTTTGACCTGCTCGGAGCCGAGAATACGAAAGAAAGTCCGAGAAGCTGACTTTAGGCTAGGCGAAGGAATGTACATACACTTCAATAATCTCAGACATACATTTAGGGGCAACTCCTTTGAAGGATTTTTGAGTTAGCGACAGAAGCGTATGTTGGATGCGTTTTTGCACAGGAAGCCAGGGCAGGTCAGCTAATACAGATGTGATTTGATAATACTTTCTTGTATATGAAACAACTCTGGCAGCTGCATTTTGAACTGTTTGGATACGAGTGACCTGTGTCTGTGGGAGACCCATGAGGATGATGTTGCAGTAGTCGATAGGAGACAGAATCAGAGTAACCGCGACTAAATATGCTGTGGCTTTTATTATATAAGGACGTATTTTACTCAGAGAGCTGAGGTGAAGATAGGAAGTCTTAACAATGTGAGAGACTTGGTCTTCAAATGACAGGTCAGCATCGAGGCAAACGCCAAGAGTCTTGACGACGTTAGAGAAAAAAATTTTTGCTGTGCCCAGACAAACCGTCAACTGGGATCTCAGCTTTCCTCGCAAGTGGACCACAAAGCAAGACAAGTTTTTTTTTTTTTTTATCATTTAGTTTAAACCTGTTTGTGAATATGGTTGTTGTTACTGATTTTACAGACATACAATCTAGCTTATAATTTCTATTTTAGAGATGAATAAAGACATATAATATTGTATTGTATTGTTGTTGTAGCTGTTTTTGTTGTTGTGGTGGTGGTTCATCCTTAAGTAGTACATATTAATTTTAATGTTGCAGGAACAAATTAGTGTCTGAATAGTTAATTGCCTAGGCTTGTACACTAAATGTTACCTCATAAGCCTGTGAAAGTAAAACCAGAAGATGGCTTTAGGGGTCAGCAATCGTTTGGTGGGGTCCTTGGCTCGCTCCCTTGCTTTACCATGGAAAAAGTGATATGACACCAAGCACCCGCTGAAAATCAAACCACGTTCAATTGTCAATCAACACAAAACAACAAACATGATCTATCCTATCCTATTCCCTAACTCGAAAGTCATTGGGGCACCACAGATGATCGTTTAACCAGCCCAGCGTACTCCATCTTTCTGTCGTCAGCAAACCTCATGGCTTCGCTCAGTGTCAAGCCAGTCCATTATCGATTGTTGTCCTCCCACTTTTTTTTCTGTCTCCCTCTTCTTCTGCCTCCTTGCACCGTGCCTTGCAGGATGTTCTTTGCAAGGCCTGATGCAAAACATAACCAAGCTTAATATATATAATTACATTAATTTATAAATCGAGCCATCCAACCAACCATCTATTCAAACCAACCTAGGCTACCAAGCAGCCAAAGAAAGCAAAAGGAAGAAAGGAAACAGCATAGTACTTGTAGCCAAGGTTTTGCTTGACCTGGACAGGGTTTGAAAAATAAAAATATACAGGCAATAAAACAGCCAATGAATAGGGGGGTGGAAAAGTCTCCAAATGAGTAGCCACAGAAACAAAAAGGTCTAGGTGGGATTGAGACCTTCTATAAGCGATAACACGTATAACACCTGGGATAAGGGCTGTAACAAAACTAATATGTGCCATAAATATAATATTGTGATAAAGTGAAGAAACAGTATCAACTACATACGCCAGTATGAAGAAGGTGTCAGCCGCAAATGTAGCGTTCATCGGAGCTTGGAACCAGAATTCCTGTCTCTGTTTCACCATATCCAACCTGTTAGCTGAACCATCATCATCATCATCATTATCATCATCATCATGACCATCATCATCATCATCATTATCATGACCACCATCATCATCATTATCATGACCACCATCATCATCATGATCATAATTGTCACCATCACCGTCGTCATCATCATCATCATCATCTTCATTATCATCATCATCATGACCATCATCATCATCATCATTATCATGACCACCATCATCATCATGATCATAATTGTCACCATCACCGTCGTCATCATCATCATCACCATCGTCATCGGTGTTGTCCCCAAGATCGTGCCTGACTTCTTTACATTATCTTACTTCGCATTAATGAAATGCGATAAGGATGAAAGGATAGGGCTATATATGTATATGAATGATGATGAGGATGATGATGATGATGAAGATATCGTGGTGGTGGTGGTGGTGATGATGATGATGGTGGTTATGATGAAGATAATGAAGATGATGATGGTGATGACAATGAAGATGACAACTCCAATGATACTTTTAACTACGACAACAAACACTTAAATACTACAGCGGTATGTGCATAGACCTATCATAGACAGTAGTATGTCGATGGTGGTGATTATGAGAATGATGAGGATTATTTAACAATGACGCCATTAACGACAATAATGACGACTCCCCCACAACAGCAGTATTTGCATGTATCTATCTTAGACTGAGGTGAGGGTGGTGGTGGCGATGATGAATCGGAAGACAACAACGATTGGCACTCAACAATGGCGCCATTAACAATGACGACTCACCCACTACAGCAGTATTTGCATAGATCAAGGACAGCGTGTTGCCCAGGACAATCCATGTGATGCTGAAGACTCGAACCCCGTTCAATGAAAATAGGTGGTCGGCACTGCCCTCTCCAACCACTTTGCGTACGGCTCGCAAGAACGAGAAGCACATCAGAACTTCAGACAAAAAGCAACCCTTTTTTTTTGCAGCCACTCCACCTGAAATGCAGAATAGCCACATCAATTTATCCACATGTAAGCGGTATGCAAATATCAAAACTCGGATACCAAGCTTCCGCTGTTTATTACAAGGAAACAAATCTTCCTCCTCCAGAAAGCCTTAAATCAGAGAGAGAGAGAGAGAGAGAGAGAGAGAGAGAGAGAGAGAGAGAGAGAGAGAGAGAGAGAGAGAGAGAGAGAGAGAGAGAGAGAGAGAGAGAGAGAATCAGAATCAGAATCAGAATGGTTTATTGTATAGACCACCGGCCCGTTACAATGAGTGGGCCAAAATAACTAATAAATAAAATAAACAAAAAAATAAACAATGCAAGCAGGCATACTTATATGATACATATCATCGCAGAGAGAGAGAGAGAGAGAGAGAGAGAGAGAGAGAGAGAGAGAGAGAGAGAGAGAGAGAGAGAGAGAGAGAGAGAGAGAGAGAGAGAGAGAGTGAGAGAGAGAGAGAGAGAGAGAGAGAGAGAGAGACAGACAGACAGACAGAGAGACAGACAGACAGACAGACAGACAGACAGACAGAGAGACAGACAGACTAAAATGAAACGAAATGAGGAAAGAAAAGATGTAGTACATAAAAAAGCTTAATGTAACTGTTTATACCTTCCACATCCTTGTTTCCTGTTTTATCCGAAGAGCTGTCCTGCCTATTCCGCTTGTAGATGTTTTCCCTGCCTTTGCGTTGAGAAGCTTTGCCCTCTGTGCCACGACCTTTGACCTGTCAGCACAGCCACATTACACAAATATGTCATGCATTACCTTGCCAAAACTACATGCACACAAAATTTAACAGCATACCCAAGGGGGATATGCTTTGGAAAGAACTGCCGCTCTTATTAAAAACAGAAATTATTTACTAGCAGCCAATGGTAAACATTTCTCATGTATTATTAAACAGCACACAATGATAACAATAGTCAAAACCTTTGAAATTATTTGAAATGTAAAATTATCACACACTAAGGAAAACCCATAAATATTTAAAATTGTCACAATTGAAGAAAAACCTTTTGGGGTAAGAAACAAGAAGGCCAAAAATGTTAACAGTGGTCTTTACCAAGAAAAATAACATTGAAATTTTTTTTTTAAACCCGACACTCGTTATAGTGGGTGCAAAAAAAAACCCTTACCTCTTCTGGAGACTCTTCAGGAATGCTGCAGAGACTGAGGCTAAGGGAGGGTTCTCGCAGGCGCCCTGTTGGGCTGGATGGCAGCGAAGCATCCACAGAGTGCTGTTTGTGACCAGAGTCGCTGTGACCGCTGTCTCTCCTTGCCTGATACATCAAAACCATTGTAGCCTATGAGACAAACTCAACAGTAGGCGTCATTATACTGCCGATATACATGGATATATATATAGGCGGTATTATGGTATCAGCTGGACTACAATGGACGACTCACAATATAAGCTTACGAGGACCAAGCAAAATCTTGACCGAGGGTGTTAAGGCCTATCTTAATTGGAATGTTCGTGGAGGCTCACAAACTTTTTTTTTTCTCGAGGTTCTCAGATCCGAAACCTAAGTTCCCAAACCCTTTCCCCCAAAAGGTTCAGGAATCTTTTTTCGAGATCCGAGAACCTCGGGAAAAAAAAAAAAGATCAGAAACCTCCATGAACATTCCAATTATGATTGGCCTTTAAGGAGACATTGGGAAGGTATGGGTCAGTCAATTCCCAAATGTGGTCACCTACGCTTTCTAGGTGTCACAACTGATTGAGAGTCACCTACGCTTTCTAGGTGTCACGACTGATTTTTGTTTGTTTATTTATTTTAAACCAGCGCCTATGCAATAGATCTACCTTTTCGGTGTTGTTTTCAGATAGGTTAACATTCCAATATATTTTTTACCACTGTAAGTGTAACAAATTCGTGTTTTCGTGTACATTTGCACTGGCATTTAGACTGTGATCCGAAGCTTTTATTTATTACTATATTAGTTTAGGACTGATTACATACCATAAATGGAGGAAAATGACATCACGACCACCAATTAAGACATCCCCCTTACCTATCCCGCCTGATCGCAATTAATGAATAATTGTCTCACCACACGCATACACAAACACACACACATACTTGCACAGACACCGTTATTTGGACTTTCCTCAAACTCCACATACGTTGTGTGGACAATGGGTCGTTTTTCGACCCCCTTTTTAAGTACTTTTAAGTGTTCTAACCCTAACCCTAATGGATCACTAAATGGACGTCCCAACAAGGAGGTATGTCCAAAGAACGTATGTAGATGTGCACTAGTTTGTCCAAAGAACGCCGTGTAAACATGCGCGAGCACACACACACACACACTGAAACTGAGACTGTATTCGTCTATGAAATTTACTTAGAATTTGCCTTTTGGATGCACAAACATAGTAAATGTAAAAGAATGACAAGTACAAACACAAAATAAATAGTACAACACATAAACTATAATAATATCCCACACCCCAAACATACTTACACTGTACACTCCCGAATACACCAACATAAACCAACTCCACCTCACACAAACACCCACCACAGGCGCACAACACAGGCAAACTGTGTACAGACATGATCATCACATGCAAATCACAAAACAGGACTGTTTAACAAAATTCACACACACAAAACAAAACACACACACACACCCAAACACACTCACACACTCAAATAATGAGTTCATTAAGTTATTAAAGAATATACTCACATGTTGAATGAAATGAGGAGTGGTGGGGCTGGTGGGGCTGTTGGGGCTGGTGAGTTTTGGCGAATGCTTCGACGCATTTTGGCTAGATTCCTGGCCCTCATCAATCTTCAAATCCGACGGTCTGCGAGAATAAAACCTAGGTGATTGAGGCGGCGATGATGCTTGGGCGGTACCTTTTACTGTCACCAGATCGGATGACGTCACGCCCATTATGACGTCACAAATTACTTCATTTTCCTCAGAGTGCTGAGATGTTCTAGAGGATAAAGAAAGGGAGCGTTGACTGTTTACAATTTTGGGACTTTCAGCACCTTCATCATCGTTTTCAGTAGTTGGAGAGGCGGGTGCTTCGTTGGATGTGTCTGAATGGCCGTGGAACTTGACGTGGTGAATCGGTTTTGGAGAAAACGATTCTTTGTGCTTCAAGGAGCTTTTCCGTGCGTTTTGCTCGTGCTGTATCACTTTGGAACCCGCTACCAACCCGTCCAGCGGCGTGGCACTCCCGTACTCTCCATGTTTAGTGTGAACAGTGGTGTCGTCATCTTTCACTGCTGCTTTTTCCGTATGTTTTAGTACATCACACAGATGATCCAGGGAAGCAATCTTGTCATCCGTGTATCCATTCTCTCCCTTTCCTAACTCTTGTGTGCCAGAGGCCACGTTTCCTCCTTCAGAGGATTTCAAAACGGCCGTGTCAGTTCCGACTTTCTGGATTGTTGTGACATCGGTATGAGCATCATGGGCACCACTGATGTCAGTGTCCTTGGTGATATCATCATTTACGCTGCCATTGACACTTTGTTTCTCATCATGTCCGCTCTTATTCTCCTCTTTCTTTACCTCTCCATTGCCGTCATTCTCTTTGATGTCCCCAGAGTTTTCACCATTCGCCATTTGTTGCCTCAATTTCTGCACCTCAGTGTCGTCATCGCTGTAGTTAGGGTTGACAACACCTTCCATTCCTTCCCTAGAGCACTGGTCATCGTCAGTCAGACTCGCTTTGTCGGTGCTGACTGTGAACCCTCCGGATTGTTCGATACTACGACACAGGTCTTTCTCTCTGTCGCTCTCTGCATCAACTTCTACATTGTGTAAACCAGTGGTTTGTTTTTCACCTTCTTCACTCTGACGGAGATTATTTCGATTTTCGCTTTCATCGCTACTCCGACAAGTGTTTCGATGTTCACTCTCATCGCCATTAAAACTAGTGTCAGCAAGGCTTTGCCTGCTCTCTCCTGATTTGTTGCTCTCATTAGCATCCTCTCTCTCCTCTCTGCTGTCACTCTTATTATTGCTCGTCTTGCACTGTGAATCCATTGTTCTATTCATCATCCCAGGCTCTGTCCTGGACTGTGCCTCCATTTTATTCTCAATGATGGATGCGATAGCGTTGAAGTTAGTGTCCACGCTAGAGGATCTGGCAGACACGCTTGTGAGTATTACACCATTGTTATTCTCTGCCGATAATCTAAAGTTAAAAAAGCCACCTTTCGATGCCACATCATTGTTGTGGAGGTCAGGGAGGTGGAAGACATCTGGGCTGTAGTCGCCGTTACTGGTGGTGGGGCTGCTGGGGTCGTCCAGCAATGGTGGTCGTCGTCGTATGATGCTGCTGGAGAAACGTCGCAGAAGGCTGGGCTTGTAACCGCCTGCTGCAACAGAAAACAATATATGCAATAGAGGTAAATACGCTTCAATTTTATTACAATATTTAATTATCACTACATATCTCGGAATATTGTTGACAAATTATTACGATTTCCTTCAGGCCATAATGACGATAATGCCTACAATTCATCTACCATAAACCAATTGTATTTCTGGATTGGCTGTATAGGTTTTTGCTCTTCTCTGTTGCGACTGCATTAGCTACTCAGTCAACACCAGTTGTTATTATTACTAGACCATACTACTACTCCTAGGCTACTACTACTTATATATATTATTATTAGTTTTAATATTATTAATTAATTAATTAATTAATTAATTAAATAGTCGAATACCAATGGTAAATCTGCGTAGCTCTATTTAAAAAAATGTTTCATTGTGTGTCATCACACTACATTATTGCGTACAGCATTATGATGCTGGCAGATAAGATGACGATGATGATGATGATAATGATAATGATGATGATGATGATGATCCTTTGTGTTTCAAGGAACTTTTTTTATGCGTGTTTGCAGCAGCATCATATGACAACGACCACCATCACTCGACGACACACAGTCCTACCACAAGTAACAGCGACTACAACCCACACATCTTCCAGTTCCTTGTTTCTCCTGGAGGTATCACTTTGGAACCCTCTACCCACCAATCCGCCTAGAAACCAATGGCGCCTGACAGGTGTGGGATAAGTCCAGCCTCTGGGCGTTATGTTTCTCCAAATATTATTTATTTTCGACTCGGGCAACGTCTTGGGGATTTTCTCCAGTTTGCTCCTCCAGCAAAATTTCAAAAAACACCACGGCCTGCAACTATGCCTTCCCCAGGGGAAGCAGCTCAGAATTTCCCAATAAAAAGGGACAATAAAGAGTTCCCCCCAAAATAAATAAATAAAAAGTGTATACTGACTAAATTTACGATGGTGATGATGATGATGATGATGATGATGATGATGATGATGATGATGATGATGATGATATGAACACTCCTTTACCAATGGTATTTCTGCGCTGCACATGTTTATACTCATCGCGGTTGCCGCTGCCGATACTGTTTAGTCGCTGCAAGCTGTGAGTGAAACTCTTTCGGATGCGAGACAACCTCGAACCTCTTCTGTAGCCCACAGAGCTTGTTTCCCCTTCTATTACCTGTATTGAAACGACCACACAAAGTAAATAAAATACGAACAGTTAATCCTTCAAGTTTTCTCTCTCCCCCTCTTGTTCTTTCCTTTTTATTTTTTTTTAAAAAGAGACAGATTGAAAGAGTTAGACAGTATTCTAAACTCGTAATCCACAAACAAATTTCAAAGGTCCCACCTTCGTAGCTCAGTAATAAAGTGTCCATCTGGCACAAGAATGACCCAGGTTCGAAACCTGCTGTGGGCAAGACAAGAGTGGCCAAATTTTAATGTCCATCTTAGCAACATATTTGCTGCGGTGATCCAGCGTTGATATAGATCCTTGTCCCCTCATCCCTGTGATGGTTCTTCTTCTTCTTCCTATAATGTCCACCTGGGGGTGACCTCGTGGCGCAGTGGATAAGCCGCCGGTTTCCTATGCTGAAGGTCGTGGGTTCAATTCCCGCAAGGGGCAAACGTATGTGACTTAGGTACGAGACTATTTTTTTAGGTCACCGAGGGTTTTCTCCGGGCACTCCGGTTTCCTCCCTCCCTTCAATAATGGTACAAGATGCAGTCAATACACAATTTTAAAAAATAAAAATTCGATTTTCTTTCCATCTTCCAATAGCGGTCTTCCTGCCTTTACACCACCTGTTTGAGTGATGGATGTGTATTTGTTCTGTGGGCGTGTGCGTGAGGGTGGATGAGACAGGTTAGCGTGTATGTTGGTACAGATCGCCACGCTTGGAGCCCGGGAAAGGCGCGTACATAGCATCCTGTATTATTATTATAATAATTTATTACTCGCCAATGGTTAACATATGGTTACCCCCCCCCCACCCCACATGTCTGCCATACCACCCAAAGATGGGTGTAGAGGCTAAACTTCAATGTTCATCCATTTCAAAGACCTCTCTCTCTATTAAAGTCAGAATTTTGCACTAAACACAAGACAGTCACATACTCAATATAGAAGCAGGGAAGAACTAATAACATTAAAAAAGGGACAGCACTGTTGTTCCCTTCCAACGTGCGGTCCGCTCCCCTCCATTCCCCCATTTTTATGACTCAAAATACATTAGTTGCCTTTATCAATGTGCAATTGAAACAAACGAACACGTTGAATGATAAAAGTTACCTCAGCTTGTTGAACACTTTGTAAGAAATCCCAAGATGTCCCAAGGAAGACGAGAAATATGATCGTGGCCAAGATAGATCTGAAAATAAATAAATAAATAATAAATATTTAAATAAATGAATCAACAAATAAATAAGTATGATGAAGTATAATAAACAATCTTTAAATGCCTATTATAAATATACTGATTTTTGATGTCTGATCATGCATGAAAATGAATGAATGAATGAATGGAGAGAGAGAAAGAGAGAGAAAGAGAAAGTGATAGAGACAGAGAGAGAGATAGAAAGAGAAAGAGAGAGAGAGAGAGAGAGAGAAAGTGATAGAGACAGAGAGAGATAGAAAGAGAAAGAGAGAGAGAGAGAGAAAGTGATAGAGACAGAGAGAGATAGAAAGAGAAAGAGAAAGTGATAGAGACAGAGGGAGAAAGAGACAGTGAGAGAGAAATAGAGAAACAGAGAGAGAGAGAGAGAGAGAGAGAGAGAGAGAGAGAGAGAGAGAGAGAGAGAGAGAGAAGAAGAAGATGGTGATGGTAAAAAAAAGAATATTTCGGTCTTAACAACTCAACAATGTAAAAAAAAAAAAAGTCTCATAAAGAAAACAGAAGTGACTTGTACAATGTCACACCTTGACAGGCAGGTAATACTCGCCGTTACCGACACTGTAAACATCTGAACACCACACACACACACCCCTCCCCTTCACACACAACGTACAAGGAGAGCAAGGAAAGGGAACTTGGAAAAGCAACAACAACATTAACAACAAGAACAGCAACAACAATAACCACAAAAGGCAGCTGTGATCCAAGCATGCATGACTTGGACTACTTTATGCTAGGGTTCTTGCTTCGTTTCTCATTTATTACTTATTATTTTACTTATTTATTATTATTGCAATTCTGTTTTATTCTGTCGTTAATTGTGAAATACAGACTATTATCCGTACAGTTATCATACTTACACAAAAACTATAGCAGCAATATCTTCAGCGAAATTTTGAGGTTGGTAACAGTCCACACTCTTCAATGTTGCGTTGCGAGAGGTCCTCTTTAAGTCTGTCGAAGAAGACAATTGCAAAGCTACATTACCAACAATACACACAATTGCAAAGTTATATTACCAACAATACACAAAATTGCAAAGTTACATTATTATCAATGTTTGAACACATTTAATAATAAAATTTATTCCCTTCTCTCACTGCACTCTTAACCCAATATCCTCCCCACACCTCACTCAACTTACCAAAGTATGTGATCCCAACATTTTGATGAAAAGAAGCTGAGAGAGAGAGAGAGAGAGAGAGAGAGAGAGAGGGAGAGAGAGAGAGAGAGAGAGAGAGAGAGAGAGAGGGAGGGAGGGAGAGAGAGAGAAGCAATATAAAACATTTACATGAACTCGTTCACATGGCACTCATTAGTTCCATCTGTACAATCTGAAAAACACATTTTAGTTTTAGGTTCAGTTGGTGCAGCTTTACTTAGATCCCGATTCATTCAGCGCCTTGAGCAGCTCTTTTGAGCTGGTAAGTGCACTATACAAGAACAGCTCAATTTCATTTTCTCTGTAATAAAGTGTCAGTAACAAACTTTTTATCTGCAATGACATTTTTAGAGAGAGAGAGAAACAGAGAGCTAGAGAGACAGAGAGAGAGACAGAGAGAGAGAGAGAGACAGAGAGAGACAGAGAGAAAGTGTGTGTGGCTAGGTAGAAACGCCTTTATCCTAACATACACTTGAACCTCTACGTACTTTCTTTTGACGGACCCCATTATATTGACATCAAAACAGTGTTCCGTTAGGGTTAAGGCTGTGTTAGGCTTCGGATTAGGTTTAGGGTTAGGGTTTGGGTTAGGGTTAGCTTAAAAAAATGGACAAATTTGTAAAAATGTCAAAGGAACGTATGAAGTTTCATGAAAGTCATCACAATGGCGTTTCTACATGTTTGTGTGTGTGAGGGTGAATGTGTTTGCATGTCTGTGTGTGTGTGTTTATGCACGCACATTAAATTGGTTCATTCCGAAAGGTCAGAATGTACAAATATAAAGTTCTAAAATAAACTTCTAATGTACACATTTAAACAGGTGATGGCATAATCCCACTAACCTAGTTTGTGACTTGCTATTTTTAAAAAACCCACCAATAGAAATTATTCATTTTACTCTTAAAGATGTGTCCTTGTCAAAAGGCAGTGCAAATAAACACCTGCGTACACACACACACACACACACACACACACACACACAAACGCTAATTAAATTGTCAATGTACTGTGCTGCTAACTTGCATAATTATATGTATATGCATATTTGTACGTGTGTGTGTATGTGTGTGTATTTGGGTGGGTGTGCGTGTATGTGTGTATATATGTGTATGTATAGGTGTATGTGGGTGGGTATGTTTATATATGGGTGTGTGTGTGTGTGCGTGTATATGTGTGTATGTGTATGTGTGTATGTGTATATCTATAATATATATGTAGTATTAATACAATTTATTAACTTTGTCTCTTAGTTATGATAGCTGTAGAAATTGAATAGTGTTATTTTAATTTGTGCTAAACTGTATTAGTGTATTAGTACACATGTGATATGGTTTTGTGGTTGTAAGTTATGATAGGATGAAGATGAGTATGTGGTGGGCATATGTGTTTTTATACAGTGCGTATCCTGGTGGCAAAACAAATTTTCCTCTTTGATGGAATAAAGAATATATTGACTTGACTTGAAACACACAATTATAATCAATCGAGTGGACAAACACACACCCACTCACATTACAGCCCCCATGCGTACACACATGCACATGCCCACATTCACAACCAAACACATACGCACTCAAGGGCGCATGCATGCACGAACCATAATTATATAATGTGCATAAGCTCAGACATGCAACAACATTCATACAATACATATAGATCTACATACAAAGCAAACTCTCTCCCTCCCCACCCCTCTCCCCACCTCCTCTTCCATCCTTCCCACCTTCCACCTCTCTCTCTTATCTTATACATACGAAAACAAGATGGCAAGCCATTCAATTGTTTTTCCAGACACTTACACACATAGCCGATTTTTGTTCTTATTAAAAAAGTGTTCACTTTCTTGGCAGTGTTGTAGCTGCATGGGCTTTATCCTAAGGTATAACAAAGCAAAAGGAACATAGGGAATGAAAGGTCACTGTCTGAACTATTTCCTATCCTATCCTGTAACCCGAAGGACGTAGGGGCACCACAGATGATCTTTTAACCAGCATACTCCATCTTTCTCTGTCCTCAGCAGCCCTGATGGCTTCACTCAGTGTCAAACCAGTCCATTCTCGAATGTTGTCCTCCCACCTCTTTTTCGGTCTCCCTCTTCTTCTACCTCCTTGCACTGTGCCTTGCAGAATAGTCTTTGCAAGGCCTGATGATCTGGTGATGTGGCCATACCATCGGAGTTTCCGTTTCTTCACCACTGTGAGCAGGTCATCATGTTGTCCAATGGCTTGTGTGTTGGTCTGTCGGACTTCGTCGTTGGTGATGTGTTGGGTATAGGAAATGCCCAGAAGTCTTCTGTAGCACCTCATCTCCATGTTTTGTATTCTTCGTTGGAGATCTGCTGTGAGGGTCCATGCTTCGCAAGCATATAGGAAGATGGAGATGACAAGGGAGCGCAGCAGTCTTACTTTGGAATGTAGACTGATGGTCCTGTCTTTCCAAATGGGCTTCAACCTTGTCAGGGCAGCAGTTGTTTGTGCGATCCTGGAGAGGACTTCTGAACTATTTGCAAGGAAAAAATTAGCAAAATCGACTAAGCCACTTTTTAGACACAGCGCAAAACGCGTTTAGAAAATCGTGAAGGGGAATTATCTTGAACTTTGAGAAAGTACAAATTGGAATGCTGTAATACATTTAGCCGTAGATAAAGTGTCACACACACAAAAAAGAAAAGAAAAAAAAAAGAAAGAATTTCAGGCCAATTATTCTTGAGATAACGCAAAAATAATTGTTTGGAACAAAAAAAGTGAAATACTGAGAGATCGACATACCTACAACCGGATTGCTACTGAAGAAGGATGGTCCATGATTTGATTGTACCTGTATACTAATTCTCAACAAAATCGCTTCAGCCGTTTTAGAGATATTGAGCAAAACGTGTTTGGCAACTAAATAACTCCAGTGACCGTGACCTCTGCGGCAGAGAAAATATGATAGCACGGGAGGCAGGGAACTAACCTAGGTAATGTTCCTATGAAGTTTGGTCAAAATCCGTTCTGTAGTTCTTGAGATATGGCTTCCAACGCTAACAACAGACAGACAGACTGACGGACCGACCGACTGACCTTTGGCTCATTCTGATTCTACAACCCCCTACCCTCCCCCAACACACCACCCATCTCCCGACTGTTTCAAAGTATTTTTAAATAAGTCTGGAAATACAATAAAGCATAAACGTTGGCAGTTAAGGATGTAAATACTGTCTGCTTGTCTCTTTCGTAATTCTCTTCCATTAATTTCTGCACATTATATATCACTGTCACAGTCACATTTTTTTACTGGCTAGCAAAAGGAGAATGCTATGTCATTGTTTGCGATTAATGTATTGCACATGCTACAACAAACAATGCGCCTGCATATCAAATGCTATGTACATAGTTTCATTAAAATGTATCCCCCTCCCCTTCTTTTAAGGGGGGGGGGGAGGTGGACGAGTGAAACTTAGCATGAATGACGTTCCTAGTAATTGTCGTTGTAATCCTCCTCCTCGTCGCCATCATCATCAACATTACTATCATCCTTTCTTCATATTGCAACAAAATGCATATTATGTATATTAGCACTGTGATGGGTAATAAAGCGATGTTGTTTTGTATCACTGTATTGTATTGTACTGATGAAAATGGACGTCAACCCCCTGATCATCAGATGGCTCTGCAGCTTTTTCATAGACAGACCACAACGCCTGGTGTTTAGGTCAGCCATCTCCGTGAAGGCATCGAGATACCTTCATACCAACACAGGGGCTCCTTAGGGCTGCGTCCTATCCCCGGCATGTTTCACCCTCTACACGGCCGACTGTCGCTGTACCGTTGAAGACTCCCTCCAAATCAAGTTTTGTGGCGATACGTCCCTGATAGGCCTTATCACAACGAGCGAGAAAAGTTCGTCAGATGGTGCGACAACCCTTTCCTCCTCAATGAAGACTAAGGAGATGGTTGTTGACTACTGTCAACAGGAGGAGCGCTACAACCCTTGACCAACTGGTCGTTGGGGTTGAGATGGTGGAGGTGGTTGAGCAAGTACAAATACCATTCGACTCACCAATGCTATTCCCTGACTTCATGAAAACTGTCAGTCAGTCTGATAAATTAGCTAGTCAGCCAGAATTTTTGCTTGCCTGCCTGCATGCGTGCGCGCGCGCGTGTGTGTGTGTGTGTGTGTGTGTGTGAGAGAGAAAGAGAAAGTGAGTGTGTGTATGTGTGTGCGCAATTTTTGTGGTGTGCATGTGAAATGGTGCGCCGGTATGTGTGAACTGCGTGTGGATGTATGATCCATCGTATAGTATATACAGTGTCTAATACAATATTTTTTGTTGTTGTTGTGAAAACTGTGCATTGTGTTGTAGTGTCCTTTCATAATAGGCCTAGCCTAGCGAGTTATGGGGAACGCCCACCCAAGGGAAATAACTAGAGTAATAATTATCAAGGGAAGTAACTCGCCGGACACACGCGAATGGCCGACAGTTCATAACTCCATACGCATCTGTGGACTAAGGAATAAAACACAGAACTGCAATACAAGGTGTCGACTCAATATGTATGCCTGTTAATACACACACACAGAAACATCACATTGGCGACGAGGACGGCGAACAAGCATCGCTCTTCTAGTAAGCTTTTCAATTGAATTCTTTCTTCGACTCGACCACGCGCCTTGCAAAACCGACCGGCCTACATACGGCGGCTCAACTGATCCATGCTACGTGTGCAACGTCCGGGCGACGGCACAAAAGGGGAAGACGAATACTAAAACAAACGTGCTTCAAACATGACATCTTTACCGAACTTTCCTCCATTCTCTGTGTACTCCGAAGAACATTCGGCGGGTGAAAGATTCGACAAATGGCTGAACAAATTCGAGAACCTCCTGACTGCTCTAGAAGTAGACGAGGACAAACGCAAGAAGGCTCTTCTGCTACACTACCTGGGTGACGAGGCCTACGACATCTACGACAGCTTCAGTGCTGAAGAACAGGGCAACGACGCAGCTTACAACACAGCTAAGAAATCTCTGCAAGACTTTTTTAAACCTAAGAAAAACACTGCTTATGAAATTTTCAGATTCAGACAAACTGTGCAACTTGAAAGTGAATCTATTGACACATACTACACTAAGTTGCGATCCCTTTCCAAACTGTGCAATTTCCATGATTCAAATCTTGAAATACTCACCCAGATTTTGCATGGATGCAAATCAGCAAAACTCAGACGACGAGCACTAAGGGACAACCTCTCGCTGCAGCAGGTACTAGCTGAAGCAAGAGCGTCAGAACTAGCAGACACACATGCGCAAGAGATTGAAAACCAAACCACGGCCCTTAGAGTCACGCACAGGTACAAAACCCCACAAATTCAGCAAGATAACCCCAAACATAACCCCCAGTCATCCAAACATCGCGCAGAAGGTAATCTCAAACAATACAATTCTGATTCAAGATATCGAAGCAGAAACACACAATGTATTTATTGTGGAGGTACATATCCTCATGCACAAACATGCCCCGCTAAAGGTAAAGAGTGTGCAGCATGCCACAAAATGAATCACTTTGCAAAAGTTTGCAGATCAAAAGGCAAACAAAGCGTCAGGCAAGTAGAAGATCATGACACACACGAAAACTCAGATGAAGAAGTATTCATGACTCACAAGGAAGAGAAGGAACAAAAAGACACAAAACAGAACAAGAAAGACGAACATGCATTCAGCGATTATCAACAAACGCAAACTTCCAGCTTCATGCAAGAGAGAGAAGTTGATAGACGTCAAACTGACAAGTCACAATCTGCCTTAGACACACATACGCAGCAACAACACACAGAGGATACAGATGATGAATACGTATATGGAACACACACGGTCTTCAAACACGCATGGTCTACAGTCACAACACGCATGCACAACAAAGAAGTCAAATTTCTTGTAGACACAGGTGCCACAGTGAACATAATTGGATACAACACATACAAATCACTGGGTTTTCCAGAGCTAGAAAAGAAATGTCCCAACATCTTTGCATACGGCACAAACAAGACACTACCTGTGATAGGTCATTTCAAGACAGACTTACAATGTAACGGAGAAAAGATCTCCACCAAGGTCTATGTCATGGGTAACACTGACACCGAGCCAAAATGCAACTTGCTCAGCAACACAACTTCCCAAGAGCTAAAACTCATTCAGTACACATTGTCCACATCCATCCCAGTCTGTGAAGAATTCCCAGAACTTTTTCAGACAGGGGAAATAGGAAAACTCAAACACAAGAAAATCACTCTTCACGTCGACACAGGCGTACAGCCAGTCACTCAAAAGGAACGGCGCATTCCTTTTCACGTTCGACATGACGTCGAAAAAGAAATCCAACGACTTGAACAACTCGATATTATCGAGAAAGTTGAAGGTCCTACTCCCTGGGTCAGCCCGATCGTGGTTGTCCCAAAGAAAGATGGTGGAGTCAGAGTCTGCATAGATATGCGCGAAGCCAACAAAGCGATAAAGAGGGAGAAACACCCTATCCCTACACTAGATGACCTCATTGCTGACCTTAACGGCTCCACAGTCTTCAGTAAGCTAGACATGAGCAATGCCTACCATCAACTTGAACTCGCCGAATCAAGCCGGTACATCACAACCTTTGCTACTCACGTCGGACTTCGACGATACAAACGACTCTTATTCGGAGTCAATGCAGCTGCAGAAATATTTCAAAATGCAATTGCTGAATTGCTCGCAGACATTCCGGGAGCAAAGAATCTCTCAGATGACATCATCATACATGGCAAAGATCAAGCAAGTCATGACCAAGCCCTACATGCAACACTGAGGAAATTGAGTGAAAATGGAGCAAAACTCAACAAAGAGAAATGCATTTTCTCAGCCTCGCAACTCAAATTCTATGGTCACATTTTCAGCGCAGATGGCGTGAAACCAGACCCTGACAAAATACAAACAATAACACAGACACCCAACCCCACAAATGTCACAGAACTCAGATCATTTTTAGGCATGACACAATATGTCGCAAGATTCATTCCGGGCTACTCAACTCTCACCGAACCTTTGCGCAGACTCACAAAGAAAGAAACGACATGGCAGTGGCATACAGAACAACAAAACGCATTCAACAAACTCAAACAAGCTCTCACAGGAGCTCAGGTCATGTCATACTTTGATCCAGACAAGCACACAGAGATAATTGTTGATGCCAGTCCTGTAGGACTTGGAACAATCTTGGTTCAGGAAGGCAAACCCATTTGCTACGCAAGCAGGTCGCTCACAGATACAGAACAAAGGTACTCGCAAACAGACAGAGAAATGCTAGCTGTAGTGTTCGGAGTAGAACATTTCCATCTCTATTTGTTTGGATCAGACTTCACAGTGATCACAGATCACAAACCGTTGTTAGGGATCATGGCAAGTCAGAAACCTACAACAGCCAGAATCGAGCGCTGGCGAATTAGGCTTATGCCCTACAATCTGCAACTTGAGTACCGCCCTGGTAAGGACGAGCTCAACCCTGCTGATTACATTAGTCGGCATCCTCAAGGCAAACCTCCTGTTGACAGTGATGTAGAAGATTACATCAACTATGTCGCAATCAATGCAATTCCCAAGTCCATGACCATTGAAGAAGTCAGACAGTCTACCAGCGTAGACAGCAAACTACAAAAAGTCATGGCTTCCATCCAGTCAGGAAGGTGGGATGACCCCGATATCTCTGAGTATGCCAGATTCAGAGATGAGCTATCAGTAACAGATGGTATTGTTCTCAGGGATCATAGAGTCATCATTCCCAAAAATCTTCAACACAGAGCTGTTGAAATTGCTCATTCCACACATCAGGGAATTGTGCGAACAAAGCAATTGATAAGGGAGAAGACTTGGTTTGCAGGCATAGACAAGATGGTGGAAGATACGGTCAAAGCATGCATACCCTGCCAAGCTTCATACCCAGGCAATCCTAATTCTCGTGAACCAATCATTGCCACTCCCACACCAGCATCCCCCTGGAGTGAAGTCTCGCTTGATTTTACTGGCCCTTTTCCCTCGGGAGAATACCTGCTAGTGATGATAGATGACTATAGCAGATATCCTGAAATAGAAATAGTTCATTCTACCTCAGCCAAAACTGTCATACCCAAGCTTGACACCATATTCTCAAGACAAGGCATTCCTAAAATTGTCAAAACAGACAATGGACCCCCATTCTCTGGTCAAGAATTCAGAGAGTTTGCACAACAATATGGTTTCAAACATCGCAAAATCACACCACTACATCCAGAGGCAAATGGAGAAGTTGAGAGATTCATGCAAACACTCAACAAATACATCCGAACATCAACCTCAGAAAACCACAACTGGAAAAACAAACTCCCACACTTTCTCCGACAATACAGGGCTACACCACACTCTGCGACTAAGATATCACCCTTTGAAGCCTTAACTGGGAGAAAAATGAACATAGGTCTACCAGACCTTCCTCACACCACCACAAACAAACAACAGTCTCTACATGACACAATCACACAAAATGATGCAGCAAGCAAAGCCAAGATGAAGCTGTATGCAGACCAGACCAGACACACTCAAACATCCACACTCATACAAGGAGATCAAGTACTTGTGAAACAACTCAAACTTAACAAGCTTACTCCCCCATACAGCCCCAAACCCTACATAGTCACAGAAAAGAAAGGTAGCATGATCACAGCACAGCGTGGCACACACACAATCACCAGAAATTCTTCACACTTCAAACCACTTCATGGTGAAATGCACAATTTGTCTGAAGATGAAGAGGAAGAAGATGAGGAAAAGACTATGCATAATCCTCCAATACTAGTGATGAACACTCCTCCAAGAACAGGACGTGAACTTGAAGTGCAACAACCAAGTCCTATGCATGAAGTGCGAAGAAATCCCACAAGAATCAGGAACATGCCAGACAAATTTAAAGACTTTGTGTTGTCTTAAATCTTCTTCATTGTTAGACTTTGTGTTGTCTTAAATCTTGTTCATTGTTAGACTCGGCCTTGGCGAAAAAATGTTCAGGGTATAATTGTATAGCCCTGTAATTGCTTACAATTGTAGTCTAGTTTAGTTTTGCAGACCTTCGAGATGTGAAGTGTTATGAAGCTACTAAATTTTGTGTTAACCTCAGTTAGTTGGGCGAGAAAATATTTAAGTTTCAGCAAGTGTAATACATTAATAAAAAGACTTGAGCGCAGGAACAAACAGAAAATGTATGAGTGAAATCACTGAAGACAAGTTATTTGGATATAGCCTAGAAAGTATTTTATTTTGAAATGACATTCAAAGATTTTATTCTTTCAAATATTTGAATGTGTAATGACAGCATAAATAAACATTACATTGTGTACATGTTCAAAGCTGAAATGAATAAAGTGTAATGAAATTGTAATTTTAATGTTCAGTTTTATGTTAGGAAAGCATTTATTTGAAATTGTCATTTCGGTGTCCAGTTATTATTGTTTTATGCTAGGAAAGCATGTATTTGAAGTTGAGGAGGAATGTAGTGTCCTTTCATAATAGGCCTAGCCTAGCGAGTTATGGGGAACGCCCACCCAAGGGAAATAACTAGAGTAATAATTATCAAGGGAAGTAACTCGCCGGACACACGCGAATGGCCGACAGTTCATAACTCCATACGCATCTGTGGACTAAGGAATAAAACACAGAACTGCAATACAAGGTGTCGACTCAATATGTATGCCTGTTAATACACACACACAGGAACATCACATGTGTCTTCATGTGCCTGGAGATGTGTGTGTATGTGTGTGTGTGTGCGAGTGGGTGTGTGCGAGTGGGTGTGTGTGGGGGGTGGGGGTGTGTGTTTGTGTGTGTGTTAATTTTTCCAAACGATCCTGTTTTGTGATTTGGCTTAGCATGTGATGATCATGTCTGTTTATGGGTTGCGTGTGTTTGTGCACCTGTGGTTGGTGTTTGTGCATGATGGCGTTGGTTTGTGAGGGTGTGTGGAGGTGTATGTGGGAGTGTATGGCGCAAATATGTATCGGGGTGTGGAATAGTTGTTGTTTTATTATATTTTATGAGTTGCATTATTTATTTTTTAGTTTGTACATGTCATTCTTTGAAAGATATTTACTATGTTTGTGCAGCTGAAAGGCAAATTCCTATGTAAATTTCATAGACGAATAAAGTCTAATTTTCTTTCAACCTGTATTGTAATGATTCATTTGGAGCAAAAGGCACACATGCAGTGTTCTCCGTCTATTTGTCTGTCTGTCTTTCTCTCTTTTTTGTTCGAGTTCATGTGCCCGTCTTAACTGATACATGTAGCTAGACGATACATCACTGTGTGTAAAGTCTTTTAATCAGCAATTGTTTTATACATATATTTAACTACTGTTTCTTTTAAACTCAAAGTAATTTATATAAAGCAGTAAATGTGTACATTTGCGTGAGGGGACAGTAGTTTTTAGATGTCTATAAATGAATGTGTTCATTGTTATTGCATACTACATACTGCAGACAACTATGTCGCTGTCACTTTATATTTTAATGTTCAGTGTAAATAGGTGTAAGCCTCCTCCACTTAAATGGAATAAACCAAAAGGAAATTGTACTGCATTGTAATGTAACTATAACATGAATACCAACTCCACAATCACTACACCAACACCGCCACTACCTCCCTCAACAACGACACCAACCATTACCTCAAAAACCAATAGATAACTCTTACAAGTAGACAATATGCTTGTCAGGTCATCCTCGGAGCAAGAACTTGGTACACAAAGATCCACTATCGCACTCGGCAATGTTGACGGCCGGTAGAACTTGTTCTGTTCAAAAGCGATGTAGGCGATAATCCCAAGTCAACATTTACAACAATATTGAGTAGTTATTAATATAGCTTGAATCAGATTCCATGAATTACCTTGGTATATTTTTTAAAGCACCACACTGCCTTCTTCAGCCTACTGAAGTTGAAGTCGAAAAAAGTTGATTTCCTGAAGCTGTAGAAATATGCCAAGGTAAACCATAGAATCTGAATCAAGATAATACCTACTCAATATGACCACTCCAGATTCAGGGAACATACTACCATCTACAAGAATATAATTACATGACATAAAATGTACATTACACGACAACCACGCAATACAATCTTATTCAAATCTACGCTTTCTTATAGTCAACTTTATTAACTGAAAAAAACAACAAAAAAAGTAACAACAATACAATATTTTGGGAGGCTAAAATCAAATTTTCTTTGCAGTCTACAATTATGCAATAACTATTTTTCATTTGCTGACTGATCGACTTACCGTAGCCGCCTTTGTAGCCCAGTGGAGTATTTGACAGTAGCCTCCACCACAGTCGCTTGAAGAGTTTCATTTTGCCTTCCACAAGAATTCCTAATTTTATCTGCACGTGAGGTCAGTAATTTGACACTTTTGTTTACCTCTTCATCGGGTGGTCCACAATCCTGGACCACACTCCACCACCCCCTCTCCCGCGTCTTTGCCACAGCGACACTTTAAAGAGAACTCAATCATTCTATCAAATGTGACATGCTAAAATAAACACCTATTAAGATTATAAGGTCTTATAAAGTCCATCTGGATGGATTATTGGTACAGACTCCATCCCCCATCCCTCTTCCCCCTTATCCCATATGACATTACAGGGTGTGAAGGATGAAGCAATTTAGCGTATTTGGAACCTCTGAGTTTAATCACAGGCGCATTAACCAAGAAGAATGGATCCTCGGCAAGAATGTTGTGGATCCCCGATAGCGGACGGGTAGCGCAGTAGTATGTATCATTGGTTAATGCGCCTGTGGTTCGATTCTTATTTCTAGCGCTCCTTGAGCCAGAACGAAGACCCCCCTCCCCCCCCCCTTCCCACCCCTCGCCTCCTCCAGCACCATAAAAGGCAAAGTACTTGACTGTATTCTCTTGTCCCCTATACGCTCTGTGTCCGGGGACGTTAATTTACCAAAGAAAGATGTATTCTCTTGAAACTATCTTCTTTAAATGCTTACCAGACTGATCACAAAGTCCGTCAGCCAGCTGGGAGTTTGAAACAGCGCCGAGCAGAACTGTGTTGTCTGCGCGTGCGTGAAGTTACGTGGTTCCAGTTCCATATAGTGACGTGTATTGAGGCATTCGTCATAGTTGCCATGTTGCGTCAGCTCTCCAGTCAGCAAGCCGGGACCCGGTTTTCCCGACGAATCGTAGACTGAAACATCAACATTACATTATTTACTTACTTCATTTTCCGTGTAACTGGAGCACAAGTTTGAGATATTAGAAGATCTGCCACTCGAGTCATTCATTCGCTCATGTTGTGTAAAGGCAAGTTGCTATTAAAAGACCGGGAAATCGAATTTTATTTTGCAAATTTAGATAGACTGCATCCAATCCCATAATTGAAGAGACAAACAGTTTCAGCGGTTGTTTGCTTCCGCACTCTTCTTAGTGTTACAGCGGTCTTCCTATAGCTCTGTTACCTGAGACACGACCTATAATGGAGGTCGAACACATCAGGGCCGGATCAAGGTAAGTAGAAGGGGGGGGGGGGGGGGTTCCAAGTGATGGTATTGGGCCGGACGGAAGGTGGGAAAATTTTTGCTATGTTCGTAAATTGCACCATTCATCACACATTCTGGTTGGTTGGTTGGTTGGTTTTTGAGTTTAATGTCCCATATTGGCTGGAGCCATGGAGACGGCTGATCACATTACACACTGACACCAACCAAAAAGTTTGTTGATATTACATTACATGATTATTGCTTTAGGTCCAGCGGACTCTTCCGAGCCAAATCAGGACCATTTTGTCGATATGAGGTAACAAATACTGAAATAAGGTCTCACATAGTCCCATGCCCGGTTAGAATCCACGACCCTAGGATAACGAGTCCAACGCTCTCTTGACTGAACTGCGGGGCCCCATTCACACATTCACTGATTCAGCAGGTGATGTGGAAGAAGTTTCATTTGGGTCCTGTTGATGGATTCGCATAAGTGCGAGTCCATTCAGTCTGCTCTCACCCATGGTGGACCTCAAGTAGGTCTTAAGTGCGGTGTGACAATCGGTTCCCCGATAGCGCAGCGTGTGACTTGTGCTGCCGGAGACAGGGAGGAGGTTATCACCTTGGGGTTTGTTCATAATTTAAAATAGTTTTGGAAGACCAATAAACTAATTAAGAGCTAAAAAAAAACTACATATATATATTTTTTCTTTCTGAGGTACATCGGATGGCCGGGGGGTGGGGGGGGGGAGTTCCGGAACCCAGGACCCCCCCTCCCCCCTCTCCAGATCCGGCCCTGCACATTACTCACTACTGCCCCCAGGTCAAAGGGAATGCCGTGTGGTATGCAAAAGAGTATGTGCCACATGTCTAATAGTTTACACGTCCTTTCTCGATTGTATCTACAGGAATTCCATCAGCAATAGTAAGCATCTATATATGGAGGGAAGGGCATACATAGTTGTCGAAGCAAAGCCTGATATGATCAAAACGTTGGTATAAAGACTGGTGCGTGAAATGAGGCATACTTCTGCTAGGGTTCTGACACAGGCGCTGGTTCTGTTAGTTCTGTTTGCAGTTTTCTGCTTTTTCTGTTACTACTCCGACTGCTGTTGCTGCTACTGATACTACTACTACTACCACTACTACCTCATCTCCCGTTTGTTTGTTTGGGGTAGTTGGCGGAAAGGGAGAGAGATGAGGGAGAGGAGTACTGGAGGTGGGGTGGTGGTTAGAGAGAGAGAGGGGGGAAGAGAGAGAGAGAGAGAGAGAGAGAGAGAGAGAGAGAGAGAGAGAGAAGTTTGACGCCTGTACTAATTCGTTTATGTGAGATTCGCCGGAAACAACCTTAGCAACTAAAATCCTGAAAGGAAACTGAAGATATGATACTTATGCAAATCTCATGACCTACGACTGCACTTAAAGGGTGCACGCAAACATGCATAATAGAATATGTGGCATACTGATGTATTATAATATTAGCATAGTAAGTTCTACGCATAAGCATACATGCACCGACTACAAGTACAATAGCTCGTTATGACATAAATAATAATGTAAAAATCAGTAAAGTAATTAGTCTTTCTATATCTATCCCGTAATTCGAAAATCGTTGGGACACAACAGATGATCTTTAACCAGCGTACTCCATCTTTCTCTGTTCTCAGCAACCTTCAAGGCTTCGCTCAGTGTCAAGCCAGTCCATTCTCGAATGTTGTCCTCCCACCTCTTTTTCTGTCTCCCTCTTCTCCTGCCTCCTGGCACCGTGCCTTGCAGGGTGGTCTTTGCAAGGCCTGAGGCTATGGTGACGGGACCATACCAACGGAGTTTCCATTTCTTCACCTCTGTGAGCATGCCATCGTGTTGTCCAATGGCTTGTGTGATGATCTGTCGGACTTCGTCGTTGGTGATGTGCTGGGTATAGGAAATGCCCAGAAGTCTTCTGTAGCACCTCATCTCCATGTTTTGTATTCTTCGTTGTAGGCCTGCTGTGAGGGTCCATGTTTTGCAAGCGTATAGAAAGATGGATATGACAAGGGAGCGCAGACTGATGTCCCTGTCTTTCCGAATGGGCTTCAAACTTGTCAAGGAGGCAGTTTTTTGTGCGACCCTGTAGAAGACTTCCTGTCGTTTCCTTCTGTATACTTTTTGTATACACATTATTATTTTCACTCATCTTCTCCTCACTAAAATCAACGTACAAATGCTAGTTGTAAAACATATACCATGCACAAATGCACGCCGTAAAATAATAGCCTACTAATGGTAAACATGATGTGCGTGAATCGTCTAGCACAATAAGGAGGCTAACAAAGAAGAAGAAAAAGAAGAAGAGAAACTACTACTACAACTACTACTACTACTACCACTACCACTATGATTACGACTCCGGCGACCTGCAATTAAAAGGAGAACTCTCAAGAAGTCGATTAGTGTGTTTAGAAATCAGTCACTTGATTTTTAGCATGCCAGCTGATAGACTGACGAGCGGAGAATACAACAAAATGGCCATCTGTGTCTGTATGTCACACACCCACAAATGCAAGCCATTGGCAGAAGAGAAGGGGAGAATGTAACTTTTCTATCATTCCCCGGAGGATAGTATCTAATTAGGATTATATGCAAGATATGCTATCAATAAACTCCAGTCACTCCTAGTATTTTACACGAACCTTTTTTTTGTCTCTCCATCGTCGATTAGTATTCAATGAAGAGATCCGCTTCTTCTTTGAACTCTATCAGTCAAAGAGATTGAGCACAATGTGAAAACTAAAAACAAACAAAAACAAACAACGAAAACTCTTTGTTTTGAATAGGTAGTCTGAAATGCGTTAAGTGTGCGGACCATGAAGCTTTCTCCCCAGCTAATATTTCTAGTCGGTCCTCTTTTTATTTAATACCCTAAATGAAAATCACCGCCCCATCAGCCATCCCAACAAGGTCCTACTGAAAATAATACTCAACAGGTTAAAACCCCAAGATGAACAAATCACAGCTGAAGAACAAGCAGGATTCAGGGCAGGGCGAAGTACCACTGAACAGATTTTCAACCTCAGAATAATCAGCGAGAAATACCTACAACACCAACATCTATATCATGTGTTTGTAGACTTCAAGAAAGCGTTTGACCGAGTCTGGCATGCATCTCTGTGGGCATCCATGAGAGTGTACAACATCAGCCCTAAAATTAATGAAGCCATAAAAAAAAACCTGTATAACAAGGCTACCAATGCAGTCCTCCACAACAGCACCAACGGGAACTGGTTCAGGACAACAATCGGTTGCGTCAAGGATGCCTACTCTCTCCAACACTCTTTAACATCTTTCTAGAGCGCATCATGTCAGATGCCCTTGCCGATCACGAAGGCACAGTCAGCATATGGGGTAGAGCAATCTCCAACCTCCGTTTTGCGGATGACATTGATGGATTGGCTGGAGAGGAACAAGAACTTGAACAGCTCGTACAGAGGCTTGACACTACATCCAGAGCCAATGGAATGGAAATAAGTGCAGAGAAGACCAAAATGATGACCAACAACACCAAAAGCATCAACATGGACATCAAAGTCAAAGGCCAATCCCTCAACACAGTGCTTAGCTTCAAATATTTAGGAGCCATTGTATCAGACAATGGGTCCCGACAGGACGTCCTCTCCAGGATTGCACACAACAGCTGCCCTGACAAGGTTGAAGCCCATTTGGAAAGACAGTCTACATTCCAAGGTAAGAATGGCTGCGCTCCCTTGTCATCTCCATCTTTCTATACGCTTGCGAAACTTGGACCCTCACAGCAGATCTACAACGAAGAATACAAAGCATGGAGATGAGGTGCCACATACGACTTCTGGGTATTTCCTATACCCAGGACATCACCAACGACGAAGTCTGACAGACCATCATACAAGCCATTGGACAAAATGATGACAGTGGTGAAGAAACGGAAACTCCGATAATATGGCCACGTCACCAGAGCATCAGGCCTTGCAAAAACCATCCTGCAAGGTACGGTGCCAGGAGGCAGAAGAAGAGGGAGACCGAAAAAGATGTGGGAGGACAGCATTCAAGAATGGACTGGTCTGACACTGAAGAAAGCCATGAAGGTCGCTGAGAACAGAGAAAGATGGAGTACGCTGGTTAAAAGATCATCTGTGGTGCCCCAACGACCTTTGAGTTATGGGATAGGATAGGACCCTAAGTATATTTGTACCTATATTTGTACGCTGGTTAAACGATCATCTGTGGTGCCCCAACGACCTTCGAGTTACGGAATAGGAAAGGATAGGAAGCATGTTCATGGCAAGAAGTTGTGTGCTATACGAGTGGACATTGGTTAGGATAGGATATGGCAGAATAGGATAGGATGAGATTGGATTGTTTCATGCCGTAGTCTTCGATGTTATCTTTCTTCTACATCTTTTTGATCTAGTAGGTTCTTATTCTCTGCCATGGAAACTAAAAGAATAATCTTGTTTGGGCTGAATAATACATGTACATCGTTTAAGCTCTCCACACCAACCATCACCCAAACCATAATCACCCATCCTCTCCCTCTGTTTCTCTTTCTCTTCTCTGTCTCTCTTCTCTTTCTGTCTCTCTCTTCTCTTTCTCTGTGTGTCTTTGTCACTCTGGGGCGCCATGCTTGCAAAATGATTTTAAAAAAAAAATAGATTATTTGAATATTTTGTTTATTCCATTTCTTCTTCTGCTAGGAATACGACTGATATTCAGCGATAGAATATTGATTTAAAACTGTCTTAGAACATTACATTACATTACATTACATTACATTACATAACATGATTATTGCTTTAGGTCCAGCGGACTCTTCCGAGCCAAATCAGGACCGGACAACCCCCGATCCGCATAAAAGATCTGCTAAAACAACCTAGTGGTAAAACTGAAAGATCTCCACCAGCCAGTCACTTTACAATAAAGACATCCCACGCAGGGGACGCTGAGGCTGTACTCTAATTTATCGAACCCCCGTTTACAAAAACAAAATAGAATACAAACATCATTATAAATTATCAACAAAACACATACATATAAAATGCCTACATTGCTAAATAATAACATCATAGGAAGCCCTAGTGACCACCTGGCAGAAAGCGTCCAATATTCCCAAGTTGATCCAACAGACCTCATACACAAACAATGAGTCTTGTCCCGGAAAAGGTAGGTGACTGGTCTAGCGAAGAAGAAGATAGTACAGCAGATTAATAGAACAGAGCAGGAATGAGAAAGAACAAATGAGAAAGACAGCGACAGTGGGAATTTAAAGCACTAAATTTCCAGAAAGTGGGGATACTATTTATACTGAAACCCCCGGCACCCCAACGGGGGTCCCAACTGTCTTAGAAGAAATTACAGTGTTTCTTGTCAGAATTGCCGAGTTCTGAATTCGCCAAATTCGGTAAAGAAATAGTTCACATGTGATGAATGTGCAGTGATTTAAATATAGATAACAAATATGACGACCAATTATTCTTAAATAACGCGCTTTGCAGCTCAAAGAGCTGTTCAAGGCGCTGGTAGTAAAGCCAGAGAGTGACCGACCGACAAAGAAAATAACCCGTCATAAGCACTTTATTTGGAATGAATGAATAAAGGAATGAATGATCGGTCATTTATCAAGCGCATAAACAAACCACACAAGAAGCGACACCACAGCTCTTGGAAAATAACAACAGACAATAAAGCCTAAGAAAGTTGTATTACTATCTGAATGCACGCGGCCATCAATAGATATCAAAGAATAAGGACAACTTTCTCTTCGATAGTGGCATAAGGAAGTATAGTATCGACTGTCTGGGTCTAATTTCCATAAAAGAATGCAGTGGTGATGCGAATTTGAATACGTTAGTATCGGAACCCATACACGTCTAAACCTAGTATAACACTAAAGAGGTGGATGGTGATGGGGGAGAAGAGGGGGGGGAAGTGAGGGGGGAGGGAGAGAGAGAGAGAGAGAGAGAGAGAGAGTGAGAGAGCGCGCGCGTTAAGAATGTTTCGAGACCGTTTTTGCTAGTGGTGTTAATGCTGCATTTATTATTTTTAGCATGGCTCAGATTTATTTGTGTATCTCCTTACTTTCAGTGGAAGCTTGCGGCTACTCCTCAATCGGAACCACAAACTCCGCTATTTTACATCTGAAAGCAAAAGTAGCCCAAAAAACGGCACCCTTAATTTGGAGCAAAGTACGCATAATTTAAGGAATCAACAACGACAACAAATGGTGAGAGAATACAGTCAAAGCATTAATAATTAATTCAAGCTTACGTTTATAGCAATTGAACCGAAGGGGGAGTAGGCTACGCAAAAATACAGATACACATTTATACGTGCGCATATGCAAGCACGCACACTACCCTATCAACAATTCAGATGATCCCAACGATTAATAATCGAAAGTTAAATTATTTCTACTATATTCATACGCTGTTTTGTTTTCAATAACAAATTAAGTCAAGATAAAAAATAGCCTAAAAGACTTTCTAATAAAATAAATCAGTAAAACTTATCAATGAACATCAATGAACCAATCACAACCGATAAAGAAATCGAAAAATTAATCATGGATGAATCATGTAAAATGTCAATATTCTATCGGTTAAATATCACAATGCAAATCGAGATTAAAGTAATTTCCATCTGTCACAGAAGGCTATTTAGACCCTGCATTTCATTTCATTATTTAGATTAACGTCCCCGGACACAGTGCGTATAGGGGACAAAAACAGACCCTGCACTAAGACTTCTCGCCTTAAATAGTTCAGCCTGCTGTAGCCTTCGATGCCAAGCAGACGACGCAAGTCAGTTGTGTGCTAAGCATGTGTACGCTAACACTGGCTCAGTTAGGCAGAGACCTCATTCAGCTGACGTATGGCCAGAGACACCCGCTAGAGGCGCCACATGTAGTAGGCCCTACTAGTTTTTGCGGGCTTTTGCTGACCACTACACTAGGTAGTCATTCTGTGCCTAACTCTCCCACGAGATGGAGCAACGCTCTGAATGATCGCTAGCAGAAGACTAAAGCAGGGACGGGTGAAATTCAATTCAACCTAGTATAGCCACAGCCTGACATTGTCAAAAAATGTAAATGATATATCTTTTGTTTCATCGCGCTTTATTGATATTATTGCTGTATTATGTTTGTGAAGTTTTGCCATGTTTAGAATTGTGAATGTTAGTCAAACTTTGCTTGACCACGTGGCGGACACGCGACTGGTTTCGCCACCATGAGGTATCCCCTCCTGACCCACTGTTGTTTCTCCTATGTGTATTATTGCAGACCAGTGGCTGTATCGGAGAATATGTATATTGTTAATTACTTTTCCATGTGTTTAGTTAAATTAGTTTAGCCATGATGTGTATATGTATAGGAATTAGAGTGGAGATTCCAGTGGGCCACGGACATAGAAGATTGTTCGTCGCTTATATATATATATATATATATATATATATATATATATATATATATATATATATATATATACACACACATATATATATATATATATATATATATATATATATATATATATATATATATATATATATATATATATATATATATGTAAGTAGAGCTATCACTGAGGGACCCCCGTTGGGGTGCCGGGGGTTTCAGTATAAATAGTATCCCCACTTTCTGGAAATTTAGTGCTTTAAATTCCCACTGTCGCTGTCTTTCTTATTTGTTCTTTCTTATTCCTGCTCTGTTCTATCAATCTGCTATACTATCTTCTTCTTCGCTAGACCAGTCACATACCTTTTTTCTTGAAAACTCTTCCGGGACAAGTCTCCTTCTTTGTGTGTGAGGTCTGTTGGATCAGCTTGGGTATATTGGACGCTTTCTGCCAGATGGTCACTAGGGCTTCCTATGATGTTATTATTTAGCAATGTAGGCATTTTATATGTATGTGTTTTGTTGATAATTTATAATGATGTTTGTATTCTATTTTGTTTTTGTAAACGGGGGTTCGATAAATTAGAGTATAGCCTCAGCGTCCCCTGCTTGGGATGTCTTTATTGTAAAGTGACTGGCGGGTGAAGAGCATTCAGTTTTACCACTAGGGTTGTTTCAGCAGATCTTTTATGCGGATCGGGGGTTGTCCGGTCCTGATTTGGCTCGGAAGAGTCCGCTGGACCTAAAGCAATAATCATGTAATGTAATGTTATCACTGAGGGCTATTTCTGCCATCAGTGAGACGCTCTGCACACCCTTAGTAAACACGGTGCTGCAGAAATTCGTCTCATAGTTTGCAGACGAGCAGGCATCGTTGGCCCGAGGCAGGAGGAAGACCACTAAGAGTCAACCCTGACATTCAGCCTGCAGTGGAGCATCTAGCACTGGGCTACGATAGCGCTATAGTCTACCACCAAGGAGGAGACACCATCACCACACCTTAAACTGCAGTTAAGTGACACCGAAAGTGTGCATTCACACTGACCTAGAAGGACTGTGCGGTAGTCCACTCTCCTGAAACCAACAATAGGACAGACATAACAAATAGCCCAATGATGAGACATTAGCAAATATCAAGAACAGTAGCAGCATAGACCCATCAAGGAACGAACTATTCGAAGTGAATTTGGACATTTAAGTTAATAGAGTGTGTAGAGAATTATGTATAGAGTAGAGAAATAAATGTGTGATATTTACTGTTAACAAGTGGCTTGACTACCTATGTTTTATAGCCGTGCGAGAGCTAGTGTGTCAGTGAATCTTTACCATTTTCTATCTATCTCTATAATCCTATCCGCACACAGACCGAGCTAAACTTATAAATATATTAAGATTAGTCATAGGGTGATTACACTAGCCGATCTCCGCAGACAAAGACGAGTGGGTAATAGCATTCAATTGTGCAGAGCCCAGTAACAATAGACCCACCGTCACACCATCGGGGGAAAAAAAAAAACAAGACACACACACAAAACAAACAAAACAAACAAATAAATTAAATAAAACACAAACTTACTTCGCATTGCCCAGGGTTCCAATCTCTTCCACGCAGAAGAGTATTCTTCGAGAGAGCGCCGACATTGGTCGGTGACGTTGTACCGGTCACTTCCGGTGGTCGAATTTGCAACGTCCAGAAAAGCAGGTGCTATTTCCGGAAACAACATTTTCTCTCCGTGCGTCACGAACTCGCGTCACAAATGTGAGTGGTGTCAGGATTCGCAGTGACGTGTGTCCTCTTATTTATTTCTTTACTCCTGATAACACTGTTGATGCACACAGCAGAAATCGTTGAAATAGGCATCACATCCTCAAGTCACAGAAGTAAAGAAGTCGGAAGTTTGATTGAGGGAGTTTCGTTAGTCCTGAGAATGTAATCACAGTAACAACATTATTACTTGCTAAACACAATCAAATGGCAAACAATACATATTTAGATCTAAACCGCACAGTAGCAACTCGAAGTTTTCTTGCTCCTCCTAGTTTATTGGCAGTAATCAATTGAAACTATAGCCTACTAGTTTCGTTAAACACAATGACATGAAAGTCACACACAAAACTGAATCAAGTCACTAAGAATGCGTTGTGAATGTGGGTGTTGTATAAACAACAAAAAAAGAAGGGGGAAAAAAATCACTGGGTCCCAATATCTGCAAAAATATAGTACAAGATTGCGTCCCTGTGCTACAACGCTATTACGTCACCCGCCCTGACCTGCTGCACGTTTATTAGCCTTTAATTTTTGCTCTAGTAGCGACACAAAAATGCTGAAATCGCATCCTCTGCACACAAAAAAAAATTAACGTTATCATCAGTGTCCCACTGCACTGAACAGCCTGACGCAGAGACATGCCATGCATCCACCCACTTCTTTCAAATCAAAACTGGAAACACGCCTCTTCACCATCAGCTACCGTTTGTTTTGATTATTTGATACAAGCAAACACCCTACCAAAAATAAATAAATAAATAAAGGAGCTTTGGTTACTCACATTCAAACACATATGACGTCCCTTCTTACAGAACAGATTACAGACTAATATCCCTCTTTCTGCCCGCCAGCGCCTCTTCGCAAACCCTGACTGCCTTCCAGGCTGAGGTTGACACCGACTCGTAATAACCCATACCTTCCCCACCCTCTTTCCCTCCAGCTCTCCCTCTAGTCTCTTCCTCCCTCTCCATACCCCCTGTAAACCACCACCAACCTTCTGTTCATGTTCATCATTAACACTGAAAACCCACACGTGCAGTATAATGCTTTAATCTGTAGAAGCTCATTACCCACTTCAAAGAAGAGGCAGAAAGAAGAGAGAACGTTCGTAGGGAACTGCGAACACCGCATTCTTAGTTCATTTTCTACATAATCATCCAGCGTTCGGAAACGTTAACCTTTTCTAGAGAAAGATTCGGTTCTCCCTTCCATCCACTACCATCATATCTATTCCATGTGTCTGCGCTAATATTTTGCGTATCTGAGAAGCAGTGTCGCGCGAGTGTGGGTGGGTGAGTGTGTGTTTCATCCACGCAGCAAGCCTTTGTTGAAAGGTAATCTAGAAATTACTAGAACTTCAAAAATTTGATGAAGTCAAGTCAACGACAGATTTTAAGTAAGTTTTTTAGTTCAATGTGAGGACATTTCTGATGAACACAAGATAACCTTAGAAAATCCATGTATGGTTTCGAAAAAAACACAACAAACAAACAAAAAACAACTTGTCCAAAGCAGACAATAGCGTACTTTGTAAACGACATTATACTTCCTTCCACATTGAAGCATTTGGTTTCATTTTCCTCTGCTTTATTTATTTTTGAAATGATTGACAAACTTTCTAACTTCAGACACAATACTGAACTTCATGCATCAAAACTTCTAGATACAAAAATCGCATGGCGTTCGCAAATTTCTTGAACAAAAATCGAATAGTGTTTGCGAATTTGTAGAGATAGATGCGTTGCTACCAACGTATGTTCAGGTTCACCGTAAAGTGCGACTGCAGTTGATATTATGCGTGATAGACATCCGAACTTAAAAGAACTTTTAAATTGAGTCATCTCAGTAAAAGTGTCATGTCACAAGACATTCTACTTCAGCGGTATGAGATTTATTGTGTGGTCTGATTCGTGGAGAGGTCAACAAACTGTTCTAGACAATAACTGTTACAGCTGTCCCATTCAAAACCTGTTGTAAGCGATAGTTCTGTCCCATGTGTAATAGAAGACTACTTGTAACACAATACAGATGGAAATAGGCTAAAAAAATATAAAAAACATAAAAAATACTCCAAACCTGATGTTCTAATTATAGTTATCCAAGCATGGAAACAAATGTCATACTAAAATTGACGGCTATTATTTCATTTAGTATTACTCAAGATCAGTGTGCAAAAATAAACCAAAGTTTAAATGTCACTTTTACCTTTTGGAACTTGTGTGCAAAACAGTGGTTATTTTTCTATGTAATAAGGGTTTGGAAAAGAGCTATAAGTTAAGAATATTACACTCACATGCACATTAAAAAGGACACCCATACACATTCACAAACATGTTCGAACATAGCACAAACACAGTTTGATTCACGAACACAGACTCTCTCTCTCTCTCTCTCTCTCTCTCTCTCTCTCTCTCTCTCTCTCTCTCTCTCTCTCTCCCTCTCTCTCTCTCCCTCTCTCTCTCTCTCTCTCTCCCTCTTTTTTCTCTCTCTCTCCGATCTCCCTCTCTCTCTCCCTCTCTCCACCACACCCTCGTCCACTCCACTCTCTCTCACACATGCACATACACACATTTTTCCTTGCAGTTGCGCTAATCTTTATGTCTTTTTACCTGCAAGCAGTAAAGCAGATAAGCACAGGTTTGAACCAGAAATCCCTGTCACTCTGCTTTTTTTCTTCCACATTAGGATATGTGTCAAGGTTCTAGCTAGCTCCTTCACAGAGATACACACAAATAGCACCTAGAACAAACCCTCTTAAAGGGACCTACGTTGACCACGTCCCTTCAACATATCCTTTTAACATTCACCATGAGTGTTGCCCCACTGAAAAAAAGCTTCCGACAAAAAATAACTTTCGAAAGTATAATTTTTAAATAAATAAATTCTGTAGTTATTGTGCCTTTTAATAGCAACAGCCGTTGGCTAGCTATCCAACATTCTGGAGCTAAAAATAGCAGCTACCAAAGCCGGTAAGAGAAAGAACCCGTAAAAACAACTGCTCGTAAGGTTTTTCATTATAGACTAATAAAATAGACCCTACTCTACTCCAGACACCAAAGACGCACACTTCCAGCCGCTTGGTTCACTCAGAAATAGGGTTAAAGGTCACATGGCTCTACCGTTAAAAACAAGAAAAGTAACTCACCGTCAGAACGGAAATAAAAAATTCAAACTTTAGCGCTTGGTTTGAGCAACGAAAGCCCACTTTATCATTGTTTCATGTAAAACCCATGCACATTTTTGCCAGAAGTAAACAAAACCTTCGAATTGGGGCAAAGAAATAGTCTGACTTGCTGCCTTGTTAGATTGATGCAATGCTTTTCAACTGTGTGATTGTTCTGCTTGTTTTCTGTATCCTCCACACCCCAAAAGTGGCAAGTAATGGGGTTAAAACCAACCTATTTATGTATGTATGACGCACATAATGAACATGGCGCGCGCGCATGTGTGTACGTGTGTGGGTGTGCGTGTAAGCGTGTGTGTGTGTGTATGTGTGTGAGTGCGTATGTGACACGCTTTTTTTTTAAATCAATTGTTGATTCAGCCCCGAATCTTGATATGTGTTACTCGAATTCGTTTATCCACGCAGCCTGTTCACTCAGTAACAAGGCAGGAGTCGTATAAAGTGTTCCAACTTTATTCAGCAACCATCAACAACTGCATACAAGATCGCTTTCCGAAAATCACTTATAAGATCATCATAAAAAAATCACCATAAATCACTCCACAAGCAGACTTATAAAGCCTTTCTGCAATCGAGAAAAAAAAATTCGAACATTCCAGCACGATGTAATAACACCCAATCAAAACAAAACTCGTCACCGGAACGATGCACTGTCTTACGTCATTAGGTTAGGAGAATCGCTTAGCTATTACCAGATCTATCGGGAAGCTTCGGTCGATAATAAACAAGTAATTCCAGAAAACTTCCAACAATAACGACCGACGAAAATTATCAAGCTTATACAAAACCTTTTCTAGCAACAACGCAAAATCAAATCACAAGTAAATACACTGTATTATTGCATGCTTTGCAAAACAAAATGATCGGATCTATCGTGCTCATCTCAATCGCGCGAGCGTGTGTGTGTGCGTGTGGGTGTGCGTGTGCGTGTGTGTGTGTGGGTGTGTGCTTGTGTTGGGCTGGTAATGTATTTTATACTGAATTGTTTCGCTTTGCTGTGATTGTGCTATTTTAATAACTTATATCCTTGTAATATTTTGTTGTGCAATAATTAATGCATTTCTGATGTTGTATTTGAATGAATTTATTAATTTCGAAGTTTGTTTTTATGTATTATATTATCGCATACATGTGTAATATTACCCCCGTTGGGGTGCCGGGGGTTTCAGTATAAATAGTATCCCTATTTTCTGGAAATTTAGTGCTTTAAATTCCCACTGTCGCTGTCTTTCTCATTTGCTTTTTCTCATTCCTGCTCTGTTCTATCAATCTGCTATACTATCTTCTTCGTCGCTAGAGCAGTCACCTACCTTTTTTCTTGAAAACTCTTCCGGGAAAAGACTCCTTCTTTGTGTGTGAGGTCTGTTGGATCAGCTTGGGTATATTGGACGCTTTCTGCCAGATGGTCACTAGGGCTTCCTATGATGTTATTATTTAGCAATGTAGGCATTTTATATGTATGTGTTTTGTTGATATTTTATAATGATGTTTGTATTCTATTTTGTTTTTGTAAACGGGGGGTTCGATAAATTAGAGTACAGCCTCAGCGTCCCCGGCGTGGGATGTCTTTATTGTAAAGTGACTGGCTGGTGAAGAGCTTCCAGTTTTACCACTAGGGTTGTTTCAGCAGATCTTTTATGCGGATCGGGGGTTGTCCGGTCCTGATTTGGCTCGGAAGAGTGCGCTGGACGTAAAGCAATAATCGTGTAATGTAATGTAATAGGTTGTGTGTGTGATCAAGAAAAACGAATTCATCTTTGGATTTTATATTTTTTAATGTAAGTTAGTTTTTTTAAAAGTGCCGTGTTTTTTTTGCATGCTTTTATTTATTCAAATGCGCCACAGATGGCTGTGCATAATTGCTTTGATGGTAATAAAGATTGGTTGAATTGAACTGAAAATAAGACAAATGATTCAGAACACAAAATCTGCCTGGATTTTTTTTTTAAATTCATACAAAACAGTTTTTAGTAATCTAATTTAAAATGAATATACAATCTAAAACTAGATACAGATGTTTCATTCTTTTTTTTTAAAACAAATTTATTAATATAGATATTTTTTTATTTTGCTATACAAATACCTTATATTGTCGCTATATTGTTTCTAAGCAGTTCCTTCTATGTGTTCATGTATTTAGCAAATTTTCAATTTCATTGTGTGTATCACATTGGCACCACAATGGACTTTCTCTGCTGAGATAATAAAGTATTCGCGATAGCATTATGTGTATTCTGTGCTTGAATTTACTAGCTTGGAAGTATTACTAGATGTAGATATTAAGAGTAAAGCTCAAAGTATGTATGTAAATTGTTGGGAAAATGTATTTTTATTACTCTTACATATAGTGATTTTTATGTATTATTTCTAGTTATTTTAAAACTTAGTTCTTTTCATTGTGATGCAATGTGCTGTATGCGAATTTTCCATTGTGGGTAAGTAAGATTTGTTGTGTAGTGGGGTTACTTCCAGTATCTTAATTATTTAGATGGCGTCAACAAACGGTTAAGAACAGCATTTTATTGAGCAAGAAGTTTTTGAAATAAGGGGGAACCCCACGCATCTCGCGTTCAGAAGAACTTAATCATAGCTCTAAAAATCTCTCTCTCTCTCTCTCTCTCTCTCTCTCTCTCTCTCTCTCTCTCTCTCTCTCTCTCTCTCTCTCTCTCTCTCTCTCTCTCTCTCTCTCTCCCTCTCTCGTGATGAGAGGCTGGGGAGAAAAAGGTAAAATAATGCGAGGTCGGCCAACTCCGAAATTAATCTTTAGAAACGCAAGAAATCACTCTGCCTTTTCAGCACTTCCACAAATTTATGCAGAGATTGTCAGCAAATGGAGGAAATAGTCACCGTCTTTACAAGGTTGGACCCATCACAAGAAAGCTCCATAAATGATTTTCTGCTTTAATCACAGCAAATCTGTACATAAATAAAGCTGGCCTCTGTGAAAAGTGAGGTCCCTAGCGTCTTTCTGCTTAACGACTGTAGCAGCATATGTGAAAATCTTTCCCTGTATAAAACTGACTTCGTCCGTCAAAAAGAAGCTCTTTAACATCTTTGTCCCAAATGATTGCAAAGGTTGCGGAATTGTATATAGCGAGGCTCTATATGTAAAAGCTACCATGTATAAGATATAGCTGTCAGGTCAAAATGTAGCCCCTAACACCTTTTTTCCCAAAGACTGCAAAAGTTACGGAACTTTATATCTAAATCACTATAGGTGTAAGTTACCATGTAGAAGTTATAGCTGTCGGTTCAAAATGTAGTTTCTAGCACTTCTCCCCTCCCCCACCTGCCCCACAGACTGCAAAGGTTACAGAAAAAGCTCTTATCAAAGATCTTTGGCTGGATTGCATTACACACAAGTCTCAAAGATCGAACATAAAAAAATCTTCAATGAATATAACACTGATTTTATTGAAGATACTGATTTTATTGACATCTTTCAAAATATTTAGATGTTAACAGTTTAATCTGATTTTACTTAATTTTTTGTGATCCTGATTCGGCTCTTGGCAGTCCGCTGGACCCTATAAGCACTGAGTATCTATCTAATGAATATAACACTGGATGATCAACGTTGAACGACGCCTTCATCGTTATGAGAGAATGTCGAACAGCTGTAGAAAGCTTACGGGAAACAAGAACTGAGATTTTTTTTTTGGGTAGATCGCAGGGACTAGGTTGCCTCGCCTAAAGAGATTGAACTGGCCTAAATGATTGCATCTTGCTCACAATCCTTAATATTAGCTTGTCTATTTATTTAGTCATTTACTTTTTAATTGTTTTCATTTTTAAATTTAATTAATTAATTTTAATTTAGATTTTTTGAGGGGGTGGGGGTGCACGGAAGGGAAGAAGGGGGAGTGGGTGGGATGGGCCTTGTACGCATCAACGTTGAAGAAGCTGTTCCCCCTTGACCACCGTCTAATCGTTGACTCGGATAACTCAGCATTAATGGCTAAGACGTCCTTACTCTTTAGTCCCTGTTGTCCTTCCAGGTAGGGGACAATGAATAGATCTGAATCACTCTCTATGTCTTTTTCTTCTTTTCTCTCTCCCTCTCACCAGATACTAATAGACCAAATCACCAGCTCACCGAAAAGTCAGGCTGAAACATCCGTCATCGATTTTTACCGGACCTGACCCCTCGCCAGGACGTCACACTGATGTAGCATGGAACCCCACGTCGCTCATTTGCTATAGAAAACAAAAAATCTTAGGTATAATTTTTGTTTCATATTCAGTGCTGGCTGCTGTACCTAATACCATTTTCCCAGCATAGGAAGTATATTTGTTGGGATAGGGTACTTTCGCTAACTGTTGTGATTTAGCTACATCTTGGTTAAATTCAATTCAATTCAATTCAAGATTTATTCGCCAAGTGACATACATACAGTTATAGTATACATGACACAAAGAATGCTTTAGATCAGCGGCAGGCATGCAGAAGATACAGAACAAACAAATAAAGCATAGATCTAGTGCGACCTATGTAACCAATGTAACCACCATTATACTAGACAGCAGACCCACAACTCCTACAACTTCACATTTGAAAACAACAACAACAACTACAATTTCAAATTAATTTAAATTAGGTTTCCACTAAATTCATAAATCACAAAGAAATCTTCTGTGCTCACCCTGAGTAATCTGTATCTGATGCCATCTAATTGCTTTTATAATTTCACTTGCATTAAAGAATAGCGTGTTGAAATAATGAACACCTCCTATATCATGGCGAATGACGTGAACAATAACACACCGAGTCTCAAAATCAACGCTCTTATTTGAGAGAACTCTTTTTTTGTATATGATGTAATTCCAAGGTCACTGAGCTACCTCCAAGGAAGTTAAGAAAACTCACTATAACATTTTGATCGGGAATGAATAAAATCAGACACAGTACAGAAGTCTGTTAACTAAAACTAAAACAAGAAAACAAAAACGTAGTTGTTTGTAGACTATAGTCACACGACACTTTCGCATATAGGTGACTACTGGACCGATTTATACTGACACCAGCGGGCCAGTTGTTGGTAAAGGGGAAAATAATATGATCACACGTTGACCAATCCGGGATTCGAACCAGCGACCTTTCGGTTACTAGCAAGACGCTCTTACCAACTGAGCTACCCGGCCCCACCACAACAACGTAACTCTCAAGGCGTCTTCTTATGCTTTGGAAAATCAGTCCCTTGATTTTTCAGCAAGCCCAGCTGATACACTGACGAGCTGAGAACACAGCTAAATGCCATCTTAATCTATGGCACAAATCCACAAAGGAAAAGCATTGGCAGCAGAGAAGGGGAGATAGATCTTTCCTGTCATTCCCTCATTTCCCAGAGCGCAGCATCTAATAAGGATTATATCCAGGGTGCTGTCAATCCAGTCCCTTCTCGTTAGGCCACACCCCTTTATCACTTGTGTTCTAAACACACATTTTTTCTCTCAAGGTGAAAACACAAATTTGGGGTTTATTAAAAACCTTTTTCGAGTGTAAAACACTGACAAGCATAAAAATAAAAGACATCCCATCCCCGAGAGAAACAAAGTCCGTATAGTACTCCTCGCGCAAATGCTGGAGGATTTGGCTGTTCCCTACGACGCAACCAGCCTTTTTCTCATTACCACAGGGCAAGAAAACACAGCTGGCAGCTGTAGGACAGAGAATGGAAATGGACCTCCGTCGGATGATGGAGGATTGCATTCCGTTTAGCAAGAGCAACAACACATTCTGGAATGTCATTGACTGCCCAAGATGTCGAGCCATTCTCCCATACTTCTTCAATTTCTGTTATGGAGTCTCTCTCTATTGCGGCAATTTCTATGACTCCTTGTTCTTTTCAAATGTAAATTGGCTCAAGCCTCATGCATCTTTACATTTGTGGAGGGATTTACTAACACAACAACAGCACAACAATTATCTCTCTTCTTCTTTTCCGTTTTTTACCTACTTCTTTTTCCTCCGTTTCTTCGTCTTGTTTTCCCTTACCGCAGTCTCCTTCTTCTTTATCGCTATCTCCTTCTTCTTCTTCTTCGCCATCTTTTTCTTCTTCATTGCTCTATAATTTAATTTGAATTAGACCCAAGACTCATGCACATTAAATGAAACGAACAAGTCTTCTTAATCTTCTCCCCCACCCCCTCTTCGATTTATTACTTCTGGCTCTGCTTCTTCTGTCTCCCTTCTCCTTCTCCTTCTTCTTCTTCTTCCTGTTGTTCTTTTTTCTGTGCATTATACTCTCCTTTATAGGGGTCCACTTCTTCTTTCTCATAGATCCTCTTCTTTCTTCAACTATCTTTTGTTAATGCTCATGAATGCAAAATAAAAAGCGAGATTCTCTCTCTCTCTCTCTCTCTCTCTCTCTCTCTTTTTTTTTTTTTCTTTCTTCGCATCCTCCTGTTCATTTCTTAATCTCCACCTCTCCATGTTTTCTTTTTTCTTCAGGCTTTTCATACCAGTTACTAGCCACACCAAATTTCAGGAATGTCATGTCAATGATTGTATAAGCTGTTAGGGTTTATTCCTTCGACGTGTTCTTCCTTTAGGACAGCATTAACTTGGTTAAGCATAAGAGGCGGAGAGAGAACGCCACATTAAGCTGGCGTTACACCAAACGATCGGTCACGAATTATACGAATATTGGATATCGGCAACTTAAGCTTAGTTTATTCATTAGCGCTTTGCGTCCTCATTGGATCTACAGCTTCGAAATAACTAATAAATTATTGACCACAATAGTCAAGAAACACAGACACGGGCACAGACGTACACACACACACACGCGCGCACACACACACACACACCCACACACACACCCATACCTGTGCGCGCACGCACTAGCTGTTTTCTTTTAATAAGATTCTTTAGAAAGAGTTTTTCCAATGGATTACTTTTTTTCCCATTCATACAGACATATAATAATTAATAGGACAAGTTTATTGAATAATGCGCAGTGCAAAGTAAAATCAATTTACTCAAAGACTCGTCTGCATCTACAATGCACACGCACTCAAAGATGACTCGGCGATTTTTAATGGAAATAACATTATTAAAAAAAGGTAGATAAATAGGTAGATTGGTAGGTATGTATGCACATAAAGAAATAGATTTATAACATCTAAAATAAAAAAAATAAATAAATACAATAAAATAAATAAATACACACAAACTTACTTGTAATGCGTTGTTCATGTTGAGGGCGGAATTAATTGTGCTACGTAGTGTGCAATTCCAGCTTTAATATCCAGTGTAACCTCATATACTTAGCACTCTTTCGTCATTTCTCCCAGCTTTAATATCCAGTATAACCTCATATACTGTAACACTCGCTCTTCATTTCTCATGTGTTAATATACGTATTTTATATATACCTAAATCATACAACACACACAAACATACACACCCACACACACACCCACACCCCAACCGGCCCACAAAGCAAGTCAAATTCATTGAAATGTAATGCAATAGATCATACCATACTATATGTTAAATAATAACATAATAAATTACGCAGTGAAAAAGCAAGTCACGCCGTGCCATAAGAACATGACGCGGACAGTTTTATCCCCCTTTGGCCTACAAAATTATACATACCGCATCTGAAAACTGAAACCAGTTTAAAGCAACCCGTTGCCCCGAGCATGCTACAGTAGCATGCATATATATCAGTAAACAAGATTAAAAGACCCAACATGTTACTATGACTGCGTTGATTCCGAACGAACGAACGAAAGAAGCAATTAACGCCCGATAGCCCACACATTCCAGTTATTCGGGCTATTAATCATTATTATTTAAGGCGCCACATAAATTTCTTTGTCGCATTTGCACTGGTACCCGTCCCGTTGCAAACGAAACCTTTATTTTTTTTGCAGATCTAGGACAAAACGCGTCTTGCCTTTCTTTTCCCGATGACCTTTCAAACACACTTCAAGAATTGTGACTCTTCTCGCTTGCCATAAGTAACTAGCTGTACATTATTTATTTTAGTTACATCTCACTACATTTGGAAAATTCGTAACTAAATTCGGTTGCTGAAAATCTAGTACAGAAAATAACCTCTGTTCTTCATGATCTTCAATCTTGCAAGAAAACTTGAAGACTTTGCTATTGCTCTTCCACTTGCCATTAAAAACTACTTACAGCTGCATTGCGAAATAATTCTGTCGGATGATGCATTGTACGAAATTTATTTAAAATATGCTAACAAAATCTAGTTTGACTTTGAGCTTAGTCCGAGAGTTAGTACAGAAAATTGCGTGCCCTGTGCGGATCTCTATGAAAGATGATCTTTCCAAGTACACTTTATAAAGAAAGGTGGCCCTTTCTCGCTTCTTATAAAATATAGCTTGTGCGTAACCTCGTCAAAGGCACCATAAATAATAAATAATCCCTAAACGCAATTTTCTCACCTTTTAAAAACTGCAAGCTTCATGATTCTTAATTTTAACAGGCTTTTTTCTGTCTCTGCCTGTCTATCTGTCTGTCTCTCCTCCCCCTCCCACCCCTCCCTCCCTCTCTCGACTCACGCCCCACACACACATACGCACTTCCTCCTCCCCCCCCCCACACCTAATCGCGCACACAAAAACGACGCGCATACACATCCACATAAACACACACAAATAAATGCTCATACACTCCAGCAATGGAAATATTGTTTATTAATAAACTTACCAAATGTTCAGCATCACATTTTGCTGCAAATAATTAATCTTTCTCTATTTTCTTCATTGTAATGTGCCACATTCCTAGAATTAAAAACAACACCACATAGTTTACATTTATGTAAACCAAATTGTGTAGATTCCTATCCTATCCTATCCTATCCTATCCCATAACTCGGAGGTCGTAGGGGCACCACAGAGGATCGTTTAACCTGCGTACTCCATCTATCCCTGTCCTCAGCAACCCTGATCGTTTCGCTCAGTGTCAAACCAGTCCATTCTCGAATGTTGTCCTCCCACCTCTTTTTCGGTCTCCCTCTACTTCTACCTCCTTGCACTGTGCCTTGCAGGATGGCCTTTGCAAGACCTGATGATCTGGTAACGTGGCCATACCATCGGAGTTTCCGTTTTTTCACCACTGTGAGCAGGTCATCGTGTTGTCCAATGGCTTGTGTGATGGTCTGTTGGACTTCGTCGTTGGTTATGTGCTGGGTATAGGAAATGCCCAGAAGTCTTCTGTAGCACCTCATCTCCATGCTTTGTATTCTTCGTTGGAGATTTGCTGTGAGGGTCCATGTTTCGCAAGCTTATAGGAAGATGGAGATGACAAGGGAGCGCAGCAGCCTTACCTTGGAATGTAGACTGATGGTCATGTCTTTCCAAATGGGCTTCAACATCGCCAGGGAGCAGTTGTTTGTGCGATCCTGGAGAGGACTTCCTGTCGGGACCCATTGTCTGATACCATGGCTCCTAAATATTTGAAGCTATGCACTGTGTTGAGGGATTGGCCTTGGACTTTGATGTCCGTGTTGATGCCATTGGTGTTGTTGGTCATCATTTTGGTCTTCTCTGCACTTATTTCCATTCCATAGGCTCTGGAGGTGGTGTCAAGCCTGTGTACCAGCTGTTCAAGTTCTTGTTCTTCTCCAGCCAATCCCATCAATGACATCCGCAATCCGCAAAACGGAGGTTGGAGATTGCTCGTCCCCCTATGCTGACTGTGCCTTCGTGGTCTGCAAGGGCATCTGACATGATGCGCTCTAGGAAGATGTTGAAGAGTGTTGGAGAGAGTAGGCATCCCTGACGCACACCGATTGTTGTTCTGAACCAGTTTCCGATGGCGCTGTTGTGGAGGACTGCACTGGTAGCCTTGTCATACAGGCTTTTGATGACTTCAATAATTTTAGGGCTGATGTTGTGCACTCTCATGGTTGCCCACAGAGCTGCATGCCACACTCGGCCAAACACCTTTTTGAAGTCTACAAACACATGATATAGATGTTGTTGGTGCTGTAGGTATTTCTCGCAGATTATTCTGAGGTTGAAAATCTGTTCAGTGGTACTTCGCCCTGCCCTGAATCCTGCTTACTCTTCAGCAATGATTTGTTCAGCTTGGGGTTTCAACCTGTGGAGTATTATTTTCAGGAGGACCTTGCTGGGATGGCTGATGAGGCTGATGGTGCGGTAATTTTCACATTCCTGAAGGTTACCTTTTTTGGGAAGAGTGATGACAAGCGACTGGGTCCATGGTGTAGGCCACTCCCCACTCTGCCAGATCTTGTTACAGATAATGGTGATGGCGTCGATCATCGCTTCTCCTCCTGCTTGAAGCAGTTCCGCGGGTGTGTTGTCCACTCCCGCTGACTTCCCCTTCTTCAGCGATTGCACTGCTGCCTCAACTTCTCTGAGAATTGGGAGGATTTCTTCTTCTTCTCTGTTCTCTGGACATGCTAGAACTGATGGGTCTCAGTTTGGTTTGTGATTGTAAATGTCAGAGCAGTACTCTGTCTGTGTAGATTACATAGGATAAATATATTTTTTCACACTTAAACGTTACAGGTCACGGTCACACGCCTCACATATTGAGTGCTCAGTCTCCTGAAGTTTTACTGTTGTATATCTGTTTTATTATCGTGTTTGGTGTCGTCAATTGTCAAGAGTGTTCTCCATGGACTGGTCTTGTTATCGGATTGCTGTCTGTGTCTCTCCGTGCGTCAGGATGTTGGTATTTTGGATTTTCTGTATCGCCAAGCTGTGTTCCATTCACAGTGTTCAAAATCAGCCATGTTTTCTTTCACCTACATGTACCTTGCGCGTGCAGTTGCAACGAGGTCATGATTCTGACCCTGTTACAGGTGAGCGAGTTGAATTATACTACACCCGCTATCAACTTTCATCACTAAAGGCTACGCATTGGACCCCTGACCTCGTGCGTTGCCTGAGATATTTCTGTATTGGCCGTGACCTTCTACGCAGACGAAAAAGACGTGGTGGAAGAAGTAAACAACGATGCATTCAAGTAGTAGGCCTATCCACTGATTGCTCGCTAGCCTGTAAACGTAGGCACTCAACCGTTCGACGACTCGCTGCCGTGGTCAGCCGATGTACGACATTTGTCTTGGTCTATTCTACGCTGTGCGAACGCCTGCAAGCTCGACACAGTCCGCCGGTCCACCCCATCTTCGTCGAATGTTGACAGTGAACTGCGAGTAGCTTCCTTTACTGCTCAGTCACTTCGTCCTCTTCAGAAAAGTGCTGCAGTCAGCGAATTCATTAAAAACAGACACACTGACATCTTGTTTATTCAAGAGACGTGGTTTAAATTATTTGGTGATGAAGGGGGGTGTGCAGATCTGGCACCTTTTGGTTTTACAGCTAAGTCTTACCCGCGTTCCCACCGTGGTGGGGGTCTGGCTGTTGTGTATAAAGGTGCTATGTCAAATCACTTGAGCTTGAGGGGCCGGGTTGGCTGGGAGCGACTGGGAGCATTCTGATTAGTCGACGCATTACAAAATTCGACGCATGCGCACAGTGCTATCGTAGTCTTAGTAAGGATTAGGGTTAGGGTTAGAATTAGGGTTTAGGCTTAGGATTAGGGTTGCGAGACCTAATAACATCGTGAAAAAGCCGGCCAGACTTAACCTGACGCATGCGCAAAGGCGCCCGGCTATAGTAAGACACCCGGAACTTTGACGATGTTACAGGGGACTTTGAGATACGAACCTGCAGGACCCGGGCCACGCTCGGCACCCAAGGTGCCGTTAGTGGCCCGCTCCTGCACAGCAGCCACCGGTACCTCAGCGGTTAAGCTACGGACCGTCTCAGCAAGTGCCGCGACGGAGTGAGTTAGATTTTCTACTAGGCCCTCAAGCCTATGAATGGCCACCCATGGGTTAGGAACAGCATCAAGTGCCGAACCCACTGGTTCCGAGCGAGACACGGGTCCCTTCCCAGGGAACGACTGTACCGCAACCCCAACCCCAGTATCGTGCCCAGCCGCCAGGCGCCGAGGCGTACCGCTCCAAGCGCTGGGGAGGGAGCGAGGCGGATCAGGCACCCTCACGGGAGCAACACAAATATCCAGAGCCTTCGAGTCCGCAAAAGGATTCACCGAACGGGTCGACTCTACCCCAAGATTTTGTTTTGCCAGGACCAAGGCCCGAGCCCATGTCATAAAAGTAGCCGACCGCAGCTCCCTATGAGCGGGGCAGCCATTGTTAGCTGCCGAGTGGCTACCGTGGCAATTAGAACAATTTTGTTTCGCAGCCCTACACGTGGCCCCCGAGTGGCCGGCAGGCCCGGAGGAGGAGCAAACCTGTACGAATCTGCAATTCTTACGAACATTGCCAAACCTTTGGCACTGATCGCATCTAAGTGCCATTGTCACATAAGGGGTCACCACGAACTCTCTGCGGTTAAGAAGAAGGACTGCCGGCAAAGTTGCGGCCTCAATTGTAACTCTGACCGCGGGGGACGGCTGACCGTCCGACCGAAGAATACGCTGAAATTTTTTTACTGTACAAGGACGGACAGAGCCGTCCGGCTCCACCGATCTGTTATACTTATCGGCAGTCTCCTCCACCGACACAGTAGGAGGGATGCCAGAAACAAACCCCCTCTACCGTGGGCACTGGTATGGTGCTTGAGACTGAAATCTGCCCCACTTGTGAGAGCTTAAGAAGTCTCGGATGCTGTATCTGATTTTTGCAACCTATGAGAAAACCCTCCCCCTATCAACCGTACCCACGGGACAACGCAAGAGGTCCACCAATTTTCATCCAAGAGATTTTAGTGAAACCAGGGTAGTATCTCCTGTCTGTCTGATAACTACCGGAAATCGGCAAAGGTCATGATTTGGGGGGTGGGGGTGGGGGGGTCGTCTCTGTTTATATATTTTCTCCCAGCAGCAGTAGACCACGTTTGGTCCACCAAGGGGTCTTTTGAAACCGAGGAAAGAGGGGACACTAAGTGCACCTCCTCACCAGGTGCGGGGTGCAGAATATTGCGCCTCCGCTCCCGAGCTAGAGTCAGGGGAGGTAACACTCTCTTCCATAGAATTACACTCAGCCTCACCCGGAGCGGTAGAAATAGAGGAATCGGAGAGTGTTTCGTGGACCCTCGTCCGCCCATGGGACGAGATTCCAGAACCAATGCTAGCGACCAAGTCGCTCAGTGGGAGTGGAACGCCCCCCCCACCCAACAGACTCTGTTCATCAACATCGCAACTACTCGAGTCAAATTTATTTTATATGACCGGGGAGTCCCTTCTGTCCTTAGCCTTCTTGGCACCACGCCGAGTGCGTTCCCCTGTTTGCGCCAGCCCGACCGGCAGCCCTCTAATCCATACCAAATATAGCCTGTCGACGGATATATAAATATAACTGTAAAAATACAGTATCTATGTATCTATCTAAATATGTATGATGCATGTAAGTAGTTTAGCTACGGATTTTCATTTGCAGCTCCATACACGATGACTTTGATGGGAATTCTATTACAGTAGCTGGATGCAACCACTGAACGGCAACAAGTAGGAAACGTGCACAGCGCACAACTCGCCCTAGTTTACTCAGCTGTAAATAATTATGGAAGGCAACGAGAACGTGGAGGTAGGCACCGCCTTCACGAAGCGGCCCATAGAATATGGATGTCTCGAACTTTCCATCTAACCTACGACCGAAAATGTACAGGAAACCTTTAAAGCCTTATCTGTTTTTAACGTGGGCACGATGGTCACTAGCTCTATGGTCTCTTTCTATATCGGTGTCATTCATCAGACCCCCCGTTGGAGTGCCGGGGTTTTAGTATAAATAGTACCCCCACTTTCTGGAAATTTAGTGCTTTAAATTCCCACTGTCGCTGTTTTTCTCATTTGCTCTTTCTCATTCCTGCTCTGTCCTATCAATCTGCTATACTATCTTCTTCTTCGCTAGATCAGTGACCTACCTTTTTTCTTGAAAACTCTTCCTGGACAAGACTCCTTGTTTGTGCATGAGGTCTGTTGGATCAGCTTGGGAATGTTGGATGCTTTCTGCCGGGTGGTCACTAGGGCTTCCTATGATGTTACTGTTTAGCAATATAGGCATTTTATATGTATGTGTTTTGTTGATAATTTATAATGATGTTTGTATTCTATTTTGTTTTTGTAATCGGGGGTTTGAGTAGTTGGGGTAAAGCCTCAGCCGTCCCCTGCGTGGGATGTCTTTATTGTAAAGTGACTGGCCGGTGGAGGGCATTCAATTTTCCCACTAGGGTTGTTTCAGCAGATCTTTTATGCGGATCGGGGGTTGTCCGGTCCTGATTTGGCTCGGAGGAGTCCGCTGGACCTAAAGCAACAATCAATCAATCAATCAATCAATTCACCAGACAATTTAATTACAATTATGTCAACAATTCACACGTTAGTTAGTTAGTTATTCATTGCTTACAGGGTCCAGCGGACTGCAAAGAGCAGAATCAGGACCACAAAATCAAGACCACAACTTCGCTGAAAGAGGACTCACCCCTGATCCGCATAAAGATCTGCCGAAAAATAACCCTAGTGTAACCACTGAAGGCACTCCAGCCGGTCACTTTTAAATAAAAAAGACTTCCCCGCAGGATCGCTAACTATACCTAATTTATCGAATCCCCCCGATTACAAACAAAAAATAGAATAAAAACATCATTAAAAAATACAAAACACATTACTATATTGACATTCCAAATAAATCATCATAGGAAGCCCTATTTAAAGCAGATTTAAGGGCAGAAAGCAAGAAAAAAGGGGGATGGCTGCCGCAGACTGCGCGCCGCAAGATTTAAAAAAATCGATGGACCAGTTAAAACCTATAAAACGTCACAATGAAGGGACTTAAAATTTCAAAATTCAATCCTAACCAGGATGTTAAAAGTTAACAAATAGTCACCGAGCGAGAATTACCACGTCGACGCCAGCGTCAGACGTCACACAACGAAGCAGGACACAGCAGCACCAACAGTAAAACGACGAAGTAAGTCCAAGTAAAACGAAGAACGCTCGACGAATAGAATATCCTGTATCACTACAACGAAAAATAGCACAGAGCCACAAGACGAAGCAGTGATGTAAATCCAATGACAGTTCAGTTCAGTTGGTAGATTAAAGTCCCAGACAGGTAGATTAACGTCCCCGGACCAATAAGAGTATAAGAGGACTTGCCCAATGACACGTAACCTTAGTGCCTTTTATAGAGACGCCTTCAAGCGCGACCTCAGTGTCAAAGTGTCCCCTGCCTTCTGCTCTTCTGTGGAACAGCGCCGTGCTAGATAGGCAACAATAGACTCGTAAGGTTAGGGTCGGTCGTTCACCTAGACTTCCTTTCTCTCTGGTCGTTCAGAACCGTGGTACGATGGTATTAAAAGTGAGCTTCGTGAGGCGAAAAGACAGCGGCGCTGAGCTGAAAGACAAGGGCTCAAGTCGGGACTTACGGTTTTTAGGCAGTTGTATTGCGCGGCAAAACGGTGTGTCACGCATGCATCATGCTAAGTCACGTTACTTTAGTAATCAAATCACAACTACTCAAACAAGTAAGCAACTCTTTGGAGTGTGTGATCGCCTTCGGGAAAAAGACAGAAAAACGGTTCTGCCTTTCACACACCCTTTATGCCAGCTGCCAAATATTTTCTGTGATTTCTTTACTAGCAAAGTAGTTGACATTAGGGCAACATTAGATTGCTTGAATTCTATGCCTTCTTAATAATAATAATAATAATAATAATAATAATAATAATAATAATAATAATAATAATGGATGCTATATACGCGCCTTTCCCCAAATCAATCAGGCTCAAAGCGCGGCGATCTATACCAACATACACGCTCACCTGTCTCATCCACACACACAACAAATACACATCCATCACTTGAACAGGTGGTGTAAAGGCAGGGAGATCGCTATTGGAAGACGGAAAGAAAATCGAATTTTTATGTTTGAAATTTTTATATTGACTGCGTCTAGTACCATTATTGAAGGGAGGGAGGAAACCGGAGTGCCCGGAGAAAACCCTCGGTGACCTCAATAGTCTCGTACCTAAATCACATACGTTCGGCACTTGCGGGAATCGAACCCGTGACCTTCGTCATAGGAAACCGGCGACTAATCCACTGCGCCACGGGGCCACCCAAGTCATTGTGCTGATCTACGAGGAGATACATACCCCACTGATTCGTCACTTAATGTTTTTCAACCAGTGTCTGAGCAAGAAATTAGACACGTGATTTTGAAGTCAAATCCTACAACTTGTTCTCTTGATTCCCTTCCTACCTCTTTGTTAGTGGAATGCCTAGACCAGGTGTTACCAACGATAACCAACATTATAAATGATAGCCTGTCTTCTGGTGTCATTTCATCATCAATTAAATCTGCTATTGTAAAGCCTTTACTCAAGAAACCTAGTTTAGACAAGAATACCCTTCAGAACTATAGACCAGTGTCAAACTTATCATATTTGTCAAAGGTATTGGAAAAGATTAGTTTCAAAGTTATTTTCATATTTAAATACACATTCTTTGATCTGCTCCAACCAGTCGGCTTACAGACCTTTTCATAGTACCGAAACAGCTCTGATAAAAGTTACCAATGACCTGTTGCTCGTTCTGGACTGTGGAAATGTTTCAGTTCTCACTCTGCTAGACTTATCTGCAGCGTTTGATACCGTAGATCATGACATTTTGCTTAAAACTCTTCAGCTTCATGTTGGTATCTCTGGGTCGGTACTAAATTGGTTTCAGTCTTATCTCTTCGAAAGGAAACAGGCAGTTGTTGTGAATGAATGGCAGCGTGCCTAATGAGGCAGAAATTATCTTTGGTGTGCCACAGGGTTCTGTTTAAGGACCTGTGCTATTTGTGATGTACACCAGATCATTGCTGTTACTTCTTGATAATCATGCCATTGATAACCAGTCGTTCGCTGACGATACACAGCTGTACAATTCTTCCCGTCCTTCTGAGATTCATTCTTCCGTCCAGAGCGTGCAGCAGAGCATTTCTGATGTAAGGTCTTGGATGGCTCACAACAAACTTAAATTGAATAATGACAAAACAGAAGCGCTGTTATTCCACAATCCTAGATCGTCTTCACACTCTACCCTTCCTACTTCTATTTCTGTTGGCAACTCTAACATCACTTTCTCATCCTCTGCCAGGAATCTTGGTTACATCATGATGACATGTCCCACACATGTTTGTCGTTCTGTATACACTGCTATTCGCCAAATCAGCTCAATCCGTCAGTATCTTACAGTATTTGCCACAAAACTCTGGTGTGTGCCTTTGTTCTCTCTCGTCTAGACTATTGTAACTCCCTACTCACTGGCTGTCCTAAATCTTTGATAGATAAACTACAAAAAGTTCAAAATTCTGCAGCACGGCTCGTACTGAAAGCAAAAAAACGTGATCACGTGACACCACTACTATTTTCCCTTCACTGGCTTCCATATCCAAGCACGCATCTACTACAAGCTGTCAGTGTTCTTTCACTGTTTCTTCTCTGATACCTGTCCATCCTATCTTAGTCAACTTCTGCCTGTTTACTCACCTGCCCGACAGTTGCGTTCATCCGCAGACACTCATGTCCTCACCACACAAGAGTGCGCACAAAAACCTACGGTGAAAGATCTTTTGCTTTTTGTGGCCCTAAACAATGGAATTCGCTGCCAGCTAACATTCAAAGTATTGCGTCCACGCAGACCTTCAAGAATGCACTTAAAACACAGCTTTCCAAGCAGTATTGTCCCACTCATTGAACTTACGAACCTCATAAGTCTTCCGCCTGCTGATAACCAGTCGACGGCCCCGTTTTAAACTGTTACCTTGTGGTGAATTCTTGGGTTCGTGTTGGAGGTCATCTATCAATTTTATATAAGGGTATTTATCAATGTCGTACAAGTTCTTTTATACTACTAGTTTAGTTAAATTTATATGTTGTAGTTGAGTCTAGTCCTTTTAATGTCTGTGATTCATGTCTTTTATTGTATTTTACTTTTTAAAGAAATGTTTACAATCTTATGTTTTAGTTTTAATAAGTATGTAATGATTTTAGTTGTATTTGTTTTTGTTAAATGATGTAATAATGAATGTTTTATTGTTTATATGTATTTTGGCCAGGCGCTCGGGCGTTTGTGTGTGTGTGTGTGTGTGTGTGGTGTGCGCGTATGTGTGTGTGTGTATGTTACGTTTGAGACGCCCACGATAGATCAGAGTTTTTTTGTTTTGCAAAGCTTGCAATAACAGAGTGTATTTACCTTTGATTTTATTTTGCGTTGTTGTTAGAAGAAGCTTTGTATAACGTTGATAATTTTCGTTGGGCGACATTATTGGAGAATTTTCTAGAATCACTTGTTTACTATCGATCGAAGCATGTAGATAAATCTAGTGGTAGCTACGAGATTCTTCTAACCTAAATAAAGTTATATGACGTAAGACAGTGCATAGTTTCGGTGACGAATATTATTCTGATTGGATGTAATTGCGTCACGCTGGAATGTTCGAACTGTCGAATATAGACAGCCTATATAAGTGCCGCATTGTTTCAAAAAAGATTGAGTCTCCTCTCTGAAAATCCTTACCGGGAAGAGAGGGGACTATAAACTGAATTAAAAAAAAAAAAAAAAAGATTAATTGTAAGTCTCCTCTCTGAAAATCCTTATCGGGAAGAGAGGGGACTATAAACTGATACCAAAAAAAAAAAAAAAAAAAAAAAAAAAAAGATTGTTGAAAGAGTTGAAAAAGTGAAGAATGAAAAAGCGATTGAGCGCTCCTGTATGCAATTGTTGATGTATGCTGAATAAAGTTGTTAAAATACGACGACTCCTGCATTGTTGCTGAGTGAACAGGTTGCGTGGATAAACGAATCTGAGTTATACTTATCAAGATCGATCAAGCATTGGGGCTGAATCAGCAATTGATAAAAACAACAACAATGTAACAGTGTGTGTGTGTGTTTGTGTGTGTCTGTGTTGTGTGTGTGTGTATATATTGTTAATTAATGTACATACTTCTGGTTCAGCAGTTTTTAACTGAGTATGTTTTTTTTTAACTTTCTTTTGTTTTAATACTATTGCTTTTTTAGTGTATTGTAAAGCGTGGCCAGCCCATTCTTGTTAGGGTACTACGCTATATAAGTCTACCGTATTATTATTATTAGTAGTAGTAAAGTAGTAGTAGTAGTAGTAGTAGTAGTAGTAGTAGTAGTAGTAGTAGTAGTAGTAGTACCCCTCGAAATTTACAACTATCCATGTAAAAATCATTACATTTATAACATTTTACGCATTAAATGCGTCCTCAAATTACTTTTTTACCGCTCAAGACAAATTTATCATCTCTCACACATTTAATACAATTGTAACCACAAAAAACAAGGCATTAAATCATTAATGACTTTTACTCACCTTTCGATGATTTTCGATGAAGAAAACCAAATGCAACACAACTCTGTCACGATCAAAGAACGTAAAAATACACTACACGCCACGAACTTTGTCACGGCTGGAGAACGTGAAATTTACGACACTCATACACGAGATTGTAAAAGCATGGAATACTTTTGCTATGTATTACAGCTGACCATCCAGTTAGTTCTTCAGTCTGAGCAGACAAGAAACGTTGCAGACGACATTTATGTGCTTCAAATGCCATATAACTGGCTCAACCTTTTTTTTCTGCTGAGAGGCTGATAGATAATTTTTGTACTCGCTTTCTAAAGCCTACGTAAATAATGCAGCGCTGGACAACACGGATAAATTCATGAATTAATTAATGAATTAATTAACTTAATAATAATAATAATAATAATAATAATAATAATAATAATAATAATAATAATAATAATAATAATAATAATGTAGCAGTTCAAATCGCATAACGATAGACATGCATGAGGCATATGCTCACAATATTGCCAACCATCTTATTTCGACCCACCGCTGTAGCTTAGAAGTAGAGCGTTCGCCTGGCACACCGACGATATAAGTTCGAATCCCGTGATGGGCAAGATAAAAATGGCCTTTCGTCCACTGTCTACCTTAGCAGTATGATTGCTCTGGTGGTTCAGCGTTGATTTAGGTCACTGTCTGTCTGCCAACGGTGGGTGTGGACGTTAAACTTCAATGTTCAATCATAACATCTTAGCCCAGTATCCCACTGACTGGAATTGCTCCAGTTTCAATACACATCGATCTCCATTGCTTGTGTGTTGTATCATCATAATTCCAGATGATTATCTACTTGGCAAATTTTTTTTAATTACAATAATAATAATAATAATAATAATAATAATAATAATAATAATAATAATAATAATAATAATAATAATAATAATAACCTTCTGGGGTCCGACAAATGTACTCATTTTCAATGGTGATACACCATGTCAGGGCCCAGAGTACTACGGCATCGGATGAGAGTATAAACCGAGGTCTAGTCTGTGCACGTAGCCTATACATAAAATTATGCCATTGCACGGATTTTAAAGATCATGACGCATATGGTGTAGTCGGATGAGTGAGTGCCAGTTTCACTAACAAATCCAGCACGCACTATAGCTATGTCACTCCCCCCTCTCTCTCTCTCCCCCCTCCCCCTCACTCCCCAACTCGCCCATGATGAAGCTCAGTTGTCTGGGGCATTGGACGGCGCGGCGCGTCTAAGGCAGCAAGTTGTTGCTGCTGGTGGTCTTGAGTTAGATCCTGTATCGGCCAGCGCCTTGAGCAGCTCTTGAGCTGGAGACCGCTATATAAGAACGTAAATATTTTTTGTTTTTTTAAACAATGAACTAAATCACAGCTAAGAAGTAATTATGAAATAGTGAGATACGACAGCATTATTTGCGGGCGGTTCTATAATAGCCATAAAATGCGTCGTGCGGAGAATTATAATGTAAGTGAAAAGAAATGGATAAAACAACTTCTTGTGATCTGATCAGCGTACTGAAACATATTTTCTGTCTGTATAGAAGGTTTAATCAACACTAAATAGAAATGTGCAGATGTGAAAATATTTTGATAAAATATAGCTAAAAGTATTAATTAAAACCTTGTGTGAACTTTTACCATCTGCTCAGTTCAGTTCAGTTCAGTGGGTAGATTACCGTCCCCGGACACAGTGCGTATAGGGGACTTTCATCTGCTAAAGAAGAACTGAGGTTAAATAACTCCTTGCGCCCTGAAGGTGTTCCTGCTCAGCCAGTTGTACGGAACGAGGCGGCGCAAGAATAAAATAGGCCGGAAACTGTGGAAGTAGTGCACCGCCACTAGATGTAAACGCACACATCCTTTGTGGACGAGTGCTTGTTGATCCTTAGAAGTTGAACAATGACAGCTGTGTAAGTTAATAATGCACAATTGGCGAACTTCCACCCACGAAACTGCGATTGTACTGACACAGGCGAAGACTCTCTTTGTTTTGTTCACAAAACTGCCGCAAGGAGAGTAATAGCAGAGTGCATCACACTTGTAAGCTGACGCAGCAAACAGTCTGGCAGGGTGATTTTATATTTCTGAAAATACTTTAAAATAGTGGGGAATCAAAACGAAACAAAGGTAGGTCTGTCTATCCGTCAGTTAGAAAGTCAGTTTGTCCGGCGGTCCGTTGCACGCCGTATCTTAAGAACCACTGAACGGATTTTGACCAAACTTATTAGGAACATTACCTATGTTAGTGGTTAGCCTCCCGTGCCATCAAATTTGCTCTAACACAAAGGGCAAGATCGTTGAGATCGCATTGTTGATAAGCACGTTTGCTCAATATCTCAAAACTAGCTAAACCGATTTTGTTGACTTTTGGTTTACAGGTAATTAGCTTACTTGAAGTCAAGGCCAGTCTTACTTAGCAGTTTGGTTGTCGGTCATTTGGTCGGTCCATCGCTCCCAGTTTTCACTTTTTCGTTCAAAACATTTGTTGCCTTTTCTCAAGAATGACGTATTGGAGGGATTTTGATTGTGTCCTTGAATTTTGCTCTTTCTCAAAGGCTAAGGTAGCTGAAGTCAATTATATTATAAACACATTTTTACACATTATCTCAAAATTGGCTGAATCGATTTTGGTAATTTGTATTTTGCTTGCAGACAGTTCAGATGTTGGCCCATCATTCCGCGCTTTCATTTGGCTTCTTTAGGGGAAGGCCGCGTCACATCCATGTCACGAACATGAACACTTGTGAAATGCGGATTTTCAGCTATGTACGTTGGCAAATGTCAGAAAATACATTTGAATGGCTCGCCCTGTTGTCCCCTCCCCCATCCTTCCCCTACTCCCACTCCAAGTTCTATGCAGCATTCCAATGGCATGCCAAGGACCTTCATTTCGACAAAATTACTATGGTTAGCTGTCCGAACTTTTTCCTGTGTACACCCCACCCACCCCTGTTCCTCGCCCTAATGTTGTTTCTTGCCATGTTACAATATAACGCTGTTTTGATTCCCGAAACTCCATCCCACCCCCACTCCCCACTCCCCACCCTCATCTCTTTCTCTCTCTCTCTCTCTCTCTCTCTCTCTCTCTCTCTCTCTCTCTCTCTCTCTCTCTCTCTCTCTCTCTCTCTCATAACGCCCGCCTACATCCCACTTCTACCACCGGCCTTCCATTCCCGATTCCAGATCGATGTCATCATCGTCATCTTCATCACTACCACATCATCAGGCCTATCATCAATATTATTTAGTCATTATAATCGTCAACAGCAGCAGCAGCAGCAGCAATTTTAACTGGCACTGCTCCAAAATAATTTACATCCCAGTTTTAGTTCCACAGCCCTTTCATTCGTCTGCCATTGAATTGTTTAATGACGTTTATGTAATGTTATAGATTTCGGGAATGGCATGCCTCCTTTTCGCAGCGAAAACAATATCGATTTTCATGTAAAGGTGCTTACGCTTACTTTCAGCATTTAATTAATAACTGAGAGAGAGAGAGAAAGAGAGAGAGAGAGAGAGAGAGAGAGAGAGAGAGAGAGAGAGAGAGAGAGAGAGAGAGAGAGAGAGAGAGAGAGAGAGAGAGAGTTATTTTTATATTTGTATTCCCTGTAAAGGCTACTGAAACATGAACAGAAAACCAGAACAGAAACCTTTTCCAGACATCCTTGTTTTGAGATGCTGTGAAGTGTAGTGTATTATGATCAGCCATCCTTACAATGCATTAAACATCAATTTAGCGTTTCAGACAAATACTATCAGTACTAGTGTCTTATCTTCTATCACAGCATTCCCGCACGAAAATACGGTAATAATGTTACCATCTTCATTGTCGTCGTCATCATCCTCAATGTCGTTGTCGTCAACATCATTGGCTACCAGTATTGCATTGGCTCCACCTTGCAAAGAACGTTGTGCTATCATCCCCACCCCCAATCCCATCTCTCTTCAAAGTCCTAGAAGATATGATACATACAGTGCGCTTTTTTTTTTTTTTTAATATTTATGAGGGCTAAGCCCCCACGTGATCGGGCCAAATCCGCAATCAAGTACGAAGCGGGTCACCAAAATGGACGACGGCATCTGTTTACGAAGAGGTACAAAATATATGATTGGCTGCTCTTCCCCGAGGCCAAAATCACCCGCTTTGAGCCGAACAGAACTCGAAGAACTTGCTACTTTTTAGTTGCATTCTGTATGAACTAACCATAGTCCATGAACTAACCTAAGCTGCCATCAATCCAAGTGTAAGGGAAGTAATTCTACAAACATGCTTCCTTGAACTCGTAGAGAAAATGCCAATGAGCCTTCTCAAAGTAGAAAGCACTCTACAGTAAGTTCTCTGCCCCACTCCTCTCCTTCAGTCGTGTTCGTCCATTGCACTGAGCTATATATCTATATCTATATATTAATCGAGCAGCCTTTTCAGATCACGAGGGGCCGTTTTAGCCAACCAGCGGCTTTGTTGTGAAGTTAATTTTGAGCTTCACTTGGCTCCAAGTTTTACAGATTACAGCTGAACTGTCCATATAATTGCTTCCACGCGAGTTTTGCCATTCGGCGCTCGATCACCCGCTGCCGATACAACGAAACTTAACATTCTTTTCGATCGCAAAACGGCTTTAGTTTGCATTTTACTGGCTCCAAAAACACTGTAAAAACACATGTGTGAGACGGTATTTTTAGAACCAATCATTTTTGTCCTTAGCCCTGCCATCATTTCCGCATACCATTTCTACCAAGGATTTTGTATTTTATTCCAAATCGCTTTTAATTGATCGGCGTTCGCTATATTGTTGTTTAATCCAGTTTCAAGTTTATAACACTAATAAAATCGAGGGGTTCAACATGTTTCATGATATGGGACCTAAAATCAGTTTAGAGAATTATAGCATCCCGTGGTTAAATGGATAAGGCGTTTGACTGTCAATAAGAAAACTCGAGTTCGAATCTCGCTTGGTCCTTTTTTTTTTTTTTTTAAATAAAATTTAATAATACAGAGCGAGAAAGATATAAGAGAGATATAGATAATAAAGAAAAAGAGCGGAACAGAGGCAACTAAAAAACAAAACGAGGTGCAAGTAAAATGCTAAAAAAAAAAAAAAAAAAAAAAAATATATATAAATAAAAATAAAATCATAGCACGGGTATTAATAACTGCTTCATATTCTTTTTTTTTTTCATTTATCCATGATGCGTGTACTTCTTAGAACACTTAACATCTTATGCTTTTTAAAAAAAAATTAGGTATAGGTAGGTCTGTTTAAAAAACAAAACATTTAGAAAATAACATTATAGTTTTATTGTAAATTTCATAGCATAATTAATTGTCATTCGATTCATCAGAAAAAAATATTAAATTAAGAGCAAACTTTACATTAAGAATAAATATTTAGAATCTAAATTAAAACTGAATTGTTCCCAAATAAATATCTGTAGGGACTAAAGGTCCATATTTACATTTACATGGCTTGGTGCTTTTTTTTTAATGATTGCCTCAATTTGGTATTTCATTGGTATGTATTATAAGGAAAAAAGTTCTGTGCATGCAGTGATAGCATTGCCTTATTGTTTTAATTTATTGTTTTTGTTTTTTAGGGAGGCACTGTGGTCTAATGGTAGTGCTTCGGCTTGCGGATCGGAAGGTCACGGGTTCGAGCCCTGGCCGGGCCATTGTGTTGTGTCCCTGGGAAAGACACTTTACTCCTGTTTTCCTACTCCTTCGGATGAGAGTATAAACCGAGGTCTAGTCTGTGTCGCATACATTCCATCATAACGGACTTTAAAGATCCTGACGCTCATGTCCTAGACGGGTGAGTGCCGGTGACAAGAACACACCCAGCATGCACCTAGGTCCTTCTCCCCCATCCCTGGCTGCCCAGGATTGTGCTCAGTTGTCCGGGCGTCAGACCATGCGCCCAAAGGCTGCGGGTGGGCGTCTCGGGCGGCTTGAGTTAGATCCTGTATCGGCCAGCGCCTTGAGCAGCTCTTGAGCTGGAAAAGCGCTATATAAGAACGATTAAATAAAAAAAATAAATAATCACATGCATGTGCAATAAATCAGTAATGCTGTTCTCCTCAAATAAATGATTATTGTGTTTTATTACAATTATAAGTTTATTTTTAATCTATGTCTCTTTTTAGTGATTCACCACTGACAGTGTACTTCAGCCTTCCACTTCCAGAATCATAAACACAACAAAGATTATTATATCAAAGATACTTTTATACAATGTGAATTAATTTTCGAGCTAATGTTAATTAAAAGTATCTTTGATATACTGTATATCTTAGTTGTGTTTATGATTCTGGAAGTGGAAGGCTGAAGTGCACTGTCAGTGGTGAATCACTAAAAAGAGACATAGATTAAAGATAAACATATAATTGTATTTTACTTTCAAAATACTTAGCAGTTCCTGTTGTGTTTACAATTTCTTCCACTTTCAGGCAATTGATATTTCCTACATGTAGTTATTGTACCAACACCACAACATAAACTATACACTATGTAGGCTACAATGGAACATTATAGTCTCAAATAAATTTGACTTCACTCAGTGGCTGACAGCTTGGACACCCAAAGATAACCTATAACGGGCATAAAATCAGCAACACAACAACAAAATATAATAGATACTTTTAATTATACAACAATACAAGACAAATGAATTTTCGTGCTTTGCTCTTCTTCAGATTAAAAACAAACATAAAATGACAAAATGCTGCAGAATGCACAAAAAAAGTCACTTCCAGGAAAATTTTTGAAACGGGCATATAACATCAGGCCCAGCAATTGGGTCATCAAAAATTTATTTGGACGGGTAATAACTGCTAGTATATATAAAGCATGTTGGCGTTTTGTCGTTGACGGACTTCAATTAAAATTGACAGTCAAAAAAGAAACCCACCCACACAAAAAATGTTTAAAATATTATGTAACGTTTAAATTAACTTTTAATTGTCGGCAGGTGTAATCTGTTGCACTGTAAACGTGAGAATTAAGCCGATTATATTTTATTCCGCCATCAACACCTCTGCATACTGATGTGATAGGATGTTTCCGGGCTGTTAATGAGGCATCAGGGATGGCTATACATATGAGATAAGGAATTCAGTGAAATAGAAATCTATTTATGTACTCATGTGTGTGTGTGTATATACACACACACACATACACGAGTACATAAATAGATTTCTATTTCACTGAATTCCTTATCTCATATGTATAGCCATCCCTGATGCCTCATTAACAGCCCGGAAACATCCTATCACATCAGTATGCAGAGGTGTTGATGGCGGAATAAAATATAATCGGCTTAATTCTCACGTTTACAGTGCAACAGATTACACCCCGTACATCCCGTAACCCGGAGGTCGTAGGGGCATCACAGATGATCGTTTAACCAGCATACTCCATCTTTCTCTGTCCTCAGCAGCCCTGATGGCTTCGCTCAGTGTCAAACCAGTCCATTCTCGAATGTTGTCCTCCCTCCTCTTTTTCGGTCTCCCTCTTCTTCTACTTCCTTGCACTGTGCCTTGCAGATTGGTTTTTGCAAGGCCTGATGATCTGGTGACGTGGCCATACCATCGGAGTTTCCGTTTTTTCACCACTGTGAGCAGGTCATTGTGTTGTCCAATGGCTTGTGTGATGGTCTTTCGGACTTTGTCGTTGGTGATGTTTTGGGTATAGGAAATGCCCAGAAGTCTTCTGTAGCACCCTCATCTCCATGCTTTGTATTCTTCGTTGTAGATCTGCTGTGAGGGTCCATGCTTCGCAAGCATATAGGAAGATGGAGATGACAAGGGAGCGCAGCAGTCTCACTTTGGAATGTAGACTAATGGTCCTGTCTTTCCAATTGGGCTTCAACCTTGTCAGGGCAGCAGTTGTTTGTGCGATCCTGGAGAGGACTTCCTGTCGGGACCCATTGTCTGATACAATGGCTCCTAAATATTTGAAGCTATGCACTGTGTTGAGGGATTGGCCTTGGACTTTGATGTCCGTGTTGATGCCATTGGTGTTGTTGGTCATCATTGCTGGGATGGCTGATGAGGCTGATGGTGCGGTAATTTTCACACTCCTGAAGGTTATCTTTTTTGGGAAGAGTGATGACAAGCGACTGGGTCCATGGTGTAGGCCACTCCCCACTCTGCCAGATCTTATTACAAATAATGGTGAGGGCATCAATCATCGCTTCTCATCCTGCTTGTAGCAGTTCCGCGGGTATGTTGTCCACTCCCGCTGACTTCCCTTTCTTCAGCGATTGCACTTTTGCCTCAACTTCTTCCCGGAGAATTGGGAGGATTTCTTCTTCTTCTCTGTTCTCGGGACATGCTAGAACTGATGGGTCTCCATTTGGTGTATAGTTGTAAAGGTCAGAGCAGTACTCTGTCCATCTGTCCAAGACTTCTTGTTCTTCTATAAGGCATATGCCAGACTTGCTTTGGATCGTGGGGACTTTGGGCTGTTTAACACTTGTCAGCCGCTACACAGTCTGGTATGCCTTCTTGCTGTTGTTCTTGTTCAGACTGTTCTCTATTTTCTGGCATTGATCTTCTATCCAGGTCTCCTTTGCAGTGCGCATGACTTTTCGGATGTCATTGTTGATTTTTTTGGTAAACATCAGCTCCCTGTGAGGTGTTCTTTTTTTTTTTTTTTTTTTTTTTTTTTTTTAAAATCTCTCTTCGTTTATCACACAAAACGTTCAGGTGTGATCCACGGCTTCTTCTTTGGTCGGTGCTTGCCAAGGCTCTCAGTGGCGCCATCTGTCACAGCTGAGTTAAAGGTGGTGGTCATGGTGTTGACATCTACTTCACCAGCCCCCAAAATGAGCAGTGGTCCAAATTTTCCTTCCAATTGTGGCCTGAAATAGTTCTGCCACCTCCGGGTCTTGCAGTTTGTCCAGGTCGAAGTTCAGCCTAGTGCACTTTACTCTCTTCAAATATATATATTTTTAAATTTTTTTTAAAATCTTTAACAGTAATGCTAGCTAATTGTCATTGAAAACAGGTGGTTCGCAATAAACGAAAGAAGAAGAAGAAGAATTCTTAATCACTTAGGTGAATAATAGACAATAAATGAGTAACACACAAGAAGAAGAAGAAGAAGAAGAAGAAGAAGAAGAAGAAGAAGAAGAAGAAGAAGAAGAAGAAGAAGGAAAAGAAGAAGGAAAAGAAGAAGAAAAAGAAGAAGAAATTACAACTTAATTAACACACGCTGCAAAGGAGAAACAATAGCAAAATGTACAATGCCTGTGCAAAGGCATGGGCGTGAATACTTAGTTATGTGTGCAGTTTTGTTCCTCCTATTCAGAAAGACGCAGACGCGGCAATATATTAGGTAGTTCATTTTTTGGGGGTAAGTCCCGTGTTGTGAGGGCGATCCTCATCTCCTCTGGAGTCTGATCACGAACTGTAGGGATGTTTACTGGTGTTTGGAGGATGGGGAATGAGGAAGTTGCGTTGTGTGTAGTAGACCTAATGAAGGAGAGACACCAGAAGAACACAGAAAGAGAAGAGGAAGAAGGAAAGATGTGAGATGATATCGATAACCGGATGCTGTTAAAGAGTTGAGAGAACATATAAACAACTAGCACTAGGAGATAGCTAAGCCTGTACTGACGTTTCTTGCCTTTAAATTGATTAACTTGTATTTGCTTTCCACCTCACTGTTCACGGCTGCAATTAAGTAAAAACTGTAAAAGCAAGCTTTGAAGATTTATGCGTGGTTTCTTTGAGAGAAGGACATGTAAAATCCGAAACCCACGCACTTGTAGGTGTATGTTGTTTGGGTTGTAAAATTTAAAAGATTAGACTAGTTCACTTCCCTTTTAAATACCATAATGGTGTAAAGGATTAAGTGCGTGCGTGCGTGTGTGTGTGTGTTTGTGTGTATGTGTGTGCTGTCCACGTATGTGGTGGTGGTGGTGGTGGTGTGTGTATGTGAGAGAGAGATATGGAGGGAGAGACGCTTTGACGAGGAAGGGAGAGAGAGAGGAAGGGGATGGGGGGGGGAGTGTCAGGGGAAAAATGGTAAGACTTTAGGATAGAGAAAATGCTGTCTCTCTCTCACACATCTGTGATATACATATATATATATGAGAGAGGGAGAGAAAGATAGGTATATGAGAGAGAGAGAGAAAAAGAGGGAGAGAGAGAGCTATATCACAGACTATGTACATGTTTTATGTTCTGCCGATTTGTACGTGCAACTAGCGGAAATTAAGAAGTTAATTTTTACTGATAAGATTTGCGTAACTTTACAAATGTCTGTACGGGTTCTTTTGAACATTTGAAGACAGATTACGATTAAATCGTTATACCCTGCTCTCCCTCTCCCTCTCTCTCTCTCACACACACACACACACACCCACACAATCTCTCTCTCTCTCCTGCGTGGTTTTAATAATTCAGGGAAGGAAAAAAAAAGTCTATTCAATTGCAACGCATAGAAAGCAACTGCACAGGTTGTTTCACTCGCAATTGCGAATATTCCTAAAGTCTGTCTGTCTGTCTGTCTGTCTGTCTCTCTCTCTCTCTTACTTTCTTCTGTTTCTAGGAAGCAAAAGACCAGCTTCCGCCATTTTCTGACTTGTTATTTCTTGGAAACAGACCGAGCCTATTTTCATACAAATACTTTCCACATTAACCTAAAAAGCCTCGTTGTACGGCATCACGAAGTCACAATGTCAAGTTCTGTTCCCGCAATCTTACTCGGTTGATATATTGCTAAACCTCTTAATGAATAAACATGCCAACACATTTTCACGAGCAGAAAAGCTACTATTATTTTTAGACGAAAAGAGTGCTGGATAATTCATTACTAAGCGCCGTGACGAGTGAACAAGAATTATGTGATGAATGAGAAAGAAAGAAAATAATGTAGTTAAAATAATATTTGTTGAAAGAGTGAAAAGAAGCTCTGTAGGAAAATTTTCCTATCCTATTGTATCCCGTAACTCCAAAGTCGTTGGGGCACCACAGATGATCGTTTAACCAGCGTACTCCATCTTGTTCTGTCCTCAGCAGCCCTCATGGATTTGGATTAAAAAAATTTAAAATGCTAACCTACTTTTTTGAACTTTTCTGGAAAGATTGAGTATGAGAGAGAGAGAGAGAGAGAGAGAGAGAGAGAGAGAGAGAGAGAGAGAGTGTGCGTGCGCGTGTAAAAGGTGGAGTATTGGGCTGGTGGGATTAAACGGAGAAAAGTGATCTCTCATAATTATTTTGACAAAGGAAACAACCCATGCTTTCGATTGACGACCTGAAGGCAGTTGAAATACTCCGAGCCATCCATCACGTCTCAACCGAATCAGAGGCCTTTCATGTAGTATGGCCTCTGACCGAATTTTGCTTGCAAGATTAAGAGGAATTAAGTCTATGCTCACTTGCCCGTGTAGCCGTCATGAATCGCCATGCACTGTTAGATAATTCATGGGTGCCACCAAGAAAATTTCCAAAATCTGAAGGGAGGGGGCCGGGGCCGCCCAGGCCCCGATGGGGTCCCGGCGTAACGCCCTGGTAGGAGGTTAGGGGGCAACGCCCCCCCGATAAATTTTTTTTACAATATTCAAAGCCAATTTAGAGGCCTCTCGTGAAAGCTTAAGAATGATTTACCACTAATTTGATACATACAAGACACTCACATAGAACAAGAAAAAAAACTACATAAAAAGACCAGGGCCTAACATTGGCAAAGGTGACTAAGTCCCCAGACTTAGTCAATGCAAATGGGAAACACATATGAACAATCAGAAGCATAGTTAAGATTGTTTAAACATTTTGTGAATGTGTATAAGAGGTGAGAGAAAGAAAAGCAAACACACACAAATATACACAAGAACAAAAAGCATTGTTTTGTTTTTTTTTCAAACCAGGCTGATCCAATTTTCTCAGCCACAACCGGCATTCATCGCCATCAGGATCAAACTTATCTGACATCCATTCCCACCTCCACTTATTCTTCATTCCCTAATCTACCTCTCACGCTTTTTTCTTTCCAGTATCGGTATTTTCCTCTAAAAACGGCATGATTGGAACACAAAGTCACAATATCCATGCTTCAGTCTCAGACCGGCCGGAAGTCATCAACCGGATACGTGGGTTATGCCCCTTTCAGCTGTGCATCTTTACACAAATCTGATACAAATCTTGTTTCGTTTACTTCTATATAATTTTTTTTTACGATTTTTTTTTCGAGGCTTCAGCAAAAATCTGATTTTCCGACCATAGTCGGAAAGGTGGCACCCATGGATAATTATGTGCTCTATAAAAATCTTTATATTATTATTACGAGGTAGATCTATTGCGGTGCTAATAACAGGTTAGGAACAGGTTAAACGAGAGAAAGGGGTAGTAAGGTGTATGTGCATGTCTTGGTAGCTTGAGTGTTTAACTGTGCTCGCTAACACACTTCAAGGAGCATTAGAACTTGTAACCAAACGGATGAATTGTTGGGTCAATCAATGTTTATTCGCCTTATGTAAAGTTTAATTTTTTTTTTTTTTTAATGGAAAGAAAGAAAGCATGGCCGCAAACCGTAATGGAAGGTTCAGATCAAGGGAAGTTTCTTCCCTTACTCTTTTTTAAACTTAAAAATCAAATTACATTACATTACATAATTGTTGCTTTAGGTCCAGCGGACTCTTCCGAGCCAAATCAGGACCGGACAACCCCCAATCCGCATAAAAGATCTGCTGAAACAACCCTAGTGGGAAAACTGAATGCCCTCCACCAGCCAGTCACTTTACAATAAAGACATCCCACGCAGGGGACGCCGAGGCCGCACTCCAATTTATCGAACCCCTGTTTACAACACACAAAAAAAGAATACAAACATCATTATAAATTATCAACAAAACACATACATATAAAATGCCTACATTGCCAAATAATAACATCATAGGAAGCCCTAGTGACCACCTGGCAGAAAGCGTCCAATATTCCCAAGCTGATTTAACAGACCTCATACACAAACAAGGAGTCTTGTCCCGGAAGAGTTTTCAAGAGAAAAGGTAGGTGACTGGTCTAGCGAAGAAGAAGATAGTACAGCAGATTGATAGAACAGAGCAGGACTGAGAAAGAGCAAATGAGAAAGACAGCGACAGTGGGAATTTAAAACACTAAATTTCCAGAAAGTGGGGATACTATTTATGCTGAAACCCCCAGCACCCCAACGGGGGTAAAAAAAACGAGGGTAAAAAAACCACACAAATAAACAACAAAAAACAAACCGCAACAAACGAATAACGTTTCAGCCAAATATTGTTCAACTTCAAAGTCACATTGCATACAAGTAAACAAAATCATAGTAAATATAAGATTTCACTGAACTTCAGGCACCAAGATCAAAAAGTAAAACATTTAACAACAACAACAAAAAATAAAATAAAATAAAAGCAAAACAAATGTGTGTAAAAATTACTTGTTCATACCATATGAGAGAGTGAGAGAAAGAAAGAAAGAGAGAGAGATTAAAGTGTGAAAGGAGAACAACTGGAGTTTGAAAGTCACCCGGTCAACCCTAACCTTGAATAAGGTTTCTGAACAGAGCAACTGTAGTGTAAAGAGTAAGATTTTCTGCATCAGCACCCACAAACCATAACGTTCACACAATGCCATTCTCTTACTAGTGTGCACTGTGGGTTTGAAAATAATATTATGTCTCTATTGTATTTGTTAGTGTTACGTTGAAACGCGCACGATAGATCTGTTCGTTTTATTTTGCAAAGCATGCAATAACAGAGTGTATTTACCCTTGATTTGATTTTGCGTTGTTGTTAGAAGAAGCTTTGTATAACGTTGATAATTTTAGTTGGTCGATATTACTTGGGAGTTTTCTAGAGTTGGTTGTTTACTATCGATCGGATAGGATATGATAGGATAATTGTGCCTTGCCCGAACGTTCTTTATTTCTCTGGAGTAGAGAGAGATTATATAAGTGCCGCACTGTTTCAAAACATTGTTGTGTTGAAAGTAAAAAGTTGAGAGTGGAAAAAGCGATTGTATGCAGTTGTTGATGTTCGCTGAATAAAGTTGGAAAACTACATACGACGACTCTCTGCCTTATTGTTGAGTGGACAGGTTGCGTGGATAAACGAATCCGAGTTACACTTATCAGGAGGATTCAAGCATTGGGGCTGAATCAACTACTGATAAAACAAAACCAACATCGAGTGTAACATTTTGAGGGCCAAGCCGCGATCTACGCCATAGCCAAGGGTTCAACTGCTACAACAAGCGAGTCATCGTTACGAGAGGCAGTCATCGAGGGTAGCCGCCAACGAGTTGCGTCGGGAGGGACCAACATACTGGGACTACATCCCCGATAGATTCGGGTTGACTGCAAGGGCGTGTAGTCGCTGAAGGGTTGCTTCGTGAGAGAACAACAGACCGGGACTACGTGGCTGCTGCAAGACTACGTCGAGGGACAGTCTCGGAGCTACATCGCCAGTGTTACAGAGAGCGACGAGCGGACGTCGCGTCTACTTCAACACAGGAGCGTGTACATCAACACCAGCGTGGTGCAGCGTCGCATACGACGAGAACAGCGGAGCCTGCGTCAGCGAAAGCGACTAGTGGCAAGCATCAGCGCTAATGCAGAAAGCGTGCTGTTCTAGAACAGTCTAGAAAGGTGCAGCATAGTCAAGAACTTTCCAGAAAAGCTTCAAGATGGCTGACTTCTGGCAGAAAGGAATTGAACTGAATCTAAAAGGCAAGCAGCTGACGGAGTACGTCAAGTCTCAGGAGAGAATACAAGAACGAGAACTAGAAGAGCGGCGTCAAGAAAGGGAAGAACAGAGACGGCGTGAAGAAAGAGAGTTAGAAGAGCGGCGTCAAGAAAGAGAAGAGCAGCGGCAAGAAAAAGAAGAGCAACGCAGGCGTGAAGAAAGAGAAGCTGAGCGTCAGTACTACCAGCTAGAGTTGGCGCGTATCCAAAACAATCAGCATGCGCCACAAGTCATCAGCGACCACATGGCTCCAAAATTGCTGCGTTCGTCGACGGAAAGGACCAGATTGACAGTTATCTGGCGAGATTCGAAAGGTTCGCTGAAAGCTCTAACTGGCAACCTCAAGACTGGGCGATTCGACTAAGTGCACTTTTGACATGGCAAGCACTCGAAGTTTACACCAGACTGTCGAACAATGACGCCAAAAACTACGACGTCTTGAAAGATGCCCTATTGCATTGCTACAGCTTCACAGAGAAGGGCTACCGTAAACACTTCCGTGAATGCCGGCCTTTGTCAGACGAGACACCAAAGCAATTTGTGGAGTCCCTGTCGTCATACTTACACAGGTGGGTGGAACTATCAGGCAAAGGAAAGTCTTACGATAGTCTCCATGACCTGATCGTGTAGGAGCAATTCCTCAATGCCTGTCACAAGGACCTGGCGACCCACTTAGAATTACAGAAGCTGCAGACGCTTAATGAGGTGACCGAGGCTGCTGAAAGATATCTCCTCGCTCACGGGAAGACGCTGGGGCCACCCCAAGCGACGAAGCATTTTCAGAAGACTGGAAACCATGGAAACCAGATCCAGGGGAGTCAGACAAGCCAGAGACACACGGACTCCACGCCACCTCCCAGGGAAGGGCATTCAAGAGGCTGTTTCACCTGCAACGCTACTGACCACAGAGCTGCTAACTGTCCTCAAAACAAAAGTAGTGGACAGCGGAGCAATACGGACAATGCAGCGGCGGCCAACCGGCAGAGGCGGTTCTCCAGTCAACGGCAAACCAGTAGCTCTGACCACGTCACCATCAAATGTGCGGCGGGAGCGTCATTCTTCCGAATGAGACCGAGCCCACAGCTACTCCTGCGGACGTGCAAGAATGCATGACTGATGGCCAACTTCTCCTTACCAACGGGAAATCCATCCCCGTCGTCGCCAGCGCAGCTGTGACCGTCCAGAACATGCCCGTTACCAAGGGACGCGTCGGAAATCATGAAGTGACTGTCCTAAGAGACTCAGGTTGCAGTGGGGTCATCGTCAGAGAAGACATAATCGCAAAAGAACAGTTCACTGGCGATTCAAAATGGACACTCATGGCCGACAGCAAATGTGTGAGAGTGCGAAGATTCAAGTCAGCACTCCTTTCTAAATAGGCGAAGTCTCGGTTTGCCTGAAGAAGCCGCTGTGCTGTATGATTTAATGACCGGGAATATCGACGGTGCGAGACGACCCGACGACCCCGATTTAGAATGGAGTCCTGCCTCAACTCAACACGTCGAGGTTGCGGAGAAGGATCCATTGCCATTTCCCGATGGAGACTTTACTGAGCTGCTACGGGACAATGTGGCTACTCCGGCTCAGCTGGTCCAGCTCCAGGAAGCTGATAGTACTTTAAACAAGTACAGAAACCGCCAAGACCACGTGACCAAAGGCAGTGGCACGGTCTACATTGAGGTGAAGGCCAAGGTCCTGTACAGAATCTTCCAGCATCCGAGGGTCAACGGAGGGAAACTACTACCTCAAGTCTTGGTACCGTTACCCCTAAGGAGCCCAGTTATGGAAGTAACTCATGACTCCATCATGGGAGGTCACCTGGGCATCAAGAAGACGTCGGACAGAATCCAGGCAGCGTTCTACTGGCCAGGACTTCATGCTGATGTCAGCCGTTTCTGTCGATCATGTGACATTTGCCAGAAGACCATAACTCGAGGAAGGGTTCCTAAAGTGCCTATGCATAGGACGCCTCTGATCGACCGACCTTTCAAGAGGGTGGCTTTAGACTTAATCGGCGAAATAAGTCCTCCGAGCAAAGAAGGTCATCGATGGGTACTGACCTTAGTGGACTATGCGACTCGGTACCCAGAAGCAGTGCCTCTGAAGAAGATTGACACAGAGACTGTAGCAGAGGCACTGGTGGACATGTTCAGCAGATTTGGGGTGCCTGAAGAGATCCTGACAGACCTCGGGACACAGTTCGTCTCTGGCTGCATGAAGGAGGTCAACAGACTGCTGAGCATCCGGCATTTGACTACGACACCCTACCATCCAATGTGTAATGGGCTCGTCGAGAAGTTCAATGCTACGCTGAAGTCCACCCTGAAGAAACTGTGCAGCGAGCAGCCCAGACAATGGCATCGCTACAACAACGCCTTACTGTTCGCCTACAGAGAAGTGCCGCAGGAGTCCACCGGCTTTTCTCCGTTCGAGCTGCTGTACGGAAGAACCATCAGAGGGCCGATGCACATCCTGAAAGAACTGTGGACGAAGGAAGTAGACACCCCAGAGGTGAAGAACAGCTACCAGTACGTGTTTGAGCTACGGGAAAAGCTTGAGCGGACTCTCGAGATAGCCAGAGAAATCCTGAAGAAGTCCCAGGACTGTGGAAAGCACTACTACGATAGTAGGGCTGTGAGCAGGAAGTTCAAACCTGGCAACGAAGTGCTGGTGCTGCTACCTACCGATCACAATAAGTTGCTGATGTAGTGGAAAGGCCCGTACGAAGTGGAGGCCGTGGTGGGGATCAACGACTACAAGGTGAAGGTCGGCCAGCATTCCAAGATATACCACGCCAACCTCCTTAAGCTGTATGTGGAAAGGCCGCCGGAGACTGTACACGCGGCAACAGCAGCTGTGATCGACGACAGATTTGACAGTGAGGAACTGTTGGAACTCGGAGACTTCCACAGCAAAGAAGGCATCAATGATGTTAAGCTAGGACCAAGCCTGACGGAAGGTCAAACGTTGGAGCTCAAGGACCTTATGGGCGAGTTTCCCCATGGCTTCAGTGATGTCCCAGGCTCTACGACTTTGGTTGAACATGAAGTCCACCTTACTTCAAATATCCCCGTTCGATCCAAACCCTTCCCGATCCCTTTCAAGGCCCGCGAATCCTTGAAGAAAGACATCGACGAGATGCTGAAGATGGGCATCATCAGGGAGTCCAGTTCCCCCTACGCATCCCCTGTTGTGGTCGTGAAGAAGAAGGACTGGAGCAACAGAGTATGCATCGACTATAGGAAGGTTAATAAGATCACCGTCTTCTACCCTGAGCCGATGCCTACCGCAGCAGACCTCTTCCTCCAATTATCGGGGAGTAAAATATTCTCGAAGATTGACCTCAGCAAGGGTTATTGGCAAGTCCGAGTGCGTCAACTGGACATACCAAAGACTGCTTTTATAACTCCTGATAGGAAGTACGAGTGCTTAAGGATGCCCTTTGGCATGGTCAACAGCGATGCTACCCTGAAGAGAGGAATGAAGAAGATGCTCAATGGGATGGACAACGTTGTGTGTTATTGGGACGACCTGCTAGTCCACACCCACACCTGGGAAGAGCATCTGCAGACCTTGAGGGAGCTGTTTCACCGTCTAACAGAAGCTAACCTGACCAGTAAGTGCATTCTGGGGACTGACAACGCCGACTTCATCGGACATTCGATGGAAGAAGGGAGCAATAGAGGATGCACTGACTCAAGGAAAGTCGACGAGATCACTGTCTTTGACCCTGGGCCGATGACAACCGTAACGGACGAGGACGTAGTTTCCTTGCGGATGAAAGAACATTGACTCTGTGTGAATGAACCGAGAACATTAACAGTATCCAGACAGACTGATTTAAGTTTTAATTCTGGACTTTGTTTGTTCATTGCGTCTCAATGTTGTTGAAAGAAATTAAGTGAATTTCTTCTTGAGTTGGGGGGTTATGTTACGTTGAAACGCGTACGATAGTTCGTGTGTGACGCGCGCGATTGATCTGTTCGTTTTATTTTGCAAAGCATTCAATAACAGAGTGTATTTACCTTTGATTTGATTTTGCGTTGTTGTTAGAAGAAGCTTTGTATAACGTTGATAATTTTAGTTGGTCGATATTATTTGAGAATTTTCTAGAGCTGGTTGTTTACTATCGATCGAAGCGTGTGGATAATTCTAGTGGTAACTACTAGAGACGCTTCCATCCTAAATATGGTTGTATGACGTGAGACAGTGATGACAAAGTTAATTCTGATTGGTTATAATTGTGTCTTGCGCGAACGTTCTTTATTTCTCTGGAGTAGAGAGAGACTATATAAGTGCCGCACTGTTTCAAAAGATTGTTGTGTTGAAAGTAAAAAGTTGAGAGTGGAAAAAACGATTGTATGCAGTTGTTGATGTTCGCTGAATAAAGTTGGAAAACTACATACGACGACTCTCTGCCCTGTTGTTGAGTGGACAGGTTGCGTGGATAAACGAATCCGAGTTACACTTATCAGGAGGATTCAAGCATTGGGGCTGAATCAACTACTGATAATACAAAACCAACATCGAGTGTAACAGTTAGCCATCCGGACCAGACAGCTGTTTCTATGCAAGGAGCATCTTCAGTGATCACGGGGTTGGTGAGGCACAGAAATAAAGCTTGGCTCATGTGCCACCATAAGACTTTCTTGAAATGGTGGAGACAGTTTGCCTGCCAAAGTGTCCTCTAGTGTGCTGCTACAAGGCAGAGGATGAAGAGTGACCAAGCTGGAACTGGAAGAAGATCGATAGTGACGTATTGTGTTGAGTTTAGTATACAAATTATTTGTTCATACCATAAGAGAGAGAGAGAGAGAGAGAGAGAGAGAGAGAGAGAGAGAGAGAGAGAGAGAGAGAGAGAGAGACAGAGAGAGAGAGTGTGACGACACGAGTTTTCAGATGGTAGGGAGAGATACACTTTTTACGAAGTTCCACTTCTCCGTATATCTGCTGTACATAGAATAGCGTGACCGATTTACTTTTGCGTATGAAAGTGCAGTTTCGTAAAGTCCGTGCGATTCGTAGAAGACAGGGAGTCGGCCAATTTCGAATAGGGGTACGCGTAATAAAGAACGTGCATACTGACGAGAGCTCGACTATTTTGCTTGTGGCCGGTGCGATTTTGAAGGGCAGAGTGGTTTGAGATGCTATTGCGTGAGGAAGGAATTCTAATGAGGCAGCAACCCTGTGACAGAGGTCATCGTAGTGTAGGGTACTGTTGGAAGGGTGTGTGTATTGTTTTATAGCCACCCAAGGTCTTATGCCCTCGTCGGGATAAGGATGTTTAGAATTCGCAGGAAGATGGTAACTGCCATTCGCCAGTGAGTGTAGAGTTCCATACTTAAGGTGCGTGTGGTTCTCGATTGAACACCCACCAAGACTTAGTGTCTGTAGCAGAGCTAAGGTGTCCTCATCCTCAGAATAAATGTTATTTGGACAGTGAAATAACGTGCAAGAGCAAGAGAAAGAGACTCTCAAAAGACTAATCCATTGTGTTGTGCCAATGTTGTGACAGTGTTGTGTCGTGTTGTGGTGTTGGGGTAAAGGGCGTCACGAGCCGAGGCCTGTAAGGTAAGCAAACCCTGTCGTTCAATTCTCTAGTGGCGCGCTCCGAGCACTGCGTACGTGTATGAGTGGTAATGAGTGTGGGGAAGGGGATGTATTTTAGGATGTGTAATGAATTTTGTTGATTTTATATGATTTTCCTATGATTTTCTTATTGTATATGTGATGGGGAAAATGTCGTTGCTGTTGTTGTTATGGAAGTGGGTCAAAGGCGACGATGGGGAATATAGAGAGGGAGAGAGAGAGTGAGGGTGTATGTATGGAGAGAGCGATAGAATGTAGTATGCTGAAGAAGGATGAAGTGATGATTATGAAGGAAGCATGTTTACAGTGTGGATGAAGGGAGGTAATCGTGATGTGCTATAATTGTTGGGGGTGACGGTGGTGATGAAGGGGGGCGGAATGAATCAGGACTGTGAGATGGTAGTGTGGTTGCGATAATTATGTATATGTATATTTATATAAACATTGGTGTGTAAAGAAGATGCGAATTATTTAGCATCAAAGGGTGATTTATATTATTGAAATGTGTGTATAGTATCTTATATTATTATTATGATATTCATAACTATACAGGTCAAGATGGCGGACGGAGGACGGCGTGTTATGTTATATTATTTAGTGTTTATTATTTGGTGGGCATATTGTTAAGACTATGTATATGTCAACAGGTGTGGGCTGATGATGATTATTACATCTACGTGTTTATTTCTACGCATTATTTCCACGCTGTTGCCTTTGAGTTGCCTGTTGTGCTGTACTGATGTTGATGTTGTTGCCGCTGACTGGGTCCTAACCAGCCTGGGATGTACCTTTGCCTCTACGACAGAGTAGTGTTGTGGTGATTTCTTACACTGCTGCAGGTTTTGCCTTGTATCGAGGCAACACACTTCCAGGAGGTTTTCATGCCTAATTCATGCACACACAGACTCACATTACACGCACCTAAAAACATATCCATCTAGTTAGAAGAATCATCCACTTTGTGAAAGAGACTGTTAGCTCTCTGAGCTACTTAACAAGAACATTGAGACATTACTTCTGTGCCACAGCTTTGTCTAGCTAGTAGTTTATGTTTCAACGCCATCGCTTATTATTTGAAGACTTGCATTTTGAATTGATTTGTTGATTTTGATTTTCTGTATACACTTTGTAAAGAAACTGTTGTTGTTTAGTTCTATTTGGGGTTTGTTGCAAGGGGAGGTAATTGTTAGTTAGTATTGGGACGGGGGTCTGTTTAGGGGTTGAGGGAAGGTTAGTTCCCATTTGTCCTGTGTTTGCTTGTTGATTGTTGAATAAAAGAGTGTGTGTCTGTACTCTGGCATTTTGTGTTAGTTTATTTTGTTTGAGTTTATTCTTTTCACTCGCTTTATGAGCTGACGTCACTGAACCCGCTCGGGGGACGTGACAGAGAGACAGAGAGAGAAATCATAGATTATGTTCATGTCTTATTGTCTGTCGATTTGTGCAACTAGCGAAAATTAAGATGCTATTTTTAACTGACAAGACTTGCATAACTGTACGCTGGATGGGTTGAGTTTTGTATATGAATTATTTATTCATACCATAAGAGAGAGAGAAAGAGAGAGAAAGAGCGAGAGAGAGGCAATTGCTATTTAACAACAATTTTTTGATACAGTACCGATAATGTTCAATAGGCCTGTTAGTTATCCTATCCTCTTATATATTATAGGGTCCAGCGGACTGCAAAGAGCCAATTAAAAGAGGACTCACCCCCAATCCGAATAAAAGATCTGAAACAACCCTAATGGTAACATTGAAGGCACTCTTCTAGCCATTCACTTTACAATAAAGGCATCCAATGCAGGTGAAGCTGAGGCTGTACTCTTAATTTATCAAAACCACGTTTACAAAAACAAAATAGAAAATCAATATTAACAAAACACATACATATAAAATGCCTAAATTGCTAAATAATATTACACAAAACCTAGTAACCGTTTAGCAGAAAGCGTCCAATATCCCCAACCAAGCTGACCCAAAAGAGTGTTTAGAGAGTTTTCAAGAAAAAAGGTAGGCGACTGGTATAGAGAAGAAGATAAAAGATTGATAGAATATATTAGTAACGAGAAAGAATCAATGAGAATTGAAGAAACAATGGTAATTTAAAACACTAAATTTCCATAAAGTGGGTATATTATTTATACAGAAAACCCCAGCACCCCAACGGGGTCTCAAAAGGCCTGACAATTGCATGTAAGAACACTTCAGGTGAATATAATATATCATTCATACTGACAAACAAAACATACTAATACAATGTCATTACATTACATTATTACTGCTTTAGGTCCAGCGGACTCTTCCGAGCAAAATCAGGACCGGACAACCCCAGATCCGCATAAAAGATCTGCTGAAACAACCCTAGTGGTAAAACTGAATGCTCTCCACCAGCCAGTCACTTTACAATAAAGACATCCCACGCAAGGGACGCTGAGGCTATACTCTAATTTTTCGAACGCTCGTTTACAAAAACAAAATAGAATACAAACATCATTATAAATTATCAACAAAACACATACATATAAAATGCCTACATTGCTAAATAATAACATCATAGGAAGCCCTAGTGACCACCTGGCAGAAAGCGTCCAATATTCCCAAGCTGATCCAACAGACCTAAATACAATGTCAACATAAGAATATTTTAAATAACATAGGTCAAAGAGAGAGAGAGAGAGAGAGAGAGAGAGAGAGAGAGAGAGAGAGAGAGAGAGAGAGAGAGAGAGAGAGAGAGAGAGAGAGAGAGAGAGAGAGAGAGAGAGAGAGAGAGAGAGAGATCTGTACAAGGGAAATAACTGGATTGATCATGTTGATCATTTTTTTTGGCAAGGTTGCATACCTTCTGAGAGAGTGAGAGAGACAGAGAGAGAGAGAGAAAGAGAGAGAGAGAGAGAGAGAGAGAGAGAGAGAGAGAGAGAGAGAGAGAGAGAGAGAGAGAGAGAGAGAGAGAGAGAGAGAGAGAGAGCAAGTAGGAGGGGAGGAGGGGGTGGGGGGAAAACAGACAGAGATAGAGAAAATGATACAGACATACTTTGTACTCAAAACAACATATGCAAATCATAAATTACACAAGTTACTATGTTCAGTCTGTACATCATCCAGCAGAACAGTGCGAGGCAAAACACTAACATTCCTAGAAGTCCACATTCTCATTTCCTCTGTATGATTGATTCAATGAAGGAAATCACAGCATGTCAATCCAACTAGGCAAACACTAGGGACACCTTCATTTAAGTATCTGCCAGTCATTGGATAGACACTAGACACATTCATTTCAGTATCTGCCAGTCATTGGATAGACACTAGACACATTCATTTCAGCATCTGCCAGTCATTGGATAGCAGACCTTCCTACCTCCTTTTTGCCTTGACAGAAGAACACTCCGGAAAAAGCGGAAGAATCCAGCACAAAAGCAGAAGAAAAATTTGTCGATGAATATGCCTCTCGCACTTGTACAAAGATCCTTAAACATAACATTACAACTTTAAAAAAAAAATTTTTTTTTACCCAACGGTAAGTTTTATTTCATATTTCTTCTTCTTTTTTACGGTCTCACTCTCATCTTTGTCAACGTGAATGGTTTCTTCGTCGTCCGTTTCATGAACGGGAACCACGCGCATCGTCACCATGTCTGAGAAAGAAAGACTTCTTTTGTGTTCTTCAGTACAGAAGAGTGCAGCACAGTGGTTATCTCCCTTCTGTACAAAAAATACGATCTCTCTTACGGATTCAAGACTAGATTGGAATGCAGAAGATTTTCGATTTCTTCAGAGGAAAAAAGTTGTCAAGAGGCGGAAGGGCAGAAAAAAGCATTAAAATTCTGAAGAATCTTCCGCCAAAAACGGAAGGTAGTCAGGTCTGGGATAGACACTAGACACATTCATTTCAGTATCTGCCAGTCATTGGATAAACACTAGACACATTCATTTCAGTATCTGCCAGTCATTGGATAGACACTAGACACATTCATTTCAGTATCTGCCAGTCATTGGATAGACAAACAGCTAACACATTCCTTACATTATGTTTCCTTGTTTAAAAAAAAAAAAAAGAAGCTAAAACTAACAAAATGACACATCATTTGCATTATCTGCGAGATCGTTTGGATGCAGAAGAGGTGGAGACAGAGGTGATGGTGACGTCGTCATCGCAGGGTTGGGCTTTACGTTTCTTGCTGCCTTGCTGTTCATGGAGCCTGCACGCACAGATCAAACCTGTTGTGCAACTTTAGTATCAAATGCTAGCAAAACCCTATCTCATCACGGACAATCTCACCGACACTATCAAACATATAACTCATAGGTCCTTTCTGCCCGAAGGCCTCTGGTGTCAGCTCCAGTGTTTTTCCTGATGAGTTCTGCCTCACACAAACATCATACTTTTATATCATGTTTTGTATTGTTGGTCTTTTTTTACCCACTAACTATTGTATCAATACTAGCCAATAACCTGCTGCGTTTCATCTCTTTCAACATTCTGTACTCTCCCGCTTCCTAATATAAAATCATAAAAATCATACCTTAAAATTCTAAATATTAACAGAAAGAGGTCCCTTACCTGGCGCGGAGTTTTTCAATCTCAGGGGGCGTGTAAAAGGCGGGATCTGGCGCTGGATCGTCTGTGAGATGGGCAACAATAAACTCTGGCTTCAAGACATGAGTACACCCTAGCATTAACGTTTCCAGATCACCCTCCTTCAGATTAGCTTTGTGCAATTCCACAAATGCGTGAGTAGCGTCTAAGCTTGTTGACACTGAGAACGGAGGTCTGAAACACAAAAAAAGATGAATAATTACCTTTTTAAAAAAGATAAGAATTAAATCAATGAAAAGACTTCATCCAAATCATGAGAACATCAGTTTATTCCATCAATGTTAAAAGTGTCGAACATTACAATTGTCCATAATAAAGTCTGGTAAGGGTCTTATTGATACTCTTTAAAAAGGTATTGCTTTCCAATACAGGCATGCCTACCCTCAATTTGAAGTTTCAGTATTAGCTTTTTCAAATTTCAGTATTACTATTTCGATTTCCGTATTTACTTTAACTATGTATTGTTTTTGCATTCATCCTTTTTGAAATTGTGCGAAGAATCCAGTGGTAGATTGATTTGCTGCCACATTCTTCTTTTTCTTCTCCAAAGCCTTGTAATTCTTTAAGAACTTAATTAAGTTAATATGCTGTGGGCCTTCCACGTGCCGCTTGATGTCGTTCATACCATCTGCGGCGATGCCAAATTGGTTGGCACAAATCATACTTTCGAGTCAGTGAATGAAAGGACACTTTTCAGAATACGAAGCAATATATGTCTGCCCCTTGCACCGTTTCTTTGAAGATTCAGATTCACAATCACTTTGCTTAGCCATTCGTTTGGACGCCATGTTTTTAATTTTGTTTCACGAGCACCGACCTTCACTGCGACTGCGCAAAAACAGGTTCGGCAAACTTCGGTGCCTCTACCGGAAACTTTGATGCCATGCCACGTGTCTCTACTACGACTGCGCACTGCGGCATTAAACCGGGTTCAGCTGTCTTCGGAAAAACGTTACGCGGTACATTACCACAGGCCAACGAGTTCGATTTTTTTCCCAATGTTTTTATTTATTTCCAGACTGTGAAACAAGTATCCATATTTTCCGTAGCGCTTGCAGAGTTTTTCAAATTCCGGAAAAAATATGGAAATTCCGTACGGGTAGGCATGCCTGCCAATATCTACATTGCTTTAAAGCTGACTGAAACAGAAATTGTAAATATAAAACTCACCAATTCTTCTGTTCTAGGTCTGGGGTGGGGTGGGGGGGTGGGTGGGGAATGTCAGAATTGTACTTTTCAACATCCTCATCGTTCTTGCACATTCCTAAATGAACACTAACATCTGTCAGTGAAGATTAGGGCTGTATACAAATTCCCAATTATTATTTGTAATCTCTCGAAATAAGAATTAAGAACGTAACTTTATGCTTTATTATTCTCTTTACCTTTCAAACTAGAAGAGCATAGCCCATGTGACTCACAGGCTCCTTATGGAACTCACAATATTTAACATGAAAATGAGTACCCAGAAGAAAAAAAATGAAACTATGCTCTTGACCTTGAGATGACCTTTACCTCCGGCTCTAAATACACTCATGTACAATCAAATAAACTACAGCAAAAGTTGTATTATGCCCCCCCCAAAAAAAAAGTGATGACCTTGACCTTCAGTGATTTTCAACTGACCTTGACCCTCACATGATCTCTCATGCATGTATGATCAAATAATCCAATGTTGTTGCATACTATGGGTTAAATAAACAGACATTCCACTGTACGATGAACTATTTTTGGCATGTTTTTGCAATTGATTGATTGATTGATTGTTGCTTTCGCAAAAATGGAACACATTATGAAAGATCAATCTATCATCTCTAAATACAACAAGTTTGGACTTAATATCTCTCATAGTTTAGGGTCAAGGTTACTTCAAAATAATTATACAGACTTTGAACAGCTCCAATGACCTTGACCTTGGAGTGAGGTTGACCAAATTTGTAAAGAATGTGTGTCTCATTAACATCTATCATGCATCAAAAAATCATAAATTCATAATTAATAACCTAAAAAAAAAAGACATTTTGTGAATTTTTTTTTTTTAAAAACTAACATTTGATGACTATGACTGTGACCTTGAAGTGAAGTCGTTCATTCACTGATCATTTATGAGGTCTCATGGGTATAAACCATCTTACCAAGTTTGGTTGTGATAGTTGAAATAGATTCGGAATACTTAGCCACTTTAAAGTTTTTGCACAGACGGCGAACTGCGGACGGACGGACATTTTTTATATGTAATTTTTGGACTACTTAAGACTCATCTCAAACAGATTTGCAAAATTCTTGAAATTTTTTTTTTTTTTTTTTTGGGTGGGTACATAGACTGACATTGCTATGTATGTTAGTCAACAAGGAAAACTTACTTAACGCTAAGGACAGTGGCTCCCCCTGCTGACAACAAACGACGGAAGTTATCCTCCTTTTTCGCTTCCGTCAAAAGCAGAACATGCCAGCCTTGAAATGCTCCTTGGCACGCCAAATTTCCCTGCAACAATAAACAGCACAACATTATACTACTAAAATTCAACAAAACATGACCACCAAGCCAATTAACCCCTTCACTGCCACCAAATATAAATGTTAAGGGCACATAGGTGGCCTTTTTACATGTCGCTGTTGATTCCTAGGTATCTAGCAAAGACACACTACAACTCGTCGGCAACAAGGGGTTAATGTAATTGTTTGTATTCTTGTATTTGATGTAGAAGTTGAAGATATTCTTTTCGATGATTTTGATGATGATGATTTTGATGATGATAAGGAGGAGAAAGAAACAAAAGAAGAAGGAGAAGGAGGAGAAGAAGGAGAAGGAGGAGAAGTAGAAGAAGAAGAAGAAGAAGAAGAAGAAGAACAACAACAACAAAAACAACAACAAAAAAAACAATGACAGCAACGACAACAACAACCACAATAACAACAACAAACTGATGATATCATTGATATGGCTATGGCATGCTCATGAAGAAGTTAATAATGTCACCTCAAGACACTTTATTACCCAATGAATTCAAAATACATAGGATTTTGTTTTGGTGATGCATTAAAACATTCAGTAATTCGGCAACGACAACAGTCATTCTTCCACTGGGCATTAAGACATTGAAGAATCTGCTAAAAAAAGTTGTTTTAAGAAGTAAAACGGGCGCGCGCACCCACACACACACACTGATGTAAAAAAAAAAAAAAAAAAAAAAAAAAAAAAACTATTCTTAGTACCTTTTTCATATGCTGAATTTTCTGTCGCCACTTGTGAGCGGAGAGGACCAGGCTGAGCGTCTGGCTGTCCAAACTCTTCATCAAGTGAGACATGGCTGGGTTACCCCACTCGTGGTCCTCCTCCTGCAAAAATCATTCCAATCAATCATGTGGAGAGAAGAAAATTTCAGAATCAGAATCTTTATTGTCCCAACAAACAGCAAGGGCTTTTTTTTTTTTTTTTTCGCACTGTACCACAGTCACAGGCAATTAACATTCACACAACACAGTCAGTATAGAATAAAACATCCAGTCATTTAAAAAAAATAAATAAACAGAAGCAATATACCAATCATCCATACAACCAGTCTCTCAAGCTCCCAATCAAACCAAGAACAACACTACACATTCAGCCCGTAAAATATCCATATCACAAAAATATTAATAGTGTAGTGTAGTGTAGTGTAGTGTAGCATAGTGTAGTGTTCCTACCCTGACAAACTTGCCCTCACTGCGACAAGCCACCAGGTAAGATTTGTGAAGAACCCACTTGCCCATGGCCACTGCTGCTAAACATTTCTCATTCTTTGATGGCTTGGCTGAAAAAAAAAAAAAAAAAGAAGAAAGAATTAAAGAATGAAAAGGCAACAGCAGATCTAACACAAGTAAGCAGTTGAATTTAATACACCCAATCTTTGAAAATAGCCCATCTTTTCAACAAAGGCCAAGAACAATCCGGAACACGCACAGCTTGTAACATTAATAAATTATAACTATAAATAGTCCAAGCAAAGTTGTTAACGACTGTTACTTACCAACCACAAGATGAGTACAAGAGGGATCAAACTGCTGCCTGTCCAGCATGGTGCCCCCCAGCCTCTCGATCACTTCTCCAAACTCTATCCTCTCCTGCAAGCCACAATGCAACACAACACTCATTGCAAATGATTGGAGCTCTACTCAATGATTCTGGCAAGAACAAAAAACGAATTCTACCCACAGCAGCATAACACTCAAACATCAGAGTTCTTTCAGGTTACAGTCCAAATCCAAACTTAGCAAGAGTAAAGCTAATACTACCTCATAATGTTCTTCGACGTGGTTAGCTTATCCCTAACAACGCGAAACATCATTAAACCCCAGTTCCATCTTGTTAGGTAAGTGAGACAACCCATTCCTGTGGAACACAAACTTTCATACATCTAAACACCTGTTTGGGTCCTTAGTGGTCCATTCCAAACAATATCAAAATAATTAATTTATTGATTTTAGACATTTTACCTTTTTTTTCTCCCTCAATCATCATTACATTGTCATTGTATCATGATACAAGAAGTGTTTACTGTCTCTATTTAAACAAGGAAATTAGACATTTGACATGTCAGACAGCCCATAGTCAGCCTGCAGTACCACCAGTGGCAGCAGGCCTTGAGCAGAATGCCTTCAGCCATATTTTCAATGACGCCACTTGTACCCAGCAAGGAAAAACAAACATACAAATTAATAAATATTCAATTTTTAAAAAAGAAAAAAGAAAAGGAAAAATGCCAAACAAACACAACAACAACAAAACAACAGAAACCTGAGGTCCCATGCCAGAGGTAAGGATGACAGGTTTGTGTTTGCGACTAGGCTGATCGTCACTGCTTTCATCACTCAACAGTTCTATAGGCTGGGGGCTGGCCACTTTCGACATACACTTGGCTGCTGGGAAAGCTGAAAACACAATAATTATGTCTGTTGCATTTCTACAATAATATCAAATACATTTGCCATTTATTAAGAAAGAAGATGCAAAATATTTAGAAATGGGTTGATAGTTCCGTGGCCTGAGGGTTGGTGACTCCTGACACACACTTGGCCACATGAAAAGCTGAAACTCTACAGTGTCATGTATTATCAACAGTATCATGTACATGTATTATATTTATTATTTATTTCATCGTTCATATTCATAGCTTTTCCAAAAATTTACCAAAAAACAATATGTAAAATGTTTGCAACCAGATTGATTATCGGAACTCAGAATTGATTAATACTTTTAAAAAAGCGCTATCTAAATACACTTATTATTATTACTATCATCATCATCATCATCATCATCATCATCATCATCATCATCATCATCATCATCATCATCATCCCTGTTTCCATAACACGGTAATTCCAAGGGCTGAGGGCTGGCGACTTTTGACAAAGTTAGCTGGTAAGAAAACTCAAAACACAATCACACACACTGTAGCCTAACAAACTAGACAGGCTGAACTATGTTTGTTGCACAATGTAAACTTACAAACTAGACAGGCTGAACTAAGTTTGTTACACAATATAGACTCACAAACTAGACAGGCTGAACTACGTTTGTTACACAATATAGACTCACAAACTAGACAGACTGAACTAAGCTTGCTTCTCTGTATGTTGCTAGAAGCCCTGTTTGCCTTATGCTTCTGTATGTTGCTAGAAGCCCTGTTTGCCTCACTACCCACACAGTGAAGCATGGAGCGTGGAAATTTGGTATTCTGGAACATCACCCAACATGGGTGCATGCCTCATCCCGATGATCTGCCTGAGCGTTATTTCGTAGTATATACTATCATCAACTACCTGTATTTATCGGTATTTTCTCCCGGCACTGTGCATGTTGAAAGCATATTTTTAAAAAAAAAACGGAATTCCAACTCCCAGCATTTCACATGACCATGACCCAACTGAGTAAAATTTGGGTTGCCTTTTTAAGGAACGCACAAGGTCTCTAGCAGCAGAACTAATCTCAAGAGCAACAGTGATAAATCCCTTTACCAGCTATACTAAATGACAGTAGGTAGTAGAATAGCCATCAAAATATTGTTCCTTTCTGTTAAAACATTATTTTTCAAGCGGCGGAACTCTATCAAAATACTATTAAACTTTTTGTAATAAGTGGCAGGACGAAACATATCCCTATGGTAGAGGGCTGTGGAGAGGTTGACTCGTCCGTAATTTTTAAAAAAAAAAAGAAGAAAATTTAAATTGTAGGCCTTGGTGCTGTGATCATGCTTTTAATGCGAAAATATTTATGTGCTTCATAAATTGTCATGAATTGATTCAAATTTCAATAGTTGTTTTGTTTTTTTTATGAATAATTTTTTTTAAAGTAGCATTGTGATGTATTAACTAAATTACATACCCAAAGGTGGAGGTTCAGGTGTAGGAGATCTGTGTTGTTCTGCAGGGTCTGCAATTTCTATGACAGCGAGATCTTGGCCCCCAGGATATGCGTTGGCTTCGGGCATGTCCATCTTTGCCATGAAGTCCTCTGTATTCTCCAGGCTCTGGCTTGCCCCGCACACCATCTCCAGCTTGTGAGCCAGCCGCTCTTTCTCACGTCTGTATACAGAAAAAAGAAATCTTTACAGTCTACAGTCATTTATTCAGAGGTGCCAACCCCCTAATCTTCTTGTCAGTATTTCCGGACCTGTTTGTCAGTATTTTGTAACACTTGTCAGTATTTTTTTTTCTCTCGCAAAACTTAGCCTATGACACTATAAAGTAACGACAGGCTTCCCTCTGAAACAGAAGGCTATTTTCAATCCTCTAAAATCACGATAAAAATCAGCGTGTTGATCACCACACTTGTTTTACTCTAAAATCACCATGAAAATCAGCTTGTTGAACACAGCGACGTTCAGTGAGTGCAGGAGTACTATTATGAGACCAGAAACCGGTACAGAAGCACCGCTGGCAAAGATAAACGATCTGCAACTTTTCCTCCGTATTTTTATAAAAGCTACCGTATTTCCGTATTTAATTCACTTCGCCGGAATTAAATACGGTCAATCCGTACTGGTTGGCACCTCTGTTTATTCCACCATTACATAAAAATATGCACCACAGGTATCCAATTCATTCATCATTCCTTTCATACATGCGCCACACCATTAAACACATTTCATTCACGACATTCACATACTCTTGTTAAGAAAACACATGTACTTGATTCGCCTGCAAACATTTTACTTGTCACCATCCTATTACCCCATTGAAAAAGCTTTCTCCGAAGGCCTTTTTTGTTTGTTTTTTGTTTGTTTTTCTCTTCAAAGCAGTTTTAGCACCTCAGAACCCTTTTTAAGGTACAAGTTTTTATTTCACATGTACTTGATAAAAAAAAAAAAAAACACCTTATATTGTTATTTCTAGTTAGTTTTAAAATGGTGTGTATGTCTGTGTGTGTAAGGATAGCGACTGCTGGAGAGATTTAACAAGGATAATGAAGAGTGTGTGCAAACACACTGTCCAAGATGCTATCTTAATTCCTTTAGGCCAGGCAACGTATTTCCTGAGTTTTCCACCGATTTTTCGTCTTTCTAACAATAAAACAGTAAGTAAAAACCTTCATTATGACAACGTTTCAAGTAAAAGCAATACCTGATGCAGGATACTTTGCAACCATTACACCATCTCTACAGGAAATCTTTTCCCTCTACTATCACACCCTAAACAGATTTGAGTCTGGGGAAAACAAGAAGCTGAGACTTGACTTTTACTGTTAAAGGTATGAAAAAATTTTGTATTAATTAGCCTACCACTGTAGGTTTGTGTGTATTTCATTTCACCCCATTAATTTGTATATATTTCACTTTGCAAAATGTATTCTCCTAATGAAGTGAAATGAACTTTTTAGTTCCAGCAAATGTTGCCAAATAAAAGCATCCACTGTACAGAAAATATTCATGCTATGTTTGCATGTCAACAAGGTCCATTAGCAATATGTAACTAATCAACCCACACTCCTGGAAACTGCAATGCCAACAACAGATACGTATGTTAGAGCACACGCTAAGCAGTTAACCAGACCAGCAACTGGGTAGATATTAAATAATAAAGCAACTCCGACATGACATTAACAGCAATCAGTCAGCTGATCCTGTTTACTGGAAGAAGAAGAAAGAAGCAGCCAAACACATTCACAGAGAGAATGCATCCATCCCTCCCCCCCTCTTCTTTTCTGCCTCACACACACCACCCACTAACACACATGCACATAGAAATGCATACAGCTACTCTCCTCACACACAAACAAACATACCTCCCAGTGGGATCATCCCAAGTGACTTGCAAACTTTGTGACGCCTCGCCTCCCATGCTTTCTGTGTAATGGCCTGGCTCTGAAAAAAGAATCACACCTGAACAGTAATGTTCAGAAAAAAATAATGAAACAACAGCCACTCAACAAGGACTTTAATTTCTAACTGGGGTGAACTCACATAAGATAGGTACGGGACTATTCAAGCTACTGACGGTTTTCTCCAGGTACTCTAGTTTCCTCCCTCTCTTCAATAATGGTGTTGGATGCAGTCAATTTAAAATTTAAAACATACAATTACAGACCTGCCTACCCCCCTCAGAGTAAAAGCGGGAGACAGGGGATCGAGGGTTTGCCAAAATGGAGCTCTGTATAATATCATGGCGAAATTGGTGATTTTATAATATATATATATATACAGAGCTCCATTTTGGCAAAAGCGCGAGTCTCCCGCCAAAAGCGGGAGAGTAGGCAGGTCTGAAATTATATTTCCTTTCCTACTTCTAATAGCGATCTCCCTGCCTTTACACCACATGTTTTGAGTGACAGATGTGTGCTTGCTGTGTATGTGAGCACGCGTGAAACATGTGAGCGGGTATGTTAGTACAGATCGCAGCGCTTTACACTTCAATAAAGGGATTGGATGCAGTCAATCTAATATTTCAAAAATAAAAATGTATTTGTATTCCGACTTCTTTAATAGTAATCTCTTCAGATCAGCACACTTTACTTGAAGAAAAAAGCACACCACAGCATCCTTTATTATTATTATTACGTTACACTACATGTCCAAAAGATAGATCTGTGTCAAGGGAAAAAACACAAAAACTTACCAGGCACAGTGGGTTTAGTATGCCAGGGACTGGCGTGACGGCTGACAGGGTCCGGAACATTCCCTGACAAGTTCAGCTGACCTCCACTGGCTAAAACACATTCACACACCAATGCTTACTTACATTTATTTATGATTTATTTTTAAAAAATGTATTTTATTAATTAATTTTATTACGTGTTTCCTTGGCACGTTCTCCCGTTCTCTCCACGTTCTCATTTCCACAGGTTGGGAAGGCATTAACACAAAACTTATTTGCTTATTTAGTTAACCTAACTAGTTAATATTCATATGCTTTATGTATTTCTTCCAAGTTCTGCGGGCATCTACTTTGCCTCTTTCTACCCAGTTCCTCCTACCATTTCGTCCCTCACACCTTGTACTGTGGAAATAAACAGGGTTAATATATAAAGAAAACAAAGATGAGATACTTACAACTACCTTCATTGCGCCTATTCCTCCTCTTGCTGGATTTTCTGGATGCATTGCTGAAAGAAACAAAAAAAGAATGTCAGTAATTCAAATACAGTGATTGCTGCAAATGTAGTGGGACAGTATCATCCCACCCCTGGAAATAATACTAAAAACTGACTTGAGTTTACAGCAGTGCTATTTCTAAGCAGTGATACAACTTAAGCACATGGATTTCAATCTCATTTTTTTCAGTATGTTTTTGGGGTGTTGGATAGCGCAGTGGTTGGAGCACTCGCTACTGTGTCGCAAGTTAAGCACCGTCCAGTGCGGTTAGCACTTGGATGGGTGACCGTAAAACGTGAAGCGACAAATAACAACGCCCTCAGTTGACTCAACTGTGACCGAGTACCTACTCTCTTAAGGGTGGGGAAGGTAAAGCAGCGAGGGAGAGAGATGGGCCCACCCTCATTATGCTGGCCCAAGATAAGTGTGATCTCCAACATCACGCTCCCCTACGGCCACAAGGCTATGGGACTACCTTTACCTTTTTTTTTTCGTTTTTTTTAAAACGATTTGCCGCTTGTTGTGATGATGATGACAGAGATGGAAGTGGTCTAGTCTTGGTTGGCAGCCTATTACCTTTGTGTGTAACAAGATCTGTTCCATGTAGGAGCTTGCTTACTCATCGGTAGGTTTATATTTTAATGTCTTATATTTATTCTTTACTTGTTAAACTTGCATGTATGTGCGTGTGGGTATGATATTAAATCAACAACAACACCTGGGTAGTAGGCAAACAAATTTTCGGTTTATTAGACTAAAACCTTCATCAGTAAGACCCAAGGACTGTACAAAACAAAACAGTCTAAGCATATATATATATAGTCAGGAAAGTGAACTGAGTTAATAAAAAAGAATAGTATACCATTTAGAAAATTATATGAATTATAAAGAATAATTATATTAAAAAAGCTTCCTTTGAACCGTATTCACCAACATCACCAAAACATAGTGTTCCGTAAGGGAGAGGGGAAAGGAGAAAGTAATATAACCACACATACCAACTCCCTCACAATCGCATATCCCGTTCAGCCATAAAGAGTCATCTCCCCCCCCCCCCCCCCCCCCTCCCACAAAAAAAACAAAAAAAAAACAACAACCTTCAAACACACCAAAACATAGTGTTCTGTAGTGACACCAAAACATAGTGTTCCGTAGGTGTGCATGTGTGTGTGTTTGTGTTAGTGTCTATTGATGCTTGTGAGTGCTTAGAGCAGACTCAGTTTGAACTATGCTGTTTGTAACAGAAATTATTATTATTAAATTATTTTTGTGAGATGATCACAATTTGTAAGACCTAATTCACAAGTAATGAGTTGAAAATATATGATTCTTTTAAATTATTTGAATCGTTTCAATCTGATGAAAAAGAAACTACCTCCCTCTTTTTGTAGCAAGCTTTTTTTTAGCAACAACCCCAGACTTAAATCAAAGGTAAATACATGCTACCACTGCACGTTTTGCAAAACAAAATGTTCCAAACTATTGTACACATCTCAATCATAACACTACCTTGAAGAAAATGCTTTGACAGACTCCAATGTCTTGCTGAGAGCCTCCCTGATCTCCAGGCTTTCCCCATAGTCACCAGCAGGCACCTTCACAAATAAAATAAATTTCAAACAAGAGAAAAGAAAGCAAAGGTTAAAAAACATTGCCAAATAAAAAAAATATTTGATATTTTTCCTATCTCGTTTTCCAACTAGAGTGCAATGTAATTTGTGTACAGATTACAATGCTTAGTTTGCAAATATGTTCCTTCACTATCTTTGTTCGAGTAATTTTTTTAAATTTGAAAATAATCTTTAAAACAAAAACAAAGCTCATAATTATATTATGAAATAAATTATTCAGCAAAAAACCTATACCTCTTTGACTTCATCATCAACATCGGTCACCTGAGGTTCTCCATCTTTGGCGGTCGTGGAATCGGCATCCATTGATTTTGAACTTCCAATGCTCTTTTCTTCGGTGGATGAAACATAGCCAACTGACGAAGCTCGTATTCTGCCACAAATTAACAGTAGGGCAATATAGACCGTTTTAATATTTATTGCTCAATGGCTGGTGCAATGAACTACTCATGGATCTGGAAACAACAACATCAAAACAATCTATGTGAACCTGAACAAAATTTGCTGCTCTTCCTATTTTTAATAAGTATAATAAGAAAAGTGAAATTGGATTAAGATGAAGGTGGATAAATTTGTCAAAATCAATGGATACTCTTAAGATGTTGCAATCAGCAAAAACACATAACACAAATAAGCGGCAAAAAAACCAACACCAACTCACTATGTTGCTAACCATGTCACACCAAAAAATTCCAACATAAATTAATTTGTGGGGTTCATACATCATTGAATTGGATATATAAAAAAAAAAAAAACACGCACAATCAAAAAACTATATTTTGATAACCTACATACCACACATTTTCAAACACATACATCATCCACAACAGGGCTGTAAAGGATCAATTTACAAGTACTTTTTTTTTTTTTTTTTTTTAAAGAATAAAATAGTAACAAGAAAGAATTTTTCAAGAGAAAGAGTGTCAATTTGGGGCAAATACATATGCTGTCAATAAGACACTGGAGCAAACAGGGCGCCTCGGGTGGCTTGAATTAGTTCCTGCATCAGTCAGAGCCTTGAGCAGCTCTTTGAGCTGGAAAAGCACTATATAAGAATGACTTAATAATAAAGTATACACATGCAAATATACCCTCCCCCTCTCCCCCACCCCTTCGTCCCTCTCACCCCCACACACATAAAAAAAGAAACAAACATAAAAAACAAAAAATACACAGCCACTTCTCCCCCTCCTCCTTATATACACACACACACACACGAAATTTACAAAACCACATTCAACATACCTGGACACCTCAGTCTCTCCCTCCGTGGAAGTTAGGTCTCTTTTACTGGTGTTCTCCACCACCTCCACCACACTCCCCTTCTTCTTTCCCCTTCCCTTATTTGCTGACCCTGTCTGCCAGGCGCTCATCTCTCTCATACTGGTTTGCCAACCCGAATCGGCAGTCTTGGATGCAGTGGTATCAGGATGTCGAGAGGCCGTAGGGTCAGCGAGTCGACAGGTTGAGGTGTCATCAGCGGTAGCAGTGGAGAAGGAAGGGGCAGAAGTGTGTCTGGCTGGGGTGCGCGAGGGCTTGGGGGTGGTGTTGCTGCGTGCCGATCGGCGAATCGCTCTGCCTGGTGTCTCCGTCATCACTACCCCTCCCTGAGTGCAAAGTTACTGATATTATAATATATATATATATATATTATATATATATATATATATATATATATATATATATATATATATATATATATATATATATTATTTTTTTTAAGTTACAAACTTGTAAGACAAAGAAGTAAAGTAAAGAAGGAAAATATCAAATACACCAAGGTATGTTTATAAGCCTGAGAATAAAGAGGTTTAACATTGTTTCAATATATGGGCTTCTATTGTGGTGCTTCGCCCGCATTGAGCATGACTGTTCCATGGAATCTTGCGCCTTACAAGACTGCAATTATCATTATTATAAATACAGTAATGAAACGTTTTACTGAATTGAACTGAATAATTGAGTTAGTGACACTGAGGTGGCAGAGCAGTTCAGGTGGTACACTGCTTGCCAGGGCAACAAGATTTGGGTCTTGACGAGATTTTTCTCACAAAACTCAACTGCATGCATGCAACAACTCTTTATACTGCGAAACGCTTCATCCAAGTCACCTAAGTGACTAGTGGATCATATGATGCAGTCATAATTACAGGTGACTAACTAAACACAACACACAGATCAATTTGGGTTGGCCAGGGCGTTTGAATAGTGTGCTTGGTGGCAGATCTAGGGTTAGTCGGATTTCAATCTCAGTTACAGCCAGCATCTTCAGGGATCTCTTTGAGATGGTAAGTGTGCTATTACTTTAAAAAAAAAGATAACAGATGAATTTACTGTCTGGATAGATTGGCGTCTGCTTTATACTGAAATGCTGAAACACTGGTTATACTTACTAAATTCATATTAGGGTTGTAGTTCTGGGGAAACATGTTTTCGTCCACTCGGCGTTTTTTGTCTTTACACTGCAACAGCAAACAAGTCAAGCCAAGTCATGAAGGAAGTCAGGTCAATATAATTATCTTTATTCCATATTCGCTTTGATTTGATGCGACCCTTCAGGCACTACCCACTCTGGAAAAAATTACAATTCTAACGGATATGACAAGACGAGTGTTCTGAACAAATACTTGTGTGTGTGAGTGCGGAAGAAAACAATTCTTTGTTGTCATGCGTTTAACCTTTAGGCTGCGCTGTCTACGTACTTCGTACGAGGTGTTTAAAGCCGGCCTAATGCGATGTCTACTTACGTTGTACAAAGGGAGGTAAAAGCGTTTATAAAATAAATCCTTGGTCATGATAATGAAACAAAAGTTGTTTCCCTTCAACTGTAATGGTTTAGAAAGAAAAATCTTTTGTTTTAGAGGTAATTTTCAAACAGAAAACGTGTCGAAGCACTGTCTTGTTGCTGGTGAAATTTTCCACCTCGTTCATCGCCATCATGGCACGCAGAACTGTTACGTTGAAACGCGAACGAAAGTATGTTGGAAGCGTGTACGATAGATCTAATCGTTTCGATTTGCAAAGTATTCAATAATGGAGTTTATTTACCTTTGATTTGAGTTTGCATTGTTGTTAGGAGAGGCTTTGTATAACGTTGATAATTTTCGTTGGTCGATATTGTCGGAGAATACTCTAGATTTCCTTGTTTACCATCGATCGAAGGTTCGGGACGATTGTCGAAGTAAGAGAAGGTTCAGGGTATGTGTGGAGAGATGAATGACGTAAGTCAGTGATGACGATCTTTTATTCGATTGGTGGCAGTGCGTCATTTCTACTGTATTCGAAATCTTTCCGGAAAAGAGAGAGGTTATTTAATCGTGTGCCGAGTTGCTGTTGAGAGATAGTAAAGTTGTTGATAGTGATTTGGAGAGTTGCTGTGAAAGTTGTTGAATTGAGTTAAGAATTGTATGCAGTTGTTGGTGTGTGCTGAATAAAAGTGGAAAACTTCATACGTCGACTTTGTGACTTGTATGCTGTTTGGACGGGTTGCGTGAATAAACGAATCTGAGTTACACAACTATCAGGAATTCAAGCATCGGGGCTGAATCAGATACTGATAGAAAACACCATCATCGAACTGAGTGTAACATTTTGGGGGTCAAGCCGCGATTCACGCCATAGCCAAGGGTTCAACTGCTACAACAAGCGAGTCAACGTTACGAGAGGCAGTCATCGAGGGTAGCCGCCAACGAGTTGCGTCGAGAGGGGCCAACATACTGGGACTACATCACCGATAGGTTCGGGTTGACTGCAAGGGCGTGTAGTCGCTGAAGAGTTGCTTCGTGAGCGAACAACAGATCAGGACTACGTGGTTGCCGTAAGACTACGTCGAGGGACAGTCTCGGAGCTACATCGCCAGTGTTACAGAGAGCGGCGAGCGGACGTCGCGTCTACTTCAGCACAGGAGCGTGTACATCAACACCAGCGTGGTGCAGCGTCGCATACGACGAGGACAGCGGGGCCTGCGTCAGCGAAGGCGACTAGTGACAAGCATCAGCGCTACTGCAGAAAGCGTGCTGTTCTAGAACAGTCTAGAAAGGTACAGCACAGTCAAGAACTTTCCAGAAAAAAAACTCTACAGTCAAGAACTTTCCAGAAAAGAACTTTCCAGAAAAGAACTTTCCAGAAAAGCATTAAGATGGCTGACTTGTGGCAGAAAGGGATTCAACTGAATCTAAAAGGCAAACAGCTGACGGAGTACGTCAAATCCCAGGAGAGAATACAAGAACGAGAATTAGAACAGCAGCGGCAAGAAAAAGAAGAGCAGCGTCGCCGAGAAGAAAGAGAAGAGCGGCGTCAAGAAAGAGAAGCAGAAGAGCAGCGACGCCGAGAAGAAAGAGAGATGGAAGAAAGACGACTAGAAGCTGATCGTCAGTACCAGCTGGAGTTGGAGCGTATCCAAAACAATCAGCATGCGCCACAAGTCGTCAGCGACCACATGGCTCCAAAATTGCCAGCTTTCGTCGACGGGAAGGACCAGATCGACAGTTATTTGGCGAGATTTGAAAGGTTTGCCAAAAGCTCTAACTGGCAACCTCAAGACTGGGCGATTCGACTAAGTGCACTTCTGACGGGAGAAGCACTCGACGTCTACACCAGATTGTCGGACGATGACGCTAAAGACTACGACGTATTGAAAGAGGCCCTATTGCAGTGCTACAACTTTACAGAGAAGGGCTACCGTAAACGCTTCCGTGAATGCCGGCCTAAGTCAGACGAGACGCCAAAGCAGTTTGTGGAGCGCCTGTCGTCATATCTACACAAGTGGGTGGAGTTATCAGGCGAAAGCAAGTCTTACGACAGTCTCCATGACCTGGTCGTGAAGGAACAATTTCTCAATGCCTGTCACAAGGATCTAGCGACCCACTTAGAAGAACAAAAGCTGCAGACGCTTAAAGATGTGACTGAGGCTGCTGAAAGATATCTCATCGCTCATGGGAAAACCCTGGGGCCACCCAGCGCGACGAAACATTTTCAGAAGACTGGAAACCATGGGAACCAGATCCAAGGGAGCCAGACGAGCCAGAGACAGACGGACTCCACGCCACCTCCCAGGGAAGGGCATTCAAGAGGCTGTTTCACTTGCAACGCTACAGACCACAGAGCAGCTAACTGCCCTCAAAACAAAAGTAGCGAACAGCGGAGCAGTACGGACAACGCAGCGGCGGGCAACCGGCAGAGGCGGTTCTCCAATCAACGGCAAACCAGTAGATCTGACCATCAGGTGTGCGGCGGGAGCGTCATTCTTCCGAGTGAGACCGAACGCACAGCTACCCCTGCGGACGTGCAAGAGTGCATGACCGATGGCCAACTTCTTCTTGCCAACGGAAAATCCATCCCCGTCGTCGCCAGCGCAGCTGTGACCGTCCAGAACATGCCTGTTTCAAAGGGACGCGTCGGAAATCATGAAGTGACTGTCTTAAGAGACTCTGGCTGCAGTGGGGTCATCGTCAGAGAAGACTTAATCGCTAAAGAACAGTTCACTGGCGATTCAAAATGGACACTTATGGCCGACAGCAAATGTTTGAAAGCGCCAGTTGCGAAAATTCATGTCAACACCCCTTTCTACATAGGCGAAGTCGAAGCGGTTTGCCTGAAGAAGCCGCTGTATGATTTGATGATCGGGAATATCGACGGCGCGAGGCGACCCGACGACCCCGATTCAGAATGGAGTCCTGCCTCAACCCAACATGTCGAAGTTGCGGAGGAGGATCCATTGCCATTTCCCGATGGAGACCTTTCAGAGCTGCTACGGGACAATGTGGTTACTCCGGCTCAGCCCTGCCGACCAGAGATCGTCGGTGCCGTTACAACCAGGGCCCAGGCCAAGAGAGACAAGATGTCTACGCCACTGAAGGTCGCCGACAACTCCAAAGCTGCCATCGTGGACCGAGATAAGCTGATCCAGCTCCAGGAAGCTGATAGTACTTTAAACAAGTACAGGAACCGCCAAGACCACGTGACCAAAGGCAGTGGTACGGTCTACTTTGAGGTGAAGGCCAAGATCTTGTACCGAATCTTCCAGCACCCGAGGGTCAACGGAGGGAAACCACTACGTCAAGTCTTGGTACCGTTACCTCTAAGGCGCCAAGTGATGGAAGTAGCTCATGACTCTATCATGGGAGGTCACCTAGGCATCAGAAAGACGCCAGACAGAATCCAGGCGGTGTTCTACTGGCCAGGGCTTCATGCGGACGTCAGCCGTTTCTGCCGATCATGTGACATTTGCCAGAAAACCATACCTCGAGGAAGGGTCCCGAAAGTGCCTATGCAGAGGATGCCTCTGATCGACCGACCTTTCAAGAGGGTGGCCTTAGACTTAATCGGCGAAATAAGACCTCCGAGTGAAGAAGGTCATCGGTGGGTACTGACTTTAGTGGACTATGCGACTCGGTACCCAGAAGCAGTGCCACTGAAGAAGATTGACACTGAAACTGTGGCAGAGGCACTGGTGGACATGTTCAGTAGACTTGGAGTGCCCGAAGAATTTCTGACAGACCTCGGGACGCAGTTCGTCTCTGACTGCATGAAGGAGGTCAACAGACTGCTGAGCATCCGGCATTTGACTACGACACCCTACCATCCGATGTGCAACGGGCTTGTCGAGAAGTTCAATGCTACGCTGAAGTCCACCCTGAAGAAACTGTGCAGCGAGCAGCCCAGACAATGGCATCGCTATATCAACGCCTTACTTTTCGCCTACAGAGAAGTACCGCAGGAGTCCACCGGCTTTTCTCCGTTCGAGCTGCTGTACGGAAGAACCATCCGAGGGCCGATGCACATCCTAAAAGAACTGTGGACGAAAGAAGTAGACACCCCAGAGGTGAAGAACAGCTACCAGTACGTGTTTGAGCTACGAGAGAAGCTGGAGCAGACTCTCGAGATAGCCAGAGAAAACCTGAAGAAGTCCCAGGACTGTGGAAAGCACTACTATGATCGTAGGGCTGTGAACAGGAAGTTTAAACCTGGCAACAAAGTGCTAGTGCTGCTACCTACTGATCATAATAAGTTGCTGATGCAGTGGAAAGGCCCGTATGAAGTGGAGACCGTGGTGGGAATCAACGACTACAAGGTGAAGGTCGGCCAGCATTCCAAGATATACCACGCCAACCTCCTTAAGCTGTACGTGGAAAGGCCGTCAGAGACTGTACGCGCAGCAACAGCAGCTGTGATAGACGACAGCTTTGACAGCGAGGAACTGTTGGAACTGGGGGACTTCCACAGCAAAGAAGACATCGATGATGTTAAGCTAGGACCAAGCTTGACGGAAGGTCAAAAGTTGGAGCTCAAGGACCTTATGGGCGAGTTTCCCCACAACTTCAGCGATGTCCCTGGCTCTACAACTTTGGTCGAACATGAAGTCCACACCCAGACCTGGAAGGAGCATCTGCAGACCTTGAGGGAGCTGTTCCACCGTCTCGCAGAAGCCAACCTGACCGTGAGACCCAGCGAATGCATTCTGGGAGCTGACAACGTCGACTGCGTCAGACATCCGATGGAAGAAGGAGACAACGGAGGACGCACTGATTCCGGGGAAGCCCACGTGATCATCGTCTTTGACCCTGGGCCGATGACGACCGCAACTGACGAGGGCGTTGATTCCTTGCGAACGAAAGAACATTGACTGTGTGGACGAACTAAGAATATTGGTAATGAGAGACTTGCAGATGAGAAACTTTGACTCTGTGTGAATGAACTGTGAACATTGACATTATCCAGGCAGATTTGAAGATGAAAACCATTGACTCTGTGTAGATAAGCTGAGCGCAATTACAGTATTCAGAAAGTCTTAAATTAGTTTCAATTGAGGACTTTGTTTGTGCATTACGTTTCAACGTTGTTGAAAGAAATTGTGTAAATTTCTTCTTGAGTGGGGGGTTATGTTACGTTGAAACGCGAACGAAAGTATGTCGGAAGCGTGTACGATAGATCTAATCGTTTCGATTTGCAAAGTATTCAATAATGGAGTTTATTTACCTTTGATTTGAGTTTGCATTGTTGTTAGGAGAGGCTTTGTATAACGTTGATAATTTTCGTTGGTCGATATTGTCGGAGAATACTCTAGATTTCCTTGTTTACCATCGATCGAAGGTTCGGGACGATTGTCGAAGTAAGAGAATGTTCGGGGTATGTGTGGAGAGATGAATGACGTAAGTCAGTGATGACGATCTTTTATTCGATTGGTGGCAGTGCGTCATTTCTACTGTATTCGAAATCTTTCCGGAAAAGAGAGAGGTTATTTAATCGTGTGCCGAGTTGCTGTTGAGAGATAGTAAAGTTGTTGATAGTGATTTGGAGAGTTGCTGTGAAAGTTGTTGAATTGAGTTAAGAATTGTATGCAGTTGTTGGTGTGTGCTGAATAAAAGTGGAAAACTTCATACGTCGACTTTGTGACTTGTATGCTGTTTGGACGGGTTGCGTGAATAAACGAATCTGAGTTACACAACTATCAGGAATTCAAGCATCGGGGCTGAATCAGATACTGATAGAAAACACCATCATCGAACTGAGTGTAACAAGAACATAGACGGCAGAAGAGGTGGCGAAAATGTTCCAGGAAGAAAACTTTGATGATGATAGTGAGGATAAAGATTTTGATGCGGGTGATGATGTTTATCTGACGGAGGCTGGAGGGAGTGATTGCTAAAGATTGAAGGCGGCGATCTTCTTCTTCGTCCGAATCGTAGACGATGGTAGGTGAAAAAACACTTCGTTATTTTCACTAGATCTATAATATTATGTGCCTTTTACACAGACTATTTCTGTATTTATCAGGTTTTCATTACAGTCCAGTTTGGTTCACATAATTTTTGGTAATAAATCTTATTTCTATTTTGCAATTCTTTGCATATGACTTCAAGAATGGGTGTGCAGTTGAGTGAGAGTGAATTTGTTTGCTCATGCCCCTAAGTACTTTCCATCCCATAAATGTACTAACCAACAATCTTACACTTTTTTGTGTCTGTTCTTTGGAATCTTTATTCAATTTCCTTTCATTTGATATATACTTTTATATATATCTAGGTGTAATAGTTTAGCAACAATGGCATATATAATAAGGCATGTGTATTTTTAATCGTAAGTCAAAATTTTTTTTTTAGCACAGAGCAGGAAAAACATGTCAGCAGGCTAAGGGTTAAAAAAAAAAAAAATCAAATATATCTGAACGTGCTGCTTTTGCATGTTTCTCTGAAAACATGGCGCGTGAGAAATGGTTGGATTGACAAAGTTTGGTGAAATGAATGAATGATAGCTTTTAGTTAAATAACTGGTTAGGGTTACAACGTTGATATACGGTTCGTGCTCAGTTGTCTTGGGCATCAGGCGATGTGCTTAAGGCAGTAAATAGGAATCTTTGGTAGCCTGAGTTAGATCCTGTATCAGCCAGTGCATTGAGGAGCTCTTGAGCTGGAAGAGTGCTATATAAGTAGGTAGTCAAAAGCCATTTTTAAAAAATGATTTCCTCATCACAAAACTGACATAGATTTAAAGAGCTTTTCATTCTGAACACAGTGGTATATTTTTTTTCCCCATAGGACAAATAGGTAAAAAGTTATTAATGTTTGAAAATGCCGAATGTTGGTGTTTTTTTGGCAACGTTTTGGAATTGAAGAAATTTACAACTTTGGAGTCTCAAAGTGAAGCCCATATTGATACCAGAAAGCTGATTTTTGACAGGTAACCCCTTCATATGTTATACTCCAAGCCCAATTTTCTTCAGGCCTATCCCATGTAATGTTCAGCCGTTTTGGTGCTTCAAAGTTGGGAAATCATCAAATTCGCAGTGCAAGCCGGCAAAGTATAGGCCTACTGGTGTGCTACTACGCTCAGCACTCGTGTCGCTGAATAGGCCTACGAGTTGGCCCATGGCCGGAAGAAAACCCGAACACCGTTTGGGTAGACTTTTCTACGGCAAAGCGCTCCGCGATAGAGTAATGCACAAATTAATAAATACCCTAGTTTTATAAAGGAAAGTCTGCTCTTTATTTCTTGCTAAGTTTTAAACTTCTAGTTAAAATCAAACTTACATCAAAACCGCTTTATCCACTTTGTTCGGCTCGTAACAAAACGTTTACACACGAGAGCCCACCATTCTTATATGTAAATGAAGCTAAGTATCCGAACTTCTCATTGGTTCTTATTTTTAGGCCATCCAATGAAGTATCGCAAAGCGCTTGACGTTTGAAACGAGTCACCTCTCAGCAAACGACGGTGACAATTTTTTTCGCAGCGGCATTCAGCGTTCAGATAGGGGCGTATTCAAAAGCTGTTTTCTCGGAATCTTTCGCATAAACATGCATTAAAAACAACACAGATATAAAGATAAAGCTTTCAATTTTTATTTGAATACAGCCACTGTTCGTTTTGATGCAGTTTTACATTAATAATAAGTGTTGAAAGTGAAGTGAAAACGGAGTCAAAACTGCCGAGCGGACAAGAGCCAATGAAGGGCTTGGAGTACCTAATATAAGAAAGATACAATAAAATAAATATAAACAGAATGTTTCCAAGTTATGCCTTGACTTGAGACTGGGGATCAACTCCATGTATCAACACATTTCACTGGTCAACACATGAGTGAAAGGAGGTGGGAGTACATGATGATTTGTCATTGAACAGAACATTAAGCCTTGCTTTTCATCATCTGCACAATTGGTGAGAAGGTGACTGCTGAGTCTTGAAGGAATGATGAGACGGGAGGATCTATATCTAAATCGTCAATGGTCTTCTTGATTTTCCAAAAGCATGAATAATAATAACAACAACAACAACAGTAACAATAATTAATAATAATAATAATAATAATAATAATAATAATAATAATAATAATAATAATAATAATAATAATAATAATAATAAAGTGTGAAAGGAGAACAACTGCAGACCTGGTTACTCCTGACTGCTCCAATGTGTATAACTGGGTACCAAAATGTGTAAGATTTGAACCAGAATGTGTAAGATTGCAACGAAAAATAAGGAAACGATTCCATAAGTTATGTTTTTACCTTGTGTGCTTTATCATTTGCAAATGGCCATAAAAGAAAAGAATGTCAATAAAATGAATATACTTGAAAAACAAAAAATGAAAATTTTTCCTGCCTGTTTTTTCCAGAAAATCTGTGCTGAAAATCTTGACCGTTCTGTGTTATTTTTGTAATCTGGCAAGTCATTTCTGTGTAGTCCTCTAAAATTTCACAAGCACTCAAAATTGTTCTTTGAAGAAAAACAGCTTTCTTGCAAAAAATGTCAAGGATTGGCAGCAAGTTCATTTATATTTGTTCAGCTCCTCAGCCTACGCTGATTTGGCCTGCTTCTAGGCTTCTTTGCTCATTTTCTTGACTGACTGCACAGCATCTTTGTTCTACAGAATAAGGTGGCTTTCTAGTGTCTCTTGTGAGAGTGAAGCTCTTTGGGGAGCCTTGTTCTTTCTCACACAAGAGAATACACGCTCACACTGAGTGAGCTGAACTGTGGGGTATTCATGACCAAAATTCCTCTCATGATAACAGACAGTTCTTTGAACTCTGGAACTTTTCCAATGTTCGCCCATGTCTGGTCCAGCCTGTCTGCCTCATGCTCAGAGATGTCTGTGCACTGGTATGCAGCAAACTGGTTCATCACATCATCCTTGGTGGCTTCAGGTAGCAGAAGAACAGGAAACCTGTCAACCTCAGGTGGCTAGGGAAGGCACTCGACTGCAAGTCCACATCAGCAACTTCCACCAGTTGAAGAAATGGAGGGTCACCTTGAATGTGTTTCTGACTTTGACCCACAGCGTTTGCCTTGTGTGCTGTACTGTTAATGTGTCGTTTGATGTCGTAGTCGTGTGAAATGCAAATGTCCGTGTTGCAATGGCTGCAAAACACGTAAGAATCACCTTTTCTGGACTTCTTAACTTCTGGAAAGCGAGGTGAATATTCATCCTTGAATCTTTGATGATATTTTGCCTTCTTCTTATTCTTTTCATCACCGACGGCAACACCGTCATCGTTACTTTCCGTCTCGTGGAGTTTTCTCTCTGCCTCCCGTTTCACCATTTTTGTCACTTAGGTAATCAAAAACGCGGACCGGAAGTCAAAAAATTGCTCAGTCAAATGAAAATATGAAACCGGTTCGAAATTCACCGAATCAAAACAATGCGTAGACTGACGAATTTGGAATGCGGAATATTGGTTTCTAATGCATAGGAGCGTAAAATTATCTCCAAAATCGGGAGATTTTACGCAAAAAGCAGAAGGTAACCAGGTCTGCAACTGGTATTCTAATAACAATAATATTAATAATACAAGAATTTCTCATACCCGCCACGAATCTCACAAGATATAGTGATTTGAGGTGTGCGGATTCAGCAATATTCATGGTAGGGTAAATAACAGTCTTAAATGAACACACAGAAATACTTCAGGTTTACATTTAGTCAGCTCCAGGCTGGCAGTGCAACAGACACTAGGCAGTGATAACCACCAGGTTTGTTTTTTCCAATGCCGTGGATTCATACTGTCCAAATCAAAGACATGGTAAACACATTTCGACGACAGAAGTTTTTGTTTAAATACAGGGTACTTACTTCATACAGCCAATATGGCGAGACGATTATTTTTCCATCGTTTCTGGCTTGTCGGAATTCCTTGTTCAGGTCATTGGCCCTTCCCTGCACACACACATAAACATGGTTACTTCACAGCTGGAGAAGATCAACAGTAAAACAAAATCCACACCAATACAAAACAAATGGTCCAGTTTCCACCAGATCCAACATCTAGAACTAGCAAATTGCCATTTAAAAGGCTTTATTCAGGTTTTCCAATACACTGAATGTGAGTGACACTACACTAGACCAATTCATAAGTAATTGCTTTGGTTCTACAACATTCAACATAAGGAGAATCAAATCAGAAACCAAAGGTGTTAAACACATCACTGTTTATCTAGAAAATGAAGTGGGTACTAGCGCTGGAATTTTTACAGCCACTTGTAATTACAAAGTAACTACTCACATTGAAAAAAAGTACACAAGTAGAAGGGTAAAGCCCATATGACTCACATGCTCCTTATGGAACTCAATATTTCACATGAAAATGAGTGCCCATGAAAAACAAAATGAAACAGTGGCATTAAAATGCAAAGAAATACCAACTTTGATCTTTCTATGCTCTTGACCTTAAGAAGACATTGACCTCTGTTTCCAAATATACTCATGTAATATCAAATAAAGTACAGCAAAAGTTGTCTTATGGCACACAAAAAAACAACAACAAAAAACTGTGACCTTGGTTCTAGAACATTCAGTGACATTGACATGACCTTGCCCCTCACGTGATCGCTCATGCATGTGTGATCAAATAACCAAATGTTGTGGCATACTATGGGTTAAATAAATGGCCATTCCACTGTACGATGACCTATTTTTTGTACATTTTTGCAAGGCCTAAAATAACCCTGACCTTCAAGGTCAATGCAAAAACTGAAAATATTAAAGACTGAGCTATGATCTCTAAATACAACAAGTTTGGAATTTATATCTCTCATAGTTTAGGGTCAAGGTCACTTCAAAGTACCTATACAAACCGACTTTGGACACCTCCAGTGACCTTGACCTTGGAGTGAGGTTGACCAAATTTGCAAAGTATGTGTGTCTCATTGATATCTATCATGCATCAAAGAATCATGAGTTCAATATTCATAACCTAGAAAAAAAGTTAAATTTTTGGAAAAATTGTTTTAGTAACATTTGAATGCCCCGTAACTTTGACCTTGAAGTGAATTAATTAATTAATTCACTTATCATTTTCGAGGTCTCATGGGTCTACACCATCTTACCAAGTTTGGTTGTGATAGAAATAGGCTCTAAGTACATTGCCACTTCACTTTAAAGTTTTTGCACAGATGGTGGATAGCAGACAGACGGACGGACATTTTTTTCGATATCATTTTTGGACTATTTAGAAGTTCTCTCGCACAAATGTGCAAAAATGTTTATTTTATTTTTTTTTAATGGCTGGGGGGTGGGAGGTAGGGATGGGGGAAGGGGAGCTGAGTACATAGACTTACACTGCTATGCATGAGAGTCAGTAAAAGGATTGCAGCAAAACACACACAAAAACTACATGCGCCTGCATTTACCTGGAATATGAAATGAGTACACGTGCTGGCGTATTGCCAGACGTAATCGCCACCCAGCTCCACCACCATTTCGTGGTAATCTGTTTGACTGATGCCCAGCTTCTTGCTTACGCTGATTACCACGCCATCTAGCGGGCCGCGGTCCTGGGTCTGAAAGAACTACACTCCCTTTATTTTTATTTATTATACAGTGCCATTCAGCCACTAATTCATACCGCAGTTATAAATCATATTACTGCTTCTATTTCACAAACTAATTTTGTTTTAACAAGGATTTTGATCAATTTTCACTGGAGAGTATGAATAATCCTTGCTCTTTAGAAAACGTTCAACCCTGAAAATGAAATTGTAACAAGTAGCAAAAGAATTATTACGCTAGTCTGCTTTTTATCCCTCTTCACAGGCCAAATCAAGCTCTTCCAATATTGTGCTAGTTCTTATTTCTTCATTATGTGTGAATGCTATAGGCACACACACACGCTCACAAAAATAGAGAAAAGATACTGAACAACCCCAAAAGTCTTCAGATGAAAATTAAGAAACCCCAAAGAATTCCAGTTTATTAAAAACACTTTCTCAAGGTACAACAAGGTTAACATGCGTATAACTCCGGAAAAATAATGCTTTACCTCTGAATGATCTGAAGCAACGGGGTGAAGGTCAACGTTTGGACGAGCCGATTCCAATGCCTTGACTGCCTCCGACAGGTGATGACTGAACACGTCTTCCAAAGCCTGCAACCAATAAGCCAATCGAAAAACATAATCACCCATATAAAAACTCCACTCATTCATCATCATTGTCATTACAAACACCACAACCATCACAAGCATAACGCGTAAATTTAGAATCACACATTGCTGCATTAAAGTTAATTAAAAAATTTATAATTTGTGTAGCTTTTTTTCCCATCAACAACAACAACAACATTGCCCACAAAATAAATAAATAAATTTAATGTTACCACATCATTTTAGTACTCACCAAGCTTTCTCGTCTTCGGGCTCTCTCTTCCTCGGGGGTCTTTAGCGAATTGAACAATCCCTGAAAGGTACATTGCAAGCCATTACGTCTCTCTCATATTAACACTTGTACACCCATTTACACACAGTCACACTCATACCAACATGTATGCCACAGTCTCAAATGCTAAAGTTTCCAATGATGAAGGGTGTAATAAAATATTTCACTTAGGTATGAGATTTATCAGGTCAGCAAGGGGGTTTCTCCTGGTACTTTGGTTTCCTCCGTCCATCCCATAATAATTATATTGGATGCAGTCAATCTAAGATTGGAAAATAAGAAACTAATTTCCTTTCCATTATCTAATAATTAATCTCCATGCTTTCGCACCACATTTTGAGTACCTGTACCAGCAGAAAACCCCCTCAATTGACCCCAATTTACTCTTATGCCAGGTCAAAAGATAGTTGTCCCTATCTTTTGGTACTGGAAACAAAAGCTGTAACTGTGGTGCCACCCTACCATGCTGATAAAAAAAATGTAGGTGAAAAACACACACACACACTCACACAAAATACGCCAAACAAACAAAAAAATAATGACTGTACATCAATCCTTGCATATACTAAAACACAATGCATGAAATGTCACCAACCTCCAAATTAAATTTGGGTTTCCATCCTGGCATACTGGGACTTTCAAAGCCAGGGGAAAAAAACTTCTTCCTTTCCTGCTTTTGCAGCTCCTAGAAAAGAAAGAAAGCATAAAGAAAAAAGTAAAAACTATGAAATTCAATGAAAACACCTGAAATTTGTAAACATGGACATGCTACAAAGAAGTTGTAGATGGGAGAGGCACATAATCTAAATGTTGGCATGAGTATGGCGACAAGATCTGCGGTAATATTAAGTGAAAATTTTAACAAGTTTATCCACTGAATACTTGACGTTTTTCATTAGGTATAAACTATAAAGCTTTTTTTTTTAAATCTAAGAGGTACAATTTACAAATACAACAATGTACACACAAACGCAAACCAGTGTTAAACAATGCGTGCGAGAGGGCCTAGGGTAAAAGCAGATGCAAAGCATGGTGTAATGCACAATGTGGTGGTTGGCCATTAACTCTTAGTCTCATGAGGCGCGGTAAAGCGCGGTTCGTCACGGCTCATAAAGCGCGGTAAAGCGTGCCAAAGACCTTGATATATAAAGACATGCCATGAGCCCCACTTCCGGGAGTTCGCTACTTTCGATATTAGAGAAGCGCCACCTAGCGAAATAACTGTCGTCACTTGGGAAAATGCCGCGCGCTAAGAAGAAAGTACGACAAGGTGGCACACATTGTGGGGTGGTGCTCATAGAAAAACAAACACACACACACCTACACACACAAAAAATAGAACTGCTCAGGTCTTGATGTCTCAAGCCAGTAATCTTTGAGTACAGATTAGCAATACTTGACAAGCTGTTTCCATCAGATACAGATAAACTTCGAATCCAGCAAATAAAAGAAAATTTATATAAATGACTGATAAAATTGACTAAGTATATCTGAGCTAACAGAAAAGCTATTGAGATGGCGGAGAAGATGCACTCTCTCTGTCCACGTTTTACAGGACATTTGGTGTTTACATTACATTTCAGTTTGTTATAAAATATAGTACTCAAAGAGTTAAAACTCTAGAATTTCTACAGGCTTATTTAAACATTTATAGCAAGTAAAGATAATATACCAGATAAAATAATATGATAGCAGGGGCATGCTGAACTTATCAAAGTAGGAAAGTAGCATGCAAACTTACTTCTTTTGTTTATCAGCATGAGATCAGCTTTAACTGTTTTAAAGTAGTATATATTTTAATATAACAAACTACTTTTATTTATTTATTTATTTTAATTACGCAAAACAAAGAAAACTGTGAAATAAAAGAGCTTTTGCATCGACTGTAGACCTTGCCGACACAGTTGTTTATTGAACGCGTTTTACCTCCCTTGACATAGAAACAGGACTACCGCTAGGATCGCTGTTTTACATGTAAACTCTGTTGAAGTGGGCCTCATGGCATGTCTTTATATATCAAGGTCTTTGAGCACGCCTAGTTACCGTCTACTTTTAGCACCTCTCTCCCGCTTAACGGAAACCAGTTCCAATTGCGCATGCGCACTAGCTGATTCTAAAAGCAGTGTACTTCCTTCCTGTCAACTGCAGTTGTGTCAACAACACGTTTTAATCGAAGTTTTTGTTTAGTTTTTGGTCGCGTTTTCGAGAGCGGGGATACTCTAAAAATGGCAGAATCTGATTCCGACAATGAGTCTACATGATATGAGCAGTTGTGGCAGCAATTAGTAGATGAAAGGGCTGATCAGTCAGGGAATAAAAATCAGAGTGATTTGTCAGTGTCTAGCGTGCACACTAGCGATCTTTCCGACTACAGATCGGACCTTTCATCATCCGAAGAATTGGTTGTGAAATTACCTATAATCACAGGTAAAATAGCAGGTAACACAGACAGATGACACTGACAGAACTAAAGCTTACTCAATACTTGCATAGTTACCAATTATCTACACACTAAGTCCCATGAAGCTCTGACCAACCGTTCAGTAGATATCGCATTTTAAACACATGCACCTATTTTTGGCTTGTTTTTGTCAAATCCTTACATGAAGGAGAAGATCAATGTGCTGTTTTGCTATATGAGACTAAGAGTTAAACCAGACCATCTCTGGTAGTAAGAGTTGAGTTCATCAATTAAAAGACAGGAATGAGGAAAGATGAAATATAGCACAAAAGGGTCTTCTTCTTCTTCAAACAACAACAAAACAACAACAACACACACAAACATAAATAAATAAATTCACGCTACACACAAAACAACAACAACACACACACAAACATAAATAAATAAATACACACTCACACACAAAGAAAAAAACAGTTAATTCAACAAACCTCTGCACGACTGTGAGCTCGTTTCTCAACAAAGGGCGTTTTCATTGCACTGGCAGGTGAGGTCCTGTTTCTGTTAGCGGTCGCAGTCATGTTTTCTTTCTGACTGCGGTGGTTCTGGCTAGTCAGCTGCTTCCCAGCTGTGGCTTTTGCTCCACTCATAGGATCAAGCAAGGCCTGTGGTCTACAAAATTCCTCCGTTGATGTAATCATTTAGCATTAGCAAGTCAACCACCAAACCAATGAGGTCATTAATAACATCTACAACCAGCCTGTAAGCGCGTAGAGCAGTAAAAAATATATTAGGTTCCTATAATAAATAACATTATTGAAAAATAAACTCCTAATTTCTTTCTGATAACATTTCTCCATCTAAAATAATATATCATTGAATATATAGAGAATATTTTATGATGTATAAATAATTTACAAATTAGATACACAATATTATGAAATATTATATGTTGTTTTTAAAAAAAAATGAGTTGCTTATTTATTTTCTATTATTTTCTTTTAGTTTATTTATTTTTAATGTATTTGTAATTCATTTAAAAAACAATGATAAAGAATACCTCTAAAGAATAACAAAAAAAAAAAACTAAAAAAAATTATAAAAAGAAATAAAAATAAAATAAAGTGATTCTGAATACTAAAACATATTTCACTGAAAACATGCCTGCTATAATTCTATAATGGCTCAATTTCATTATAATGATATTGGATGCAGTTAATCTAAATTTAAAAAATAACTAGAAAGGCAAAGCCCATAGGACTAGACTCACATGCTCCTTATGGAACTCAATATTTAACATAAAAATAAATGCCCAGGAACCAATAAAAAGAAACAGTGGCATTAAAATGCAATGTAATACTGACTTACAACTTTCTATGCTCTTGAGCTTGAGATGACATTGACCTTCGGTTCCAAATACTCATGTACTATCAAATAAAGTACAGCTAAAGTTGTATTATGACAAAAAAATTGTGACCTTGGTATGACCGTGACATTCAGTGATCTTGACCTTGGGATGACCTTGACCCTCATATGATCTCTCATGTATGTCTGATCAAATAACCCAATGTGGTTGCATACTATGGGTTAAATAAACAAACATTCAACTGTACTATGACCTATTTCTTTTAGTTTTTGCAAGGCCTAAAATGACCTTGACTTTCAAGATCAACTCAAAAACGGAACATATATCATCAGTGTCCATTCAAAACCTCGTATCTTCAAAAATGAAGGTTTGAGAAAAACGAAAAATACTTGTGTTTAAAAAAACGGTGTCACCAAAACAAACATTACATTACATGATTATTGCTTTAGGTTCAGCGGACTCTTCCGAGCCAAATCAGGACCACCAAAACAAACGTTTTTAATATAATTTGTACTGATTTTTTAAAAGAATTTTTTTGTTTTTCTCAAAAGTGCTTTTTTGGAGAAAACGAGGTTTTGAATGGACACCGACGATATGAAAGTTCAATTTATCATCTCTAAATACAAATTTGGACGTTATATCTCTCATAGTTTAGGGTCAAGGTCACTTCAAAGTACCTATACAAACCGACTTTTGGACAGCTCCAGTGACCTTGACCTTGGGAGTGAGGTTGACCAAATTTGCAAAAGTATGTGTATGTCTCATTGAAATATATTATGCAACAAAGAATCATGTTAAATATTAATAACATAGAAAAAAGTTAAATTTTTAAAAACAATTGTCCTTTTTTTTTTTACTAACATTTGATGACCCTGTTACTTTGACCTTGAGGTAAAGTCATTCATTCAATGATCACTTTTGAGGTCTCATGGGTATATACCATCTTATCAAGTTTGGTTATGATATTTGAAATAGGCTCTGAGTACTTATCCACTTGAAAGATTTTGCACAGATGGCGGACGGACAGACGGCCGGCTGACTGACAAACGGACGGGTGGACATTTAAAAAAAAATATTATTAAGACTATTGAGGACTCATCTCGTTCGTATTTGCGAAAATCAGGAAAAATGTTTTGGTAGAGTACATAGATCCACATTGCTATGCACGAGAGTCAAATATCGATTTCTCTTCCTCCTTCTGTAACAGCGATCTCTTCAGATCACAGCGCTTTTAGTTCCATTGAAGAAAAAGCCCCTCATAGCATCCTGTATTATTAAAGAATTCAGAACTCAGTTGCCCAGTCTTACCTCTGCTCATCCTCTTGCTCACGGTCGGACACTGAAGAAGACGGTATCTTTTCTATGCTGCCGCTTCTTACAAGACAGCTTCTTGCGCTTTCTGCTGAAGACAAGCCTCCGGACCCCCCTGCCATCACAATCCTCTCCCCGTCCTGTCCTGGATACTGTGCTGACTTCATTTCATTGTATTTTGATTGGAACCCTCCGGAATGTTCCTCACGACGAACGATTTTAATCTCACTCTCCTCGTCATCTAAACAAATGGCGTCTACGTTTTTTGAGACACGGTTCGAGAGACCTCGATTATCTTTGCCTTTGCTCACTTCAGCCATCAACGTTTCTTTTTTAGGACCTTTCTCCGATTCAAATATGTTGCCTTGAATTCCCGAAGTTCTGCCAGCAAGAGAACGCTTGCTACAGTCTGCTGCAGGAGTGGCGTTTTTTCCAGGGGAGCCAACAAACGTCCTGTTTTCATCCGCCAAAGCAGTTCTCTTGCTAGGTGCATTGCTTCCGACGTTTGTCGTATTTTTAACGGCTGCCATAGATTTCCTACCCTCTGTCGATGTGGAGGATCTTCCCACATCTCTTAGTGACATGGATGTGTCTGCTTTGGCTGCGGCCGAGGCATTTGTCTGAGAGTGATCGGTGCGGCCGCTGATGGCATTGATGGCAGTGATGGTGGGAAGGTTGGGATTGTCAATGCTATATGTTTCTTCGTCTTCTCTCCTATTCGTTTTGGCACAAGCAAAGAGCCATCTGGAAAACACACAAGAAAAGTAACAATAACAATAATAATAATATGCTCTTATATAATGTGATTTCCTAATAAACCAACTCAAAAGCTACATCTGAAAAATACAAATAATAACAATAAAACCAAGAAGAAGAAGAAGAAGATGAAGAAGAAGACAACAACGTTATTATTTATTATTACTATTATTATTATTCAAAATAATAACAAAAATAAGAATGAAATGCTCTAATTTATTGATTTCTTAATAAACGAACCCCAAGCTCCAATGGGAAAACCACAACTAATACTAATAATGTTAATAATAATAATGTTAATAAAAATAATGTTAATAATAATAAAATGCTCTTATATATAGTGATTTCCTAATAAACATAAAGCTCCACCTGGGAAACACAAATGATAATAATAATAAATCCCTAAAATAATAATAATAATAACAACGAAAGTAATAAATATATTAATGATAATAATAATATAGTGATTTCGTAATAAACCAGCCCAAAGCTTTAACAGGAAAACCACAAATAATAATAATAATAATCATAATAATAATAACAACAATATAATATAAAATAATAATAAATTTAATAATATAATAATAATGAATATAATAAAATGCTCTTATATAGAGTGATTTCCTAATAAACTCAAAGCGGTAACAGGAAAACAAAATAATAATAATAATAATGATCAAAATAATAACAATAATAATAATATAACTACAATAATAATAACAATGACATTTCTTATTACATTTGCCTCTGAAGTCTAGTAGCATAGGTACTATGAATCTGAATCCATTCCTCATATGTACAATACAGATTTTAAATAACAACAATTATACACAAAACAATCACATTTTTCACAAGGCTGTCTCATCACAGCAGTTTTCAAACTAGCATTTACTCAAAACTCTTTAGTCATGTTTGAGTGTTTCAAATAGTCATAATAATAATGTGATGATGATGATGATTATGATGATGATGATGATGATAACTTGCACAAGGCACAACAAAAATTACAATTTGCTTTGAGTGCTCATTCACATGCTTCCACATGCACTATACATCAACAGCATTTGGGGGGGAAAAAATCATTTAACAAAATAATTTAAAATACTTCATGAAGCAACAACACAAAAATAAGTTAAAAACACAAACAATTATGATGCACCCCCCTCCCCCCCCCAAAAAAAAAAAAAAAAAAATTAATTTACTCTTTAGCAACAGCAGGAATGTTCCAGTTTTTGGCTGCGGTGTACTTGGAGCCGCTGGGCTCCTTAACAATCAGATGCGTACTGCCCTGCAGCTTCTTATTCGCTCGACGCACAAAGTACTCTTGACACCTGCACATTAGTTTAATGCACAAATCAATTATTTTAACACCATACGACAGAGGACATTTTATTGTCCAAAAAACAGACAGTGCAAAACATTTAAAACATTCAAGTAACATTTTAACATTTTGGTAGAAAACAGTAAGAACAATCTTATCCACTTGCATAAGCCATTCACATTCCATATTAACAAAACAAGGAAAAGATTGAGGAAGAAGAAAAATAATTTATAAATACCTGTCTTAATATAAAATGGTGGAAAAAAAAACACCCAACTTATTTGTGACTGAATTTTTGTAAAGATATTGTGAGGGAAAATTCAAACAAACCATGCAGAAAAAAATGGCACCTATCCATTGATCATTATACCACACCACAGCCGCCTTTTAATTTTAAATCACAAACCTAACCACTTTATATGTTAGTTTTACCCTCCAGTTTATGCTAACAAACCATTAATTTTTTTAATTTTTTAAATTTGGGCCTGTTTAACAAGTGCACCATGACCATCCATATCTGCATTTGATGGTTTACCTAATGTGCACAGATTTACCAATTAAACATAAAAAAGGGGGGAACATTAACACTTCCATTGCTAAACCTTCCAATTCCATCTGCAACTTTGCATGGAAATTCAACAAAATGCATTCTGCCGGTTCATTTATGTCAGAACATTCTGATGGTAGAATTTGTCTACGTCCCTTCAAAACAGAATGATAAAAACGAATCCTGTCTGCTTTGAATGGATTAGTGAGAAGAAGAAAAAACAACAACTCTGAGTTGCAGCAGTATTTCTTGGAAGATCCACAGAAGCGGATTCCTATACTGATTACCACTTGCAAGCATCGTCATCCGTTAGTTGTTTGGAAATATGTGAGATGCAAAATGTGCAAAGCAAAATAAACCAAACCTATGGAGTCCCTGGATACTTACGTAGCACCCATTATCCCTGCAATATGAGTCAGGCAGTCCCTCTCCACACCAGAGTATCCACTGACAGCAAAAACAAAACACCGGTTTATCGGGCTATGGATTCTACAAATGAAGAAGGAAGAGGAGGAGGGAGGAGGAGGAGGAAGAGGAAGAAGAAAAATTAAAAGGAGAAGAAAGAAGAAGAAGAAGAAGAAAAAATGGGTTTAATTTCTTTCCACCTAGATCTGTGATCAGTTGTTGCCAAACCCTCATTCACAAGAATCACAACCCCTCTCACTTAAGCTCAACACATGCTAGCCAAGAATGTTAATCCTGGAGCTACCCATCGCACACCCGCAAACAGCAAAGTGGTGTACAACATACCTGATAGACAGTACACAGCCTTCTAAAGGTTTGGCATCTTCATCCAGGCTGATGGGCTGAAAGATAGGGTTGTCGTCCAGTGGGAACAGCTGCTCTCCCTCTATGCACATTTGCTGAAGAAAATGAACACCAGAAATAAATATCAATCTCCAACCCCTGAGCTTGACATTTCGCTAATTCGTCTAATGAACCGACAAAATCATCATCACCATCAAAGCCAGCCAGTCACAAAAAGATGACAAGTTTCAGGCAAAGATAGCAAGCTACTAGCATGTAGAAGCAGTTAGTATAGAATAATATAGTAAAAAGAGAGAGCGTTTCTTCATTGGCAACACAGAGTTATTAGTTCATTTTCTACATAATATAGTAACTGGCATTATTGGCTGGTAGCCTTTTGCCCTCAAGTTGATATTATAGTGCAAGCTTGCCAGAGACACCTTGCCCTGATCTGATGTCGGACTGTTTGAGGTATATGCCTACACAAGACTATGCTGGATATATCCAACATTCAGCTCCACAATATGACACAGCCTATGCTTAAAAGATAGATCTCTGGCACTCTATTGATGCACCGCCATCGTGAAAGTCAACTTTAGTGGAAACCGCCTTCGTTTAGGCCTGATTTATCTAGAGCAATGTGTTAAGCATTTTTAGTATAACCGACCAGCCAGGCATTGGTGACCACGTGGTTGGCAGGCACTTTGATAGGACAGCCAACGATGGGTACCACAGCATAGTCAATCGTCCTCTTCTTCCTCTCGTTACTGTGTAGGCTCACACCTGAAAAAAAAAAAGAGGGAAAATCTTGATTCCTTCCTGTCAGTCTACTATCACCCACAGCTCCAGTAATTTTATTTTCACCTAGTGGCCTGCAGTCCTGCAGCAGCGTACGAGTCACCATCTAGGCAAAAGTGGTTTGTGTCTTTCCACTGAGCTACGAGTCAAACAACCATGGAAAGAACACATGTGAAGCATATCAACTAATCTTCTTTCACTGTAAAAAGCCCCCAATGTGTGGCAAGCTAGGGTAAAACTAATACATTTACAAACTCTGATTAAGATCAGTCAATTGCAGACCTGGCATGTTTTAACTGTTCCTTTATAACTGTTATGTGAATGAAGTCTGATGTTAGAACATTTCGTAGTGTAGAGAGAATCAGTCTGGGGCATTTAGTAGATGTCATTTTATGCAAGACAAGTTTTAAGGCCAGAATGTAATGTTATTTTCTGATTTCTATGGAGTATTCTAAAAAATGCAAACAATACATTACTTCTCCCTTGTCTCCTCTTGTTCAACAAACGATAATACAAACTTTATCCTCACCTCCTGCGTGTGCTACATAGTCCACAAGCGCCTTGGTGTCATGTTCAGAAAATCCACAGAAAATAAATGTCTTGCGTGAGAAGATGCCGTCCGCTTCCAGAGTGTCTTCGTTTCCACCTGCACATAATAATAATAAAAGTTAGTAAGTTAGTTATTCATTGCTTACAGGGTCCAGCGGACTACAAAGAGCCGAATCAGGACCATAAAATTGAGACCACAACTTGGCTGAAAGAAGACTCATCCCTGATCCGCATAAAAGATCCGCTGAACCAACCCCAGTGGTAACACTGAAGTTCACTCCACCAGCCGGTCACTTTACAATAAAGGCATTGTAGGGGACGCTAAGGTTATACTTTAATCTATTGAACCCCCGTTTACAAAAACAAAATAGAATACAAACATCATTATAAAATATCAACAAAACACATACATATAAAATGCCTACATTGCTAAATAATAATATCATAGGAAGCCCTAGTGACCATTTGGGCAGAAAGCGTCAAATATTCCCAAGCTGATAATAATAATAATAATAATAATAATAATAATACAGGATGCTAAGTACGCGCCTTTCCCCAAGGCTCAAAGCGCGGCGATCTATACCAACATACACGCTCACCTGTCTCATTTACCCTCACACACACCAAATACACATACATCACTCAAACAGGTGGTGTAAAGGCAGGGAGATCGCTATTAGAAGACGAAAAAAATCGAATTTTTATTTTTGAATTTTTTTTATATTGACTGCATCCTGTACCATTATTGAAGGTACAACAGACATCACATACAAAAGAGGAGTTTTGTCCCGGAAGAGTTTTCAAGAAAAAAGGTAGGTGACTGGTCTAGCGAAGAAGAAGATAGTACAGTAGATTGATAGAACAGAATAGGAATCAGAAAGAACAAATGAGAAAGACAGCGACAGTGGGAATTTAAAGCACTAAAAATTTCCAGAAAGTGGGGATACTATTCATACAGAAACCCATGGCACCCGCACGGGGGATAATAATAATAAAAATAATAATAAAAATAACAACAACAATTATAAATAATAATGATAGATAATGAATAGAACAGTTATCATATAGCTCCCAACTATAACCCCATGCCACTCGGGCCAGTTTTGAGCTTCCCCTTGTTCAGTTCTCAACAACAGGGAAGCAACTCCGCAAATGTCCACACCACAATCAGGAAAGAAAATAAAAATACAACCTGAGGATTTATACCCGTCTTAATGTGATAAAAAATACTACCAGATGTTGAATTTTCAAGTTTAAAAGGTGTAATGTTGGTACAGAAAATGCACACAAAAAATACAAAGACAACAGTTTTATGATTTCACCTATGTCCAGATCAGAACTCTTTTTTTTTTCAGGGCTACTGATCAGCACAGAGTTCACAAAACAAGCTGTTATTAAAAACACAAGATAAGCTGATCATAAATGAAATCAAATTATCAAAATGGAAGAAACAAATAATGAGGAAGAAACAGTGTATACAAATTGTAACTGAAGAAATTAGGTAACGCCTGAATGGGTAAAGAAGACACCAAACTTGCTAACATTGTACAGTTTGTTTCTTTTTTCATACGTTACTTTTGACTATCACTAGCCTGCCTGTCTTCTTCTTTTGTCTTTTGTTCTTTCTTGTGCTGGGATCAGCAACAGTTGGGAACTCCTGATCTGAATCACTCTCTACTAAACTCACAGTTCTGCTGATTGTTAAAATTAAGCCGATTTGGGGTTACTACTAAATCCAAGCCAACATCAGACACCTCTCCTTTTGCTATTTCTTCTAGTGTAAAGACCTTAAAGTCACAGTCGTTGTCACTTTCACCTATAATAGAACACCATATCTTCCTCAATCTTTGCGACACCGAAAATTGGGCCAAAACCTTTCTTATTTTAAAAAAATCCCCACAAAAAGATTATTGCCTGTAAAAATGTGATTTCCCCATCATGTAAACAGGAAACGGAAGCATTTCTGTTAAAAATTTTAAAGCGATGCATTGTAGTTCACTGCTGCTAGACAGTTACAACACGGTAGGCTAGTTCCCAGGACTGAGCTGGCCTTGCGAGGAAACAAAGGCACTGAGCTCATGGGACTGAATGAGCCTATTAATAATAATAATACAGGATGCTATGTACGCGCCTTTCCCCAAGGCTCAAAGCTATTAAGTGGCAAAGGGTTAAAAAGCTGACCTCAATGCAACCGACACACAAACATTCACAGGCAGCTTTACACACAATGCTGGTGCAAATGTTCCCAAATTTTCACAGTCCAATGTCAAACAAATTTCCTCACTATCAGGGTCATTGGTAGTATCAGTATCATCATCACCATCAGCCTGAGAGGCAGAGTGGCCATCCACTTCATCCATAGGATCAGCAGCTGTCTCTCTTGCTCTCACCATCTCACTGCCTGAAAAAAAAAGTTACAGTTAATCATGCCATACTCAGCATTAGAATTTGTCATGCGCCCGAGAGCCCAGGGACCCTTAATTCCTGTTTGGGCACCCAAAGGGCGCGCTTGTAAAAAGGTTAATGTATAACCCTGCATACTTGTCCGTCTACCAGCCTACCCTTACAACGTTACACTCTCACAAGGTTGTTTCAACTGTTTAAAAATTTAAAAAAAAATAAATATAAACACACACAAACACACAGAACAGCTGAGAGAGATATGATCGATGAGACAGATGGAACGACAAGGAAAAGAACAAAAGAGAGGAGAGAGAAAAAGGGAATTGGGAGAATGGGAGGGTTGTGATGTTAGGATTTGGAGGATGGAGGAGTGACGCACAATGGGAGAAGGGATTTGAGAGTTCTGTCACCCTCTATTTCCCCTCCTCTCCACAAGAAGAAGGAAAGGCATATGCATCACTAACCCTCATCAAGATATTGGCTGAGAAGTTGGCGGTCATCTTTGCCACCCTGCTTGTTGCCAACAGCAGACACTGCTGGAGTTATTGTCATGTTGCTCTCACCGCTGTCACGCTTCTTGGAACTGGAAGCCCTGGTTAAAAAAACAACAACATAAAAACAAAATAGACACAGATGTACATATACGGTGCATGGATCCAAAGTGAAGAATAACTTGTCAGTGCGTCACGTTGACAAATTAATTTCTTCTGTAATACACAAGATTTCTCATCACCATCATCAATTACCAATAATCATCACCATCCTCATCCTCATCATAACTCATCTATTCAAAAAAGAAATATCCTTCAAACCTGTCAGAAATTCTTATTTTGGGTAGCTCAATCTCGGAAACCATGAAATGTGGAGATAAGTATTTCTCCTCGCTTACATGCCCCTGCTGTTTTGCACACTCCGCCAACCACATGGAACACACCACATGTGGTCTGTAAAATAAAAATAAAAAGAATCCCTTAACATCAATAAATACATAATATAAAAACAAGATGACAAGCCATTTTAAATAAATTTCTATACACATTTGCAAAAATCTTACAATGGGTTCTGTGTTCTATTATTCTGTTTGCAAACACGCCTTGTTTAGAATTATAAAATGTATCAAAACATAGCCCTACCTCAGCTCCATGTGGTTGACAATGTCGACCTCCTGGTCCACTTTGCCATCCATGATGATGTGAGACAAGGTTTCATCAAGTTCTTTCACACTGCACACACAATATTTTTTTAACTGTACACACACAAATATTTACCAAACATTTCAACCTAATAGCGATGGACCTAATGCTAATATGAGATTCTGCTTATAGACACTTCCATTTGCTTGGCCCTATTTCCATACCTAACTATGCTTGGGTATTAATGCAAAAATCTACTGCCTACTTCATGTTGATTTCTTATGCCATGATGGTCTTACAGTACAATATTTTCATGTTACTGACAATCGGAAATGATAAGAAGGAAAAAAATGTGCCCAGATATTTTGCACATAGCACGTACTATAAGAGTTAAATTTACTGACTGACAAATGCTATGCAACAAGGTAAAACTATAAAGGAAAACTCATAGATACAATGGATCCAAGAAACTATCGATTTTTGCAACAATAAAAGGTACAACAAAGAGTACACTTGTCGTTACCTGTATCACAGACTAGATAATAATATTGCCATAGATTAACAAAATCTATTGATATTTGCAATAAATTTCAAGATTGATGGGGATAGTTTGGTAAAATAAAAATACAAATAAAACAACTCCAGTGTAAATGTATTGTATACAAAGATAAGAACAGACTAGAAAACCAATTGATGGGGGAAATACAGCTTAGCTAATGTTAGTATTGTACAAAATGTTTACATACACAACAGCTCCTCCAGAGCACAAGATCAGGCGACATTTCTGAAGCAGCTGTTCTCCAATCCCTGAACTCACGAACACCCTGCAACCTTGCAGGAAAGGCTCCGTGTGATTGCTAGTCAAGTTCCAAGATTCTAGAGCCTCTGATGTCATGTCACTCAAACTCGTCCTCATCAAAGCCGTCTCATCAATGTTTGTAGCAGAAATAGCGCTGATATCCGTGATGTTAGGATTGATGGCTAGGGAAAGTACATAAAAACACTAATATTTTTTAAAATCCTCAATTATATATTTTTAAAATAAATAAGATAAAGATTAAACAATCATCTGTGGTGCCCATTGGACCTCCGAGTTACGGGATAGGATAGGATAGGATAGGAAGATAAAGATATAATCTTTCAATCATTTGTTTGAATAACATTATAATCATTTACCCGGTAACATCATTCAATCATTGTCCGGATAACATCATTTGATCATTGCCCAGATAACATTATACAATGATTCAATCATTGTTCATTAACACTGTTCCATCATTGCTCAGATAACATCATGCATTCATGGTTCAAGTACCGAATAACTGATGATTATTAACAACAGCCACAAAAATCGGGCTACAAAGGTGCACACACTGCAAAGATCTGGCCGACTAGCCACTGGTTAGGCCACTAGACCGATGGGATACGTTAAAACTGTTAGCCTTTGCAGAGTTTAAGAATCGATATGCTACTAAGTTTGACTCCATTTAGACCTTTCTAACCATCTGAATGATTTTACCATAAACCACAAAGGCAAAGCCCATATGACTTGCATGCACTTTACGGAACTCGCAATATTTAACATGAATATGAGTGCCCAGAAAAAAACAAAATGAAAAGTGTGGATTTAAAATCCAAAGTAATACTGACTGATCTTTCTAAATCTATGCTCTTGAACTTGAGATGACTTTGACCTCCAGCTCCAAATACACCCATTTACTATCAAATAAAGTACAGCAAAAGTTGTATTTTGCCCAAAAAAACTTACCTTGGGATGACCTTGACCTTCAGTGATCCTCACGTGACCTCAAATGCATGTCTGATCAAATAACCCAATGTTGTCACATACTATAGGCTAAATAAACAGCCATTCCACTGTACGATGACTTATTTTTGTATGTTTCAAGATCAACAGATCAATCTATTATCTCTAAATACAACAAGTTTGGACATTATATCTCTCATAGTTTAGAGTCAAGGCCACTTCAAAGCGACCTTGACCTTGGAGTGAGATTGACCAAATTTGTAAAGTATGTGCATCTCATTGATATCTATCAAAGAATCATAAGTTTAATATTAATAACCTAGAAAAAAGTGAAAGTTTGTTAACAATAGTCGTTTTCTTGATTAACATTTGTTGACCCTGTGACCTTGACCTTGAAGGGAAGTCATTCATTCACTGATCCTTTATGAGGTTTCATGTTATCAAGTTTGGTTGTAATAGTTGAAATAGGTTTTCAGTACTTGACCACTTTAAAGTTTTGCACAGACGGCTGACATCGACAGCGTACACACAGATGGATTAACTTTTTTTTTTAAATGTTGTTTTTGGATAATTTAGGACACACCTCGCACAGATTTGCACAAATCTTTTTTTTTTTCTTTTTTGTGCGAGTACATAGTCTCACACTGCTATGCATGTGAGTCAAAAAATTGTGAGGCATTTGAAGGATTACTGACCTGACATACGGCTCCTTTCAGGGGTGGAGGTTTTGACTTGGCAAGACGTGGAGGTGGGGCTGATGGGGAAGTTCTTGGGGTTCTGAGCGAAGCCTTTCTGTATAGACACCCACATCCAGTCCATGGTGGTGATCTGCAGCTTCCACTTGCATGCATAATCGTACTTCTGCCCTGCTCAAACAAACAAACAATGTCATCTGCATCTCCTTTGAAATCAAAATATAAAACCAAGGTCTAGATTCTGCATGTATGCATTCCATTCGCATGAGTAGTCATATTTCTGCCCTGCTAGTCTGTGCATGTACGCATTCCTTGCACAGACTTTATGTCCAGATGCACAAATCTTCAACATTTCACCACAGACATAAGTGTCAAAGAGGAAGAAAGAAATCCAGAAAAATACCTTCGGGTTGTTTGACAATGAGATGGGTGCATTCATTCATCTTCATTTCTCCTGTGTACAAACCACCTGCAAGTTGAAATAAGCAAAACGTGAAGTATAAATATCCAGAATATGAGGTTGCAAAAGGCTGGCTATACAAGGATATTAGAACAATTTTGATTTTGGGGTCAATATATTAGACTGCAGGCATGCGAGTCAAATATCAAATTGCCTAAAATAACAAACAGTCAAATTTCAACATCTACAGGCAGGGAAGGTGACAACAGAAGTTTTAAGTTTCTCTTTTAAGACAACATAAAAGCTAATACAATTTGATCAATCTTTTAATATTATTATATTAGTTTGTAACATTGTCCTAGCAGTTCCTCCCCCCCCACCCCCCCCCAAATAATGTACTACAGTTATCAATATATTAATACTCAATAATCAATTTTGAAGAATACTTTATTATCTGAAAGAGAAAAATGAAGACATGCTTTGCTGACAGTACGGCCACAAATTGCATTAAAGGTATAAGACTGTTGCTATTAACAATAACAGGCACAAAACGACGGAATTTATCAATGTAAACAATAACTATACTTTCGAAAGGGTTATTGTTTTGCTGTAAGCTCATTTCTTTTAGTGGGGCAACACTCACTGTGAATGTTAAAAAGATCTGTCAAGGGAGCGTGGTGAAAGTTCAGAAAGCAATATGGCAACATACCAAATTTCTCAATGTTGAGCTTGACCTGCAGCCTCTCCTTCTGGTTTAAACCGGACACTGTGCAGATGACGCCTCGGAAGAGTGCGCACCTGTATCTCTCTACCAGGTCCTGGTCTCGGCAATCCACGTGTCTGCGGAAACCAACCCACAAAACAGGTTTAAAGAAACAAACAAGCTGCAGGGAGATGTAATAATTCTAATAATACTAGTACTGTCAACGTATATAGTAATTATAATTTTAAAACCATAATATTTATAATGTAATATTAGTATAATAATATATTTGCTTCAACTCCCTAGAATTTCCATCTCTCCTTTACTCCATGAAGAAAGGCTTAATGGTTAAAAGGTTTGAAGAACAATTTTTAAAAATTATTGTTAAAATCAAGGAACTTCTTTACCACCACAAAACTTTTTACTTGTCAATCGTTTTAAGATCCTGCAGTCAACTTTGGCTCTTCTTATAAAACCTAGAATTTTTCTCCTTGTTTTACATTTACTAGGATATGCCTTGATTTTTTAGCTTCAAGCTAATTAGCTATACAGGTTCTTGAAGCTTGATTTCTGACTGTGCAAACACGTTTGAACTTGCATTATGAAGACCGCAATAATGATGGTACACTGTTAGAAGGCGGTGAGAGTACCGCTGAAACTGCCTGCCTCTTCTAATGGCTGGCTGGAGGGAAGAGAGAGAGAAATAAAGTAAACTGGGCAGCAGGAGTGAAAGGGGGCTTTCTTAGTTGAATGGTATGTTTTGATCTGGAATGACAGTAGCAAAAAAACTTGTCTTGTGTCCAGCAGCCACAATAAATACTCGTACTTTTATAAAAGGTAAAAAAAAAAATAACCACCAAGACTTCTCAAACGTTATAGTTTACCTATGTTGAGAAGTCTGCCACACATGATCTACCCACTCTGGTGTCATGATTGGGATATGTCTGGTAGAGGCCACCTGAAAATACCATTGAAAATATTTATGTAATATTTTGTTTACACAGCCATCAAAGCTCTTGGTTTCAGAAATATCAACTAAGCACAATGTCATGGCTATAATGTGTCAACTATAATCATTTTTACAGTCCGTGCACAGTACACCAAACCTAATTTTTATAAATAAAACTCACATTTTGAATTAAAGCAAAGTTTCTACATATACTATTTTAATATGCAGGTCAATTTGACTTTCTGCACAATTTTTCCTCAGACCACTCACAAATAAGCATGATGACCTTCTTATTTATTTTTAGAATAGATATCATCGCATCACAAATACAGTATTATACTAGCTAAACATTTGTGGGTCCTGACTGATGCTTATCTCAGAAATGTAAGAGTAATTTTTCGCAGATTTAAAAGTATAATATGTCGTGCATAACTGGAAACTACACCGTGTCACGCAATCACAATATCCACAATTTTAAAGTTAGTATTTAAACGCTGCGTGATTATGAAGCTAATATAGTGAAACCTTTGTACTGAATTTGCTTGCACAAGATACAGCATTGACATCTGAACCGACCTCATATTTCTGACTGCCAACTTCCCCAGCAATAACATGAGTGACGTTCTCTGTCAGATTCTTGGTGGTCTCCCCTGCCATCATTTCCACCAGTCTGTGCATGCGATCCTGCACCATGTTTCATCACAAATAAGTTACAGAAGAAACATTTGAGTATAGTTAAAACTAATACTCCCTTGTTCATCGTCGTCAGCCCATTTCTAGTATTCAAAACAAATTGGAAGGCAGAGAGGAGAGGAGAGGAGGGGGGGGGAAAGAGGAGTGGAGGAGACATAGGGGGAGGGGTGGGGATCGCAACTAGTTCAGATAGTGGTCCATCGTCCAATGCTTTTATTTTGCTTGAAACCAAGTCACAACACTGCCACACACAAAAATAACTCTTAGAAATACTAATTTTCAACTGCATGTCTTGAAATACATTTGAATGGCTTGCCATCTTGTTTAAAATTTCTTTGTACCTTGATTCACATTTACCCGATTAGAAACAACTATCAGATGAATGAGCATGCAAGTGGTAGCCGATGAATCAACCTCTGATGCACGTGGATCTCTGGCAAAGCCACGTTTTTTTCCAAATGTGACAAATACAAGACAGAGGGACCCTACTTTGTACGATTCAGTTCCACAGTGACATAAAACAATCCTGACATCAGAAACGTAAATGATGTATATGAACCAGAATGATGCGCTCTCTAGACTATGCTTTAATGCAACAAGGTTGCTAGATGGAATGATGGGGAGGTAGCAAGGGAAAAGTCCACTTTCAACAGCTAAGCAAACTTACCCGATCATCATTCTTGAGGTTAGTGCAAGAGATGAGGGTTCCCCTGAAGCAAATGTTGTAGATAGGACGTTTTCTCTGCGGCAACTCCTGATGAACAGGAAAAAATAAAACATGGCTAAGGCTGCTCAAAGCCCACTTTTTTTTTTTATCCCTCCCCCCTCCCCAATCTTTTGACACATATTAACTCTTAGCGTCCTATAAGGTTTTCTGTACATTTGCGCCTATATCCTGTAAGGATTTCAAGTTTATTGCAATAAATTGGGTTATGAATTTGAAAAAAATTGGAAAATTATGTATTTATTGTCACATTAACTTCATATTTTAGGATATGTTTACAAAATGGTTATTCTATGTACCCAATGAACCCTTTTGACTTTAGTACTATTTTTACCTGTTGGAATCTTGTAATTAATTCATAATTACAGGTATTTTATGGACTATGTTAATAAAACAACAACAAGACAGTATGGATTGCATGTGAATGTGTGCACAGACAGTCAACACAGACAAGAAAACTCACTCTGGTTGTCTACACCAAGTCCTTGTGCTCTTTCAGCAATAAGCTCATCAATAAGGTTACCAAACTCACTATTACTGTCGGAGCTATTCCCTGCCATCATGGCCGAAAATTTCGCAAACTCAAACCTCAAACAAAATCGTTTTAAAAGTACACAAAACCACGTCAAATGTGCGAAAATGATAGCGGAAAACACACGGGAACCTTTCCGGAAGTTGACTAAACCTTCTCTCACGCATTGGAGAGTTCCTATTTCCTGTGATTTCATGACTAAAAGGTGCACTAACGAGGTGCGCATTACCGCGCTTCAGGATTACGGGCGAGTCGCGCATTACCGCGCTATAGGACGCTAAGAGTTAACTACTGCGTGGACTTCCAACTACCACTTAGCTATACTGGAAACTTTACATAAACCTGGAGATGAGGAAAGTTTCTTAGAAAAAGTTGCAGGCACTGAAATGCAAATCTGAGGTTCAGAAAGTGCCCAACAGAAAACTGCTAAGATTTCGGTTGCTCTTGGTTTTTCCCAGTGCATACATTTGCGACTGCTTTAATATTTCCTCAAATGATGAGCACTTACAATATTGTAGGTAATGCTGGATATGACACACTGAGGACCATAGACCCTGCAACACAAAACCAACAAATTATTTTGTCACAATTTTACCCAAATAAATAATTAAAAAGTATTTAACATATCAACAATAAATAATTAGCAAAATAATACTTACCTGCACAGAAAAGATCTAAAGCAGATTTCATCATTTCTGCCCCATGCATTTTGTTGTAAGGTGAGAGTTTTCAACCATTTGGGAGAGATTCCCATTGCTTTCTAAGTGAAAGCATGGCAGCTGCTCAGCTGGCCTACCCAGGACAAGGGGGGGTTGGGGGGTGGAGGGGTATGGTAGGATAGGACGTCTACTGCTTGCTGGGTGTATTTTTGTATCTGGCACTCACCCATCTAGGACATCAGCACAAGTCCATTTGCTGTATACACGCATGGAATTGACCTCAGTTTAAACTCCCATATGAAGGAAGAAAGGCAAGTCAAGTCAAGAAATCTTTTATCACCAAAAAATACAGTAAGCAAATTGAATTCTCAGGTGAAAGGTGGGCAGTTTAGCAATGGAAACGCCCATTACTTTTGCTCAATGAATACCCCCTGTAGAACCACTCTTAGGACATCACCGCCGAAAATCATATTTATTGAATTAAAAAATAACTTTTTTCTTTTGTTTTATTTTATAATTTATGTTACTTGTCATGGACATATACAAGGCAAAGTGTTCTATTCTATTTGGTCACTAATGTGACCTGTTCTCACGAATTGGTGCCAAAAATTAACGTTGTGGATGGGGGGTACTTGTCTGGTGGATAGATGTTCTAAAGGGGTATTTGCCCAGGGGATGACTGTCTTGGGGTAGTTGTCCTTCATTTGATTCTATTTTATTTGATCACTGATGATTTGAATCGCTGTCAACCTGTTTAGCGCGCCTCCTCTCACCTCTTTCTGGTCATATAGCAGTCATTCTTTGTACAAAGGAGGTTACCTGCATCCTAAAATCTTGAGATGTTCAAACACTGGCCCTTCAAACGGCTCCACTACATAGGCGACATTTTTTTCTGCCTGCTCTACTGCCATGGCGTCTCCTTGGTCCACCCACTCTGTGTGCATGTCAAGCTTCCCCATCATCTACAACAACAACAATACCCAATAAGCATCATGAGCAACAATATCATCATCAGCAACAATATTATCATCATCATCATCATCACAATTAATAACCAGAGACTGACTGTTATCTCAACAATCGGACACACACCAGCTCAATGCCTATGTGAGCAGTACTGTTTAGTGCCTCCACATTTTGCTTGCTGCGGGCTATTCATAGCTTGCCTGCACCCTCCCTTGCAGTGAAAGGAAAGGAAGCATCGGCGAAGCTATTTATACTAGCTATCCTGGCTGATCTAACCTCAAAACTAAAAAGCTTTGGTTGAGTCGGTGCGGACATCTCTTTCATTCAGCAAAAGTAATTGACACTTCCATTGCTAAACTGCCCCATTTCACCTGAAAATTTGCAGTGACAAGCATGGTCCACGGAGTGCTAATGCTTCATGCTGGTTCATTTATGTCATAGGTCAAGATTCTTTCTCTTTTCACTGCAAAATTAAACCTTAAAAGTTGACCTTGTCAGGATTGAGAGCATATGAAAAAAAAGTTTTCCTTAAGTATTTGACATTTGTTTAGGTATGGAGATATAATGCGCATACGACAAGTGCTTTAGAGATTAACTTATTGGCTACCTCTTGCACACATATTCATTAGTTGTTACAGATAATGTGAGTATGCAACAAGGTAAACAAAACACATGGAAGCAATGGAAACATGAACTACAATAAAAAAAATAAAAATAAAATAAATAATAACATGAGCTCACATTGAAAGCTTCAACCATGACTGGGTCAGGCTCAGCATCGTTTCTTCTTACAAACTTCACGAAGAATTCTTCAGTCTCACTCATCTTGATTGCTGAAAAAAAAAGTTATCTCGTTAACATGAGGTGAACAAAACAAACAGCAACACCCAAGTTGAGGTCCCAGGCAATATTTCCATTTGTATTCAAATCTCTATCAAGCCATGTAGTAAAAACATCACATCAAGTCTATATACCTATTCAGTTGAAATACAGTTCACCGATGAGAGCAGTTTAAATAACAGGACCTAGCACAATAATGAATATATGTATCTAAAAGGTTAAAATCCAAAAGATTAAAGCTCAAGAACACTGCTCATGAATAATAATTCAAAACTGAACAATAATATTAAAATTATTTTTAATTATTATTTACTATTATTATTACTATCATTATATACAGGACATACATACACACATGTAGTTTGTTAGTTGTTTAATTAGAATTATTCAAAATTCCCCCATGCTCCAGCATTGACCGTAAGTTCTCTGCCTAGTTGGACTGTGTGTTTTATTTCCGGCAGTATGAGAATAGGCCTAAATCCTATGCTCATGACCACCTTTGCAGCTCGACCGCATAGTTTTGCGATTGCTCCTCGCGATAATCTTGTGCTAAATTGAAGGACATTACAGGGATGGATTTAACCGGAAATTACCGGTATTTTACCGGTTTGAGAATAAAAATACCGGTTGAAAAATCAGTAGCCGGTAGAGCCTACCGGTTTTTATTTTGTTTGACTGGTTCCAAAAATAAAGGAAAAGAGAAAGAAAAACAAGAGAAATGAAGAGAGAAAGATATATATATATATATATATAGAGAGAGAGAGAGAGAGAGAGAGAGAGAGAGAGAGAGAGAGAGCCAGCCAGCCAGCCACGCTGATTATGTGTTTAGGGAGTGTAGACGAGAGGCCTGTGAATGTGTTCAGTAGCCTTGCCATATTCTTTGAAGTAATTAATACAGAATGATATAACATTGGCGGTGCAAGGCTATCGTGAATACGGATAAATTAAACTCGCGCACTTTTCGATTTTTTCTTTCCTCGTGCTCGTCAGTATGTATTTCGACAGTGGCAGATAGGCTAGTAATAATGAAGAAGCAAAAATCTCTTTTTTCACTTTTATTTTTGACAAACATCGTTTCAGTTATAGTTAGTAGGCTTTACGGTGAGCAATAAATTAATCACTGCATTCGTCGGCAGATTTTCGGTTGCAAAAATAGTGACGCATTATTAAGCTTTGCTATGGGTCATACCGGTTTCCGTGACTGGCCTACCGGTTTGCGTTCGAGTGGGTTTGTTTACTGTGACGTCATACCGGTTTTGCAAATCCCTAGGACGATCACTGCATTATCAAACTGTATCAGACTCTTTTGGTTTTCTCTGCACCTGTTTCAATTATAAAGGCTCTGGAGGTAGTGTCAAGCCTTTGTACCAGCTGTCCAAGTTCTTGTTCCTCTCCAGCCATTCCATAAATGTCATCCGCAAATAGGAGCTTCCATGGTATGAAATTCCATGTTAATATGAATAAAGATTTAAATGTTTGCAGGCCCAGAGCACTTACTCATAGGGCTCATTTACTATACTCTCTTAGAGAGAGATAGAGAGTACGAAATTACACAGACAAAATAAGGACTCCCGACAGCTCCCACCACAGGCTGTGAAGCCTTTTCTTTCGTAGGCCTGCTCCTACCGACTGATTACAGTAGAGCTGTCCTTGACTCCTAATATTTACAAAGGGTTACATGTTAACAACTTTCAATTTTCATGAGCTAGTATGGCAATAATGTGTAGCTGTGTATCTGAAGTCTCAAGCCGTTTTTATATTTTCTATCTCTCTTTCACAACACCCTTCAAGCGGACCTGAAGTGTCTTGAAACCTGGGCAGAAAAGTCGGGCACGAGGTTCAATGCTGCCAAATGCTACACCATGAGCATCTCAGAAGGTACCCCACAAACCTTTATGTACTCCCTCAACAACATCATACTCCAACAAGTCTCCAAAAACCCTTACCTAGGCATCATCTTCTCTGATGACATAAAATGGTCACTTCATATAAACAAAGCTACCAAGAAACCCAACCTTGCCCTCGGTTTCATCATGTCAAATCTGCGCCACTGCCCAAACTCTTGAAAATGCAATGCGTAGCTTGCCATGGTCCGTCTCCTACTTCAATATGATGCAATCATCTGGGACCCCTACCTTAAGCAAGACACTGAAAGCCAGAGCGAATACAGCATATTAATGCAGCGCGCTTTATCACAAGAGACTACAGATCCTCTACCCCAGGCTTCGTCACCAGTCTCCTGAAAAAGTGTGATCTCCCCGCCCTTCAAGATAGGCGTGAGAAACTCCGCTGAGCATTCCTCTTTAGGTTGGTTGAGGGACTGGTGCCAGCTATGCCAGTAGATTCTTTTCTGACTCCACAACAACCAGGACGTCTCACGTCTGATAAGACCCAAACGCTCGACTTAATTTCTACTAATTCTAGTAACCCCATTGACAATTACATCCGTAACTTGTCTTCCAAAGAAATTCAAAATAATATTGAAAATGATCTTGTAAAGAAACTTCAGTTCTATACAAACTATACAAATCTTCGTGGATTTCCCAGATCAGTTTCATCTACGGCAAACAGAATATTATTAAATTCAATTAAAACCAAATATTGTAAAAATGTAAAGTGCATTTGTGATGAACCTCTAACTCTAAAACATATATTATTTGATTGTATTCAGATTCATCCTCTTTTGCCCCTTGAAGTAAATACTATAAGTATAACATCAGTTAAAAACATTAGTAATGAATTAAGTGTGGGATTGGCAAAAGCTTTAATCAATTCTCCAGTCGCTCGTTTTATTTAACTGAAATTGTTATTGTTCTGTTAGATATTAATAGTCCCTGTGTGTATGTATGTGTTTATATGTGTCTGTTTAAATGCGTGAATCTGTATGTATGGTCTTTATCATCTTGATGAAAAAAGACGTTAATAAAACAACCAACCAACATCCGTAACAATAATAGATGCTTCATAGTGCCCCATTGCAAAACAGAGCAGTACTCTTCTACTTTTAGCCTACAAAGCCACATATATATGATATGATATGATATGATATAGTATAGTAGCATCGGCGTAGCATTAGGCTTCTGGGGCCTGTCGCCGAGTCTGTTGTACTTGGTGACTTCAGGATTTATCTTTCTTCAAACCCGTTCTTTTGACCGGGGCCAGATCTAAAAACTTTTTGTTTGTGTGAAGGCTACTGATCTTATGATCAGATGTAACAACTGTGGGAGGCTCTTCTAAACTATGAATGTGTTCGTGCATATGTTCATCTAGTCTATTCTTGAAGGCGTTCACTGATGTTGCTTCCACAACGCCTGCAGGCAGATTGTTCCATCTCTCGATCACACGTTGTGAGAAGGTTTCCCTCAGTTTCGATTTCCATCTGGGCTTCACGAGAAAAAAAAAAAAAATAGCTGTGACCTCTGGTGTGGCTATCCTTGTCTATAGTGAACAAGCTGGCTGTAGTCTTATAGTTATACAGGTCATGTGTATGCTTGTACGTTTCAATTAGATCTCCTCTCACTCTTCTGTACACCATACTTGGTATTTTCATTTTAGCTAGTCTCTGCTCATAACTTAAGGCAAATCTTTCAGACCACTGACAACTTTAGTCGCTCTTCTCTGCACGCCTTCTATCAGTTTTATATCCTTTTGAAGACGTGGTCGTGGGTAATGGTAAATGATATATGATATGATATGATATGATATGATAGTACAAACAATCTTTCTTCCCTCGCACCATCGTTGCCTGGAACCAACCAACCGACAGTTCAGTTGTTGGCTCTTTTCGTCCTGATTTGGCTCGGAAGAGTCCGCTGGACCTAAAGCAATGATCATCATGTAATGTAATGTAATGTAATGTAGTTGTTGGCTCGTCATTTATCGAGAGCTATAAAACTGCCCTTGCATCTGCTAGGATCCGTTAAAATTAGCAGCACCGCACATCCATCGCCTATGCCAATATATTGATGTAGCAACGCACCTCACCAGAACCAGAACCTTTCTGCCCGCAATAGGCTGGAGTACCCGCTATACAAAAATCCGTTATTATTATTATTATTATTAGTTGAAAACTAACCTTGTCACTTGTGAAAGTGAAAGAACTATCGACTGCTTTTAAATTAAACCCTGAAATTTAGTACATTCACCTGATTTAGACGATCGCCAGCGATCAATAAACATAAATTAATTCACTTCACAACTTGCTGATTTGTGAAAACAGTGGTATCGCTGTCACTACTAGACTATTTGCAACATCATTCAGAAACCAGTAAAAAGAACGAACTTCGCACGTATTCATGAAATCCGCCATTCAAAGCTGACTTCGTTCCTGACGAGAGTTAAACGTGACTTCCTGATTTATGCACCCGACCCTGCCATGTCCCTCACGTTCACTATGCCTACGAGTTGCTCCAGAAAGCAACATCGAAAGTAGTTTCACAAAATCAATCAATAGCAGAATGTTTCAAAAGAATTGTTTAATTAAAAACTACGTACTGATGTATTACTTATATGCACGCTACTTTGTGGTTTTGTTTATAAGTTATTAATTTGCATAGTTTAGGTTTTTGATGTTAATTAGTATATGTATGTCTATGTACAACTAACTTTGTTTAAAAAATTTATTGGATGTGTAATTATTTATCCAAATGTTAACTGTGGAGTTATTCATTAATTTATTGTAGAGTTATTTCTTTGTCCAGGTGGAGTATCCACAGTATGTTGAAGAACAATAACAATTAAGAAGATAACAATTTTATTTTGCACGGGTAAAAGAATAAGCACTGGATGCGCTTTTTTTACATCTTGCCCTTGGGGCTTTAACAATAACTATTAAATACAACTCAAGGTTATAAAATTCACATCATGGAACAATAACAAATAAACAAAGTCATCATTAGATAAAATCCTTTTCAAACAATTGAAATCAAATTAATGTTGTTAATATCAATCAACAACATTTTACAATTAATGTGTATTTAATTTTTATTGTGTTTTAGGAGATGTGTTCTAAATGATGTAAATTTAGATGCTGGAGTGCGGAGATCTTCAGGAAAGTTATTCCACAAAGTGGAACCGGAATAAGCTAAACTAGTTTTGTAGAGATCAATTCTTGGAATTGGAACATTTAATTTTGTGGACGATCTGGCAGGTGTTTTTTTTTTTTAAAAAGAGAAGAAAGATAGGAAGGTGCATTGCCAGATTAAAGGACCTTGTGCATGAAAACACCTTTATTAAATTTTAATCTGTCGGTAAGAAGTAGAATATTGATCCGTTTATAGTCATCTGGAGAGATTTTTTGTTTAAGTATAACTTGTTTAATTGCCCGTTTGTGAATTCTAATTAAACTAGGTTTCATTGCATTGCCACTAGCAGAATCCCAAATACAGTAGTAGAAGAATAATCAAAAAATGATTGAATATGACTGGAATAAAACAGTTTACGAGAATGTACATTTAATAAATGCTTTATCCTTGATAATTGGTAAGTCCTTTTAGAAATAGTTTTACTAATATTTGAAATATGTTTTACCCAGGACAAATTATTGTCTATAGTTACTCCAAGAAGTTTATGACACTGTACCTCAGCAATTATTGTATTGCCCATTTTTAATGGAAGAAGTTTTATAGATACATTTTGTCTTTTCTGTCTTGTTGTAATTAGCATGTATTTTGTTTTGTCTGGATTGAGGGCCATGTGGTTGTATTCAGTCCATTCCTGTAGTTCACGAGCCCATTTTTGTAATGAGGAGAGTTTATTCAAGTCTATATTTTGAGAATGTAATGTAGTGTCGTCAGCGAAGAGTTCACAAGAAGTAGAAATATAAAGGGGGAGATCATTTATGTAGCTAGAAAATAACAAAGGTCCTAAAACAGCGGTACTCCAGCTGAGCTAACAATTTCAAATTGTGACTTTTGGTTATTTACATAAACACACTGTTCTCTGTCAGAAATAAACGATTTAAGAATCTCAAAAGATTTTGAATGAATGCCATATGATATAGTTTTAGTTTACGTAGAAGAAGGTCATGGTCTATTACATAAAAAAAACTTTTGCGAAGTCAACAAATAATGTTCCAGAAAATTGTCCCTTATTAATATTATTTAGCTATTGTTCTATCATTGATGTAAGAGCTCAGACGGATTTTCATGTAAGAGGCTGTTTTCAGTGAAATGATCAAGAATATTATTATTTATGTGCTTTTCAAGAGGCTTAGAGAGAGTAGAAAGAATCGAAATAGGCCTATAGTTCGATGGGTCAGTGCTATCACCATTCTTGAAAAGGGGTATAACCTTAGCTTTTTTGAACATTATAGGAAAATAAGTTTTGTCTATGCATAGGTTGTATATATGTTAAAGTGTCAGTAATAAATGATGCAGACAATTTTAATATTTTACTATCTAATTCATCAACTTTTTGTGAATTTGTCTGCATAAGGTTTGTTAGTGCTTTGAGTACAAATTCTATAAACAAATTGAGGAATGGAATTGAGGAATAAGGAATGTCTAGTTTGTTTTTAATGTTCTTAAAACGACAAAAGTTAGCTAATTTCTCTAGATTGTTTTCTTCTGATTTGTCAGTAGTAATAATCATATCAGACATTTTAACAAAATGTAAATTCAGAATATCAGGAGATATCTTTAATCACTGTTGTTATACTTGATTTGTTTGTTAAGTCATTAATTGCTTTCCAGATCACTTTAGAACTTTTTTGGACGAGATTAAATTTTTAATAATTTTTTTTTCTTCTTTTGAGTGAAATTACTGCATTTTTCTGTTTTTTTGTATTCATCTTCTTTAACACTTTTCTTTAAATAATCTCATAAATTAATGGCATTTTGCAGTTCTGTGTCTAGCCAAGGAGGTTTAGAATACTACTTAACTCTTTTGGTAAAGGAGCATGCTTATTGTATATATTCATAAATGTGTCATACCAGTATGATAAACAACATCAGGGTTAGTAAAATTATAAACATTTGAGAGAGCGTTGTTGCTGACGTCAAAGAGAAAATCATCTGTAATAAATTTGGAAAAAGATCTGTATGTTATTGTTTTATGTCCTGATTTTGGGTATTTTAGCTCCTTTCTTTTTCCAAGTCAAACAACCAGGATAATGATCACTGCACGCAAAGACTGGTACACAAACTTCTACAACATGTGTCTTATTTGTATATACATGTTGTATATAGCATTCCATCATAACGGACTTTAAAGATCCTGACGCTCATGTCCTAGACGGGTGAGTGCCGGTGACAAGAACAAACCCAGCATGCACCTAGGTCCTTCTCCCCCATCCCTGGCTGCCCAGGATTGTGCTCAGTTGTCCGGGCGTCAGACCATGCGCCCAAAGGGCGTTTCGGGCGGCTTGAGTTAGATCCTGTGTCGGCCAGCGCCTTGAGCAGCTCTTGAGCTGGAAAAGCGCTATATAAGAACGATTAAATAAATAAAATAAATAAATATGTGATCAATTGAGGTTAAGTTATTAATCCAGTCCACATGTACATCAGGATGCCTGTATAAGAATCCGACGATGATTGGGGCTGAATGTTTTATATTTATATCAAGTCAAACAGACTCAAATTGATGATAATGAAGAGAGAAAGAGAGAGAGAGAGAGAGAGAGAGAGAGAGAGAGAGAGAGAGAGAGAGAGAGAGAGAATAAAACATGAAAAACCAACACACACTTAAACATCCATCAATTTAATAATTTATTTTTTTTAAAATTATGGTACTTTCATCCACAGTTATTCAGAATGCCGGTTTTGAGTCTGATAACAGGTTGTTACACGGATCACTCACATCACACAACAGAATAATACTATTATAGTATTTTCTGCTACTAGTTAGTTAATTATTCAATCCTTACAGGGTCCAGCGGACTGCAAAGAGCCGAATCAGGACCACAAAATCAAAACCCCCACAACTTCGCTGAAAGAGGACTCACCCCTGATCCGCAAAAAAGATCCGCCGAAACAACCCTAGTGGTAACACTGAAGGCACTCCACCAGCCGGTCACTTTACAATAAAGACATCCCAGACAGGGGATGATGAGGCTATACTGTAATTTATTGAACCCCTGTTTACAAAAACAAAATAGAATACAATCATTATAAAATATCAACAAAACACATACATATAAAATGCCTACATTGCCAAATAACATCATCATAGGAAGCCCCAGTGACCACCTGGCAGAAAGCGTTCAATATTCCCAAACTGATCCAACAGACATCACACACAAATAAGGAGTTTTGTCCCGGAAGAGTTTCAAGAAAAAAGGTATGTGACTGGTTTAGCGAAGAAGAAGATAATATATTAGATTGATAGAACAGAGTAGTAATGAGAAAGAACAAAGGAGAAAGCGACAGTGGGAATTTAAAGCACTAAATTTCCAGAAAGATGGGATACTATTTATACTTAAACCCAGGCACCCCCACGGGGGGTTTTCTGCTGCTACGAAAACAAAACACTCACTATATAACATTGTATAACAACAACATTGTGATTAGGACAGAGTACAAAATGGATGCATGTAGCAGTGAAAATTGGACATACATAGTGCACTGATAATCAAAAACACACATACGCTCACTTTAGTTTATAAGTTAAGCATCTTAAAAATTTTGAAGTTATTTCTTCATCCAGAGGGAGTCGCCATGGTATCTCCAAGAAGAAGTGAGCTGAGTCCATTTATTCCCGACATTTCTATTATCCCAGTATATGATCGTGGAAGAGTTTATTAGTCGATCTGCATTACCGAGCTAAAAGTTGTCATAGAAGCATATTTAAAAAAAACAAAAAAAACAATTAAAGTGTGCAGTTTCTTTCAGGCTATCGCTGTATAGTTATATGAAATCACATCGATAGTAGAACCACCAGAAGGATGTGACGCTATTGGAGCAGAGTCAGCTGTGTTGGATGACCTACACTTTATGTGCAGGATGCAGTCAGTGGTATCATTAATACTCTATAGATTATAGTATGACAGTGTCAAACTGTGAGTGCCTATATATTCTTGTGAGCTACCAAGAGGATGTTTTGCAAGGATCGAGCTAAAGTCCTATAGACAATCTTTTAGTTAGTTATTCATTGCTTATACTAGGGTCCAGCAGACTGCAAAGAGCCGAATCAGGACCACAAAATCAAGACCACGTTGGTTGAAAGCGGACTCACTCCTGATCCATATAAAAGATCTGCTGAAACAACCCTAGTGGTAACACTGAAGGTACTGCACCAGCTGGTCACTTTACAATAAAGGCATCCCACCCACGGGGACGCTGAGGCTATACTCTAATTTATCGAACCCCCGTTTACACAAACAAAATAGAATATAAACATCATTATAAAATATCAATAAAACACTTACATAGAAAATGCCTACATTGCTAAATAATAATATAGGAAACCTTGCGACCACTTGGCAGAAAGTGTCCAATATTCTCAGGCTGACCCAACAGACCTCACACACAAATGAGGAGTTTTGGAAGAGTTTTCAAGAAAAAAGGTAGGTTATTGGTCTAGCGAAGAAGATAGTCTAGTAGATAGAACAGAGTATGAATGAGAGAGAACAAATGACAAGACAGCAACAGTGGGAATTTAAAGCACTAAATTTCCATAACTGGACCACACTCAAACAAAAACTGGTATGATGATGATGATGGCAGGCAAGTAGATTAACGTCCCCGGACAGTATAAGCATATATGGGACTTATAATGATGAGGATGTAGTAGTCTTATATAGTGCAGGTGTCCAAGTACATACCAGTTTGCACACATATTCAAACACAAAATAATAAGCTAAGAAAAAGGGCAAGCTGGCATAATAGTAACACAACTGAAAACATTAACAACTCAAATATGGCACTGTTGGAGGGAAAACAAAAAACAATTTTTTAAAAATCCCCTTCACTTCCACAACTTTTATTCCACCAATGCAAAGCATGTCCAATTCAAAGTCCACTTTTATAGTGTACAACTCCAAGCAAAGATGCTAACCCTCAAGAGGGGAATGTTGAGAGGGGATTTAAGTCAGCTGTGCAAAATATTTCAAATGACAGAGTCACAGACCAAGTTTGTTTTCAAAAGTTGTTTCAGTTGTGCACAATATTTCCCTGGATTGACCAAGTTGTTTTAGATAAAACAGCAACCAAACTATAAACCAAACAACTGTCAAAAAGTATTCTTATGCCAAACAGGATTATTATATCTCATCATGTACATCGTATATAAAACTTTATCAAACTTCCAAGCTGTAGAAAAAGATGGCTAGCGGCCCTGACTAATGATAATTGTTACAAAAGGGACTGATTTAAAATCACTGCTTTGCCTACATCACTATTAACTCTCATCTTTCACTCACAATCATCTTTTACAAAGTGAGTAAGTTAGTATATTATTCATTGCTTACAGGGTCCAGCAGACTGCAAAGAGTCGAATCAGGACCACAAAATCAAGACCACAACTTGGTTGAAAGAGGACTCACCCCTGATCCATATAAAAGATCTGCTGAAACAACCCTAGTGGTAACACTGAAGGCACTCCACCAGCCGGTCACTTTACAATAAAGGCATCCCACGCAGCGCAGGGGACTCACACATTAAGGCTATACTCTAATTTATAGAACCCCTGTTTACAACAAAACAAAATAGAATATAAATATCATTATAAAATATAAACAAAATACAAACATAGAAAATGCCTATACTGCTAAAAAAATATCATCGGAAGCCCAACTGACCATTTGGCAGAAAGCTGACCCAACAGACTTCATAGACAAATGAGGAGTTTTGGAAGAGTTTTCAACAAAAAAGGTAGGTGACTGTCCAACAAAGAAGATAGCATAGTAGATTGATAGAACAGAGTAGGAATGAGAAAGAACAAATGAGAAAGACAGCGACAGTGGGGATTTCCAGAAAGTGGGGGTACTATTTATACAGAAACCCCCGGCACCCCCAATGGGGGAAGTAATAATATACAGAAATAAATAATTATGGAACCGAGGATACACAACTAGTAAATGCTCGCAACATTGAGCAATGTTTGGTAATGTGCTAATTAATCTCCAAATCATTAATCACTACTGAAAGAATTTTACCCTAACTTGAGTTTACAAATAATAGCATGCTTATCATCCAATCTTGCACAATGATGATAAAAACATACTCATTATCCAAGAATGTGACCAAAACTAAAACCAAGGATCAAAATCTTTGCTACTGACTAAGTGCAAGCATACCAATTTAATCTGAATAATTGATTGAGGAAAGTGAAGAAGAAATTTGAAATCTGACACCATGTACTTTCAACAGTTTTAAAAAATTGAAAAAAAAACAAACATGCAAAAGTAGATGAACATCAATAACACTGATAACGAACTTAAAATTAGCATAATTATATATAACAGAGATCTCATATCATTGATTGCTGAAGTGGTGTAACTGTTGAGAAGAAAACACTTGATTATCACCCAACTCCCAACACCTACACATGGAAAATAATTATTAGAAGTTTTTACTACAGCATCTCATAATGTACTGATAATGTTGTGGACATTATTCTTCTGCGACAGAGTGATCCACAGTATCCAGAAGAGGAAAAATAAGGTAGTATATTTAGTGTAAAATGCAGCAACATTTTAATATACTGTATCCATGCAACATTTGGTAACCACAAAATAATCTGACAGAGGACCCTTTAGAAAATGTCAAGTGTCGTAAGTAATTTCTACGACGCCATAGATATTTCCTCTTCTATCCTTATAGCTGCTGCAGAAAATCATCTTTACACCACAGTTGCTCTGTCCTAAACCTTATTCAAGGTTGGGATTGACTTTTAAACACCAGTTGTTGTTTCACACTTTATTTTAATATTATCCCTATTGCAAGTGACACAAAATATTTAGCCTTACTCTGTCAATGTAGTTGCTGCGCTACTTTTCAATTGTATATATCTGTGGAAGGCCTAACAGCAGAGTGGGAAATTACAGCTACAAGTGAACAATGCTGCCCAGAGTACCAATAACGTGAAGATACTTTGGCAGTGCAGTGCCCAGATCCTACTTTCAGATTAGAGTGTAAACCTATGTCTCATTTGAGAAAAGAAAGCATTCCATAACATGGACTTCAAAGATCCCGATGCTGATGTCCTAGAGGAGCAAGTGACAGATACAAAACACACTCTGCAAATGCTAAATCAAGATTTCCATTTTGCCCTGAGTGGCACTGTTGTGTGGCTGCTTAAGTTTTACTCAGCACGTCTTTTGAACTTTCAATGTCATCAATACTGTAATGTCACATATGAAAAACATTACAATGGAAACAAGTTTAACTACAATGTTCATTAAAAAAAAACAAACTACTTGAATGTAGTTTAGCAACAACAGAATAAGCCCAACCCAAAATTACAAATGTATGTTGTATTATAAAATATACATATGCATATAATGTACATCTTCTTAGTTCATTCACTTTAACCTTTACTCTGTTGGCACATAATCATATGCATGCATGTATAGTATATATACATCTGAGCATGCACACAAACACAGCCATGCATGCACACGCACTCACAAACACACAATATTTTGGATCTTTTAATGTAAACACAACCAACTTCTGATACAAAACATTCACACACAACTTCAAAATTTTGGCACTCTCAAATGCACTTTATCCAAAGCACTCTATCCATTTAAAACTATTATTTAATGTTTCCACTTTATACCCTAATGAGCCTGTTCTATATTACACACATACTTCCACACATTAATACTCTTTTACACCTAGCACCCTTGTTCATGTTCTACAATGTTTCAACACAATTTTTTGCTTCAAAATGCAAAGCAGTCTTACTAAAGACCCCTTTCTTCTATTCAAAACATACTTATCCAAACTTGCTTCCATTCAAACAGACAAATTCAAAACTGTTTTCCCCATTCAAAGCAAACTAATCTAAAACTGTTATAGTCCATTCAAACTAAGACTTATCCAAAACATTTATCCGTTCAAAATTTTTATCATTTCAAAACAGACATAAATCTAAAACCATCAATTCTTTCAAGCTAAGCGCATCGCCATAAATAAATATCAGATTCCATAACATATTCACCATGTACATAATATTCACCACGTACAAAAGTAAACTAAAGTACATTAAAAGAAAACAAGGTCAGAATAACAAATACATTTTAAGTGTTTTGCTGAAAACGTTGGGTAGTCTGGAAAGAATTCCACAGCCAGCATGCACCAGACCATCTCCAAAATTTTAATTCTAAATTTCATTTTCAGTGGAATTAATATCATCCTCAAAAGAAACGTAAAAACTATCTTTGTTTGCATCGTCAACGAACCAGATCATCAAATGTTACTTTGCCAAGGTTAGGTTAGGTTAGGTATCCTCATTTTCCGTGAGCTCCCAACTACAAACACTTACACTTTCCTACTACCATGAATGCGACCAACCTACCTTGTTTTCGGTGTAGTTTTTCAGGCACAGTGCAATATATTTTAGTAATCTATAATTATAATTGGGTAACTTTGTGACGGACTATATAGGTGTGTGGGTTATATTTTTTTAAATGCTGCATCAGTTTACTTCAAACTTTGCATAATGACAGATTCCACTCACACAACAATGGTTTTATCAATTATCTATTTAGCTCAAAGCTTGTTGTGTATGTATGTATATATATATCTATATGTATGTGATGCTTGATTATATATAAAAGTACTAGTCCTTTAGTTAGTAATGATCTAGAGATGTAGACTAAATATTGAAGTCAATAAAACTGTCTGCAATTGGGCATACCTATCCTGCCTTACGTTTCGCTACATTACTATAATGTTAGGTTAAGGCCCTGGTCTCAGTGGCCGATGGACACAAAACGTATGCAAAAAGGACACAGCGGATGAGCAAAATTTCGGGGGGTAACTCCATCTGGTTTCATCCGCTCCAAAAATGGACAAAATTGGCGAACATTTGCGAAAACAGAACGGAAAATAACGGAAGTGGGTAGTATGTGGCGGGGATGCTAAACGGATGTTCATAGGATGCCTAGAGGATGAAAGTGGATGACAGCTCCGAAGGGGTATCCGGGATAATGGCGAAGCAGACGCATAGCGGAAAGAGCGGATGCATAGCGGATGAAGTGGATGCATCACGTACGTCTAACGGAAACACAGAGTTGCCAACCCCCCAAAAAGTTTTCAGTAGTACAAATTCTGAATTTCAGTAGTTTTAAGACATTTTCCGTAGCCATACGTCTTCGCATTTTTTTTTTAATGAAGACATGCATACACAGTCTGCAACGAAGGTCGTGAAGAGTGTTTCCGCACGAATTATTGAGAGATCCATATCGGGCTTGAAGAAGGTGGCTACCGACTGAACAGGGACTAACTTTTCTGGATCAGGGCAACGACTTTTGTGACGATTGCCATTCACGTGTCGCGTCACATCGTGGAAGCCGCCATGTTGAATGCTAAAATCTGCCAAGCATGCTGTACAATACACGCTGTGTTTTGATCTCGATGATGCAGTGATGCACGGAAATTTTTCAGAATACTCTTTCCTGTACTCTTGATTTGCTGTCCTCTTCTTTTTTTTCTGGGCTTTCATCGCTAGTTTTCTTTCTTTTTGGCATCATGGATTCAAAATACGCCGCACACAAACTTTTCTTCTCGCGCTGTAGAACGTAACCCGGAAATGAAAGTGTCACAGAAAGGTCGAGGTTTTGTGCACCGATTGTCCGTTTGCAAAACCACTTCACGGTGATTGGTCGAATTTCCTAACATGCACTGGGAGCGTGATCTATTACACTGTGCACGTAAACCGAATGACCGTGACCTTGAGGTGCTACGGGAGGCACAGGTGCTCAATAAAACTCGTTAAAACTGTAATACTATTGTCGAAAATTGACTTTCCGTAGTAAATTTTCGATTTGCGTAGCTCCGTAGCCGCGTATTCATTTCCGGAGTAAACTACGGAAATTGTGTAGTGGTTGGCAACCCTGGAAACAAAGGGGATGCCACGCGGATGAATATCAGATACAAACCGTTCACTGCGCATGCGGGGGGTTTGAATTGCGTCAGCTCCGTGGTTATAAAAGAATGCAACACGCACGCAGTCAGCATACAGCGGAAAGACGTGCTGGCGGCTACATCGATATATTTTATCAAAACCATGGTGCGTCAGTCAGGGAAGAAACAGAAGTCCCTGCCTACTCATTCAAGCCCTGGCAAGGTGAAAAAGGCCAGAACCAGAACCCCACCCCCTGACACTGACTCTGATGGTGAAGCTGCTGCTGCTGTGGTGGACCAGCCTCAAAGTCCTGCTGCTGAAGGTCCTTTTGTTCAAGAACCTGAAGGCCCTGATTCTCAAGCCCGAGAAGGCTCTGAACAAGGTACTGAAGACCCTGATGTTCAAGCCCATGAAGGCCCTGCTGAAGCCCATGAAGGCACTGAACAAGCTCCAGAGAGAGGGATGAAGAGGCAAGGGAAGAAGAAGGGAGAGAGGAAACAGTACACTGTTTCCGAAGAGCATGAGGACGATGTGCTGGAATGGCTGAGGGAGAACGAGTACCTTTGGAGAAAGGGCCACAGACTGTATCGGGACACCAAGAAGAAACAGGCAGCTTGGAGAGACAAGGCAGAGAGCCTGGAGTACACTGCAGAAGTACTTCAAGGATGGTGGAAGCACATGCACTCCTGGTATGGGAAGCTACACCTCAAGAAATCTGGGCAGGCCAGCGGCAAGCTCACTGACCGGGAGAAGTACGTCATGGCCAAATGCTGTTTCCTGGAGGGTGAGATCCACCTCAGATACCAATCTTCTGCAAGTTGTCTCCAGTCTTGTTCAGTGGTGGGGCACCTGAGGAGCTCGTCCGCGTTTTCTTCAATGATGGCCTGTACAACTTCTCTCACGACATTGCTGATGCTGTTGTGTGGCACCCTCCATGCATACTGCATGTTTCTGTATGTGGTTCCAGAGTCTAGGTGCCGCAGAGTCAGTGCCACCTTCAGTCCAGGGTCCAGGTTGGGACGGAAGTTGATGCTTGGCTTGGTCAACCTGGGTCTCAGATGCTCTACAAGTTCGTCAAACATGGCTGGTGGCATCCTCATGAATTTATGGAATGCACGAGGGTCTTCATTCCTCAACTCCACCATCAACTGGTGATACAGTCCAAACTCCATTCTTTTCTCGATCCATCCTCGGACCCACACAGCTTTTTGACTCTTCTTCTTCTCCTCCTTCTGTCTAAAACTTGAGACAGTCTGAACAGGTTGTGGTTCTGCTGTTGAATGAGCACAGCTATCAGATGGACTCTTTGATCATCCATGGTGGAGAACAATTGATGATGCTGAAGACCAAGACCGAGGGTAATGAGGTCTGTACACCACAGCTGCTCGACCCATACTGAGATCCAGACGATTTTCTCCTCCATTTTATACAAAATATCGGGAGTCCGCAAATTGTCCTTCTACATACTCTGGACATCCTAAATATACGAGATACATCCCAGATACAAACGTTGTGTCTGTTTAGAATACTTTATATACGAGATGCATACGCTTACATCCTTTCTATTTCCGTGCTACTAACAATGTATAGACGTTCCATGTACCTTATCTTTTCGTTCTCTTTCCGTTTTCACCTGCAGCGGATGTGAGTCGCGAGGATCCCCAGAGGATGCAGAGAGGATACAGCGGACGTTTAACGGATGTTTACGAACATAGTACGTTTGCTGCTCGTATGTGTCGCGGATTTACATCGTACGTTCATCCGTTCTAAAAGTTTTGTGCAGCTGAAAACATTTTGCGCGGATGAAATCACAGTGGACGGATGCTTAATGGATAGAGTGTATGAAACACGAACGCAATGAGTACACAACGGATGCATAGCGGTTTCCAACGGATGGCAAGATTATTTTTACGTTTTACATCCTCTTTGCATCCGCAAGTGCACTGTGACCGGGGCTTTACTATAAAATATTCTAAAACATTGTTGAAATTTTCCTTTGGTTTACTTGACACTAACAAAAAATAGGCCTTACATTACCAAGAAACAAACTATTGAATCTGACAGCCTAGACAGAGGAAGAGGGATTTTCACACTCACAAACCACCCCAACATGGGTTCAATTTAGCATTACAAGAGGGTAATACTCACAATAGTGATATATCTCTCAACAATTCTGGAAAACGGTGATGGTGGTTGTTTCATGCTGGTACTGCCGTTCACATTCTCTGTGCCTTTCCTTTCCACATTATCACCTGACAAACATTCCTCATAAAAAAAAAGACAGCTCCATTTCTGAAAAAATGTCATCTTTACGAACGTTTCTAACAAGACAGTTTTGCTTCAACAACGGTTTAGCTAGTTTCAGGGTCAGGGTATTTCTTCTTTTCGTCGCTGGAGAATTCCACGTTGATTTTTCGCCCAGCCAGTGTTGTGTGGTGAAGGCGAAGAGCAATCTGCACAGCAAAAAAACAACAACAACAAAAAACCCGTTCAGTAATAAATACTAACTAAATAAATTAAATAATAAATGCCATTCTTTTATAATGTTTTAACATTATTCAAGAATCTCAAATCTGTCTTTTTTCAAACATTTTCATATATATATATATATATATATATATATATATATATATATATATATATATATATATATATATATATATATATATATATATATATATATATATATATATATATATATATATATATACTCTCATATTACCTGGTTTCTGGCAACACATGCATGTTACGCGACCTTACTTGTGTCAACATGGATAGGAAAGTGTCAACATTCAAATGTTGTCAGAAAACGGGTACACTTTTTTTGCTGTTTTGGATTACATGGGACATAAATCGTGTTTTTTTGACATGTTGTCAAAAACCTGTACTATGACTGCAGTTAGTTCCCTTGCTACACTCTGTCGTGCTTCTGAGGATCCATATTAATTTTTGATGAGACAGGCTAAGAGTGAATCAGAATGAGAGCACGCGCTGTGAAGTGACGTCTTGTCTGTGATGTGTGACGTTGCACGAAGACACTTACTCAAAATGGCGGAGCTCAAATCGGTGAGTGGATATGTCTTTTGTAAATACTTATCAACGTTTAATTTGTTTTGAAATAATTTTAATAGTACGTAAAGCTCTGCTCCATAGTCTGCTCTCTTCACTTCTGACTTTTACGACCCTCCTGGCGCCCTTGTCTCATCTCTGTTGCCGCTTTGTGCGCTCCATATCACCGTCATCGCTACCTCTAGACTCAATCAATGCATTTCCTCCTTCTGAAAGTTGTAGCACCGCCCCTTATACACGTGCCATTCTACTGCATATTGACTTCTTATAACAACAGCCTCCCTTCAACCAAGTCCCCTATGCGCTAATGTGTCCGGGGACGTTAATCTAACAAACGTGAACGTGAACGTGCAGGAATGCATTATGTACTTATGTAGCCATTCTTGCGTTGTAGTTGCTCTTCAGTTTTGTAAAATATGAAGTTATAGTAAAAATTGACTTGTTGCAATTTGCCATTAATTTTTGGGAAATGCGTATTAAATATTAATATTGTAATGTTACTATGGTAAATATTGCCCCAATTAGAATTCCATAATCGTATAACGCATTGTCTAAAGCAGTGTCGACATCCTGTCTGTACATGTCGATCCTCTTGTCTGCTGTATCAACATAAAGTTTTGCATGGAAAATACACTACAGGCTGTCAACAATTGTCGACCTTGGCATTGTGAGGGTTAAATCAGAAAAGAAATATTACTTTTTTTTTTAGATCTAAATGTCTAATCTGGCTGGGCATTGAATGCTCAAATTTGAGATTTGTTGACTGGCTGTTGTATCTAATTTCTCTTAATATATTTTTAAATCGTTGAAGTCATTATAGACGTATATCTGGTTGTTTATTTTCTTATGTACTGTGTTTAAACAGCGAGTTCCGAGGATAAAGTAGCAACCTAGCTGGAAACATCACCGTTAGCCCGCAAAAAAGCAGCGCATCGGTCTGTTTCCACTGCCCCATCTCAAACTGGTAAAGAAGAACGTACATGTCGTACTAAAGTTATTCCATAATTTTTTTTAAGTTGCATAACGTTTTTAACATTGTAGTAACTTTTAACATCTTCAGATTTAGTGTACACTCTTTAGTGTTGTCAATTGGACGTGAGTTTGATCATCAGTGAATTATTTTCAGACTTTTACAAACACCTGTTATAATAGTGTACATAATGTTAATGCAATAACAGTAAGTCAAATGAAACATAAGCTGGCTGTTGTACATAGTATAGTTCAAAGTTCAGCGCATTAACGGAGCAAGAAGCTTCTTCTGCTCTGATCCTCAGTCATGGAATTCCTTATATGTTATACAGTATGCTACACTTCCAACATTTAAAAAAAGGCAGTTGAAAATCTGTTTGTTTTTTCAAAGAGTATTTTATGTAACAGTTTCTGATCAGATAGCAGGCTCATCGATTTGTTTTTCAATTGTTGTAATAATTAATAATAATTTTGACTAGTTAAAAACAGGTAACTTTTCTTCTTTTTTTTTTTTTTGGGGGGGGAGGAGGAGAGGGGAAGGGTGATGTGTTTCCAGTATGTGTGTATGGATTCTTCTGACTGGTTTTAAATTGAAAATATTTGTTTTTATTGTAACCGGTCTTTGGGTAGGCTCGAAAAAATATTCAGTTATTATTTTATTTATTATTATTATTATTATTATTATTATTATTATTATTATTATTATTATTATTATTATTATTATTATTATTATTTTTATTATTATATTTTTTAAATTTTATTTATTTATTTATTTTTTTATAATAGTTCACGTTCTTTGAAAACAGCAAGTCTACCGTACATCTAGATGGGAGGCAAACAGATTTAAATTTTAATGTAAATCACTTGTCAGTCTTGTAAGTTTTTTTTTTTCTTTTCTGATGTACTGTGTAAATTGTTTTAACAGCGAGTCCTAAGGAGAAAGTCGCAACAGTGTTGGAAACATCACATGAAGGGGACTGTACATGAGGCAGCATCATCATCTCTTTCCCCTAGCTCTGCTCTATCTTCAGTTGGTAAGGAGGTCAAATTTTCTTTAATGTATATGTACTTTAACTGACACTTATACTTTTTTCTCTCCATGTACATGTATTTTCGATTAACTAAAACAAAGGTAACTGCACAGAACTGGAGGTAATGTTTTACTCTTTACAAAAATCAACAATGACATCCGAAAAGGCATGCCCACAGCAAAGGAGGGCTGGATAGAAGATCAATGCCAGGAAATAGAGAACAATCTTAACAAGTACAACAGCAAGAAGGCCTACAAGACTCTAAAGCGGCTGACAAGTGTTAAACAGCCCAAGGTCTCCACGATCCAAAGCAAGTCTAGCATGTACCTTCAGCCTAATCAGCCATCCCAGAAAGGTCCTCCTGAAAATAATACTCAACAGGTTGAAACCCCAAGCTGAACAAATCATAGCTGAAGAACAAGCAGGTTCAGGGCAGGGCGAAGTACCACTGAACAGATTTTCAACCTCAGAGTAATCTGTGAGAAATACCTACAGCACCAACAACATATATACCATGTGTTTGTAGACTTCAAAAAGGCGTTTGACCGAGTCTGGCATCATCGCATGCAGCTTTGTGGGCAACAATGAGAGTGTACAACATCAGCCCTAAAATTATTGAAGTCATCAAACGCCCGTATGACAAGGCTAGCAGTGCAGCCCTCTACAACAGCGCCATCGGAAACTGGTTCAGAACAACCATCGGTGTGCGTCAGGGATGGCTACTCACTCCAACACTCTTCAGCATCTTCCTAGAGCGCATCATTTCAAATGCCCTTGCAGATCACGAAGGCACAGTCAGCATAGGGGGAAGAGCAATCTCCAACCTTCGTTTTGCGGATGACATTGATGGATTAGCTGAAGAGGAACAAGAACTTGAACAGCTGGTACAGAGGCTTGACACCCCCTCCAGAGCCTATGGAATGGAAGCAGAGAAGACCAAAATGATGACCAACAACACCAATGGCATCAACACAGACATCAAAGTCCACGACCAATCCCTCAACACAGTGCATAGCTTCAACTATTTAGGAGCCATTGTATCAGACAGTGGATCCCGAGAGGAAGTCCTCTCCAGGATCGCACAAACAACTGCTGCCTTGGCGAGGTTGAAGCCAATTTGGAAAGACAGGACCATCAGCCTACATTCCAATGTAAGACTGCTGCGCTCTGTTGTCATCTTCATCTTCCTATACGCTTGCGAAATATGGACCCTCACAGCAGATCTACAACGAAGAATTCAAAGCAGTGAGATGAGGTGCTACAGAAGACTTCTGGGCATTTCCTATACCCAGCACATAACCAACGACGAAGTCCGACAGACCATCACACAAGCCATTGGACAACACGATGACCTGCTCACAATGGTGACAAAAACGGAAACTTCGATGGTATGGCCACGTCACCAGATCATTAGGTCTTGCAAAGACCATCCTGCAAGGCACAGTGCAAGGAGGTAGAAGAAGAGGGAGACCGAAAAAGAGGTGGGAGGACAACATTCGAGAATGTACTGGTTTGACACTGAGCGAAACAATCAGGGTTCCTGATGACTGGGAAAGATGGATTACGCTGGTTAAACGATCATCTGTGGTGCCCCTACGACCTCCTAGTTACGGGATAGGATAGGATATATTACAAAGCTTAATATTAATGTGCTTTGAAACCGCACTGTTTCTGTATTCGTTTTGATTTATGATGTTATAAGCCACAAAACAAAACAAAAATGTTTTGTTTCAAAATTGTCTTCTCATTTCCATCTAAATGCTTTAACTGTAGCCCCTTTTATGAACTTGGCAAACAAATATATCTGAAATTCGGTAAAAGGAAAAAAGCTTATGACATCCTGATACTATCATACTAACAAAACATTCCGACGTCTGCAAATCTGAAAATCAAAATGTGTATTCTAAAAACTGAGTGGAGTAATGTTGTTTGTTTTACATTTGCTCTTTGGTTTCTTTGGTAGATGATGACAATAAATCAAGCTCTGGATGGACCAGTGTTGGAGAGCAAATTGATTCTGGTAAGTCATCACATCGGTTATTGAAAAAAATCAGCACTGTTTTTCTCGTGTCAAGAGCAAGAACATGGATCAATCTTTCCCATATGGCAACTGAAACCATTCGTACATTTTTGCTTGAGAAGGAACATAAGTTTTTCCAAAATTCTGACGATCCTGGATTTTGTAGATGTTTGTCTGCTAAACTATTGAGTACTCATTGAGGCGCCTGTGCTCAGTTAAAAGTGATCTTTACAACAGTACAGTAAAGTATGTTTTTACAAATTTTAAAGCGCCATTTTAATCTGTCCAAAGAGTATCTATGTTTGAACCACTGATCTGAAAATAGTTTCCACTTAATGCCACGGTTAAAAGAAGGTGAATCAGTTTCAGTGGTCGATGCTAGTGTCAAAACTAAGTGCCGTTGGCCATGGTTAAACAAAAAGAATATCACAATAGAGCGAGTTTGTTGTATGAAGTTAAGCCGTCTGAGTCTTCTGTATTGTTGGGTCTGCAGTTTGTGTTGACTATTGCCCCCGTTCTGTGCAAGACATCGTGCAACACACCTATATGAACCAATTTCCAAGACATATTAACCTGATCTTTTCTTTAAATAAAAACTGGAACTGACTGCTTTTTGTTACACATGTCTTTGTTTCTCAGATGTTATGTACACATAACTTATTTTATTATATACATGTGTTAAGTTAAATAGCAATCTTTAACCTCCTGATTTAAACAGAACATTTTGCTTTACAATATTGAATATATATCTTTAAAATAAATAATTGCTGTCCCCTTCTAATTCCCTAGGTTTTAGGATTTGTGTGTGTGTGTGTGTGTGCTAGAATTTGAAACCACAAAACATTGTGAACTTTAAACTAAATTGCCCCTGATCCCTCTGCATAGCATAATGATCAACAAAATGATCTCTTTTATGAAAATATTCTTACCAGTGAGTAGCCTCACTACATTCTCTTTCAATATTCATTTTCAAGACTCTACTGCTTACATGTATATTGTCTCAAATTCTGTCGTTTTTCATATTGCCGAGGTTCGTAATCGAATCCTAAAAGGCGGGTGGAGTATTAATGACGCTTTGGGTCAAGTACATGGGTTTTTTGTGTGTGTGCAGTTGAACATGCCAACGCTGGGACTGGGAAAAGAAAATACGTCCTTGACAAGAAGCAATACTGCATCTTCTGCAACAAAGGACAACTGGCTCTCCCAAGACATTTTCTTATGTAACACAGACACAGAATTTACCATCTTGTCTTGATGCCTGCTGTGTGGGTGGGGTTGATTTAGCAAGATTGTCATCTTCAAACACAGAACAATCTGGGGTTTCTCCACTGTCAATTTTGGCAAGAAATCTTCCAACTTTGGTGATCTCAGTGGTACTTTCATGCAGGCGATAGTACTCTTTTTCAATGTTCAGAGAGTGGCCCATGTAATTTGCTAGCAATTTCTGCTCATTGGGTGACAAATCAAACAGTTGAGTGATTGTAGCTCCATACTTTCTGCATTTCGTCGATGTGATCAACTCTGGCTTCTGTAGCCCAATATCTGATGTGACAGCATGGATGGCTTGCCAGCCATCCAGGTAACCGTTCACAGACTTAGATGCAAAGAAAAATGGATTCGATACAGGTATAGCTACATCAGTCATCATTTCAAGAAGAATGTACAGAGATTCTTTCACCTGGGGAGGCAGGGAGTAAGGGGGGCTCACACGGATTAGTTAGTTCTTCATTTTAAGCCCTAGTGCTCCCGTTTCTCCTGTGAGGGCGTTTATCGCCCCCCCCCCTCCCGCCCCCTCCTTCTTCGACAGTTGATGGTTCGGGTGCATTGCCGCACCCCACAGTCACAGAGACCGCTAGGGATTCGAACCCTTAAGTGACAGGTTCTGCGCCTCCCGATGGCAGTAGAGATCCTGGGCTGCCTTACTCAGGCTCGAAGGCTTGGTGGAGAGACTTGTTCACACCGTGGCTGGGCTTGTCGTTACGGTTCATAGCTTGGCTGTGGGAAATCCGTCTTCTCCCGGTCACACAGCCAGTTCACAGTCCGACTCCAAGGCCCCTGCCTCGAGCCCAAATAGTACGCGGGACGGGATGTCGTAGACCCCCCCCCCACCCCCCGGCTCTGGCTCCCCTGTGGAAATAGCGGAGCATTCCTTTCCTAAGTTGTCTCCATCTACAACCGGCGTTCGGCTAAAGATGTAGTCTATACATTACGGCTGTCCCTTTTACCCCCGTTGGGGTGCCGGGAGTTTCAGTATAAATAGTATCCTCACCTTCTGGAAATTTAGTGCTTTAAATTCCCACTGTCGCTGTCTTTCTCATTTGCTCTTTCTCATTCCTGCTCTGTTCTATCAATCTTCTATACTATCTTCTTCTTCGCTAGACCAGTCATCTACCTTTTTTTTGAAAAACTTTCCGGGACAACATGCTTTATTTGTGTATGAGGTCTGTTGGATCAGCTTGGGAATATTGCACGCTTTCTACCAGGTGGTAGATGTTATTATTTAGCAATGTATGCATTTTATATGTATGTGTTTTGTTGATAATTTATAATGATGTTTGTATTCTATTTTGTTTTTGTACACGGGTGTTCGATAAATTAGAGTACAGCCTCAGCGTCCCCTGCGTGGGATGTCTATATTGTAAAGTGACTGGCTTGTGGAGAGCGTTCAGTTTTACCACTAGGGTTGTTTCAGCAGATCTTTTATGCGGATCAGGGGTTGTCCGGTCCTGATTGGCTCGGAAGAGTCCGCTGGACCTAAAGCAATAATCATGTAATGTAATGTAAAGTCCCTTTTGACGGAGGCTGCTCTCAAGTCTATGGGCGTGGTAATCCGAGACAGTCCTGACCCAGTGGTGGGACCGGATCCTACCTAAACTGGCCTTTCCGCGTGCCCGCTGGCTGCCGCTCTGGTTCAAGCTTGATCTGGTGCAGTTTTCTTTTTAACCCGCTTTTAATCTTACTCGGACGTGTTTTATCATTAATTTTAGATTAAATTTCTATAATTTGATTGTTTTTATATAATATAGGCCCTATACTGTTATGTCTTCATATAAAAATTATTTTATCTCTCCTTAGACAATAAATAATCCGCTCACTCTGCCCTCCTAGTCGCCCTTTGGCCCTCCTCCCTCCCTCTGCTATACCTTTGGCGGCCTTGTCTTGGCGTCCCTTTTGCCACCCTTGTCACATCTTCACTCTACATTATTGACGCCGTCTTCCTTCCGATTCAACGCATCTTCCTGCTGGTTGTTGTAGCAGCTTTTGCGCTCCTTCTTCATTTGACTCCATTCTGCAAAACGACTTCTTATTACATCGGCCCTCGTTCATCCAAGTCCCCTATATGCTTATGTGTCTGGGGACGTTAATCTACTTGCCTGCCTGCCTAACCTCAGTGGGGAATTGCCTAACAACAGACAGGAAAGGCCAAATAATTTGGCAAGTGCCTTACTAGGGTTTAGGCAGAAATTGCCTTACAGACAGAACTTGCTGTACAGGTGAAGATATTTGTAGAGTAGTTATTGCCAAGAATACGTTTGTATGAATATGTGTTTACTGATGGCAGGCATGACCTGTGTTCACGCTTTCCTGATGTGCGCTACATTTTCTTGCCTAATGACATAAGGCACAAATTGTCTAATGTACATGAAGTATGGTTGGCGGTTCTCCACCTGTCATTATGTACAATGGTATGTAGTATGCATTGCAGTTTTGCTATACTAGACAACCACTGACTACCAACATCATCGTCTGTGGAGTTTTGATATATGCTTCAGATGTGTTGGCTTCCAATCATTGCCTATATATATGCAGTTTTCCATGTTTGGGAATTGCTATTTTGGAGACGTTTATAAACATTTTGAAGAAAAACTGTTCAAATGAATCATTGCTTATCTGAAGTTGTTTGTTTGTTGTTGTTGTTGTTGTTGTTGTTGTTGTTGTTGTTGTTTTAAAGTGAAGCAACGTGTGTTCATTTATGTGTGTACTGATGTGACAGTGACAGATGTGAGACAAGTTTCATGCTTCCCTGATGTGGGACCACGGTTTCTTGCCTTCTGATGTACATGTAATGTCTTACAAAACATTTGTATGTGTATGTTTTTAAAGGTATTATGGAGACATTTAATGTGCAAGTGTGATTGTTTTCGGAACACCCCAGTTGGAGTGCCGGGGGGAGGGGGGGAGGGTGAGGAAAGCGGGGGGGAGGGGTCAGTATAAATAGTATCCACACTTTCTGGAAATTTAGTGCTTTAAATTCCCACTGTCGCTGTCTTTCTCATTTGTTCTTTCTCATTTCTACTCTGTGCTCTATCAATCTACTATACTATCTTCTTCTTTGTTTGACCAGTCACCTACCTTTTTTCGTGAAACTCTTCCGGGACCAAACTTATAATTTGTGTGTGAGGTCTGTTGGATCAGCTTGGAAATATTGGACGCTTTCTGCCAGGTGGTCACTAGGGCTTCCTATGATGTTATTATTTGGCAATGTAGGCATTTTATATGTATGTGTTTTGTTGGTATTTTATAATGATGTTTATATTCTATTTTGTTTTTGTAAACGGTGGTTCGATAAATTAGAGTATAGCCTCAGCGCCCCCTGCGTGGGATATCTTTATTGTAAAGTGACCGGCTGATGGAGTGCCTTCAGTGTTACCACTAGGGTTGTTTCGGCAGATCTTTTATGCGGATCAGGGGCGAGTCCTCTTTCAGCGAAGTTGTGGTCTTGATTTTGTGGACCTGGTTCGGCTACACTTGTCCTGATTTGGCTCGGAAGAGTCCGCTGGACCTAAAGCAATAATCATGTAATATAATGTAATCCGTGTGGAGTGCCGGGGGTTTCAGTATAAATAGTATCCCCACTTTCTGGAAATTTAGTGCTTTAAATTCCCACTGTCGCTGTCTTCCTCATTGCTCTTTCCCATTCCTGATCTGTCCTATCACTCTGCTATACTATCTTCTTCTTCGCTAGATCAATGACCTACCTTTTTTATTGAAAACTCTTCCTGGACAAGACTCCTTGTTTGTGTATGAGGTCTGTTGGATCAGCTTGGGAGTGTTGGACGCTTTCTGCCGGGTGGTCACTAGGGCTTCCTATGATGTTATTATTTAGCACTATAGGCATTTTATATGTATTTGTTTTGTTGATGATTTATAATGATGTTTGTATTCTATTTTGTTTTTGTAACCGCGGGCTCGAGTAGTTGGGGTAAAGCCTCAGACGTCCCCTGCGTGGGATGTCTTTATTGTAAAGTGACTGGCCGGTGGAGGGCATTCAATTTTTCCACTAGGGTTGTTTTCGGCAGATCTTTTATGCGGATTGGGGGGTTGTCCGGTCCTGATTTGGCTCGGAAGAGTCCGCTGGACCTAAAGCAACAATCAATCAATCAATCAATTTTAATACTTTTATATTTTTATGCTATTGACTCATTTTCAAAAAAATGTTGAATGTTCCCTTGATCTCATGATCTTGGTAGCCATTTTGGATTTTCATAATTACTTAATAATTTTTGCCTAAAGTTCTGAGCTTATTTTGTAATTGTTCTCAAGCTTTTACAATGGATGATATTCATTACATTATATGTTTGGCTTATTTGATTTATAACTGTAAAGTTTTGCATTTGTCATAAATTCAAGTATCATCTTCATGTTGTTCATATTTTTTTTTTTAATCAATTTTAAAAATTCTATCTAGCCTTGGTCTTTATTGTTTATTTATAGAGGGTTGCTTGCATGATCAATTGCTTGATTGATGATGTAAATCTCATGCAAACTCTGAATAAAAATCATCCCAACCAAATGCTCGTCTTATTGGACAAAGACTGCGCGATATCACTTTCTACTTTTAATCACTCATATGCACACACCCTGCAACATTTATGATGTACTAGTGGTTTTTGTACCCTGGCAAGCCAGGGTACACAGGTTGCTGTTTAAAATGTAGACAGAGAGACAACTGTTGTCTGCGAGTTTCATTTGGACGATGATACCTCCCCATATCCCCCTTGATACCTCACCATACCCCCCCCCCCCTCTGATATCTCCCCGTCCCCCCCCATGATGCCTCATCATACCCCCTTGATACCTCCCCGAACCCACTTGATACCTCCCCATAACCCCTTGATACCTTTCGTACCCCCCTTGTAACCTACCTGTACCCTCCTTGATACTTCCCCGTTGATCGTTTCGCAGGTATGGATGAAAGGAATCGACCATCACCATACCCCCTTATATATACCCGTATCCCCGTTATGCCTACCCATGCCCCTTTAAACCTACCCGTAGCCCCTTTTTACCTACACGTACCACCCCATCCCGATCCTTGATAATAATAATAATAATAATAATAATAATAATAATAATAATAATAATAATAATAATAATAATATTGAATAATACAAATAGAAATCATAAAAAACACCAAGGTTTTAAAATAAAATTTGATATAAGATATTATAATAATTATTATTATTATTAGTTTATAAATAATAATAATAATAAAAATAATAATAATAAAAATAATAATAATAATTATAATAATAATAATAATAATAATATAATAATAATAATAACGTACCACCCCATCCCGATCCTTGGTAATAATAATAATAATAATAATAATAATAATAATAATAATGAATATAGAATAATACAAATAGAAATCATAAACACCAAGGTTTTAAAAGAAAATTTGATATAAGATATAATATTATAAATAATAATAATAATAATAATAATAATAATAATAATAATAATAATAATAATAATAAAGGTAAAAAGCCTAAATTAAAAAGAAAAATATCCATATTGTAGTGGGAAAAAAATACCATAAAAAAAAAAATATGTCCCGCGTCGGATTCGAACTTGGGTCGCCCTCAACAGTAGGCGGAAGTGTTACCAACTGAGCTATCAATGCTTCGTACAAAAATACTAATTTTTTTTGTCTATATGGGAAAACATGCTGAAACCTCAATTTGATTTTTAATGGAAGCGCGCGGAATGAGGCTATTGCAGTTTGTGGACATTTTGTTTATTTATTTATCTCAGAAACGGTTACATGTTCGGTAAGGAAATGTCGGCTATAACGATTTCGTGCGTTTTGAGCACACAGCAGGCCGATCCGCGGTCTCCAGCACCTGCCCAGATCAGCGTCCATAGGAGACAAACTTTATAGTAAAGGCGAAGAAGGACTTCCGGCTAAGCAATTTATATATATATAGATTATTATTGATATAAAAAAAACAAAACAATTCTTTTAGTACAAACAAATTGCCATACCTTTTGGGCTTAAGTAATAACATCTTTGACTTTGACAAATAAATACATGTTTTTTTTTTTTCTTAATTTTGTTATAATTATTTTGATAATGTGTTCTCTCTCTCTCTCTCTCTCTCTCTCTCTCTCTCTCTCTCTCTCTCTCTCTCTCTCTCTCTCTCTCTCTCACTAATTGTATGTGAAGTGAAAAATACCACAGCAAACTATCCTATCCTATCCTATCCTATCCGGTAACTCGGAGGTCGTAGGGGCACCACAGATGATCGTTTAACCAGCGTACTCCATCTTTTCCTGTCCTCAGCAACCCTGATTGTTTCGCTCATTGTCAAACCAGTCCATTCTCGAATGTTGTCCTCCCACCTCTTTTTCGGTCTCCCTCTTCTTCTACCTCCTTGCACTGTGCCTTGCAGGAAGGTCTTTGCAAGACCTGATGATCTGGTAACGTGGCCATACCATCGGAGTTTCCGTTTTTTTCACCACTGTGAGCAGGTCATCGTGTTGTCCAATGGCATGTGTGATGGTCTGTCGGACTTCGTCGTTGGTGATGTGCTGAGTATAGGAAATGCCCAGAAGTCTTCTGTAGCACCTCATCTCAATGCTTTGTATTCTTCGTTGTAGATCTGCTGTGAGGGTCCATGTTTCGCAAGCATATAGGAAGATGGACATGGGAGCGCAGCAGCCTTACCTTGGAATGTAGACTGATGGTCCTGTCTTTCCACATTGGCATCAACCTCGCCAGGGCAGCAGTTGTTTGTGCCATCTTGGAGAGGACTTCCTGTCGGGACCCATAGTCTGATACAATGGCTCCTAAACATTTGAAGCTATGCACTGTGTTGAAGGCACAGTCAGCATTGGGAAAAGAGCAATCTCCAGCCTTCGTTTTGCGGATGGCATTGATGGATTGGCTGGAGAGGAGCAAGAACTTGAACAGCTGGTACAGAGGCTTGACACCACCTCCAGAGCCTATGGAATAGAAATAAGTGCAGAGAAGACCAACATTAATGATGACCAACAACACCAATGGCATCAACACGGACATCAAAGTCCAAGGCCAATCCCTCAACACAGTGCTTAGCTTAAAATATTTAGGAGACATTGTATCAGACAATGGGTCCCGACAGGAAGTCCTCTACAGTATCGCACAAACAACTGCTGCCCTGGCGAGGTTGAAGCCAATGTGGAAAGACAAGACCATCAGGTTACATTCCAAGGTAAGACTTCTGCGCTCCCTTGTCATCTCCATCTTCCTATATGATTGCGAAACATGGACCCTCACAGCAGATCTACAACGAAGAATACAAAGCATGGGGATGAGGTGCTACAGAAGACTTCTGGGCATTTCCTATACCCAGCACATCACCAACGACGAAGTCCGACAGACCATCACACCATCACACAAGCCATTGGACAACACGATGACCTGCTCTCAGTGGTGAAAAAACGGAAGCTCCGATGGTATGGCCACGTTACCAGATCATCAGGTCTTGCAAAGACCATCCTGCAAGCACAGAGCAAGGAGGTAGAAGAAGAGGGAGACCAAAAAAGAGGTGGGAGGACAACATTCGAGAAAGACTGGTTTGACAATGAGCGAAACAATCAGGGTTTCTGAGGGCAGGGAAAGATGGATTACGCTGGTTAAACGATCATCTGTGGTGCCCCTACGACCTCCGAGTTAGGGGATATGATAGGATAGGTATTAACGTATGTATTATTATGACTGTGATTATTATATGAGAAGGGAGATGTAGCAGATCTTGACTTGGAACTGTATGTGTGTGTTTTATTAGTATTCCATGTGCGTCATGGTGTTTATTTTACGTCATTGTAGGAAGTGTGACGTAGGAAGAAAGAAATCGAAGAAAAATAAAAAAACGAATCAGTTAGCAAGCTGCCGTCTTCACGGTCTTTTACAGTTTGAATGCATATCTTCCACAGTCCCAAGAACCTGTATCATTTTATTTATTAAAAAAAATATTGTTACGTATTTATAATGACAGTTGTCCATAGATTAATCTTAAATGTATTTGTTCAATCAGCATGCCCGTTATAAAAATATATTTATATATATATAGTGAATACGAGTCGCATAACCGTTTTTTGACGACATATGTCACAGACAGGGTGTTGTGGCAACCTGTTTGTTTCTCAAATTTCTCGAGGTGTAATATATATATATTTAATATTGACCCATATTTATAATCACAGATGTGCATTTAACAGTCTGACATCAAATTTGACTTTATATGACCAGTAGAAATAGGTGTTGCCAAAAAACGGTGCCAGAACACATGTCGCGGTAAACCATGTATTATGCGTATATATATATATATATATATATATATATATATATATATATACATACATACAATTATATATATATATATATATATGAATAATGAAAACATTTGAAAAAAGATTTGATCTATCTATCTATCTATCTATCTATCTATCTATCTATCTATCTATCTATCTATCTATCTATCTAAAAAGATTTTATCTATCTATCTATCTATCTATCTATCTATCTATCTATCTATCTATCTATCTATCTATCTATCTATCTATCTATCTATTCACTTAGTTTCAGCAAAAAACGCTTTTACTGAATGGAAAAAAATCCCCCTGCCAGAGTTGTTGTTATTTATTACTTAGAACTCACTGGATAGATTGAATATGGCTAAAAACAACTTTGCTTACATCGAATGTATTTTTTGAATCCCAGTCACCAAATTACGAAGTACAAAAACATCACAAATGATGTAAATTCGCGCAAATGACGTAAAAACATACATTTCTTGTTTATCATGCAAAAATGTTTAGGTCATTCAGCTGTCTGTAGAATGATGGACATGTTTTATGGGCATGTTTCTTCCTACGTTGTCAAAAACATGGCTGCAAAACGAAAAAGAATTCAGCTAACTCTAAAAGAGAACTTGAAATAATACTTTATGTGGAAGCACATCAAAACAAAGACCAAAAAACTGTAATTGCCAAGGAATCTGAAATTCCCCCATCAATGTTAGAACCTTTTTAAAAGAAAGCAGACACGAAGTGTGTGTGTTTGTATGAAAGTATTAAATGATAAATATGATGTCTGTGTGCGCATGTGTACTTGATTGTGAATGTGTGTATAGTGGGATTTCGTGCAATAAAAAAAAAAAATTGATATGGCATGTATGTTTTATTTAAAAAAGAATGGTGGTGTGTGTGTGTACGATTACCATAAAAACTGATGCACATAGATACATGTATGTTCAATTGTCATGTGTAATTGCTTGGATGTTTGGAGGCTACTGGATGCAACACAAGAGTATATGCAGACCTGTGCACACTCAAAATGCTCATCAGTAGCAAACAAACCAAATTTCAGTAGTTTTTAAAAATTTTCAGTAGCAAGCTGTAACGACAGTTCAAGTAAAAAAAATCAGAATTTCGGAATTTTCATAGAATTTTAATACGTAATCCGTATTCTGCTCATGAAAATCGGAGAAAATACGGAAAATCCGTAGATGTGCACAGGTCTGTATATGTGTGCATACGCTTTAGTTTTTTGTGACCATTGTGGATGTGTTTGGCACTCATGCATTTATGAATGCGTGATTGTGTGTGGATATGTCTGCATTCATGTTAATTTCCTCTCAAATTAAATCGTAAGAAGCTCTGATCAGGCTTTGTTATTAATTCCCCTTTCTTTTCTCTCTGTGTGCGTGTGTGTGCCTGCTTGTGAATATGGGCGTTTAGTGGGTTTTCTTGCAATTAGTGTTTTTCTTTTATTACTATGCATGTATGTTTTATTTCAAAGAGCGCTCTGGTGTGTGTGGGATTACTATTAAAATTTAAAACCCACAGATCTGTTCAAATTTCATATGTAAGTCATTTGACATTGCTCATTGGACTATCACAGCAACAGAGCAAAAGTCGCGCTCAATACCTATCAACCAGTGTCATGATCGGCTCTAGAAGGAAGTGCAAAAGTGAGAGTAGTGTCATTAACAAAATACGCTGAGTTCATTACAGTGTCGTAAAAGTTAATGGTTTAGGTTGTAATAAAGTTGTCAAAATATGAAATGATCAAAAAGCTTAAAATGTCTTCTAAGCAGGTGATTCGAATGTGTTGTTTTCATTGTTTTCATTCTTTTGGTTGAAAGAAAAATAAAAGTGTTTGGTATTTTCAATTTGTAAATTAGAATAACTTGTTTATGAGGGGAGGTGGGAGGACAACATTCGAGAATGGACTGGTTTGACACTGTGTGAAGCCATGAGGGTTGCTTAGGGCAGAGAAAGGTGGAGTACGCTGGTTAAACGATCGTCTGTGGTTCTCAAACGACCTTTGAGTACGGGATAGGATAGGTATGAGGGATAGCATATATTCAACTCTCTCTTTCTCACATTATTCAGCCAAATGACAATTGTACACTGCATATGGAAATCGATCACCTTCACGTGTCCTGGCCAAAATGTTCTAAAATCAACATTATTGCAATAAACATGATGACAATACAGTTTGACATGTACTGGAATGTAAATCTTACATCAAAGTCTATTTTAGAGACACAACGGAAATAACAAAATACAAACACACAATTCGGCCACCAATCGTCAACTATGGGTACAACAAATTTTAGCTGTAACAAAGGAGGAACAATTTTCCCATAACTTCGTTGTAATGTATGCAAGTTTGACTGCATATTAAAAAAAAAAATTTGTATGATTCCTCTACCAAACTCTACTTGTCAACCTGTTTTATTTCTTTTTTGGTGGGGTGTGCGAGTGTTCAGCCTATCTTGAATTTAACTGTTTAATTCCACAAAATATGCGCCAGACTTCTGTCAGTGAATGTGGAAACAAAAAATACAATAAATAAATTAGAACAATTAAAATAAATACAGAAATAAATAAATAAAAGAAAACAAAATTTAATAAAATAATAAATAAATACATAAAACAAAAGTGCCACCAACTGACCCCTTGGCCGATACGATCCTTGAACTCGATGTAGGCAAACCCTTTGCCGAGGCCACTCTTGTGCTTGGGAATACGAATGCTCTTCACGCCACCTGTCGGCACAAAGTAATGGTACACCTTTTGATTAACAATAATAGCAGCATGCATGATGATAGATGAATATCTATGATGACGATGGTGAATAAGATGCTGGGGTGTTGAAAACTCCGGTCTGTTTGCCAAATGCAACTGAAAAATTGTGTGGGCTGGCTTAAACTTGCAGACCATCACATTTCTCAGATCAGCAACTTTTTGTTATTCATTCTCACCCATCTCTTCCCATTGACAACGCATTTGTGATGTATAATGAACCCCATATAGTCTCCTTGCTGTTTGCCAGTAAATATTTGTACAATGATCCATTGTTGGGGACAGAGTTGCCAGGGTTCATACAAACCTCCAACATCAAAATTTAGGGACTTTTTAGGGCCATCAATAGGAAAAATTAGGGATTACACACACGTACACGCCACAATAACAAAACATAAGGAATCACAAATTCATCAGATCATGGAGATTTTCTACAAAATGAAGAACCACCATCACTTAAAACTGAAACATGGTGTGACCCCGTCTGCCGTATGGCCCATGGTGGTTGCGGGCGTTACACATCAATGTTCATTGATTCACATTGTGTCACATAACTTAACACAGATCAAGCTGCAGGCCAGTCCATGTCATTAACAATAATAACAGATAAAGAATCACCTCACCAATGTACGCTTTCAAAATGAAACATCTTGTGACTTGATTTTTTTTTATTTTTAAAGGATCTTGATTCTAGCAGCACAACCACATCACCACTACACATGTTCAACTTTGGGTCGGAACCTTCAGAGCTAGCCGTAAATTCCAGGTACAATTCCCGTATAACACAGGTGATGTGATACAATAAGTAGCAGTGTGATATTCTTTTGGTGTGATACAATGACGGTGTGTGAGTCGATGTTGTCTTTTTAAAATTTGAATGTCTTTTACATTTGTAACGGGTTTTTTATATGTTCTTTCTATGCGCTAAGCAATTTCTCTATGTATTTGGAGCCAATAAAAAGTTGAAGTTGAATGACAATAAATACAACCAACATTGCTATCTTTACTTCAGATCTTTAAGATGGCTCATCTCATCTTCAATTTCTTTTTCCAGTTTTGGAAGACTTGTTTCAATATCTTTGTGTTTTTTTCTGAGAGCGTTGCTTTCTCTTAAAAGAGCTAGCTCACTCTTGCGCTCGGTTTCTTCAGATAGCTTGTCTGCCCGCATTCTTAGATGTCTGATATCTTCCTTAGCTCTGGCCTTTTTAGTTTTTAAATCAGCAAGCTTGCCCTCAACATCTTTAGTTTTGGGTCCACTTGCAAATTCTGCTTCTGAATTTTTGTCATCATCAAGGCGCTGCTGGTGTTTGCTTCTTGCAGATGATGCAGATAGAAGCCATTCCTTGGTCACTGCTGCTTTCTCTACACCGCCAGCTCTGCGAACATACTCCACAATTAGCCTCTCAGCAACAAGAGCTTTCTGTGACATCTTCTCTAAAGTCAATTCCTCGTTAACAAAAAAGCCTTTCTCAACCGATTCTTGCCGACGAGAAAACAGTAGCAACTGCTTCATCCCCACCCACAGTTTCTCATATTGTTTCTGACCAGCTACACAAGAGAGTATAGTGTGTCAACTCTGCCTTCATCTGGTCTGAACTTGAACTTGGTTCTGATTGTGCCATCAATCAAATTGAAAAACTGACTAACAACCATGTCACAGGAAGATTCCCGCACCCTTCCTGCTTCCAGCAAGAAATGCAGTTTTTTTGCACATGTCACGTGGAGAGTTTTTGTATAGTGACCCTCCTACGTCTCGTTCCAAGAACAAGTTAAGTTTAGATAAAAGGTAGAGTTGAAAAAATAAAGAAAACTCGAAACAATGGTGTAAAATTTCCCTTTGTTGTTATTATTTACACTACTGGACCTCGATCCACAAAATCTGCCGAAAATGTTTCAAAACTGTACAAAAAACCCGAAATATTCTTGAAATATTCTTTAAATGTCAGTCCTGATTAGTTTCCCAATTTCTTTAAAGTTCAGACATATCGATCTTTCTCATCATCTGGTGGGGACATCGGAAGTACCGTAGGCTTCAGCGAAGTCGAGAACTTAACTGAGTACTGTGGTGATAGTCGCCCCTGCAGTGGATGATGTTGCTGATGAAGGAGTGGGCTGGTAGTAGTATGGTTGGCAGTGTTGGCAGCGGATGGATGGTCGGTTGGTTGGTTGGATGGTGTTGTAGATGGTGGTGTGGTCGGTGGGTTGGATGATTGTATGGTCCTTCCCCCTTCCAAGGTAATGGATCCGTGGGGTCTCCCCAGGCAAGGGATCCAGGAAAAAGAAGAAAATCTGCAACATGCTGAAAGACCATACAGCATCCCGACGCCCATAACCATACCTAACTAGGCAAGGTTCACACCATCAGAAAATAAACAGTGCATCGTTTATTACGATAATAAACGCCCCTGCGTCCAGCACTGCTGTCATCCTGCAAAGAATATTGGGGTAAACAAACGACTGTCTGCATTAATAATGATAAAAGAAAATAATAAATTCTCACCTCAAAAGATTATGTTGTTATATAAAAGTGTATCCAATGAATGCATGTGTCACAGATAGTCCAGGCCTACTATAATTCCACAAGACTAGACCTGCTTTTATTTTTCAAATTGTTCTGTTCTGTCCTGACACAACTGTCACTCTGTTCCTGACCTGACACAACTGTCACTCTGTTCCTGACCTGACACTGCAATAATGTCCAGAAGTTTTACATAACACTTTGCTTAGTCAACTGAAAACTGCACACGCTGTAAACCAAACCTATCTCTGCCACAGAAATAGTATATAATTATAATTTTAACAGCGCTCCGTTATTTGTGCATAAATAACGAATACAACAAACGCCAGTTTTCACAAAACATATTCGCTAAGCTAGCGAGAAACCACAAACGTGTTACAACGTGTTTCTACTCTAGTAGACGGAAAAGAAGTGATGATTCTTATTGCGCTTGCAAAACCTATCGCTCACCTTTCTTCAAAACTTGCATTCTGCACGAATTACACGGATAAAACTATAAGCCTACATCAGAAAGTAGCCATGCTAGGCCACACTCTACAGTTACTATCCTAGCAGAATTATACATTAGTGCAACTCAAAGCAAACAAACACGTGTTTATTATCAGCGTAATTTATTTCCATGAACTTTTTACATAATATATTACATTGTCATTTTACATGTGACAATACCCTCCAACACAAGATGAAACATGGGAGTTTCATTCAAAACTGTTCTGTATCCTTCCCCTTGCTTCCTAGTTGAAGGTTCGACTCAGGTAGTCGGCTCCCACATTGTCCTTGCCTGCGATGGCTTGAACGGTGAACTCGTAAGGCTGTAACAACATAGCCCAACGGGCAAGACGTCCGTTTGCTGGTTTGGATTGCCTCAGAAATTGCAGCGGGTGGTGATCTGTCTGAAGAGTGAAGTGTACACCGTACAGGTACTGCTCGAACTTCTTGATCGCCCAGACTACAGCAAGACATTCTTGTTCAACCGTTGAGTAGTTCTGCTCTGCTGAGGTCAACTTACGGCTAGCGTATGCCACAGGCATCAAAATCTCGTCATCCTGTTGCAATAGTACTGCTCCCAGCCCTTGTTGTGACGCATCTGTACGTAAGATGAATTCCTTTTCCAAATCTGGCAACCGAATGATGGGCTGACTGGTTAGGCGTTGCTTCAACGTCTGGAATGCCTGTTCTGATTCCTCAGTCCAAGTGACAACGTTGGGCTGTTTCTTCTTGTCTGGTTCCAAGCCAGGGTTTACGTTGACATCTACATGGCTCTCTTTTGCTGTCAAGATGCACGTAGTTACCTGCTCTGATTCAAGCTCAACCTCTGTCTCATCGATGACGACAGCGACGTTGTCAACCCTCTGCTCCTCCGACGAATCATTTTCTCCCTCCTTGGTGCTGACTTCCTCCTCTCGTTCGATGTATCGTCGCAAGAGATTCGCGTGGTACATCCGGACTTTGCCCTTGACTTGAATCTTGTAGTCAGGTGAACCTCGCCAGTCCCCGACGCGTTCAATGACCTTGTACGGACCTTGCCACTGCAGCTGCAGTTTGTTATGCTGCTGCGGAAGTAGAAGAAGCACCTTGTCTCCAGACTTGAATGTACGTGGTGTGGTCTTCTTGTCGAACTCTTTCGCATATCTTTCCGAAGACTTCTTGAGATTTTGCTGGGCAAGTTCGCAGGTTTCTTTGATCCTGTTTCTCAGTTCCACAATGTACGTTGCGGTGGTTTGGATTTCTTCAGGTGCCTGCTCATCTGTCCAACTCTGACGAAGAATGGCCATAGGACCCCGAACTCGACGTCTGTACAGCAGTTCGAACGGTGCAAAACCTGTGCTCTCTTGAGGTGACTCTCTGTATGCGAACAGTACCGCTGGCAGATAGCGATCCCACACACTTGGTTTTTCCTGGCACAACTTGCGCAACATGGACTTGAGTGTGCCGTTGAATCTTTCCACCAAACCATTGCACTGGGCATGATACGGTGTGGTACACATTTGACGGATGCCCAAGAGACGACTGACCTCTCGCATAATCTCGCTTGTGAATTGGGTTCCGCGATCTGTTAGGATTTCCGCTGGAATGCCCAGTCTTGACCACAGCTCTAACAATGCCTCGGCTACACGGGTAGCTTCGATGGATTTCAATGGCATCGCCTCTGGATAGCGAGTAGCGTAGTCCACCATAGTCAAAATGTACCTGTTGCCATTGTCGGAAGCGGGCTTGATAGGACCGATGATGTCAACTGCGACGCGTCGGAATGGTTCGTCGATTAGCGGCATTGGTACCAAAGGAACCTTCTTGACCCTGCCTCTCGGCGACATCTTCTGACATTGATCACAAGATGAGCAGAAACGGCGCACGTCTCCAACTATGCCTGGCCAATAGAATTGGCGCCAAATGCGGTCTAGTGTCCTCGTGGTTGCCAGATGACCTCCGAACGCTGAATCGTGTGCCACTGACATCACCCCTCTCCGTAGACTCTTTGGAAGAACAACTTGCTGATACTGGTCTTGTTGAGTTCGGAATTTCCTGTAGAGAATTCCTTTCGTCCATAGGTAAGACGCGAACCCTTGTTTACCAGCTTTCTTCTCTTGTCCTGACTCGGCGGCGGTTCTCAGACTAGCAAGAGACTGATCCTGCACCTGTAGAGCAATCAAGTCCTTCGGCTTGATATTTCCCGATCCTGTATCTACTGCTGGAAGCGGCGGCAGTGGACGCTGCTGGCGCTCTGCTTGTTGCCTGGTAAGTACCGCTACTTGCTTGGGCACTCGGTAGACTGGAATGCTCACCAAAGTTCTATCAGCCAACAAAACTTTGTTGCCAATGATGAGATCTGCGGGCGGATTCTGCATAACCACAGCTTCAATCTCAGCCTCGATCCAAGGAGTATTCACCGTAATGCGAGCTATCGGTAGATCCTTGCACAAACTGGTTTCAGCTAGAGTGATTGGCACTTTACGACCGGTGTAAGCGCATGGCGGTACGAACGACGCTCTAACCACCATCACATCGGCTCCTGTATCGCGTAGTCCTTCAGCTTGATGTCCGTCGATGCTAACCTTGCATTTTGGGTTGAAATGTTTCTGCGAACATGGAACGCACAGTTCAGGTATTCCATCCTCCTCTGTGTTCGCTTGCGCACCTGAAACAATAACATGCGTACCTTGCTGAGCCGCTGCTCGCTTGGGACAGTCCTTCTTGAAGTGTCCTGTGCGGTGACAGTAGTGACAGGTTACACGAGCTGTAGTTGCCTGCCCAGCTGGTCGTGCTTGATTCGAACCTCTTTCCTCTTCCTTCGCTGGCTTGGCATTCTCCCTAGGTTGAGTGTTAGCCCTGGAAGATCCGTTCCTCGGCGATTGTTTACGGTGCCGCTGCGGGTGTGCCTCCTTGTGTACTTGAGCGAAGTGTGCAGCGCTTGCCAAAGTGTCGGGTTCGTGCTCCAGAACAAACGACGCCGTGTCAGCGGGAAGACTTTCCATAAACTGTTCCAAAAGCATCAGCTCCATTAGATCCGCGTACCTCTGTCGCTTGCCGGACATCTCCACCCAGCGATCGGCAAAAAGACGTAAACGGGCAATAAACTGTGTGTACGTTTCGCCTTCTCTCACCTTTGCTCTACGCAATCGCTGACGGTAGACATTAGCTGTAAGCTGAAATCTTTCCAACAGAGCTTTCTTCAACTTCGGGTAGTTGAGTGCGGTATCCTCGTCTACTGAGTTGTAGAGTTGCAAAGCTTTATCCTTAAGTGCTGTACTCAATTTCACTGACCACGTAGTTTCAGGCCATTCGTGTGCACGTGCAAGACGCTCGAACCGTCGCAAGTAGTCGTCGAGATCATCTTTAGACTCATCAAACTCTGGAATAGAAGCATTTTCGACGACTATGCGACTTGTCGATGCCACTGGTTGATGACTGGCATTCTGCAGTTTCACCATCTTCTCTGCATGAGATAGTCTCATCGATTCCAATCTATACTCCAAGTCTCTCTCCTGTTTGGTAGTTTGCTCTTTCAGTGACCACTCCCGTTGGGTAAGACGCTCTTCACGCTCCCTTTGCTCCCTGGCTAGCCTCTCTTCTGTAGCAGCTTTTGCCTGGTCAGCTAAAGTGTGACGTACAAAATCAGCTAACTCTTGTCCAGCCAGATTGAGACGTTGACCAAGAGAAACCACTGCTTCGGTTTGATCATGTAAACCCGAACCTGAAATCTCGCCAACAGACCTAGACTTCGCATCTATATTACCATGCTGTCGCGCGTTCTGGTCCGCAGGAGAACTTAACGCTACATTCTGTGTTTTGCGCAACCGTGTGGAAATTGGAGAGTCAGTAGTGGCTTCGGCCATGACTACGATCGAACAAACCACTATCCTAAGATGTCACAACAACCTACAACATATGCTAAACAATTAACAATGTCAGCAACCTTGACCGTCACAGCAACTCCTGAAAACAAGTATCCAAGTACTCAAATGAATGAATATAAAATTCTTACTCTAAAACAAAAACAACGAACAACATATCTACATGCACTACCTTCAAACAATCTAACTTAAGAACAACAAACTTTGTGAAGCCACAAGGTAATTCCTAACCTATACCCAGGATAATGAACTATCTTGTGATCTCAGCGGATGCTGATCTCAGCGGGTGCTTATCCCGGACGAGCCCCCATAATTGTCACGTGGAGAGTTTTTGTATAGTGACCCTCCTACGTCTCGTTCCAAGAACAAGTTAAGTTTAGATAAAAGGTAGAGTTGAAAAAATAAAGAAAACTCGAAACAATGGTGTAAAATTTCCCTTTGTTGTTATTATTTACACTACTGGACCTCGATCCACAAAATCTGCCGAAAATGTTTCAAAACTGTACAAAAAACCCGAAATATTCTTGAAATATTCTTTAAATGTCAGTCCTGATTAGTTTCCCAATTTCTTTAAAGTTCAGACATATCGATCTTTCTCATCATCTGGTGGGGACATCGGAAGTACCGTAGGCTTCAGCGAAGTCGAGAACTTAACTGAGTACTGTGGTGATAGTCGCCCCTGCAGTGGATGATGTTGCTGATGAAGGAGTGGGCTGGTAGTAGTATGGTTGGCAGTGTTGGCAGCGGATGGATGGTCGGTTGGTTGGTTGGATGGTGTTGTAGATGGTGGTGTGGTCGGTGGGTTGGATGATTGTATGGTCCTTCCCCCTTCCAAGGTAATGGATCCGTGGGGTCTCCCCAGGCAAGGGATCCAGGAAAAAGAAGAAAATCTGCAACATGCTGAAAGACCATACAGCATCCCGACGCCCATAACCATACCTAACTAGGCAAGGTTCACACCATCAGAAAATAAACAGTGCATCGTTTATTACGATAATAAACGCCCCTGCGTCCAGCACTGCTGTCATCCTGCAAAGAATATTGGGGTAAACAAACGACTGTCTGCATTAATAATGATAAAAGAAAATAATAAATTCTCACCTCAAAAGATTATGTTGTTATATAAAAGTGTATCCAATGAATGCATGTGTCACAGATAGTCCAGGCCTACTATAATTCCACAAGACTAGACCTGCTTTTATTTTTCAAATTGTTCTGTTCTGTCCTGACACAACTGTCACTCTGTTCCTGACCTGACACAACTGTCACTCTGTTCCTGACCTGACACTGCAATAATGTCCAGAAGTTTTACATAACACTTTGCTTAGTCAACTGAAAACTGCACACGCTGTAAACCAAACCTATCTCTGCCACAGAAATAGTATATAATTATAATTTTAACAGCGCTCCGTTATTTGTGCATAAATAACGAATACAACAAACGCCAGTTTTCACAAAACATATTCGCTAAGCTAGCGAGAAACCACAAACGTGTTACAACGTGTTTCTACTCTAGTAGACGGAAAAGAAGTGATGATTCTTATTGCGCTTGCAAAACCTATCGCTCACCTTTCTTCAAAACTTGCATTCTGCACGAATTACACGGATAAAACTATAAGCCTACATCAGAAAGTAGCCATGCTAGGCCACACTCTACAGTTACTATCCTAGCAGAATTATACATTAGTGCAACTCAAAGCAAACAAACACGTGTTTATTATCAGCGTAATTTATTTCCATGAACTTTTTACATAATATATTACATTGTCATTTTACATGTGACAGCACAGATGACAAAATGGCTTGTATTTATCACTGTCAGTTCATATACAGTCTTTATAGTCTTTGTGGCTCAATCATCCATCGTGGAAAATACATTCTCCCAAGGCGCCGGCTCAGAATTAACTAACTTCTCTTTACTGAAATGTGCGGCCTGCAGACCGAGATGCTAATAGCGGAAAAGAGACTGGTTTTTGCCGGAAATTTATCAAAGGGACACTACTATTGCTGAAATAGAGAAAAAAGATGGCGGACTTGCTAACAGGAGACAATAATTTTCAAGTACCACAATCTTGAATTTTAAGGACTTTTAGGGCCTAAAATGATTAACCTGCATATTTAGGGACTTTAAGGGGCCCCTAAAACGAATGGTCAAAAATTAGGGATTTTTAGGGCGTGTGCGAACCCTGGAGTTCAAAGCATTCTCAGTTTATGTAATGCATTATGGCCACCTTACCACTAAGATACAACACATCATACCACATAACATTATGTTAGTTTTTTTACTCAGACATATTTCAAAAAGTTCAAAGGACCCTGACCTGCTTTTCTGAAGTGGCTCATGAGCTGTCCCTTGTCAATGGTGTAAGGGAGATTGCCGATGAAGAGGATGTAGCGCTGGTTTATGTGATTGGCCAGGTTGGTCAGCTCCACACCTTTGGCGTTCAGCGAGATCTCTGACATCTCTGGCTTGGCCAGGATGGTCTCCGTTACAGCCACCTTGTCCAAGACTTTAGTCTTGCCTGCCAATTTTGGCACACTTTTGGCTTTGTTTCTGGCCACATTGTTTGGTCCCTTCTCATTGCTGCCTTTTGTTTTCAAATGAGCTGCAGAAACAGTCAATTTCTTTTTCGCTGCTGCGAAGGATGCAGAGCTTTTTTTGGGTGCTCCACCGGACATGCGACTAGTGGGGGCCACACCAGACATGCGGCTAGTAGGGACCGCCGCTGAGGACATGCGACTGACCATAGTGGAAGCGCGGAAGCCTCGTGAAGTGTCCACTTTCGGTGCAACAGTCTGCAGCATCTGCTGCTCATTTTCTTTTTTGTGAAGAGTATTTCTGTCTCCTGCAACACATTCATGCTATTTTATTTGATATCAGCTCACAATTATTTCCTTATTGGTTTATTGACTATAGGCATAAATCAGTGAAATCAAATGTCATTTACAGGGACCATGGCAAGACCTGACTAGTACAAATATCACTTTGCATTCCTGGATGCTCACATGAACACTACATTTACTGACACAAAACTTACCTCCATAGTCAATTTTGCACTAAGTGCGACCTCAGAGTCAGTAGAGCAAAACAAGAAAGATAGTTTACATAATAAAAAAAAGACAAATAAAATCACAAGAAAAAGGCAACACACTCAGCTTGCTGCGGAACTCTTTGTTCTTGCTCCACCATTCTTTTCGCCGTTCATCCCGATTCTGATTGCGTGACTGGGTGTGACTGCCATTGGCCACCGCTGCAGACATTTTACCTCTGGAGAATTGCTCATACGCTACACTAGTGGTGGAATTAGAGAAAAAACAAATTAAAAACAATAACAACAAAACCACACAAACACAAGCATTAATTAATAAGTTAATCTTCGTATCAATACTACTGAGTATTGTCTTTAAGTAACGTAACACTATGCCCAGTTCTGTCTGTGAAATCTCGTAAGCAATGGTACTTTTGAAATGCATGAAAAGTATTTATTAAAAAAGAATAGTAATGCTGTTCATCATTTAATACATTAAGAACATTACATTATCAACAGGAAATATATTATTTAACTATTCTTCACTAAAAGTTGGTCGCCTACATCAAGGAAAAAAGAAAGAAGAAGAAGAAGACTGAGCCCTCGATATAAAAAATGACAACTTTGTAAACTATTCATAAGATACAGAATAGGGAAAATGATCACGACACAATCAAGATTGTAAATATTTTATTCCTGTTCACTTTTCTTTGTCTTAACCAATTACACTTTCCTGAATCCTGTCCATAATGTTAATTTTACACGGGAGGGGGTGGGAGGTGGGGGTGGAGAGAAGGAAGGGTTAGGAAGGGTAGAGGTGGAAGGGGTAGGTGGGGTGAAATGAACGATCCAAAATAACTTAAAACTGCAATTTCTATTTGAGTGTGTCATCCCAAAAATTGGCCAAAGATATATTGTCAGTATTCATTCTCATACAACTAAATTCTGCCACGTCCAAGAAATTTCTGTCCCATAAGTGGCATAACCATGTTTTGTAATCATGACTGTGACATAACTACAGGTACTGTGAATGATAAACCATAATACCAAACATTACTGAAGACCTGTTTAAAGTTAAAATTGCCAAATTAGCCCTTATCCATGAAATCCTTAAAACAAACTGACAAAGCAGAAAATGTAACAGCAGTAGAAAACAATCCTAAACCAAACATGATCCATGACATGTGGAACACTACTATAGTACTAAATAAAGTAAATTGCTTTAGACTTTTCTTGATCTTATTTTTATAAATTATTTAGAATATATTTAAATATAAAACCATAGGTATGGCATTAAAAATCCATTTCATTGTCATGTAAAAAAAATGTCTTAGTGAAAACCTTCCAGAGAAAGTCCTAAGATCAAACCTGATTATTTACAATGTACTGAATTGGTTTTTTTTTGTTCCATTTTCTTTGAATGATTCACACACATAAAACTTGATGTCAAGTGAGAAACTTGCATCAATTCCTCAACCTAATTCTAGAAAATAAAAAGCAAATTTTTTATTTACAACTATGATTTTTTAAAAATATAAATCAATTATGTGTATCCCAATTATTTTCATTGTCTAAATCAGTAAATGTCTACGTGCAGAAACTCATGCCCTAGTTTTTTAACACTTGCTGTGCATTTTGTACGTTTAGACATGTTTGTTATCCTTGTTCATCTTTAACATTTAGAGCTATTTTATTTGTGTATATTTACAGTAGAATTATGCAATTCGTAGACACAGGCAGCAAAATGCTAAAGAATTCGTTTCGCTCATAAATTCTAGAAAATTAGTTTTATTTCATAAATTTGACTAGTCACTTTTCACTGCCTTGCTTTGTTGAACCTTCTGATCTCAACGAAACGAAAGCAAATTCAGCATGTGAAATATAAGGCATGGCGATTGAACAGGTGAAATAGCTTACTTGAATAAAAGCTCTTTGCAATGAATGGAATTTGACATTCGTATATTAATGGAAAATGCCCGTACTGAAATAAATTTGATCATAAACAAACCTCACGTGTAATGCGCCTTTCTTCTCCAAACACTGCTCGGAAAGTGGAAGGGAAGTAACTTTCACAGAACTTGTTACAGGGTTCTCGGGATCGCGATGACCAAATAAATCGGGTCTATTTATTTAGTTATCTACCAGGTAGAAAGTCTCCTCTCTGAAAATCCTTACCGGGAAGAGAGGGGACTATAAACTGATTAAATAAATAAATAAATAGTTATCTACCTAGTTATCTAATTAATATGTTGTTGTTGTTGTTGTTGTTGTTGTTGTTGTTGTTGTTGTTGTTGTTGTTGTTGTTGTTGTTGTTGATATTGTTGTTATTTAACATTTCATTTTAGTATAGTTAATTTTTTTTTTTTACTTGCACATCACAAAAGCGACTTCCTTTCCTTTGTAAATTTATTATTTATTCTGAATTATTCCTGTTGTGTGCGTTTTTTAATTTAAAAAAAAAACAACAACAAAAACATTATAGACTTGTTTTAAAGGGTGCGTAGGATTTGATCATCATCATCATAATCATCATTAACCATCATTATTAACAACAACAACAACAACAACAACACTACCAGCTCTTTCTCTCCCTCTTTGAGGTAAGATAAGTCTTTAATTAACGAAGGTACATACAAACAATAAAACAAACACAAATTCTTCGGGCCACCAGCCTCTAGAAAATATGGTAGAGAGAGAGAGAGAGAGAGAGAGAGAGAGAGAGAGAGAGAGAGAGAGAGAGAGAGAGAGAGAGAGAGAGAGAGAGAGAAAGAGAGAGAGACGTTTGGACATCGTCCGTGTATTCACCCAAAAAACAACAACAACATACAAACAATAAAACAAACACAAATTCTTCGGGCCACCAGCCTCTAGAAAATATGGTAGAGAGAGAGAGAGACAGAGAGACAGAGAGAGAGAGACAGAGAGAGAGAGACAGAGAGAGAGACAGAGACAGACAGACAGACAGAAAAATACAAAGATCGATGGACAGGCACACAAACAGACAGACACAGACAAGGATACAAAAGACGACGTTGATTATATTATTTCTCGTTTAGAACAAGACGTGGTTGATGGGGATGCTGACTTTGAGATCGATGGTGCCACAGTTGAGTCCATGTTTAAAAGACTGAATCTGAGAAAGGCCACTGGCCCTGATGGTATAGGGGGTAGGACCTTGAAGTGGTGCGCTGCACAGTTGTGCTTAGTATTCAGTCAGCTATTCTCGTGGTCAGTCAGGGATTGTGTTGTACCTAGTGTATGGAAACACTCTATCATCTGTCCCGTGCCCAAAAACAGTAAACCCAAAGAACTCAACGACTATCGCCCTGTTGCCCTGACATCCATAGCTATGAAATGTCTCGAACGGATTCTTCTCTCTCGCCTTCTTTGTCACACTCAGCCTTTCACTGATCCTCTTCAATTTGCATACAAACCCAATCGTAGTACCGACGACGCTACTCTGACGCTTCTTCACAATGCGTATGATCACTTAGAGACCTCTGGTTCCTTTGTCCGCATTCTATTTATAGACTTTTCTTCTGCTTTCAATACCATACAGCCACACCTCATGGCTCAGAAGCTTTTGTCTTACACTGTCCCTCCTAGACTCGTCCTGTGGATCGTTCACTTCCTCGTGTCCAGATCTCAGGGGTTGTCCGCTTTCACTCTGCTGTCTCATCTCTCAAACAAACATCCACTGGAGCTCCTCAGGGTACGGTTCTTTCTCCGGTACTTTTCACGCTCTACACAAACGACTGCAGAGGAACTGATGCCTCACCGGTCATAAAGTACTCGGATGAATCTGCCCTTGTGGACCTGTCCAATTCAAATGCTGTGTATTTCTCTGCAGTTGATAGGTTCAGCCCCTGATGCAAACAAAACTATCTGGACTTAAATGTCAAGAAAACTAAGGAACTGGTAATTGACTTTCGTAAAAACAACACTCTCATTCCAGACCTTGTCTTTGATGGTGTTACAGTCGAGAGAGTCACCCAGTACAAATACCTGGGAACCATCATTGACGAGAAACTGAACTTCACTGCAAACACCCAGGCCATACACAAAAAATGTCAGTCTAGAATTTACTGCCTTCAAAAACTTCGAAATCTCCAAGTCAGTAGCCGCATCCTTCAGACCTTTTACTCTTCTTTTATTGAGTCCGTTCTTACCTTTTCTTTTATCTGCTGGTATGGAAGTTTGTGTGTAAAAAACTAAAGTATTCTGGATCGAGTAGTGAAAGTCTGTGGGAGGGTTGTGTGAGTGAAACAAGAGAGTCTGCAGGTGTTGTATGAAAGACGTGTTGTGCGGAAAGCTATTTGCTTTGTGCTGGATAGCACTCATGTGCTTGCGCACTACTTCCAGCTCCTACCTTCTGGAAGGCGCTACCAAACACCAAGGGTCAGAACTCTCAGAACGAAAAACAGTTTTATTCCAAAGGCTGTCTCATTACTTAATAAATGACATGTGTGTGTGTGTGTGTGTGTGTGTGTGTGTGTGTGTGTGTGTGTTTTGTTTGCCCAAAATAATCTCATTTCACATTTGCTGTCGTTTAATGTTAGCATGCATAAGTATAATTCTATTCATATGAGACTGTGCATTTTTATCCTCATTGTCATTATGATTGTTATTATTATTATTGTGATGTTTATTCCTTGTTGATTGTAATTGTACACCACAATGTAATTTCTTGTAAAAAGATAATAAAGTTGTCTTATCTTATCTTATAATTTGATCAAGCTGTTGATTGGAGTTAGATTACCCTCATGGATCAAGCTACCATCGCCATCGCCCTTCAAAGGAACAAAAGCAGCAATCGTTATCGTCATCGACGCTGCACGGTTCGACAGAGGTACAGGGATTGTCGAGTCCTGAGCTTAAGCCAAGAGGCATCGGTATGCTTTTCATACTCTGTGTCCACCGCTGTGCTGTAACTGGAAGCTTTCCACTCCATGCGTGACCTTCCCCAAGATGATCTAATATATGATGTTGACAAATTACTTGTTTAACTGTTTGTTGGTCGGGTAGAAGAACTAGGAAAGAAAAATCTGTTGTGTTTAAGAGTATGTTTAAATATGATGCGGTGCTACAGAAGACTTCTGGGCATTTCCTATACCCAGCACATCACGAATGACGACGTCCGACAGACCATCGACACAAGCCATTGGACAACACGATGACATGCTCACAGGGGTGAAGAAACGGAAACTCCGATGGTATGGCCATATCACCAGAACACCAGGCCTTGCAAAGACTATCCTGCAAGGCACGATGCCAGGCCGGAGGCAGAAGACGAGGGAGACAGAAAAAGAGCTGGGAAGACAACATTTGAGAATGGACTGGCGTGACACTGAGTGAAGCCATGAGGACTGTTGGAGTACGCTGGTTAAACGATTATCTGTGGTGTCCCAACGACTTTCGAGTTACGGGATAGGATAGGATAGGATAGGATAGGATAGGATTATCCTAGGAGAAAATTGATGTTTAGTTTTTTCCCCAAATTTTATGCATCGTTAGGTAAAATTAGGCGAATTAGCGTAGCACTGAAAACCCCAAACCAGTAATAATCGCTATTTTATGTAGCGCCACTGAGATAAAATACTGCAATGGGGAAACATATAGGGCGGCATTACACAAACTGAATGTCTTTAGTGGATACTCGATAACCCAGCGATACTAGTAGTAGTAAAATCGTGCTGTATGTCCTAAGACGGGATGTGGTGTAGGTATACATAGGACAGTAGAAAAATATACCAAGGGGCGTTACATGCGGAAAATGATTCTTTTAAAGTAAAGCAGTAATTATAGCCTACCGCGCGCACTGTCCAATATGTAGGACAATCACCCGCCCGGAGTTGCCTAGGCAGAGCGCTACGTAACGCTACGTAACTATTTTGGCGGTCTCGAAAGGTTGTTTGCGAAAAGAAAAAGATGGCGGCCAGAGTGGTGGGCTTTCGACATGCGAATGGCGATGTGTCCAACGGTGAAATAGAAAGGGAGGATTTTTTTATAATTTATAGTCTGGTAAGTTTTGTGTCCGCCCTAAAATTATTGAAGTCATCAAAAGCCTGTATGACAAGGCTACCAGTGCAGTCCTCCACAACAGCGCCATCAGAAACTGGTTCAGAACAACAATCGGTGTGCGTCAGGGATGCCTACTCTCTCCAACAGTTTTCAACATCTTCCTAGAGCGCATCATGTCAGATGCCCTTGCAGATCACGAAGGCGCAGTCAGCGTAGGGGGAAGAGCAATCTCCAACCTTCGTTTTGAGGATGACATTGATGGATTGGCTGTAGAGGAACAAGAACTTGAACAGCTGGTACAGAGGCTTGACACCACCTCCAGAGCCTATGGAATGGAAATAAGTGCAGAGAAGACCAAAATGATGACCAACAACACCAATGGCATCAACACGGACATCAAAGTCCAAGGCCAATCCATCAACACAATGCATAGCTTCAAATATTTAGGAGCCATTGTATCAGACAATAGCTCCCGACAGGAAGTCCTCTCCAGGATCGCACAAACAACTGCTGCCCTGGCGAGGTTGAAGCCATTTTGGAAAGACAGGACCATCAGTCTACATTCCCAGGTAAGGCTGCTGCGCTCCCTTGTCATCTCCATCTTTCTTTATGCTTGCGAAACATGGACCCTTACAATAGATCTCCAACGAAGAATACAAAACATGGAGATGAGGTGCTACAGAAGACTTCTGGGCATTTCCTATACTCAGCACATCACCAAAGACGAAGTCCGACAGACCATCATACAAGCCATTGGACAACACGATGACCTGCTCACAGTGGTGAAAAAACGTAAACTCCGATGGTATGGCCACGACACCATCCTGCAAGGCACAGTGCAAGGAGGTAGAAGAAGAGGGAGACCGAAAAAGAGGTGGGAGGACAACATTCGAGAATGGACTGGTTTGACACTGAGCGAAACAATCATGGTTGCTGAGGACAGAGAAAGATGGAGTACGCTGGTTAAACGATCATCTGTGGTGCCCCTACGACCTCCGAGTTATGGGATAGGATAGGATATGATAGGAAGATTTGTGTACTTGTTATTTGATGGAATAATTATGTTTATGTGCAATCAGTATGAATTAGTATTTATATTTGATAGTTGTGTCATTAGTGCGATTGACAGTAACTTTCACTTTCAGCCAACTTCACTTTGATTGGCTGTTGTTCAGTCAACATGTGCTGTGCCATTTAAAAAGCTATCGCTTATGGCAAAAGGTTGCCTAGAAGCAAACATAGTTCGTGCAAAGCAAATCGCAAATGTTTTGTGGCGCTTTTTTTCTAGACAACTCGGAGCTGTTGAAAGTGGATCTTCTCTATTAAAGCGGAGGCGGACGTATAGTACGAGACTATTGAGGTCACCGATGGTTTTCTCCGGGCACTCCGATTTCCTCCCTCCCTTCAATAATGGTACTAGCAGCAGTCAATATAAACATTTCAAAAAATAAAAATTCGATTTTCTTTCCGTCTTCCTTTAGCGATCTCCCTGCCTTTAAACCACCTGTTTGAGCGATGGATGTGTATTTGTTGTGTGAGGGTGGGTTAGACAGATGAGCGTGTATGTTGGTACAGATCGTCGCTCTTTGAGCCTGATTGAGTTGGGGAAAGGCGTATATATATAGCATCCATTATTATTATTATTATTATTATTATTATTATTATTATTATTATTATTATTATTATTATTATTATTATTATTATTACGTGTGTATCATAGATAGAAAAGGATGGGCGCAGACTGTGTTTTGTGAGAAACGAACCCGCCGCTCAAACGGGAAATTTTTTTTTATATAGATGTCCTATATGGGAAGGACATTGTTATATTTATGTAGGCCTACTTTGAATTATTATTTTGTAGTTTGAGAATGAACTGTTTGAGCGGGCCCTCCCGTGGGGATTGATTGATTGATTGATTGTTGCTTTAGGTCCAGCGGACTCTTCCGAGCCAAATCAGGACCGGACAACCCCCGATCCGCATAAAAGATCTGCTGAAACAACCCTAGTGGGAAAACTGAATGCCCTCCACCGGCCAGTCACTTTACAATAAAGACATCCCACGCAGGGGACGGCTGAGGCTTTATCCCAACTACTCGAACCCCCGGTTACAAAAACAAAATAGAATACAAACATCATTATAAATTATCAACAAAACACATACATATAAAATGCCTATATTGCTAAATAATAACATCATAGGAAGCCCTAGTGACCACCCGGCAGAAAGCGTCCAACACTCCCAAGCTGATCCAACAGACCCCATGGTCTTGTCCAGGAAGAGTTTTCAAGAAAAAAGGTAGGTCATTGATCTAGCGAAGAAGAAGATAGTATAGCAGAGTGATAGGACAGAGCAGGAATGGGAAAGAGCAAACGAGGAAGACAGCGACAGTGGGAATTTAAAGCACCAAATTTCCAGAAAGTGGGGACACCATTTATACTGAAACCCCCGGCACCCCAACGGGGGTACTGTTTCCGCAGTGAATCGGTCATGCCTATAAAGGAAAGACAGGTTTTCAACTGGGGCTTTCACTTTTCCCTTTATAGGTTAGAACAATCTACAGTGGCAAGATTGCTCATGACCCCAAGGGGTTCCCGTGGGGATGCCGGGGGTTTCAGTATAAATAGTATCACCACTTTCTGGAAATTTAGTGCTTTAAATTTCCACTGTCGCTGTCTTTCTCCTTTGTTCTTTCTCATTCCTACTCTGTTCTATCAATCTACTATACTATCTTCTTCTTCGCTAGACCAGTCACCTACCTTTTTTCTTGAAAACTCTTCGGGAACAAAGCTCCTCACTTGTATGTGAGGTCTGTTGGATCAGCTTGGGATATTGCACGCTTTCTGCCAGGTGGTCACTGGGGCTTCCTATGATGTTATTATTTAGCAATGTATATTTATAGGCTTATGTATGTGTTTTGTTGATATTTTATAATGATGCTTGTATTCTATTTTGTTTTTGTAAACGGGGGTTCTATAAATTAGAGTATAGCCTCAGCGTCCCCTGCGTAGGATGTCTTTATTGTAAAGTGAGCGGCTGGTGGAGTGCGTTCAGTGTTACCACTAGGGTTGTTTCGGCAGATCTTTCATGAGGATCAGGGGTGAGTCCTCTTTCAGCGAAGTTGTGGTCTTGATTTTTTTGGTTCTGATTAGGCTCGGAAGAGTCCGCTGGACCTAAAGCAACAACCATGTAATGTAATCTTTGAGCGGGGGATTCCTTTCTCCAAAACTAGGTCTGACATCCCTTTTTTTTTTTTTTTTTGACTAAAATTTACGTTTCCGGACACATTAAGCGTATAGGGGACGATTTTTTGTCTGACCCCACCCTTCTCTTACTATAATAAATAGGTACGCTATCTATCGCTTTGCTACCGAGGATCCACTGTCAGCGTACGTGTAATGTACCTGTGATTGTATTACACAGCTTTATGTGTCAGACGCAGACTGTGAATATGTAAACGTACTGTTCTCGTAGTATTTCGGTCATTGGGGAGAGAGGCGTTTGGGACCTCTCTTTTTTCTGGTCCAGCTTCATCAGGGCTGTGTCTCTCCCTCGATTTGTGAATATGTAGCCTACTTATTGTCTTAAACAATTGAAGTTTTCCCAGTTCAAACTAGTATTGTATTGTATTGTATTGTATTGTATTGTGTTGTGTTGTGTTGTGTTGTATTGTATTGTATTGCTTTGTTTTGTATTGCTTTGCTTTGTATTGCATTGATTGTATTGTATTGCATTGAAATGTCCTAAACAGTTGCCGTTTTCCCAGTTCAAGGTGAATACCTTGGTTTTGTCCCAGACCAAGGAGTACTAAATTCTTTAGTACTCCTTGTCCCAGACATGTTTCAGTCTAGTGTATGTATCGTCCACACTGCGAGCATTGGAGCAGCACGTCACAGTACAACAAATCTCAGCTCTGCAATATGTGCGGCTGTGTCACACAGCACAGGGTAGATTACAGTACATGTACGTAAGCGTTGACTATAGAAAAGGGTTAATTGTAGATTATAGTCACAGCAGAGCGTATAGTCACATTGTGACACCAGCAAGTCAGCTGAAGGTAAGGGGAAAATAATAGGGTCACACGGCTTGTGGCTTGTGTGACAGAGACGTGAAATGTGCTGACTGTATTGCTTGTGATGATTGCTCCATCTGGTACCACAGGTCATGTGTCGAACTCTCGTCTAGTGATTTCAGAGCACTACAGAGACAAAGCGTGCAATGGATTTGTCCAAAATGCGACAGTATAAACTGTGATAGCTTCACCTTCAGGAGCTTTTCTTTATCAGAAAACTACTATGCCCCCATCCAAAACACGGACTGTAGCATAACTTCCTTCAACCATACCCACCGCTTCAGCCCCCTGAGAACTAGCAGCCCCAAATCTAACCAGCACAGCCCAAACTCTCACCATTCGAATTCTTACCAGAGCACCACCGGTAACCCATCCTATAAATCACCAGGCCAAGGAAACAACTACCACAGTTCCACATGTTTCAGCCATCCTAGTCCACCAGGACAAAACCCATCCAACACCTACAAGTCGCATCACGCAGAATGCTACCACACTGCCAATGATTCCAGCCACAACCCCAACATATCAAAGAAAAAGAACCTTCGCATCATGACCGTAAACTGCCGCAGCATAGAGAAAAAGAAAGCCGAATTTGCTGCCATTGTCAACTATGTAAAACCAGATATCATTTGTGGCACAGAATCATGGTTGAAACCAGACATCAAGCAGAGAGAGATATTCCCAGATGGCTTTGTTTATTATAGGAAAGACCGCTGTAGCCTAGCTGGAGGTGTCTTCATTTTAGTAAACCAAAATCTCATCTCATCTATACAGCCGGACTTAGATTCTGCATGCGAAATACTCTGGGCAAAAATACACCTCCAACAAAACAAAGACCTAACGATAGGCTGTTTTTACATGGCTCACCGAAACCAGACAGACCTGAATGAGCTAGATAAGTCACTACGAAAAATAAATAATAGAGGACAAAAACAGATTATTCTTACCGGCGACTTCAACTGCCCTAATGTAGAGTGGAACAATGGTACAGTTGCCCCTGGAGCGCCAGATCGGGTGATCCAGGAGTCGCTAGTCGACATCACCTCATCAGCACACCTCACACAAGTCCACGACGAACCAACAAGAGAACACAACATCCTAGACCTAGTTTTTACCAGCAATCCCTCTCTCACCAAGAGCTCCAAGTCAATCCCAGGCATTAGTGATCATAGCATTGTGGTTACAGACTTTGACCTCTACCCTAACCGCATCAAAGAGAAGCCCCGCAAGCGATACAACTATTCTAAAGCAGACTGGAACCACCTGAACTCTGAAATCTTGCAATTATCAGACAACATCATGACAATGAGAAAGGAAGGAACTCCCGTTGAAGACATGTGGACACATTTCAAACTTAACTTGATAGCAGCAGCTGAACGCTTCATACCTACCAGCGTTCGACGAATCAACTTTACATTACCCTGGGTCAACTACAAACTTAAGAGACTGTTAAAGCATAAAAAGAGACTATACAACCAAGCCAAGAAGACCGGCAACTGGACCAACTTTAGATTCCATCAGAAGGAATGCAGGAGGAAAATGAGGCAAGCAGAATGGCGCCACATTAACACCATCATTGAGGACGGGCTAAGAGACAACAACTGCAAACCCTTTTGGCGCTATGTCAAGACAAGGCGACAAGACAACACAGGAGTTGCCCCGCTCTTCAATGAAGGATCTCTCCATAGTGATAGTTCTTCCAAGGCAAAGATATTGCTTCAACAATTCCAGTCGGTCTTTACAAAAAGAGAGGACACACCATTGCCAGAGATGAAGGGCACCCCCTTCCCCGCTGTAGAGAAACTAACGGTTACTACAGAAGGCGTCGTTAAACTACTCAAAGACTTGAACCCCAACAAAGCTACAGGACCAGACAACATCCCTAATCAAATTCTCAAAAACTGCGCCGAAACTGTTGCCCCAGGATTAGCAGCCATCTACAACACCTCACTAGAGACTGGACAGCTCCCCGCAGACTGGCTAACAGCAAACGTCTCCTCAATATTCAAGAAAGGCGATAGAAACAAAGCAGAAAATTACAGACCAGTATCTTTAACATCCGTTGCATGTAAGCTACTGGAACACATCATCTGTCGACATCTACATACCCACTTCGAAAAACACACCATCCTCACCAGTAGAAACCACGGATTCAGAACAGGCCACTCTTGCGAAACCCAACTACTCACTACTATGCAAGACATTCTCTCCTCACATGACAAAGGCCATCAGACCGACATCATCATCCTGGATTTCAGCAAGGCATTTGACACTGTGCCACACAACAAATTACTACACAAGCTGGATCATTACGGCATACGAGGCACCATCCACACCTGGCTCACAAACTTCCTGACCAAGCGCCAGATGAGAGTGGTCCTGGATGGAGAGGCATCAGAGGAAGTAGCTGTCGAATCCGGAGTCCCCCAAGGCACAGTGATGGGTCCTTTACTCTTCCTCTGCCACATCAACGACCTGCCGGACACAGTAAAATCAACAGTGCGACTCTTCGCAGACGATTGCCTACTCTACAGAGAGATCCGCTCCTTCCAGGATCACATCACACTCCAATCAGACCTCAAAGACCTAGAGAGATGGGCCAAGCAGTGGGGAATGCGATTTAATGCGCAAAAGTGCTACGTTCTCTCCACCAGACACAAGTCACAACACTTCTATAGCCTTGGAAACACTATACTCCAACAGACTGATACTACCCCCTACCTAGGCGTCCAAATTTCTGCGGACCTGAAATGGGCTAACCACATCACAAGCGCCTGCAAGAAAGCTGGATCCACACTGGGCTTCCTACGCCGAAATCTCCGGAACTGTCCACAAGAGGGCCGACGCCTAGCCTACATCGCACTTGTTAGATCCACTCTCGAGTATGCCGCAGTGGTGTGGGATCCTTACCTCCAACAAGACATCGACAAGCTGGAACGCATCCAACGCCAGGCTGCACGGTTCATTATGAGAGACTACAGATCCCGGGACCCAGGATGCATTGGCAGGATGCTTCACGAGCTCCACCTCCCACTACTTGCAAAACGTCGCCAACAACTCAGGCTGACCATGCTCTACAAGATAACCAGAGGACTAGTTACTGCTCTCCCTCCCAACACCTTCCTTACTGCTGCAAAGAACAAACGGAAAATCCGCCCCACCACCTTTAAAGGATATGACACACAGAACATCATAGAGAGGCAGATAAACAACAACAACACATGCTTTATCTTACCACCCTCATCATCAGATCTCTACAGAAACTCCTTCTTCGTAAGGACAGTAGTGGAATGGAATAGCCTTCCCGATGACATCATCAACCTATCCTCACCTAGCTCATTCTCCTCTGCAATCGGGAGGTACAGGGATGCTGACAAGTTCTTATAGAGTCAACATAATAGAACAATGATTTTAAACTTTTAATTGTACACATATCACCAGGCTTCCACAAGAGGAGCCCTTTTAAGAATATAATTAAATAAAATCAGAACTACACAATAGGCAATATGAAGTTAGTACAAAAAAGAACTATGAAGCATAATTTTTTTTTTCTTTTCTTTTCTTTTTTTTTTTTAAAATCAAATTATTTAGCGCGCACACACCACCACCACGTTAATAGCCATCTATGGCTCCTGTGGTGTTTTCTGCCAACAACATCATCGGCAGTATCCAGATCCAGACACGGCGTTGACAATCTGCTGAACATGCCGTATAGGCCTACAGTGCCATTGAGTGTTCAGTGGGTTATTGCTTTAGGTCCAGCGGACTCTTCCGAGCCAAATCAGAACCAGAGAAGTGAAAGAGGACTCACTTCTGATCCGCATAAAAGATCTGCCGAAACAACCCTAGTAGTAACACTGAAGGCAATCTACCAGCCGGTCACTTTACAATAAAGACATCCCACGCAGGGGACGCTGAGGCTCGAACCCCCGTTTACAAAAACAAAATAGAATACAAACATCATTATAAAATATCAACAAAACACATACATATAAAATGCCTACATTGCTAAATAATAACATCATAGGAAGCCCCAGTGACGATTTGGCAGAAAGCGTCCAATATTCCCAAGCTAATCCAACAGACCTCATATACAAATGATGAGTATTGTCCCGGAAGAGTTTTCAAGAAAAAAGCTAGGTGACTGGTCTAGCGAAGAAGATAGTATAGTAGATTGATAGAACAGAGTAGGAATGGGAAAGAACAAAGGAGAAAGACAGCAACAGTGGGAATTTAAAGCACTAAATTTCCAGAAAGTGGGGATACCATTTATACTGAAAGCCCCGGCACCCCATGGGGGTGTTCTCAGTAGGAAAAAAAAGAAGAAGATAGGATCGGGGAGGAGATTCTCTGAAAATTTCCCCTGCAATGGGGTCAAAATATTATAAAAAACATCATGCACAGCACGGATGACTAATAAGATATTTTTAAACTATTTGCTGGACAAGCCGTGTTTACCAGGGAAGAGGAAGGAGAGAGAGATTTATGTAAATATTCATCACAAAGAAAATACAAGGAACACGGAAATAAAATTTCAACTGAAAATTTTATTTAACAAATCAGCCTTCTCCTTCGCACATTATGTCGCACTTACATTAGTCCATTGTTGTACTTAGATATCAACAGAATATCAACTTGAAACAAACTAATTTTATTACCCATACGCACAAAGAAGTGACGTAGTAGTCACAATCACGTGACTACTACATGTAAACAAATAGGCCTATTTGGTAGTCTTAGTTATCTCCTTCGTATTTTCTTGTGACTACTAGAGGGATGGGGGTGGGGGAGAGGGGGAAGATCGTAATTGGATTCTCTGAGAATTTCGCCTGCATCGTGTCAAAATATTTATAAACCCTAAAGCACGGATGACAAATAAGATATTTTAAAACTTTCAAATTTCCTTGGGGGGAGGAAGGAGGGGAAGGAGGGGGATGGGAGGGGAGGACGGTGGGAGTGGGGCAAAAGGAGGGTGGAGGAAAGGCGGATTGGTCTAAGATAGATTAAAACACACACATACACACAGGCACGCACGCACACACACACATTAACGCACACATACACACACACACCAACACACAGGGTGCATCCAGCTGCACAACCCCTCACGCATGTCACGTTCATAACTAAATAATATAGGTCTATTGTATGGTGTAGTTGTGACATATAATTATAAAGGAGAGACAGATCCGAGAAATAGAGTTAGTGATTTTAGCAGTCTAAGGGGAATCGGACTCACGCTGTGTCGCTGCCAGGAGAGAAACCTCAGAAAAACAACGACAAAATAAAGCTGTGAAAAGTGAAGTTACACACTGGATTACTTGGGATACTATTACTAGATGTACAAGTACCAGGAGGGATGAGAATGCTGAAATTCCAAAAAGGGAGGATAATTATGCCATTCTTTGTTTTCCTACTAAGGAAGTTATTCTACATTGATGGCTCTTACCGGTGACCCGTGATAATTTTATGGCTTGCGCGACTTATAAGCAGGTCATGAAGAAAGGTAATGCTACCCGTCCCCTATACGCTTAATGTGTCCGGGGACGTAAATTAAATTTACTCAAAAAAAAAAAAAAAAAAAAGGTAATGCTAGGGTGGGAAGACTGTTTTGTAGACAAATAGGCCTGAAAGACTCGCCGAGGGGATAAGGTTGGGGGTAGGAGAATGATTCAATTAAAATAACTCAGGGTTAATACACATTATACATTTATCTACAAATGCCCCCATTCGCGCGCGCGCACACACATACACATGCGCTCTCTATCTCCTTCTCTAGCTCTCTATCTCTCTCCTAAAAGAAATTCTTTAAAACAAAATGGATAGAACATTATCAATAAATAAGAATTGTCATTTTAAAATTAATAATAAGAATAATGCACCGAACATTATCAGTAAATATTTATGCATTAGATTATATTAAATATATAATATGTTAGTGCATGTATGCACACCCACATCACACGTCTAGATACCACCGTATGAAGAATTATTTTAAAATTAATAATAAGAATAATGACAACACATTGATTTATCTGTAAAAGCGTAAGAAAGAAAGACGCATTCTGAATGTTATGGTTTTAAATACTGGTATGCCGCTGGAGAAAATCATCATCTTGGCACTACAATTGGTCTGCACTAAAATATTGTTTAAAGTATATATAAAAACCATCGGAGTTTCCGTTTCTTCACCACTGTGAGCATCACGTCATGCAGTAATACGCCGTTTCATTGTTGCCAATAAGGCCTACTAAATAATACAGATTGGTATTCCCTAAATAGGATATTGTAATAACGACTTTACTGCCTCTGTGGGTTATTGCAAGTGCTCCCACACCCGCTCCCCTCAGCGTCCACACACCCCTCCTCTCCCCTCCCCCCTCCCCTCCCCTCCCCCCACCTTCCTTCCTCCTTACACACGTAGTGTCATGACAAATAAACTACTTCTGAACCTTGCGTAACAGACTGTTTTATTATAGAGAGTTCTAAAGATAGATTACTTCCTAATTCGCAAATTTCCGAGAAAAAAAAACAACCCACTAAAGCCACCCCAGGTATCACGGCTGAATTTTCTTTGTATTGTTTTGTAAATATAAATTTTTTTTTTACTTGACTTTGCTTGACTTCTGCCAAACGGCAAGTGGGTATACGAGTAAATGAATGTTTGGGGTCTTACAAAAAGATCTGGATCTACACCCAAATTCTCAGGAAGGGTACGTTCTACAAAGACTATGTTTTTACACATGGAATCTTCAAGTTTTACAATACGACGCAGGGGCGACGAGGGATGATGGAAGTGGGGTGAGGGGTGAGGGGGAGAAAGGAGGGGAGGAGCGGGTATTGCAGGGTGCACAAAAAAAGGGAAAGAAATAGTGCGGGACCTTGACGGGTGCAGAGTTCCCTCGCGTGCTTTCTCTCACACTTACACACATGCGCGCACGCGCACACACACATACACTATATTTAAGAGAATAAAGAAGAAGGACAAAAAGAGAGAAGAATTTGGAGGAAAAGGAGGAAGAGCAGGATTATGAAAATACTATTCCGGGAATTTAAAAATACGTACCCTCATGTCCTAGGCGGGGTGAGTGTCAGTTATGTAAATACGACCATTGAGGCATTAGACGATGTGCCTAGATTGCAAGCTGGCGTCATGGACGACTTGAGTTAGATTCTGGATCGACCAGCGCCTGAACTGGAATATCTCAATATAAGAACATTAATAATAATAATAATAATAATAATAATAATAATAATAATAATAATAATAATAATAATAATAATAATAATGACAATACCAAGAATGGGTATATGAGGGAGAGTCAGAGGGGCTATAATGTGGGAACGAAAATTGGTAAATCACACCTGTACGTTTAACAAAACAGACAAGTCAAAACTTTAAAAGCGAAACAGAAAAGAGAAAAAGAAAAGACACATTTATATGATTTTTACTGCATGTAAATTATGACGTCACCAAAATGACCTCACCCGATATGAATACTTTTTTGTCATCTGTTAGGGTTCACTATTTTGTAACTAAATACCAAATTTCAAAGAAATCCGTCCATTAGTTTCAGGTAAACGTGTGCAAATGTCATCTCCAGATGGACGACAAAGCCAAAAACAATAGCTTCAGAACTGAGCTTAAAGCTCGGGAACTTTAAAAAAAACAAACGAAAAAACAACAACAACGAAGTGCAATTACAGCTTTTGACAATTCTTTGAGGGCCGCTACCTATCAAAGCTCATCCCGGAAACCGGAAATTAGCGTATAAAAGTGTAATTTAGAATAAATTTAATTTAAAAAACATTTTCGAGCGCAGCGAGCGTGTTTTATAATGTGTATTGAATGGTTGTTGTTGGGCAGAGCGTGCGTGCAACTGCGTATAGAAGTTGTATGTGTGTGTGTATGTGGGTGTGTGTGGGTGTATGGGTGAAGGTGTGTGTGTGTGTATGTGTGTGTGTGTGTGTGTGTATGTGTGTGTGTGTGTGTGTGTGTGTGTGTGTGTGTGTGTATTTGTTTTTGAAATGAAAGACTGATTTGTTTTCACGAATAGAATTATTAGGTTTGTAATTAGAGAGAATAAAGTTTCACTTTGATTCGGACCAGCGCGGTGGCAACAGCTTAGCATTAGACGATTGTGTTTTGAGAGGGCAGATTAAAAAATTGTGGTTTTAAACATGGATGATTTTAACTTCAAGGAATTTGCTAAAGCTTTACCGAAAGATGTTGCAAAGACAATGACTGAAGAGGGTTTCGACACGTACTAATAATAATAATAACGTAAATTTATATAGCGCAGTTTCCTGAAACAATGCCCAGGCTCACTGTGCTTCACAATTAAAACTTAATTTAAGAAATATATAACACATTATACGTAAAACTTCACACTTAAAAATGAAGTCATAACAATAATACAAGTGACAGAGCCATGCATAGCACAATAAAAACAATCAAAACATATCTGCGGCACACACTAAAATCATTGACTTAATTTAAGAAATATGTTACACATTATACGTAAAAACTTAATTTAGGAAATATGTTACACATTATACGTAAAAACTTCACACTTAAAAATGAAGTCGCACGTACCAGCGAAACACGTAGGTATCTTTCTCTAGCGAATGCCACGGAGGAAGACATAAAGTCTCTGCCTGTGAAAAGAGGCCATTGGGTAGCCCTGTGGGCGGCTGTCCGCGAGTTGCAGACGGCAAGGAAGGTTGCGGACAATAGTAGCAACTTGACCCCCCAGTCCGTTGGATCAGCTGCTGGCGCATTCTCTACGGCAGACCACTCCTGACGGCGGAGACGGCACCAACTCTACTACAGCCACTCCACGCGCCGACCTGGATCCCACGGTATTCCTTGGCACTGGTCGCACAGGTGAACATGCTTTAAAAATCAATAATTTTATTTCACTTTCGGATCCGGGGGAGCGCGAGGAGCACGGACGGGGGTGTCCATCTTGCTACCACGAAAGCGTGACTCCAGCCCAGTGGATCAGCGCTAACAGCCGGATCATGGCCACTCTCGTGACTCTGTTAGAGAGGGGATTGTTGTCCAGCCAAGGTGTGCGAGACTACTTGGCCTACACCGCCAAAATCGGGGAAATGGCCACTAGGTATACCTGGCCGTCCGTGCTACAATACGACGAACAGTATCGCGCCAACCAGGCTATCTACAACTTCAGGTGCGGCAGTGACTGCCCTCACCTCGCCCTCGTTGCGCTGCGACACGAACGGCAGAGCTCGCTACGCACCGCAACGAGGCCTGCCTGCTCTGGAACCGCTGCACGTACCAGCGAAACAAGTTTGACCACATCTGTACAGTGTGCAGTGAATCAGACCACAGCGCCGTGTCGCACACGCCGCGGCCAACGGCAACTCCAGGGACGGCAACGACAACTTCCAGCAGATAGGGGACGGCGCAGTCAGTGGCTGTCAATCAGGTGGGCCCGACGTTTAGGTTAGGTAGTCCATTTGCTTGTCAAAACCCGTTCACGTGCAAGTTTTTAGGTGACCGTGACAGAATAGTATCTATAGCTAATAAAAGGCACGTGTGGGAACAAGAATTAATGCACGACGCAGACAGGCAGTTTATTATTGAAGGCCTTGAGAAAGGTTTTAGACTAATAGAGCCAGGTAGTGTTGTGACTCCGGTGGAAGCTGATAACCATAGGTCAGCTCTCGCTCACAGTAAAGCTGTTGAAGAAGAGTTATTGAAACAGATTAAGCAAGGCAACTACATCGTAGCTTCAGAAAAGCCAGCAGTGGTGAGCCCGTTAGCAGCCATCCCAAAGGAAGATGGTACTGATGACATTCGAATCATTCATGATGGTGGTCGACCCTTAGGCCAGGCGATGAATGACTATGCAATATTACATCCAGAACGGTTCCAGACCATCCAAGACCCGTGTGACCTTGCTAAGACAGGCTACTGGTGCGCCGAATTAGATTTAAAAGCTGCATACAGGTCTGTTCCGATTCATTCTAATGATTACAGAGTTGCGGGACTCAAGTGGCAGTTTACGGGGGAGAAAACGCCGACATATTTGTTCGATGCCAGGTTGCCGTTTGGGGCCACAAGGGCGCCGAGTCATTTTCATCGCTTGTCGCAGGCCATCCGTAGGTGTTTACAGAGACGGGGTATTACAGGAGTGGTCGTGTACATAGACGATTTTCTCGTGGTGGCTCCCACCTACAGCGAATGCAACGCAGCCCTGCATACGTTAATCAGACTCGTTCGGCGTTTGGGATTTTCAATTAGTTGGAACAAAGTGGTTGGGCCCACCCAACGCATAAGCTTTTTAGAGATAGAGATTGATACTAGGGACTGTACGCTCTCTTTGGGAGAGCAAAAGCTCCAAAAGGTAGAGCATCTATTGCTGGATTTTTCAGGCCAAAAGCGCGCAAGCAAAAGGCAGCTGTAGCAGCTAGCAGGCCTTCTAAACTGGGCTTGTCAGGCAATACGCGGAGGGAAGTTTTTTCTGCGTAGAATCCTCGACTGCATTAAGCCATTGCAGCAACATAGTCACAAAGCAAAACTGAGCCGGGAATTTCATAAAGATGTACAGTGGTGGTTAACCTTTTTTAGAACATTTAATGGTGTGGTATATTATGGGTCGGGGGATGTGCATCATGTTCATGTAGATGCGTGTAACAGGGCGTGCGGTTCCTTCTGGGCAGGAGACTGGGAATATACAGTATTTCATACAGACATTCCGAGCGCCTGTAACCTTCACATAAATTACAAAGAGGTGTGTGGAGCGGTGCGTGCGGTGGAAAGATGGGCGCCGTTGTGGTCCAACAGCACAGTGATAGTGCACACTGACAGTACTGTAGCAAAGGCTATAATCAACAAAGGCTGGAGCAGAAGTGCCTATGTTAATAACCTCTTGAGACAAATGTGCTGGCTGTAACTATAACTTTCAAGTAAGAGCCATTCACGTGCCAGGTGTAATTAATACCATACCAGACACCATCTCACGACTGCATGAGGCTGGAAAATTTCAACATTTACAGAAACTATTGTGTAATTGGTACCATGGCGCTGTAACTAGTGACTTGAGTGGCCATGTGACCCAACGATCCCTTGTATTTTTGATGCAGGAACTGCGAAAGCATGTACACTCGGAGAGGAGCTATTAGCAGAGCTCTCTCATTTCAGAAGCAACACTTTTGCTGTGAACACTGCCAAAACATATCGAACTCATTTAAGAATGTACAGGGATTTCTGTAACAAAATGTGCATCCCACCTGTGCCAGTGAGTTGTTGTTGTTTTGTAGATTATAGTTACACGACACTTTCGCATATAGGTGACTACTGGACCGATTTATACTGACACCAGCGGGCCAGTTGTTGGTAAAGGGGAAAATAATATGATCACACGTTGACCAATCCGGGATTCGAACCAGCGACCTTTCGGTTACTAGCAAGACGCTCTTACCAACTGAGCTACCCGGCCCCTCTACCAGTGAGTGAACACACAGTTGCCTTATATGCCGCCTTTCTGGCCAGAACCTTAAGGCCCAACTCTATAAGGCAGTATTTGAATATTGTTCGGTTGCTACATTTAGAGTGTGGTCTTCAGCACCCCTTTAGAGACTCTTGGTTAGTCAAGTCCACTCTTATGGGCATTGAGCGTGAGAAAGGATGTTTTGTGAGTCGAAAAACACCCGTCTCCCCTGATTTATTGCTAAAAATTAAAAAAAAATTCTGGATTTGAGCTGTACTTCAGATGCCATTTTTGGGGGTGCTTGCTTAATGATGTTTTTTGGCTAGCTCAGAAAATCTAATTTATTTGGCGAAGGCCGATCGTTCAATGAAAAAAGACAGCTGACTAGAGATTGTTTTTTCTTTGACAATAGCCGGCGATGCTTGACTGTTGAAGTAAAATGGACTAAGAATAACCAGTTTAAAGAAAGAACCCAGACCACTGTCCTCCCCTCTCTTCCCTCCCACCCTGCCCTGTAACGGGGGCGTAGTACAGGCACTGCGCGTTCAGGGACTAAGAGGACCAAAGGCGCAGGCGTTTCCTTTGACATAAAAATCCTTCAGTACACGGTTAAGGGATTGCCTGGGTGGCCGTACTGACGTGACTTCCCACAGTTTTAGGCGCGGCGGCGCGACTTGGGCACTACAGAAAGGCGTCCCTGGCGAGGTCATCAAGGTTTTGGGAGATTGGCAGAGCTCGGCTTATCTCTGTTATCTAGACCAGATTCCCCAGTCTACTGTATATTTTTATCGGATGAAATGATTTACCATGTTACCTAGAAATTAAGGACTTCTCGATCTTTTGGGGTTATTTGTGTCAGTATCTGACAACATTCTTGGGTGGGCTGTGTATGTGAATAGATGAAATTAATGTTTTGATTTACAGAATTAGAATTTGATTAGTAGAATAAAAAATTATGTCCCTTTGGTTTTACGCCCAAACGATCGAGTTGTCCTACTTGGTTATAATATAATTTTTGTTGATCTCTCTCTCTCTCTCTCTCTCTCTCTCCCTCCCCCTCTCTCTCTCCACTCCTTCTCTCTCTCTTTCACTTATGTATTGCTCGCTTAGTTTCACTTATGCTGTCATTTAAATTGATCTGTTTTAACTTGTGTGTTTGTGTGCGTGTATTCATGTGTGTGTACGCAGGCAATTTTTAGATAAAGATTTTTTTAAGTATAATTTAGAATAAATTTAATTTTAAAAAAACATTTTCGAACGCAGCGAGCATGTTTTATAATGTGCATTGAATGGTTGTTGTTGGGTAGAGCGTGCGTGCAACTGCATATAGAAGTTGTATGTGTGTGTGTATGCGTGTGCGTGTGTATGTGTGTGTGTATTTTTGTTTTTGAAATGAAAGACTGATTTGTTTTTACGAATAGAATTATTAGGTTTGTAATTAGAGAGAATAATGTTTCACTTTGATTCGGACCAGCGCGGTGGCAACAGCTTAGCCTTAGACGATTGTCTTTTGACCCACCTCCAACCCCATCTTCCCCCTTAGAGTCCTTTTTTAATTGTAGTTTTTTTTATTTACGTTTGAGAGTTTTTAATCAAAGCTATTTTGGTGAATTCTAGTTTGTCTCTCCAGCCATTGGCTGCATACCGATCTCTTGTTGCTATGATACAGTTGCTATGTATAAATTTGCTATGTGTAAAGTTGCATGCATAAAGTTGCTATTTGTAAAGTTGCAATGTATAAAGTTGCATGTATAAAGTTGATATGTATAAAGTTGTTTTTTTTCCAGGGCTTGTTATATAGGTTTTACATTTTAAAAAATGTTGTTTGGAAGGGTGGGCTGTGTGTGTGAATAGATGAAATTAATGTTTTGATTTAAAGAATTAGAATTTGATTAGTAGAATAAAAAAATTATGGCCCTCTGGTTTTACGCCCAAACGATCGAGTTGTCCTCCTTGGTTATAATATATTTTTTGTAGATCTCTCTCTCCCTCTCTCTCTCTCATTCTCCCTCTCATTCTCTCTCTCTCTCTCACTTATGTATTGCTCGCTTTGTTTCACTTATGCTGTCATTTAAATTGATCTGTTTTAACTTGTGTGTTCTGTGTGTTTGTGTGCGTGTATTCATGTGTGTGTACGCAGGCAATTTTTAGAGAAAGATTTTTTTAAGTGTTGGTGCACCCTACCCTGCTCTGACCGTAGTCCGGCCCTGCGACAGTACGACTAAAAGCGTAAGAAAAAAGAAAGACACTAGTATTAGTATAAGAGAGTGACACTCTGAAAGTTATTGTTTTGAATACTGGTGTGCCGCTGGAGAAAATCTTCAACGACGAACGACGTGTGAATAAATCTTATTTATCATCGTCGTCGTCGTCGTGGTCGTAATCGTTGTTGTTGTTGTTACCCATGTTGGGGTGCCGGGGGTTTCAGTATAAATAGTATCCCCACTTTAAGGAAATTTAGTGCTTTAAATTCCCACTGTCGCTGTCTTTCTCATTTGCTCTTTCTCATTCCTGCTCTGTTCTATCAATCTGCTATACTATCGTCTTCTTCGCTAGACCAGTCTCCTACCTTTTTTCTTGAAAACTCTTCCGGGACAAGACTCCTTGGTTGTGTATGAGGTCTGTTGGATCAGCTTGGGAATATTGGACGCTTTCTGCCAGGTGGTCACTAGGGCTTCCTATGATGTTATTATTTAGCAATGTAGGCATATTATGTATGTGTTTTATTGATAATTTATAATGATGTTTGTATTCTATTTTGTTTTTGTAAACGGGGGTTCGATAAGTTGGGGTGAAGCCTCAGCCGTCCCCTGCGTGGGATGTTTTATTGTAAAGTGACTGGCTGGTGGAGGGCATTCAGTTTTCCCACTAGGGTTGTTTCAGCAGATCTTTTATGCGGATTGGGGGTTGTCCGATCCTGATTTGGCTCGGAAGAGTCCGCTGGACCTAAAGCAACAATTATGTAATGTAATGTTGTTGTTGTTGTTGTTGTTGTTGTTGTTGTTGTTGTTGTTGTTGTTGTTGTTGTTGTTGTTCTTCTTCTTCTTCTTCTTCTTCTTCTTCTTCTCCTTCTCCTCCTCCTCCTCCTCCCCCTCCTCCTCCTCCTCCTCCTCTTCTTTCTTTCTTTCTTTACTCCTTTTCTTCTTTCTTTCGTTACTTTCTTTCTTTCTTTTTGTTCACGTCTGTATATAATTTTCTTTTAAAAATTGTTATTGCTGGGCGCCTGAAAGTGGTTTTCAAAAGAGTCCACTCAAGAAGCGAGGAGGGTGACTTGACAGGAGCCTTGATAGAAAACAATGCTTCAAGTATTTATTATGTATTCCTAAGAATTTTGGTCAAAATCTGTTCAATAATTCTTCAAATATTTAATAGTTAATTAGTTAGTGATTGTTTATAGGGTCAAGCGGACTGCTAATTACCAAATCAAGACCACTGTTTGGTTGAAAGAGGGCTCACTCCTGATCCGTATAAAAGATCAGCTGAAACAACCCTAATGGTAACACTGAAGGCACTCCACTAGCCGGTCACTTTACAATAAAGGCATCCCACGCAGGGGACGATGAGGCTGTACACTATTTTTTTGAACCCCCGTTTACAAAGCTAAAGTAGAATATAAACATCACTATACAATATTTAAAAAATGCATACATATAAAATGTCTACATTGCTAAATAATAATGCCATAGAAAGCCCTAGTGACCCTTTAATATCCACCAAGCTGACCCAACAGATCCCATACACAAATCAGGAGTTTTGGGAGAGATTTCTAGAAAAAAAATGTAGGTGACTGGTCTAGCGTGAAAGATAGTAAATTGATAGAACAGATTATGAACGAGAAAGAACAAATGAGAATGACAGAAAGAGCGGTAATTCAAAGCACTACATTTCTACAAAGTGGGGGTACTATTTATACAGAAAACCCTGGCACCCCAACGGGGGTAAATATTTAATTACGGACCGACCGACCGACGGACCGACCGAGAAATACCAAAATGTTTTCTGTGCTATTTTCGCGCGACTTTAGCCACCTCGGACACAGCAAACGTGACTTGGCTAGAATAAAAAAAAATTAATGTAATTATACTCATATTCACAACTTTCCGGCACCTCTCATAAAAACTCGTGGGTATCGCCATTATAAATTAAAACGAGGTTAAAATGAAACCAAGTTCCGGTCTGCATTGTTTTGCTTTTATCAAAGCTTGATGCGTGACTTTTAAATATGGCAAATTGCCGAAAACGACGATTGTTAGAGCCAGAAAACGAGTGGGATAAGTATAAAAACGGTGGAGGAAGTACATGCTCAGTACACACTTCAGGCGTAAAGTCTCCTCTCTGAAAATCCTTATCGGGAAGAGAGGGGACTATAAACTGATACACATACACATACATACCAACCACATAAAAGTCTCCTCTCTGAAAATCCTTATCGGGAAGAGAGGGGACTATAAACTGATACATACATGCTCAGTGAAAGGATGCAAAAAACAATCGTAGAGGCCTGGGTTGCGTTCACGATGACACTATGTATGACTATGTATTGCTGCGCAGCCGTTCACAGTCACTGCGTATGAACACGTAGTGCTACTTTTTCCTACACCTCTCGAGCGCGCAGTAGATTGTACGAAAGCTCATGCAAAAATGGCGGACGCTGGCGGTAGCGAAAAATATGTGCCACAGTTTTTTTTTATTTGTCCATAAATTGTCTTTAACGAGTCCCCTCTACATTCGTCCTCGTCCGAATCGTCAATTAACTCCAACATAATAGTCTGAAGTAAAGCTTTTAGGTTTTCTTCGACACTGACGACAGCCATTCTTTTTTCCGGACTCTGTGAGCATGCGCGTAAATTTGCTGCGCTACACACGGTTCACGCGCACACTGTAGCGGCCTCTACATATTGTATGAGGGTAGTGGAGCGTGAACGCAACCCTGTATTTGTGGCGACTTCGGAGGTGCGTCGATCATCGACAGAAAGTGAAACAGGACCTAAGACTCTTGTAGTTTTCCATAGCTTCGCCGTCGCAACCTTCACAAAACACGAAGTAGTTGACTATGTTAGGCGAGCGTTGTGGCCAAGTGGGCTAAGGCGGGACTAACTTGCCTTGTCCACAAGCCAGAAACCAATGGCGCCTGACAGGTGTGGGTTCGAGCCAGCATCTGGGCGTTATGTTTTTCCGAATATTTTTCAAAAATTCACAAATAATGTTAGGTAGGTAGGGTTTAGGCGCGCCACTGGCGATAGAAAGGGATAATAAACTGCAGCAAAAAAAAAAATGTGAGGGTACGATACAGGTGGCCAGTGACACATGTTATTATTCTTGAATAGTTGGAAATAACTCACTAAAACACGCGGAGAAAAAAACGGAAATATGTTTCATTGAGGGGATTCCCGTTGGTGCATAGGATAGCAGAAAAGTGTGAATATGTAACACCAAAGAAAAGTGAGAGATTACCCAACTTATAGAAGGAAAAAAAAAGTTCGTTAAAATCTTCATTTCTCTATTGTCCTTTTTTTATTTCTCAAAAACATTAATTTCTTTGAAATTCTTGTTGGATAGAATAACTGGGTTGCCACCTTTAACGTGCCTCTGCAGCGACATAGGAGTGGGATGGGGTTGTGGAGGATGGCGTGGGGTAGGTGTGGAGCAGAAAGAAAGGTGGATCATAGACTTGAAAGTAATCGTCGAGGCGCGAACCTTGATAAAAGGCTGAACTGTAGCCCATGTTGTGCGGTAGTTCGTATCTGCAACAACACTTTTGATGTAATGGTCCCAGACGTGGGGCCGGGTAGCTCAGTTGGTAAGAGCGTCTTGCTAGTAACCGAAAGGTCGCTGGTTCGAATCCCGGATTGGTCAACGTGTGATCATATTATTTTCCCCTTTACCAACAACTGGCCCGCTGGTGTCAGTATAAATCGGTCCAGTAGTCACCTATATGCGAAAGTGTCGTGTGACTATAATCTACAAACAGGCAGCGAGCGCTCAAACACAGCGACAAACTGCCTAAGTCTCGGTCAGTTTCAAGCTACGCGGTGTGTCAATGCCAGTGTTTAACCCACTAATGAAACCTGTATGTTAATCCACTGCTAGCCCCTGTGTTATACAAGTCTAGTTATTTACAACAGCGAAGTCCGATTTCATGCCGACCAGTTTCATTATTTTAAAAGCAAGCAAGGACTTAATGTTGCCCACTAACATTGCTCCAGAGCAACTCCCTGACGAATTTACGAACTTTTTTATCACCAAGGTGCAAGCTATCAGGGAGGAGTTAGACAGAGTGACCCCTACACCCTCCTCGCCGTTCACTGAGGACGTTGAACAGACGGCGTCCTTTAGTGGATTCAGGCCTGTGACCGAGGATGAGGTTTGGCGCGTCATCACCAGGTCAACTCCCAAATCGTGCGCCCTTGACCCCATCCCCGTCCCACTGCTTGCGGAATGCCTTGACGTCCTCCTCCCTGCACTCACCTTCATTGTCAACTTTTCCCTCCTCTCTGGCACTTTCCCTTCCATCTTCAAACAGTCAATAGTACTCCTCAAGAAACCCTCACTCGACCCTAACACGCTCCAAAACTATCGCTCCGTCAGTAACCTCTCTTTCCTCTCCAAAATCACAGAAAAAATGGTTCTTTCTCAGCTTTCTGACTATCTTCATTATTACAACCTCTTTCCTTCTACTCAGTCTGGCTACCACCCAGGTCACAGCACCGAAACTGCGCTTGTCCGAGTCACGAGCGACCTCCTGCGCGCGATGGATGGTGGCAAGCTCTCCCTTCTCACTCTCCTTGATCTTTCGGCTGCTTTCGACACCATTGACCATCAAATTCTCGTGGATCGTCTTCACCTTTCTTTCGATCTTTCAGGCTCAGCTCTTAACTGGTTTCAGTCTTATCTGTCTGACAGAACTCAAACAGTCTCTACTTCCGAACGCTGTTCTAGACCTTCAGCTCTTTCTCTTGGGGTTCCACAAGGATCGGTCCTCGGACCGGTTCTCTTCATCCTTTACACCAAACCTCTATCATCTCTCATCAGCCACCACTCAGTTTCCAGTCAGTCATTTGCTGACGACACTCAAATCTGTGACTCTTGTCTCCCTGATCAGCTCGAAGCCACCGTCCTTCGTGTGCGGGATTGTGTTGATGACGTCAGGCGTTGGATGACGTGCAACAAACTTAAACTGAATGATGACAAAACTGAAATCCTTCTCATCCACCCCCAAAACAAACCTCTTCCTCCATCTGCTCCTTCTGTTATCTCTATCGGCAACTCGGACATCACACTCTCCACCTCGGCCAGAAACCTAGGAGTCACCTTCACAGACACCCTCTCCATGGACAAACACATCACGAATATTTGCAGATCTGCATACATTGAACTTAGAAACATCAGTACCATCAGACACCTCCTCTCCTGTGACGCCACCAAAACTCTTGTCTGTTCACTCATTCTTTCAAAATTTGACTATTGCAACACTCTTCTAGCAGGTATCCCTCAGCACCTCACAGACAAACTTCAGAAGGTACAGAACTCAGCGTGCAGACTCATTTTCAAAGCAAAAAAGCGTGATCACATACAACCATTCATGCTAAAACTCCACCGACTCCCAATATCCTTCCGCATCAAGCACAAGACTGCCAACCTCTGCTTCAACTCGTTCACTGACCCTCACTTCCCTGTCTATCTCTCTGAACTCTTGCTTCCATACACTCCCTCCAGACGTTTACGCTCCTCCTTCGACAGAAGAATCCTCTCCATCCCACGCACTAGAACCAAAACCTTCGGTGACCGCTCTTTCTCCTTCCACGCGCCTACATTTTGGAACCAGCTCCCCTCCCACATCCGTCATTGTGAAACCTCCGGCACCTTCAAGAGGTCCCTGAAAACTCACCTGTTCAAGTGTGCTTATGACCTGTGACGTTCTCGCCTTGTCTCGTTCTCGGCCCGGGTGTTGTATCCTAACTGTCTATGTGACATTTATAAATTGTGTTCATTATCTTTCTGACAGAAAGCGGAAAGCGATCACGTACAGCCAATCGTTTCATTATTCTTGTTTAAACTTTTTAATTCGACTTTGTTAATTCACATATTATAGTTAGACTTGTGTTGTATGCGTGCTGTGTGAGTGTATGTGCGCACGCGTGTGTACTACTGTCTTAGTCAAATTAATTATATGTGTCTTAACTTACTTTTTATGTCATTATCTGATTGATTTTAGTCGCAGTTATAGTTCTTTAAAGGTTTTAAAAGTAAATTGTTAAGCGCTTAGAGCTAGATTAATAGGTAAGCGCTATATAAAAAGGCCTGTACTACTACTACTACTACTACTACTACTACTACTACTACTACTACAACAACTACTACTACTACTACTACTACTACTACTACTACTACTACTACTACTACTACTACTAAATTGTATGTTTAAATTAAACTCCGACATGAAATGTGTCAGATAGCACAGGAGTTGGAGCACTCGCTACTGTGTCGCAAGTTAAGCACCGTCCAGTGCGGTTAGCACTTGGATGGGTGACCGCAAAACGTGAAGCGACAAATAACAACGCCCCCAGTTGACTCAACTGTGACTGAGTACCTACTCTCTTAAGGGTGGGGAAGGTAAAGCAGCGAGGGAGAGAGATGGGCATCACCCTAATTACGCTGGCCTAAGATAAGTGGGATCTCCAATATCACGCTCCCCTACGACCACAAGGCTTTGGGACTACCTTTACCTTTACCTTTACCTTTATGTTTAAATTCTATAAACGAGCCCAATATTACAAGGGCACACAAAAGTCAAAGCTTAAATAAATATACACCAGTCTCGTCCTTCCATTGTTGTAGAAACTCATGTCAGATGTCCTTGCAGATCACGAAGGCACAGTCAGCCTAGGGGGTAGAACAATCTCCAACTTTCGTTTTGCAGATGACATTGATGGATTGGCTGGAGAGGCACAAGAACTTGAACAGCTGATACAGAGGCTTGACACCACCTCCAGAGCCTATGGAATGGAAATAAGTGCAGAGAAGACCAAAATGATGACCAACAACACCAATGGCATCAACACGGACATCAAAGACCAAGGCCAATCCCTCAACAAATTGCATAGCTTCAATTATTTAGGAGCCATTATATCTGACCTGCACTTATTTCCTCAATAAGTGCAGAGAAGACCAAAATGATGACCAACAACACCAATGGCATCAACATGGACATCAAAGTCCAAGGCCAATCCCTCAACACAGTGCATATATTCAAATATTTAGGAGCCATTATATCAGACAATGGGTCCCGACAGGAAGTCCTCTCCAGGATCGCACAAACAACTGCTGCCCTGGCGAGGTTGAAGCCAATATGGAAAGACAGGACCATCAGTCTACATTCCAATGTAAGGCTGCTGCGCTCCTTTGTCATCTCCATCTTCCTATATGCTTGCGAAACATGGACCCTCACAGCACATTTCCAACGAAGAATAAAAAGCATGGAGACGAGGTGCTACAGAAGACTTCTGGGCATTTCCTATACCCAGCACATCACCAACGACGAAGTCCGACAGACCATCACACCTGCTCACAGCGGTAAAAAAACGTAAACTCCGATGGTATGGCCACGTCACCAGATCATCAAGTCTTGCAAAGACCATCCTGCAAGGCACAGTGCAAGGAGGTAGAAGAAGAGGGAGACCAAAAAAGAGGTGGTTAGGACAACATTCGAGAATGGACTGGTTTGACACTGAGCGACACAATCAGGGTTGCTGAGGACAGAGAAAGATGGAGTACGCTGGTTAAACGATCATCTGTGGTGCCCCTACGACCTCCGAGTTATGGGATAGAATAGGATAGGATAGGATATCTGACCATGGGTCCCGACGGGAAATCCTCTCCAGGATCGCACAAACAACATTACTGCTGCCCTGGCAAGGTTGAAGCCCATTTGGAAAGACAAGACCCTCAGTCTACATTCCAAGGTGAGACTGCTGCGCTCCCTTCTCATTTTCATCTTCCTATACCTTGCGAAACATGGACCCTTACAGCAGATGTGCAACGAAGAATACAAAGCATGGAGATGAGGTGCTACAGAAGACTTCTGGGCATTTCCTATATCCAGCACATCACCAACGACGAAGTCCAACAGACCATCACACAAGCCATTGGACAACACAATGACCTGCTCACAGTGGTAAAGAAACGGAAACTCCGATGGTATGGCCACGTCACCAGATCATCAGGTCTTGCAAAGACCATCCTGCAAGGCACAGTGCAAGGAGGTAAAAGAAGAAGGAGACCGAAGAAGAGGTGGGAGGACAACATTCGAGAATGGACTGGTTTGACACTGAGCGAGGCTGTAACGTGGGGTTTATTTGTTGCTGGGCTCTGCACAAAGGAATGCTGTAACCCTCACGTCTATTCTATGGGAACCGCTAGTGAGTCACCCTGTGAATTACTTTAATACATTTATTTGTTTAGCTCGGTCTGTGTTAAGGCTGGGGTAGAGAGATAGATAGAAAAATGGTAAAAGATCACTGTCACACTAGCTTTCACACGGCTGTGAATCATATGTAGTCCAGCCCCTTGATAACAGTCAAAATCACACATTTATTTCTTCTACTCTATACACGATCTTCGAAGTACGAATCTAACTTAAAAGTTCAATTGTCAATGCGAATGGTTCGCTTGCTGATAGTCTAGGCAGCTATTATTTCTTCATAGGGCACTGGCTACTACCGTTCATGAAGAGTGGACTACTGTGGTCCTTTTGCTACAGTTTTAGTGCACTGTTTCCTGGGCACTTAACTGAAGTGTGGCGTGTTTGAAGCACTATGTTGAGGTAGCTTCTGGTACACGCTGGGTCGTCGTGTAGTCTTTGACTTTTGGTACGACGTTTGAGGCTATCTGCGCACGATGCTGTAGATGCCTCAGCAGCCAACTCGAATCGTAGATTAGGGTCTGCTTTTCTGTTGAGTTGGGCTCACGATATCCTGCCTGCTCGTCTGTAACATATGAGACGAAATTCTGCACAACCCTGAATAATAGGTCTGTGCAGAGCGTCTCAATGAAAGCCAATGTAGCCCTCAGTGATAGCTCCACATCTCTATACATAAGTGACGAACATTCTGCTAGGTCCGTGGTCCACTGGAATCTCCACTCTAATTTCCTTTACATACATAAATATAAATCGTGGCTAACTATACACATAAAGAATTCATTATTATAAACATTCACTGGTACAGCCACTGGTCTGCAAGCATACATATAGGTTAAACAACAGTGGTTCCGTCAGGTATACAACATGGCATCAAAACCGGTCGTGCTTAACACGTGTTCGGCTTCTCCACATGGTAAGGCAAAGTCGGACTAACAATTCAAATCTATGCATAGCAAATTCCACAAACATAATTTCAACAATAATATAAATACATCACGATGAAACAGAAGTATGTTCATTTACCTGTTCGACAATGTCAGGCCCGTGGCTACTTGATTGAATTAAAAAATTCAACAAGCACTGCTTCCCTGTTCTATCAGTGGAGATATTTCTCTGCTCTGGGGTAACTGTGTACTGCTCAGAGCTTTCCACACAACTGACCTATACTTGGCTTGGACTGAATCAGCCAGAACTGGTTCTAAACCCTCTACCTGTGTCCTGATTGGCTCAAACAATCTAAGTGGCTATAAAGTTCAAAACTCGCTCGTAGGCCGCGATGATGTAGCTAAACGGCTCGCGTCAGCTCGCAGTGTGTGTGTACACATCAGTTATACCTTAATCGTCTGCTATAGACTACAGTAACCTTCTAAGTTTTACTACTGCCAAACAAACAAAAGCTCAAATAGTGAGGGGTAAACGGGTCTGTTGGTTACAGAGTCAAGTCAAGTCAAGTCAATGCATTCTTTATTTCTCAGAAAGAAAAATGTGGGTTGTCGCTTTGCAAGACAAGACAAGATTTTATAATGGCAATAAACACAGTGACAGAAATGGAATAGTAACATAACATTGAGGGGGGAAAAAAATCACACACACACACACACACAAACACACGCACAAACACACCCTCAATTATGTTATTACAGTATAATATTCAGCTCAAACAAACATACCAGGTACACAACATTTGTACCCTTGCGTGCATCTGCATGTAATCACACACACACACACACACACACACACACACAATATTAGGGCTTACATAGGTTACATTACATGTAGGCCATAGGTTTTGCTGAGGACAGGGAAAGATGGAGTGCGCTGGTTAAACGATCATCTGTGGTGCCCCTACGACCTCCGAGTTACGGGATAGGTTAGGATAGGATAGAAACTAATGCGGATTTCCCAGGCAGGGGCTTCACAACAGGGATTAAAAAAAAATCCTGGTTACATGATTCCACTCTTTTGTGACATTGTCAGGGGAAACACAAACTTCAGAGGAGTGCTAGCCTATGTGAAAAAGTATTAGCTTAAATGGCATACGATACGATAGCTTATTATAATAAGTGTTCTACGCTGCATACTCAGCAAAAAACATACTTATTAAAGTACGAATTAAAAAAAAGGTCTGATGGGTGATAATTTTTAGAAAAGTTGTATAGTAACATAGTCACTTGAACTGTAATTCTGTAGCCCACTGCCTGTCTTAGCTTGCTACATGTGTGTGTGTGTGGGTGTGTAGGTTTGTGTGTGTGTGCGTGCGTGTTATCTCGATTCTGAGACATATTCCTGGTGTTTTATCTTGGCAATAAAATTATTTGACTTGACTTGACTTGACTTGATGGGTGGAGAGATTGAGGGGAGGAGATAGAAGAGGGAGATGGAGAGAAGGGGAGGGGGAGGGAGAATTAATATTCAGTTACGAATTAAGAACCAGGCAGGGCGAGGAGAGATCGGCGGGTGTTAAGGGGGATGGGCTGGAGGAGGGAAGGGTAGAATCAGATAGTGTTGGTAGGCAGGGGGAGGGTAGGGGGAGAGGGTTGCGATTCTGGGAAGTGACGAGTGAGCCACTAAAGCAGTAAGGTATTTGGAATATTACTCTCCGCCCCTCTTTAGCGTAATTATACAGCTCTCTCTCTCTCTCTCTCTCTCTCTCTCTCTCTCTCTCTCTCTCTCTCTCTCTCTCTCTCTCTCTCTCTCTCTCTCTCTCTCTCTCTCTCTCTCTCTCTTTCCTAGAATCTTCCTTGTACCATGCAGTTTTGTCAAGTTTACTTTATATTAGTTACGTGCTGTTGTTGGTTGTCACTTCAACTTCATCGATAGAACTTGACTTTAGTACGAACGCCTTCACTTGAAATCGTGCAAACTAAATTCGCTTTCAGCCCTTTATCGGTCATTCTTACTAAAAGTGAAGTTGTGTTTGGAAGAGGACCACCAAACATCGGAAAATATTAATTTCTGTGTTTAAATGAAAGTTTTTTGTTGTCTGCGTCTGCCATTAGTCGAGGTTTGTTGAGACTCGGTGTTCGTGGTCTTACCAGTTAAATAATTAGAGCCTATGGCTGCTTTGCAGGTTTTTTGTTTTTTTCCGAAAGCTGTGTGGATTGTGTTTCTAATAGCGATCTCCCTAACTTTACCTAGCTTACTTGTTTGAGTGGTGTATGTGTGTTTCTTGTGAAGGCAAAATTGTGTAACGCGTGTTTATTTTAGTTTATGGGTTAATTCAATTTTAGTTTATTTTTAATTTTAATACTTGCTTATTTTAATTTGATTTATTTATTCATTTGCTATTTCATCAAGTATTAATTAATTCAGTCATTCAGCAAGTCATTCACCCTCTCTCTAATGTAATTTATGTTTATTTTTATTTTCAGGTAGGAGTCGATTTTCTGTAAGGATATAACACAAAATAAGGGACTATCAATAATAATAATAATAATAATAATAATAATAATAATAATAATACTTGTGAAGAATACAACGAAATCTGTTTCAACATAGAACTTGCAACAATAACAAAATCGATGGGTGCTGTAACATATTCCTAGAGGACATTAAACTACCTGTAAGAATGACATTCATTCATTTAAAAAAATGCCAAAGAGTGGTAAGCAAATACATGATTATAATTATCTAAACACGTTTTGACGTGTGTATTGTGGATTACCCAGCAGATACATAAAACGTTAAATTAGAAGAACGAACGCAAGCGCCTTTGCACGCAAGGACAACATCGAAACGAATTATCCCATCGTATCGGCAACGTCTGATGTGTTCATAAAAAAATAATAGGAAAGTGAATTTAAAAGTGCTTGAAAGTGTGTCTTCCTCAATCGTTATAATTGAAACCAAGTTATCTTTTACCACCCTGGCTATGACGTCAACGGAATCTCAAGTCAGTACACCTTCTAACGTCACAGACAGTTGGCGTAGGAAAGAATGCGATTCACCTACTCCCAATGAAACAGCGTGGAATGAAACAGCGTGGAATAACACAGCGTGGAATAACACAGCGTGGAATAACACAACGTGGAATAACGCTGAAAATATTATTTCAAAAGAGGTATCTATCTATCTATCTATCTATCTATCTATCTATCTATCTATCTATCTATCTATCTATCTATCTATCTATCTATCTATCTATCTACCTACCTACCCCTTGGGGTCATGAGCAATCTTGCCACTGTAGATTGTTCTAACCTATAAAGGAAAAAGTGAAAGCCCCAGTTGAAAACCTGTCTTGCCTTTCTAGGAATGACTGATTCACTGCGGCGACAGTACCCCCGTTGGAGTGCCGGGGGTTTCAGTATAGTATCCCCACTTTCTGGAAATTTAGTGCTTTAAATTCCCACTGTCGCTGTCTTCCTCATTTGCTCTTTCCCATTCCTGATCTGTCCTATCACTCTGCTATACTATCTTCTTCTTCGCTAGATCAATGACCTACCTTTTTTCTTGAAAACTCTTCCTGGACAAGACTCCTTGTTTGTGTATGAGGTCTGTTGGATCAGCTTGGGAGTGTTGGACGCTTTCTGCCGGGTGGTCACTAGGGCTTCCTATGATGATATTATTTAGCACTATAGGCATTTTATATGTATGTGTTTTGTTGATGATTTATAATGATGTTTGTATTCTATTTTGTTTTTGAAACCGGGGGTTCGAGTAGTTGGGGTAAAGCCTCAGCCGTCCCCTGCGTGGGATGTCTTTATTGTAAAGTGACTGGCCGGTGGAGGGCATTCAATTTTCCCACTAGGGTTGTTTCGGCAGATCTTTTATGCGGATTGGGGGTTGTCCGGTCCTGATTTGGCTCGGAAGAGTCCGCTGGACCTAAAGCAACAATCAATCAATCAATAAATCAATCAATCTACCTACCTGCCTACCTACTTACCTATCTATCTATCTATCTATCTATCTATCTATCTATCTATCTATCTATCTATCTATCTATCTATCTATCTATCTATCTATCTATCTATCTATCTATCTATCTATCTATCTATCTATCTATCTATCTATCTATCTATCTATCTATCTATCTATCTATCTATCTATCTACTACTACTACTACTTACCTATCTATCTATCTATCTATCTATCTATCTATCTATCTATCTATCTATCTATCTATCTATCTATCTATCTATCTATCTATCTATCTATCTATCTATCTATCTATCTATCTATCTATCTATCTATCTATCTATCTACTTACCTATCTATCTATCTATCTATCTATCTATCTATCTATCTATCTATCTATCTATCTATCTATCTATCTATCTATCTATCTATCTATCTATCTATCTATCTATCTATCTATCTATCTATCTATCTATCTATCTATCTATCTATCTATCTATCTATCTATCTATCTATCTATCTATCTATCTATCTATCTATCTACTACTACTACTGCTACTACCACCACCTCCACCACTACTACTACTACTACTACTACTACTACTACTACTACTACTACTACTACTACTAGGCCTACTACTACTCTTGTCTTTGCCGTCGTCGTACTTGTTCTTTTTCCTTCTAAATTCTTTCTTTCAACGCCTGTAGAATATGCCACCACATGGGCAGTTACATCACACCACACTTCTCTAACTAGCTTGACTCAACGGTCCACTTTTGGGTGGGATTTGTATACCGTTGGACTCTATGCACAAGGGCATTACAACGCAGAAAGTGAATCCTCGTTAGCACAACGGTGGATAGCTTTCAGACCTGCGTATCGTAGATAATATTATAAGCATAGTATAATCATAGCATACTGGTGTAATCATAGTATCCTATCATTTCCCGTAATTGGAAGGTCGTTGGGTCACCACAGATGATCGTTTAACAAGCGTACTCCATCTTTCTCTGTTCTCAGCAACCCTCATGGCTTCGCTCAGTGTCAAACCAGTCCATTCTCGAATGTTGTCCTCCCACCTCTTTTTCTGTCGCTCTCTTTTTCTGCCTCCTTGCACCGTGCCTTGAAGGATGGTTTTTGCAAGGCCTGATGCTTTGGTGATGTGGCCATACCATCGGAGTTTCAATTTCTTCACCACTGTGAGCATGTCAACGTGTTGTCCAATGGCTTGTGTGATGGTCTTTCGAACTTCGTCGTTGGTGATGTGCTGGGTATAGGAGGAAATGCCCGGTGTAATCATAAGATAATCATAGTTTAATCTTAGCATAATGGGGTAATCATAACTAGATACTGTGAAACATAAGGCTGCTACAGATAAGCTAGGGAGGATCCACTGTGCTTGGTTGATGTCCCCTTTGGGCTATGTGTATCGCACAAAACCTTACAAGTATTCAGCAAGCACTGCGAGGCTGTTGAGGACACTTGGCTTGTGGGTAAATGGCATAACGTGCGCGCGCAACATATTTTGGCCAAAATTGAACGCTGTGTTGTACAGATCAGAATGCCCACGCTGCTCAATGTTCAATGCGGATCAAACGTTTAGGCTAGAGTACACAGAGTTAAACAAACAAACAACCAAAACAACAACAACAACAACAACAACAACAACAACAACAACAACAACAACAACAACAACACCACAAGCTCGTGTTTCCAAGGCGATCGTGACTGATCCAGGTCGACCCAAAACCCTAAATGTCACATGTGAAATCATTGTCCAGTGCATTGCTGGCAATATAGTCATCAATTGTTGTCCCGTTTCTGCTGCATGATTGGCGCCATTATAGCGCAGTGGATCAGTGGTAGTCTACTATGCCTGACTGGCAATGATGCAGGAGAACGACGTGGGTTCGCATCATTCCCTGTCACCGCGATAAGGCTTAAACATTAGCACGAGGGATGATAGAGAGATAATAGCGTGGCTCAGGTATAGTGAGTACATGGTTTGATACCTGGAGCGAAGCACATGTACAGTGCTTTATGAACCCCCATATAGCTGGTTGTTCGTTATCGTATTTCCAGATAATATTTGGACATTCTTTGATGATAGTATACACCGAGGTCTAATCTGTGCACACACGCATTCTATCGCACGAAGTGTAAAGAGCATGACGCTCATGTCCCAAACGGGTGAGTGCCGGCTACCTAAATACACCCCACACGCACTAGGTCCCTTTTCTCCATCCCTGTCGCCCAGGATTGTGCTCAGTCTGTATCAACATACACGCTCATGCTACACACATCTATCACTCATACTACATGTGGATTAAAGGCAGGCAGGCCGCTATTTCTTGCTATATTGCTATTCTTGCTATCTATATATACTGATATAGATATATAGAAATATTGTTTATTAATTCATTTATTTCAGACTGCGGACACGTTTGCCTTCGTGGTGTCGGCAGCGATCATCCCGTTTCTCTGTTTGTTCGGCAGCATCGGCAACGGATTGAGCTGTGCCGTATTTTATAGGTAAGGTTCCAGTAATACCAAACATAAAATGGCGCAGGGTCCTCGTGTACTAACAGGACATTTCCACTTACCGTTTTAACCAGTGGCGCAATGGTTAGCGCGCTCACTACTCTCACACAGCGTAACTGAGACTCGCCAAGTACCATCTTACAAATGGGAGGCTAGCGTAAGCCTAGGCAAGTCTCAGCTGCGCAGTGTGCCCTCACGGTGTGTAGTAAAATAAAATGAAAGCAACTTCGAACCCGGTAAGCCCACCGCATTAGCTCAGTGGTAGAGCGTTCGCCTGGAACGCCGATGAACCCAAGTTCGAATCCCGTGGTATAATAATATTTGTAATAATATTTTTAATTCTTTCTGGTAATTGTGCTGATGCTGCCATTGTAATTGCTCAGTTTGAGATGAAATAAAGTTGTATTGTATTGTATTGTATTGTATTGTGGGCAAGATGAAAAAAAGTAGCCATTTTTTTACTGTCCATCTTAGCAGTGTGAATTGCTCTGATGGTTCAGTGTTGATTTAGGTCCTTACCCCTTCCTCCTTGGGATGGTTACCCCTTCCTCCTTGGGATGGTTACCCCTTCCTCCTTGGGATGGTTATCCCCATCTGTCATATCGTTAATGGTAGGTGTAGACGTTAAACCTCAATAGTCGCGCGGTAAGCTAGAGTCCGGGACCTATCCTATCCTATTCTATCCTATCCCGTAACTCTGAGGTCGTTAGGGCACCACAGACGATCGTTTAAACAGCGTACTCCATCTTTCCCTGTCCTCAGCAACCCTGATGGTTTCTCTCAGTGTCAAGCCAGTCCATTCTTGAATGTTGTCCTCTCACCTCTTCTTAGGTCTCCCTCCTCTTCTAGCTCCTTGCACCGTGCCTTGCAGGGTGGCCTTTGCAAGGCCTGATGATCTGGTGACGTGGCCATACCATCGGAGTTTCTGTTTCTTCACAACTGTGAGCAGGCCATCGTGTTGTCCAATGGCTTGTGTGATGGTCTGTCGGACTTCGTTGTTGGTGATGTGCTTGGTATAGGAAATGCCCAGAAGTCTTCTGTAGCACCTCATCTTCATGCTTTGTATTCTTCGTTGTAGATCTTCTGTGAGGGTCCATGTTTCGCAAGCGTATAGGAAGATGGAGATGCAGATTATGTTGAGGTTGAAAATCTGTTCAGTGGTACTTCGCCCTGCCCTGAATCCTGCTTGTTCTTCAGCTATGATTTTTTCAGCTTGGGGTTTCAACCTGTTGAGTATGATTTTCAGGAGGACCTTGCTGGGATGGCTGATGAGGCTGATGGTGCGCTAATTTTCACACTCCTGAAGGTTACTTTTTGGAGAGGAATGATGACAAGCGACTGGGTCCATGGTGTAGGCCAATCCCCACTCTGCCAGATCTTGTTATAGACAATGGTGAGGGCGTTAATCACCGCTTCTCCTCCTGCTTGAAGCAGTTCCGCGGGTATGTTGTCCACTCCCGCTGACTTTCCTTTCTTCAGTGATTGCACTGCTGCCTCAACTTCTTCTCGGAGAATTTGGAGGATGTTTTTCTTCTTCTCTGTTCTCGGGAGATGCTAGAAGTGATGGGTCCGTTTGATGTGTGGTTGTAAAGGTCAGAGCAGTACCCTGTCCATCTATCAAAGACTTCTTGTTCTTCTGTAAGGCATATGCCAGACTTGCTTTGGATCGTGGAGACTTCGGCCTGTTTAACACTTGTCAGCCGCTTCACAGTCTGATAGCTAGGCCTTCTTGCTGTGGTTCTTGTTCAGTTCTCTATTTCCTGGCATTGATCTTCTATCCAGTTCTCCTTTGCTGTGTGCATGCCTTTTCGGATGTCATTGTTGATTTTTTGGTAGGCATCAGCTCCCTGTGAGGTGTTCTTTTTCATTTTCATCTCTCTTCCTTTATCTCTTTTGATCCAAAAGTTCAGGTGTGATCCACGGCTTCTTCTTTGGCCGGTGCTTGCCAAGGATTTCAGTGGCGGCATCTGTCACAGCTGAGTTGAAGGTGGTGGTCATGGTGTTGACATCTACTTAACCAGCTCCCAAAATGAGCAGTGGTGCAAATTTCCCTCCAATTGTGGCCTGAAATATTTCTGCCACCTCCGGGTCTTGCAGTTTGTCCAGGTCGAACTTCAGTCTAGTGCACTTTGCTGTGTTGACTCTCTTCAAGTGGAGCTGGAAAGACACCATCACGAGATCGTGGTCACTTCCGATGTCTGCTCCTGGAAAAGTACGTGTCCTGCCAATGTTGATGCTTGATCTGAAGCGTTTCTTGACCATGATGTAGTCGATCAGGTTGTGATGCTCCCCGCCGGGACTGTGCCATGTCCATCGTCTGGATTTTTTGTGGAGACCAAGCGTGTTTGCCAGTATCAGATTGTTGTATCTGGCAAACTCCAAGAGTCTCAGACCTCTGCCATTTGTCTTGTTGTTGCAGCGGGGTCCACATGTGTCTCCCCAGTTGTGGTGCGCATCTTATCAGTACAACTTATGTTAATCTGTTGAATAAAACTTGATGCAACAACAATGCGCATCTTGGCCAACCTTGGCATTCCAGTCGCCTTCCACTATGACTATGTCCTTCTTCGGCACTTGGTCAAGGACAGCCTGTAGATTTTCATAGAAATCCTCCACTTCACTGTCTTTATAGTCTGATGTTGGGACAAAGGTCTCAATGATGGTGATGTTGAAAGGGGCTGCTCTCAGACGGATGGTAATCAGTCTACTGGAAACTGGGCGGCAACCCATGACAGTGGCTAGAATGTCCTTGTGGACCAAGAATCCAACGCCGTGTTCGTGCCAGTCATCTCTCCCGTTGAAATAAAGCTTATGGCCTTTGTCGGTCATTGTTTCACCTAGGCCTTTCCAGCGCAGTTCGCTGATACCTAAAATGTTCCATCGATAGTGGTCCAGCTCGTGGGCCAGTTCTTCTAATGTTCCATCCGCAGTTAGGGTCCTGAAAATCCAGGTTCCTATGACGATGTTGTATCTCGTGAGGATCTTGCTAAGTTGTCCATGAGTAGCACACTTATCCGTCCTGGTGGCCAACGGAAGGCGCGGTCCTTGGTGACCCGGGCGACGACCGATCCGGTATAGAGTGAATGGTTCTTCTCATCATGCAGTGTGTCTTGGGCAAGAAAAACCTGGCAGGGCCCAATCTTCTCCAGGCTGTTGGCCACAGCCGATATCCACGAATACAGTGTGGCTCGCCTTGGCCCCGAGCACGTGGTCGTTGAACCTGTAGTAACAGGAAGTTTCTCCGTCCTAGCCGGTGACTTCTGTGTAGAAGACTTTCGCCCAGTGACGCCGTGCTGACATCACCGCTGTTAGTCGCCTTTTACGACACGCCGGAAAACGTTGGGTCTATTCTATTCAGTGCCCGAACCCACAGTCTGGGACCATTACATCAAAAGTGCTGTTGCAGATACGAACTACCGCACAACATGGGCTACAGTCCAGCCACTTCGCGAAAGGCTCCTTTAGAACCCTGAGCTGGATAAGCAGCGAAAGCAAAGAATAATGGCGCCCACCTTTTCGCCATTGACAGCCATTTGTGCTGCACTGTTTGTGGTGTTCAGGAAAATCAAAGCTAAATTTGACTGATAATTTGCTTCATTCGAATCATTTATATGATTTCTTGGTTGAAAAACTCTTGGGTAGCTCAGATGCCTGAAATAGCGTATATTAAATAGTTCTCTCGAAAAAGCTCTGAAAGATGGATTGAAATTACTGCTTTATTATCTGCCTCGATTAACTGAGTGTTTTATTGACTATTGCCTATATTGGTTGATTGTCTGATGTTTGAAGGCAGGGCCTGAAGAAACGGGTGAACCTGTGTCTGTTCTGCTTGGGGCTGGCTGATTTTGCCACGCTGTGGGCCTACTGTCTCCCCCTCATAGAAGAAGCCACTGGCACATACGTCTTCTTCAGCGAACATCTCACTGGTAAGCTGTATGCAACGACATCATAATTGAAGTCACCGAAGTCTACGTTTGTCGTCGTCCGTGCTGGCGGTATCATCATCATCAACAGTGCCGTCGTCGCTGTTTAGTTATTGCCGCCGTCATCATCATCATCATCATCATCATCATCATCATCATCATCATCATCATCATCATCATCATCATCATCATCATCATCATCATCATCATTATCGTCGTCGTTGTCGTCGTCGTTACAATTATCATTTTTGTCGTCATCGCCATCACCATAATCATCAGCAGCATAAACTTCGTCGTTATCTTCATCACCAGCAGCAGCAACAGCCTCATCGTCGTCTTATATCGCCCCTGTGGGTAAATTGCCTATATTATTAATATAATCACTTTACTGTGGGTCAGTTGTATTCCTTTCTCTTTCAGGGTTGACAGGGTTCAGCTGGGTGTCCCAGTTCGTGTCCACAGTGATTGCTTGTGAGCGCTGTTTCGCTGTGGTCAGTCCACTGAAAGCCAAACGCTATCTCAGCACCAAGGTCACGGGCATTTTCATGCTGGTCACTTCCATCATCCTCATGACCGGATTCATGACCGTGGTTACTCTCAAAGTGACCGTCGTCAGCTCCTGCGACCCGGCTACTAACAGCATGAAAGACAACGTGAACACTTCTCAGTCAGTGGGCTTAAAAAAAAAATTGTTATTAATATTTTTAAATAGCGCTTTTAAAGTGTTTCTAAGAGCTGCTCAAGGCGCTCGCTGATATAGGATCCAACGGAAAAGTGCTATAGAATAACGATTATATATATATATATATATATATATATATATATATATATATATATATATATATATATATATATATATATATATATATATATATATATATATATATATATATAGATAGATAGATAGATAGATAGATAGATAGATAGATAGATAGATAGATAGATAGATAGATAGATAGATAGATAGATAGATAGATCTATCTATCTATCTATATCTATATATATCTAGAAAAAGAGAGAGAGAGAGAGAGAGAGAGAGAGAGAGAGAGAGAGAGAGAGAGAGAGAGAGAGAGAGAGAAAGAGAGAGAGATTGTATAATTGTATCGTGTGCAGGTGGTACCAAGATCACAAAGAGGTGGCAGACGCAATCGACGTGTTTTTCTACTCCGTCAGTCTGCAAGTCATCTTCCTCGTCATCATCATGGTTACCACGATCATCACGGCCCTAAAACTCCGCCAGGCCAGCCAGTGGAGGAACCAGGTGGCCACTGTTATGTCCAACAACGGGAGCAACAAAAAACCTGACGGTAAAAAAGGTCAGTCCGCAAGGTTCCATTCTTTTCACGTTTGTTGTTTTGTGGTTGTTAAAACATCCCTTCTAGTATTCTCTGGTATTCTTTACGGCAGGAAGGAATCCTTGTATGTAGTCTATCTACCCTCTTCGGGTCCCTCTCCCCCTCCTCTCTTTAATACAATTTATCACTGATAATATTTTTGTATGAAGAACTTAGCTAATTTTGGAGTAATTATATATAAATTATAGTTCCAAATTGCCTGCACCAAACATTATTACTTCACGTGCCAGTATGTGACCTGCATGTCTCTGTTCTAGGGGCCTATCTATGGCACAGTTCCACTAAGAAAAACCACTAGAAGGTTTATTTTTTGAAAAATAGGATAACATCTAATAGAAATTATGTCCAAAATGCTATCATTAACTCCAGTTTCACCTCTTTAGGCCAGACAACTTACTTCCGGTGTTTTACACAAACTTTTTGTCCACCTTCCTTCTAGGGGGAACTATCACCACTGTCAACAAACCGGAATCGGTTTCGATGACTCACAAGGAGGCTGCGGTGACCCGGATGCTGATGGCGACTTCCATTCTCTTCATGGTCTGTATGTTTCCAACGGTCTTGCTCCAGATCTACTCTTACGCTGACCCCAGGCTGACCGCGGGAGGCATCTGGGCCAACCTGGAGAGAGTGATGTGGAAAGTTGTGTCGGTGGCCCGGATGATCCACTCAGCAGTCAACTTCATCGTGTACTACGCCATGGGGTCGAAGTTCAGGAAGACGCTGAAAGGAATCTTGCCCTGCTACAAGGGTGGGCACACGTCTCTTAGGACGGAAAGATCTGTTAACTCTTCTACAGTACTCCTCGTTTAAGGTGACCCCCCCACTAGACCAAATTTTTGTTTGATATTATCCGAGGGGCACCCTAAACAGTCCTCTGATAAGATCAACTACCAGTAAAAAACTTGATCTTATACAAGGTGCTAAATTTCTTTGTGGTGTGACAGTGTGTGTGTGTGTGCGTGTACATGTGTGCACGTTGGTGCACGCGTATGCATGTATGCATTACTGTATATGTATTTTTGGTGCATGTGTATGATGCATAAGCACACACTCAAACACTCAAACGAACGGATGCAAGCATGCATACACATACACACACTCTCACACACACACACACAAACACATTGACGCGCACGCACGCAAATGAGAATACAATATAAAAAGTATGCACCAAGACAGTTACTGGGTGTATTTGCAGAAAACCTTACACAATTTTAACGAATTGTTCATTTTGTCTACGCCACGGCACACGCTTTATCGCTAGTGAATGAAGTCAATTCAGGGTAAGGTCCACTGTGGCAATACGTCCCGCTAGGAGGGGACACGGCAGATCACAGTTACACCTGTCTACACCGCCCATGGGTCGCACTCTGTCAAAGTGGTGCCCGTGTGTATTGCAGAGTGTCGCATAACGCGGATGCTGGCTGGACGTGACAGGTGTTCTGTGATGGAATTCCATCTCAAAACAGGAAGTGACCTCATAAATGATGTCATCTGTGACATCAATTTCTCTTAAGCAGTAGTCTCCTCCATTTGGGAACCAAAACGGAGTTGACGTTATCCGAGGTTTTCCCTTATGCGAGGTGACGCTAAGCGAGGAATTCTAAATGGTACAAAGAAGGTGTTTGGCTGGGACCAACAACCTGATTGATCTTATCCGCCTTGTGACCTTAAACGGTAGTGACGTTAAAAGAGGAGTACTGTAATTAGATATTTTTTCTCCATCTGTAATATTCTTTCGGAATACTCTACCTGGTGTTACATTTCATGACGGTGTCAAAGGTATTACATTTTACCGGTTTTGTGGCCACTCTTGTGCTTGGGAATACGAATGCTCTTCACGCCACCTGTCGACACAAAGTAATGGTACACCTTTTGATTAACAATAATAGCAGCATGCATGATGATACGGTGGTGATGATACCTATGATGACGATGGTGAATCAGATGCTGGGGTGTTGAAAACTCTGGTCTGTTTGCCAAATGCAACTGACAAATTGTGTGGACTGGCTTAAACTTGCAGACCACCACATTTCTCAGATCCGCAACCTTTTGTTGTTCATTCTCACCCATCTCTTTCCATTGGCAACGCATAATGAACCCCATATAGTCTCTTTGCCCTTTGCCAGTAAATATTTGTACAATGATCCATTATTGGGGACAGAGTTCATAGCATTCTCAGTTTATGTAATACATGACGGCCACATTACCACGCTTACAAACCATCATACCACATAACATTATATTACTCAAACGTCTTTTCACCCTTTACACATCTTCTCTGTCTCACATCATCCAAAACCCTGACACTTTTTACCATTTCTACGCAGATGATAGACAGCGCAAAAAAAAAAAAAGTCACACTACTCAAAACCTTCCATCCATTCTGACCAAAACTTCTGAATGCTTTGAAGACATTTCTAACTGGATGACAGTCAACAAGCTCTAAGTCAATGCAAACAAAACTAAAGTTATGCTCACAGGTACCAAACACAAACTGTCTTCTTCCTCTGTAGACACTGCCACTCTTGGCCAGACCACTCTTACTATGTCATCTTCTGTCAAAAACCTTGGTGTCGTTCTTGAAAACACCCTCTCCATGTCAGAATTCATCCGCAAAACCAGTCAAACATGCAACTTTCCTCTCCGTAGAATAGACCTTGTTCGCAAACATCTGACCTCAGAAGCTACTGTCAAACTCATTTCCTCTCTTGTTTTGTCACGCTTAGACTACTGTAACTCTCTCCTGGCTGGACTTCCTTCTTCTTCTATTTATCTGCTCCAACGTGTTCAGAACTTAGCTGCACGTCTGGATCTCAAAAAGAAAAAATCTGATCATATCACTCCCCTTCTACATTCACTTCATATCACTCCCCTTCTACATTCACTCCACTGGCTTCCAGTGTCTCATAGAATTATCTACAAAATCGCTATTTTCTGTTACAAGTGCGTCCATGGCTTAGCCCCTTCCTACCTCACCAAGAACATTCAATTCTATAAGCCTTCTAGAAATCTTCGTTCTTCCTCTGACACATTCATGCTTCACATACCCCGCTACAAACTCTCCTCTGCTGGCCGTCGATCTTTCTCAGTGCTTGGCCCTTCAACTTTGAACTCTCTTCCCCTCTCTCTTCGCAGTTCTCCAAACATAGCTACTTTCAAATTCAACTTGAAAACTCATCTCTTCCTTAAATGTTTCTGATCTTGCCTCCCACCATCATCGTCGTCATTCCTCCATTTGTTTTGTTTAGTTTTTTTTTGTTTTGAATCAGACCACCGCCACCAACCACCCCATCACCCATCCTTAGCTCTCTCCTCCTCCCTCCCTCGTCTCTTATTCGTTAGCAAGTGTCTGATTTTATTTTGTATGAAGCCGGATGTTTAGAATGAATGCGTGAGTACTGCGCTTCGAACTGATATTGTTCATCGGGAAAAAGCGCTATATAAATATCCTTATTATTGTTGTTAGTATTATTAGATTCAAGATTCAAGATTCAAGATTTATTGACTTCATGTGAAGAATTTGTTTTGCGCATATGGGAATACATCAGAATATAGGTTATAAGTTCATACGCAATACAATACATTACAGCACAGTGCAAGCAGACACATCGCTTTCTCACATTTACGCAAAATAGGCTATCGAAAGTAAACAATCAGACATCACACATCAGGCAATCAGATCACAAAATAGAACCGCTGTCAATATATATCATGTCACCTAATCGCGTCAAGCACCCACATCTCAGTCTATACGTCAATTGATTAAACCAACATACAACGCCTCACAGTTCACATTACATTAATAGTCAATGTATACATCATGCACAAACAATCAATACATTTTCTCACACATTCATACAGCACTTGATGGACAAAGATTCCATTTAAATTATAATAATATTATTATTATTATTATTATTTCACAATGTTCAAAGGACCCTGACCTGCTTTTCTGAAGTGGCTCATGAGCTGTCCCTTGTCAATGGTGTAAGGGAGATTGCCGATGAAGAGGATGTAGCGCTGGTTTATGTGATTGGCCAGGTTGGTCAGCTCCACACCTTTGGCGTTCAGCGAGATCTCTGACATCTCTGGCTTGGCCAGGATGGTCTCCGTTACAGCCACCTTGTCCAGGACTTTAGTCTTGCCTGCCGATTTTGGCACACTGTTGGCCTTGTTTCTGGCCACATTGTTTGGTCCCTTCTCATTGCTGCCTTTTGTTTTCAAATGAGCTGCAGAAACAGTCAAGTTCTTTTTCGCTGCTGCGAAGGATGCAGAGCTTTTTTTCGGTGCTCCACCGGACATGCGGCAAGTAGGGGCCGCCGCTGAGAACATGCGACTGACCACAGTGGAAGCGCGGAAGCCTCGTGAAGTGTCCACTTTCGGCGTAACAGTCTGCAGCACCTGCTGCTCATTTTCTTTCTTGTGAAGAGTATTTCTGTCTCCTGCAACACATTCAGGCTATTTTATTTGATATCAGCTCACAATTATGTCCATATTGGTTTATTGACCATAGGAATAAATCAGGGAACTCAAATGTCATTTACAGGGACCATGGCAAGACCTGACTAGTAGAATATAAATATAAGATCTGTGTAGTCGCATTTCAGTGAAAGTAGCTAATCTTCGTTGTGTCGCTACACAGTCAAAGAGGCGGCATTAGCACTTTTAGTTTTGCATTTCTAGATGCTCACATGAACACTATATTTACTGACACAAAACTTACCTCCATAGTCAATTTTGCACTAAGTGCGACCTCAGAGTCAGTAGAGCAAAACAAGAAAGATAGTTTACATCAGAAAAAAGACAAATAAAATCAAAAGAAAAAAGCAACACACTCAGCTTGCTGCGGAACTTTAAGTTGTCTTCCTGTGCAAGCACGCATAGAGTACAAACTCTCTGTTCTCTGTCACAACTTCTTCACAGATTCTTGTTCTTCCTACCTTGCTGATCTACAGTTTGTCTACTCTCCTTCACGCACTTTAAGATCTTCTGCTGACACTCGCACACTCAAGGTTCCCGTCACCCGCACTAAGACATACGGCCAACGTGCATTCCCTTACTCCGCACCCAAGCAGTGGAATTCCCTTTCCTCCCATATCCGCAACATACAATCAACACAAGCATTCAAAAAGGCCCTCAAAACCCACCTCTTCAAACTGCATTATTCAGACTGATTTGTATCCCGCTGCCATTCTCTCCTCTTTTGTCCCTGTCTGATCCGTGAGTGTATACACGGCTGTAAATATTTATACTGTTTTCCTTCCTGGGTCTAACCGGGCATATAAATAGCTGTGAATAGGTTTTTGCTACTCTATTTCTGTCTTTTTTGTCATTTGTGTACATAGTTGTAAATAGTTTTTACTTTTACTGTTTTGTCTTTTGGTGTTTCGTAGCAAAAGCGATGTTTGATCGAGTGCATGTACTTTTATGTAATGACTGTGTAAAGCGTGGTGAGTCTGGTCATAGGCTGGAGTACCCGCTATATAAAAATCCGTTATTTTTTTAAAAACTTTTTTATTCTCCAAAACATGCATGCAGATAATATATTTTCCATTTTCAAATGCTAAATGAGGATGGACATATAAGAAGAAAATGTTATAACATAAAAAGAAGAATTATTAGTTCTTTATGTCACATGTATAAAGCCACACTCTTTGGATTTCTATTTCTTTCACAATAATATCTACATACATATTTGGTATTTTAGAGAAATTAAAAAGAAAGTAAGGTGGGGAGAAGGAAGAGAGAAGTGAGAGAGAAAAAGAGAGAGAAAGAGATTGAGTTAGAAAGAGAGAACACCATGGGTCATTATCATTTCACAAAATGTACAAAACCAAGTTTAGCACGCAGTGAAAAATACATATACATTTAAACTAATATATATATAAGCGCTTATATATCGTCAAACAGTGGTAAGTACGGGTGCCATTCTTGTACACTTTTTTGATACCTCATTTGTAAAAGGGCCATATATTTTTCTACTTCGTATCGGCTTTTTAGCACAGCTGTAAAAGGACCTGTAAAGTTTAGTTTTTTTCTAATTTGCATTTATAAATGAATGATTTTGATAATAAAATTAACAAATCTAATATTGTGTCCGTTCTTATATTTATTTCGCAGCCAAATATTACGAGATGTTCGCTGAAATGGAAAGCAATAGCATCTCTCAAAGTCAGTCCAAAACGTTTGAACGAAAGGACACCTAAAGAAAAGGTGTTGTATATTTTCCCTTTCATTTTAACAAAAAGTACAATTAATACTCTGTTCAACTCCAATGTTAGATAATACTATATTGGTTCCTATTATTCTATGAATTATTCTAATTTGCAGCTACTTCAATTTGATTTCCCTAATTTCCTGTGCTTTCTTAAATATTATTTTCCATTCAACTGTACGCACTATTCTCCCGTCCCAGTTTTTACAACAGTTAGGTTTTACATCATCTTTGACTAATGTATCATATAATATCCTCGCACCTCTCGGAGATGTACCAATAAGTCTCAACAATTTACTATGTTTATAATCAGCAACATCGGCGTTAGCCAGTTGCAGTCCACACCGGCGAACATATCTCTTAACAGCCTCTACACAGCCATAATACACTAAAAAGTTAGTAGTAATATTATATTTGTTAACAAACACTTGAAAACTTAAAAAAATTGCCATTGTTATTTAACAAACTTTCAATTATATATGCACCTTTTTCAATCCAGTCTGGAAAGTAAATTGTTTTATCTTCAACTAAAATATTATTATTACAAAATAATGGCTCCGACAAAATTTCCTCAGCACAGTCAAGTCTAATTTTATCCCCCAGAATTTCATACGCCTTAAGAACATCATACCAGAATGGATTACAATTTTCTTCCATACACAATTTGTTACCAAGCTTATTAATTAATAATACCTTTTCATTTACAATTTCAAATATAATTTTCCATTTATGTTTAGTCTTCGTCAACTTTCTGATCCAAGTTATTTTTAATGCGTTCATATAATGGCGTACATCTGGAATGCCAATACCTCCTTCAGAGATACTTTTCATTGAGGACTTTTTAGAAATCTTAGCATTTTTATTATTCCAAACAAATTAAAAATCCGTTAGTATTATTATTATATTAAGTTCTTGCTCCACCACTCTTTCCGCTGTTCATCCCTATTCTGATTGCGTGACTGGGTGTGACTGCCATTGGCCACTGCTGCAGACATTTTACCTCTGGAGAAATGCTCATACGCCACACTAGTGCTGGAATTTGTGGAAAAAACAAATTAAAAACAGTAACAACAAAACCACACAAACACAAGCATTAATTAATACGTTAATCTTAGTATCAATACTATTGAGTATTGTAAGCCCCTCTGGTTGGCTTATAAAATATTTAAGTTGTAAAATAATAAATTGGTAAATTTGTAAGCCTCTTTGGAAGGTTAGAAAACCTTTTGTTGTAAATTTATAACTTGATTATTAATTAATAACTAGGTTGCATGTGCCTGTGGTTGTTTTGGTTATACATGTACCTTGGCCTATAGGACCTTGTGTTTTTGAGCAGACGACAACGGGAAGCATGCAGGTACTAATGATATTATTATTGTGAACTGTTTGTTTTTCTAGTGGTGTAAAAATTTGATCGTCGAATTGTATCCGAGATGGATTTCTGTGGATGTGTGTGAAGAATAATATTCTTATTTTATCTAGGGATAGTTTTGGTGCTGGATCTAAATATCGAAACTGAGTTTTGTGTGTGCAGTGAAAATGGCATACCAATTGAGAACTATTTTTAACGAATTCTTGGATGTGTTGTGTAGTGAAATTTGAGTGGTTAATAGATTTGTTCAGAGTTGCTAGGATCGTTTTGTGAAGGAAAATGTGATTGATCGGTAGACTGTGAAAAAGAATTTCCGGTTGCCATATGTTGTCAAGGTAACCTGATTGAGAATTTTAGCGGGATTCTAGATCTAGACAGTATGTTTAGTTTTCTTATGAAGAATTAATTCTAGCCTTTCCGCTGTCTGTATTTTTGTTAGTCTTTTATAGCAAATAGAATTGTAAATAAAATGTAGTGTGGAGGAGAAGTTTTAGATTGGGAATTTCCATTATAAAGACAAAAGAAACAGTTCAATGGAAGAATTGCCTAGGCCCTTACATTTATAGTTTGAAGAAGTTAATGGAAAATGGTGCTAATTCGGTGCAGCTATTCAAGTCACTTGCAGCACTAATCCTAAGTGTTTAGGGTTGTTAATGCACAGACCCAAATTTTTATGCATTGATTACAGTATGTCTGCACCGGGCGTAAACATGGAAGAAAAAGTTGAATAGGAAAATTACACAGAGATTTTTGTTGACAGTTCGGAAAGGTCAGAGAAAATGGTGTTAAATCGGTGCAGCTGTCCGACTCATAGGGAGCGCTGATCTTAAGCGTTTCGGGTTGCTAAAAAACCGACTCTCGTTTTTCTGCACCGATTATGAATATGTTCGCACAGGATGGGAAATAGGTCGATTAGTTATACCTCAAATTTGTCACCACGTTGGTGCTAGGTAAGGCCGGTTCAAGATGTTTGAGTCCGTGTATTTTCTTTAAGAATTATCAGATTCTACTCCTCGATGGTTCCTAATAAAGTATGACCAATAAACTTCTTACCTATGATTATGGTAGACCCTGTTATTTTCCAAAAACCAGTACATTTGATTAGAATCTGTATCCACTAGCCTGTTTCCTCTTCTCTTTGACACATGAATGATAGCACCATCACCTGATTTGCTAGTATAGATCACGTGTTGTGAAACATGGATGTTGATTGGCTGTTTTACGCCTTGTTCGGCTTATAAAACGGATTGCAATGGCGGCCAACGCTCTTACGCTGATTTAGATCGAAGATGATGACAGCTTGAATGTGAAAGTAAATTTTGGTGGGTTTGCGCGTCCGTGGACTTAGTTTTTTTTTCCTCCCTTCTTTTCAACGCTGTTTTGAGCCTTTTCGGAATTTTAGAATTGCAATAGCCCTCCAAGTCCACGTAAAGAACAAAATTTCTAACTAAATTCTCCTAACCCGGTAAACATTTTATTGTGAAAATATGAAATTTCTAAATTCTGACCGTTATTCTCTGAGGTTGTGAATGGATTTGAATACTAGAATTTCTGTGTTTCTGTGACTTTACAATATTTTATTTTACTAGTTTTGATTCACGGTGGTAGCCTAATATTTTATGTTTTGAATCTACGTAGCTTCAACGATTTTTGGTTTCCAATGAAATACCCGGAATTTCCTTTTTCTTTATGTATTTAACCTAAATAATAATTTTTAGAACGCTAGAAAATATGCAACAAACTGAAATCTGTAATCAGTTATTATTTTGTTATAGTTTATAGAACGAAATATTTAACAGAATTCAAATAATACTAATTTTTATAATATGAAATTTTCTAGAAGTGCAAATCTTGTATGAATCAAAAGCTATTGTTTTGCAAGAAAGACAACTGTTAAAGTTAGTGGGGCCGGGTAGCTCAGTTGGTAAGAGCGTCTTGCTAGTAACCGAAAGGTCGCTGGTTCGAATCCCGGATTGGTCAACGTGTGGTCATATTATTTTCCCCTTTACCAACAACTGGCCCGCTGGTGTCAGTATAAATCGGTCCAGTAGTCACCTATATGCGAAAGTGTCGTGTGACTATAATCTACAAACAACAACAACTGTTAAAGTTTTGCATGAATGTGATGTGAGAAAAATCCAGAAACCAAACCCCAAAGAAAAGAATAAATTATTTGTTTTATTTCCCCATCATTCTGTGTGTGGTCTCCGTTTTGTATTAAATGTTTTGTGAAGTGTCGTTTAAATAAAATGTGTGTTTAGTTAGTATTTCTTTTTCTTTCTAAATACTCTAATTGTTTAGTCTAATACAAGAATTCTGATTCTATCTCTACTTGAAGTTAACCAGTCACTGTGCATTTTCATTTCATGCATCTCAAATACATTTTTATAATTATTACAGAGTTTAGAATAAAATTTATTATATTTTACACATAACTTTCCATAATGAAAGTAAATAAATTTTTCTCTGACAGACCTTTGTTTCCTCAGGTTGTGGCTTTTGGGAAGGCATCCATCCTATTAATATTTTGGGAAATGCAATTCTCTCCGCTGTGGGCGGGAGGTGTTGTTTCTTTTTGGGATTGTTGTGGATTTGGGATGCCTCGGCGAGCCAATACCTGTGGAAAGATCGGTTTGTCGGGGATGGTGTCAGAACTGATATTTTTAAACCCGGCAACCTCTTGTGAGCCCTTATGAAGCCATTCCTGACAGAACCCTGCCAGTGGTGTGATCTCTCTTTGTTGGGTGCGCCATGGGGTGGGGGGTGAAAGGGGCTTACAGTATTATATTTAAGTAAAATAACACTATGCCCAGTTCTGTCTGTGAAATCTTGTAAGCAATGGTACTTTTGAAATGCATGAAAAGTATTTATCATTAAGAATAGTAACGCTGTTCCTCACTTAATGCATAACGTACATTACATTATCAACAGGAAATATATATTTAAATATTCTTCACTAAACGTTGGCTGCCTACATCAAGGAAAAAAGAAAAAGAAGAAGATTGAGCCCTCGATAAGAGAAGTTACAACTTTATAAACTATTCATAAGATACAGAATAGGGAAAATGATCACGGCACAATCAAGAATGTAAATATTTTCTTCATGTTCACTTTTCTTTGTCTTAACCAATTACACTTTCCTGACTCCTGTCCATAATGTTAATTTTACACGGGAGGGGTGGGGAGGGTTAGAAGGGCCAGGGTGGGTAGAGGGGAAAGGAGTAGGTGGGGTGAAATGAACTATCCAAAAAAAATGCAATTTCTATTTGAGTGGCCAAAGATATTGTCGTTATTCTCATACAACCAAATTCTGCCATGTCCAAAAAATTTTTGTCCCATAACTTATCCTATCCTATCCTATCCTAACCATTTTTGTAATCATGACTGGGACATTACTGTGAATGATAAACCATAATACGAAACATTACTGAAAACCTGTTTAAAGTTAAAATTGCCAAATTAGCCCTTATCCATGAAATCATTAAAACAAACTGAAAAAAGCAGAAAATGTAACAAAAGTAGAAAACAATCCTAAACCAAACATGATCCATGACATGTGGCACACTACTAAATTGCTTTAGACTTGTTTGATCTTATAAATTATTTAGAATATTTAATTTATATCTGTCCCCTCCATTTTCACAACGCGTATGAAACGAAAAACGTGAAAGATAGTCTGAGATCCATCAAACCCAGCCAACGGTCTCTTCGAGCTTCTGCCCTCTGGCCGTCGGTTCTGTGCTTTGAGAGCCAGAACTTCTCGATTCAGAAGCAGTTTCTTCCCAGATGGTGTCCTCAGTACATCACCAACCATGGAATGATCTGTGTAAACTGGATACTCACAACCATTGCTTGATTTGTACCTTTCTGCATTAGTAATATGCTATTCAATACATATTGTTGTTGTTGTTGTTGTTGTTGTTGTTGTTGTTGTGTGTGTGTATGTGGTGTGTTGTGTTGTGGTGGTGTAGACTTGGATGTGAAGCTTAACATTCTTAATCATTCTCATCGTTTTATTTTATTTTATGCTGTTATATTGTTTTACTGCTGTATTTTGACTTAATTGCAGTGTTTGTGTGACTCCATAACTTGTGATATATGACTGATGTATGTTTAACACTGTGTTTACCTATCCTTTAGTGCCGTATACGTGTTCAATGCCAATGAAGTGTATGACACAATGAATGCATGTGAGGCTGCACAAGAAAGGATTCATTTTATTGTCGCCATGCCACACCAAAATCCTTGTAACCTTGTAACGTTTGTACTTGGGGAATAAATATTCTTATGCCTTATGTCTTATAAAACATAGGTATGGCATTAAAAATCCATTTCACTGTCATGTAAAAAAAATTGTCTTAGTGAAAACCTTCCAGAGAAAGTCCTAAGATCAAACCTGATTATTTACAATGTACTACTGAATTGGTTTTTGTTCCATTTTCTCTGAATGAGTCACACACACAAAAATTGATGTAAAGTGAGAAACTTGCATCAATTCCTCAACCCAATTCTAGAAAATAAAAAGTTTTTATTTACAACTATAATTTTGTTGGAAATATAAATCAATATCGGTATTTCAATTATTTTCATGGTCTAAATGGCTATGTGCAGAAACGCATGCCCTATTTTATTTTGTATTTATTTCAATATTTATACTGCCAGGGCGTACAAAAAGTAGAATGGCCATTTAGGCAGTGAAATGGCCACAAGGCTCACTGGTAAAACAATTTTAAAAAGATAAATACAATAAAAAAATTAAAATAAAAAATTTAAAAAACGCCCATACACAAACACACACTAATAAACCCACCCCCACACAGTATATATACGACACAAAAGATCAAAAACAATAAAAGTATACCAAAAAATTACATTTAAAACACATCGTTGAGCAGTCACTCAAGAGAAAGGAAAATATTAAGTAGCAATAATAAGTTTAAAGTAAGCATGATGAAGAAAAAAAAAATAGCATAATTATATAATACATTTATATACAGAAAGAAATCTAAAAACACATTTATAAATTTATACATACAAATACATACATTAACATACGAATATACACCTAATATAACAACAATAATTAAATAATAATAATAACAACAACAACAACGACAATACTAATAATATAAATAGTGACATGACAGAGCAAGACATAAACTACCACAGTACAAAACCAACTGGAGGAGTAAATTATACCGATACAATGCAATAAAAACCCACAATGTCGTTTACATAGGCTACAAACTGTACACTCTACGACATCAAGGGGTACAACTAAACACACACACACACACACACACACATCCACACACACCACCCACACACACACACACCCACACCCACACACCCACACGCATACACACACACTACCCGAGCTCATTGATTCATATAGAAACTTCATTTATTAATGTAAGAGATAAGCTAGATTAGTTCATTTATTGTAGCGGCGAGCGATACTTGCCCGAACTGAAATAAATTTGATCATAAACAAACCTCACGTGTACTGCGCCTTTCTTCTCCAAACACTGCTCGGAAAGTGGAAGGGAAGTAACTTTCACAGAACTTGTTACAGGGTTCTCGGGATCGCGATGACCAAATAAATCGAGTCTATTTATTTATTTATCTACGTAGTTATCTAATATATATATTTTTGTTATTGTTGTTGTTGTTGTTTTTGTTGTTGTTGTTGTTATTTAGAATTTCATTTTGGTTTGGTTAATTTTGTTAAAAACTTGTACATCACAGACTTTCGATTCTTTCCTGTCTAAATTTATTATTTATTCTGAACTATTCCTGTTGTGTTTATTTGTTGTGTGTTTTAACATTATAGACTTGTTTTAAATGGTGTGTTGGATTTGATCATCATCATCATCATCATTGTTTGTTTGTTTGTTTATTTTTACGTCTTTTCACTTAAAAGTGATTTTAGACAACATTAACAACAGTAAATTAAATCATAACTAAAACATAAATAAAGGAGATAGGAAACAATCACTTATACTATTCATAATACTCAAAGCATAGAGACTACATACAAAAAAGGCAAAAAAGGCGAGATACAACAATCCTCCGTGAAGAGGTATAGTTAGATTTCTCTCCATTCTCCCACGGATAACTGGCTCTCCCACCCCTCTTTCCGTCTTGAATGCAGTCCCTATTTACATATTATCCAATATTTCCAATTCCATTCATCATCCATAAGGAAAAGTATAGCACATTCCCGGATCATAAATACCAACAAATAATATCAAATATTACCCAAAAAAAACCTATAGGGCTAAAAACGCCTCCGCAATCTGCAGCCAACAATCATATGTTATAATTTGAGCATTGCAAATATTTGCAGGTAAGAGTTGTTGTATTGCACTACAATCATGTAATATGTGATCTATTGTTATATTTGCTTGCATACTACATCTTTGCAGTATTTTGTTTTCCATGAATTAAGAATTAGTCTATTGGCCAAAGTAACAATTTGACGAGAATAATGGATTGCTTGATTTGTTATCATGTTCAATTTTGATTCTGATTTAAATTGTTGATTGATAATTGTATACATTTCTTTTTGTGATAATGTTTTTGTGATAATATCATCATCATCATCATAATCATCATCAACCATCATTATTACCAACAACAACAACAACAACAACAGCAACAACACTACCAGCTCTTAGAGGTAAGATAATTCTTTATTTAACGAAGGTAGCCGAATAAGCAGTGGTCTGCTGTTTTTACATCTGCACCTTGCCCTAAAGAGGGACTAGCCTACTGAAACTACGAGAAAACGAGAGAGACAGAGAGAGAGGGTCAGACAGACAGAGAAAGAGAGACAGACAGAGACATCGAGACAGATAGAGAAATACAAGGATCGATGGACAGGCACACAAACAGACAGACACAGACAAGGATACTATAATTTGATCAAGCTGTTGATTGGAGTTAAATTACCCTCATGGATCAAGCTCCCATCACCATCGCCCTTCAAAGGAACAAAAGCAGTAATCGTTATCGTCATCAACGCTGCACAGTTCGACAGAGGTTCAGGGATTGTCGAGTCCTGAGCTTAAGCCAAGAGGCATCGGTATGCTTTTCATACTCTGTGTCCACCGCTGTGCTGTAACTCGAATCTTTCTACTCCATGCGTGACCTTCCCCAAGATGATCCTAATATCACGTTGACAAATTATTTGTTGAACTGTTTGTTGGTCGGGTAGAAGAACTAGGAAAGAAAAATCTGTAGTGATTAAGAGTATGTTTAAATGTGTGTTGCTATGCGGGAAGTCATTATATTTCAGGGGCGGATCAAATAAATAAATAAATAAATAAATAAATAAATATATATATATATATATATATATATATATATATATATATATATATATATATATATATATATATATATATATATATATATATATATATATATATAGTATTTATTTTATGTTTATTTTTATGTTTATTTTTATAATTGTATTCTCTCTCTCTCTCTCTCTCTCTCTCTCTCTCTCTCTCTCTCTCTCTCTCTTTCTCTCCTTCTTCTTCTTCTTTCTTTTCCTTTTTTTGGGGGAGGGGCTGGGGGGGGGGGGGTTCCGGAAACCCCGGAAACCCCCCCCTCGTCCGCCCCTGTATTTGCTCCTGCGGCTATAACGCATCGACTAATGGGAATCCATATCCATATCCAGATCCATAAAACAAAAAAACTCTATAACCAACTGCTGGACAACCATCTTGAGTCCTCAAAGAGTTAGATCTATTAGATCTATATCCATTTAATTTCCATATAATCTGAGCCCAGAATGTCTTATATCGACTTAATCTAGGAAGTGTGATATGAGTATCACGTGTTTGTGTTATTTCGAGTGGGCGGAGAGCAAGTGGGATGGAATTTGTATAGCACAATAAACTGGCTGAAACTAGCCACACACAATCATGTTTAATTGTTTATAATGCTATAATGACTCTCTCTCTCTCTCTCTCTCTCTCTCTCTCTCTCTCTCTCTCTCTCTCTCTCTCTCTCTCTCTCTCTCTCTCTCTCTCTCTCTAACCCTCTCTTTTCTTTTTCTTTTGAGAGGTAATGATGGCGGATGGTGGTGGTGGTGGTGGTGACGATGGTGGTGATGATGATGATAATAATGATGATGATGATGATGATGAGGAGGAGGAGGAGGAGTTAAATGCCAGAGACTTAAATTCGATTTCCACAATAACATTTTCGATCCTTATTACAAATGAAATGTACAATCTTATATCTGATAAATAACAAAGACGACGAAGTAGATAGATACATACTCAGTGCTTATAGGGTCCAGCGGACTGCCAAGAGCCGAATCAGGACCACAAAAAAAATTAAGTAAAATCAGATTAAACTGTTAACATTTAAATATTTTGAAAGATGTAAATAAAATCAGTCTCTTCAATAAAATCCAAACAAGAATACAAAACAAGACGAGACGACGAAGTAGACCACAACAACGATATCAGTAACAGCAGCAGTAACAACAACAATGATCACCACCTCTACCACCACCATCGCCACCAGCAAACAAACTACAGCACCAACATTGTACCATCTAAATTATTCAAGATTCAAAATATAATACCCCTTTTTATGTGTGTGTGGAGGATATACAAATCTACTTTAATATTAACCTACTTAATAATCTTGAGTTTTAAGCTTATATTTCTATAGTTTACAGCTTTTCCATTATAACATTAGCGTAGCCTGATTATTTTGAGTTTCATTTATTACTTAGTATTTGCGTATCAACAGCTGGTACAGAGGCTTGACACCACCCCCATAGCCTTTAGAATGGAAATAAGTGCAGAGAAGAACAAAATGATGACCAAGAACACCAATGGCATCAACATCATCAGAGTCCAAGGCCAATCCCACAACACGATGCAGAGTTTCAAGTATTTAGGAGCAATTGTATCAGACAGTGAGTCTGGACAGGAAATCCTCTTCAGGATAGCTTTTGAAGCCTATTTAGAAAGACAGGAAAATCAGTCTACACTCCCAGGTAAGGTTGCTGCACTTCCTTGTCACCTCCATCTTACTATACACTTGCGAAACATGGACCATCACAGCAGACCTATCACGAAGAATACAAAGCATAGAGATGAAGTGCTACAGAAGACTTCTGGTCATTTCCTATACCCAGTAACATCACCAATGACGACGTTCGACAGACCATCACAAAAGCCATTGGACAACACGATGACTTGCGCACAGTGATGAAGAAACGGAAACTCCGATGGTATGGCCACATCACTAGAACATCAGGCCTTGTAGAAACCATCCTGCAAGGCACGGTGTAATGAGGCTGAAGACGATGGAGACAGAATTTCTAGTATTGTATTGTATTGTATTGTATGGTATTGTATTGTATTGCTTTGCTTTGCTTTTGCATTGATTGTATTTTATTGCATTGAATTGTCCTAAACAGTTGCCGTTTTCCCAGTTCAAGGTGAATACCTTGGTTTTGTCCCAGACATGTTTTGAGGGGGGCTGGGTAGCTCAGTTGGTAAGAGCGTCTTGCTAGTAACCGAAAGGTCGTTGGTTCGAATCCCGGATTGGTCAACGTGTGATCATATTATTTCCCCCTTTACCAACAACTGGCCGCTGGTGTCAGTATAAATCGGTCCAGTAGTCACCTATATGCGAAAGTGTCGTGTGACTATAATCTACAAACAACAACAAGACCACACTTTAAGCATTGGAGGGGTGTCGAATATGTGGCCATGCTACACGCACGTCACAGAACAACAAATCTCAGCGCTGCATTATGTGCGGCTGTGTTACACAGCACAGGGAGAGTAGATTACAGCACATGTACATAAACGTTGACTACAGATAAAGGTTAATTGTAGATTATAGCCACACCAGAGCGTGTAGTCACATTGTGACACCAGCAAGTCAGCTGATGGTAAGGGGAGAATAATAGGGTCACACGGCGTTGACAATCTGCTGAACATGCCGTATACGGTGCTATTGGGTGTTCAGTGGGAAACATAAAGAAGAAGACAAGATCGGGGAGGAGATTCTCTGAAAATTTTCCCTGCAGTGGGGTCAAAATATTTTAAAATCCTAATGCACGGATGACTAATCAAATAGTTTACAACTTTCAAAAGGAATAAACTATTTGCTGAACATGCCGTGTTTACCAGGGAAGAGGAAGGGGGGAAGAGGGGGGGGGAGATCGGGATTGGATTCTCTGAGAATTTGGCCTGCAGAGTCTCAAAAAATATTTTAAAATCCTAAAGCACAGATGACAAATAAGAGATATTAAAACTTTCAAATAGATTTTCACATTTCCTTGGGGGGGGGGGGGGGGGGGGAGGGGAGGGGGACGGAGGTGGGGGTGGGGTGGGGAGGAAAGGCGGTTTGGTCTAGATTAAAATACACACATACACACAGGTACGTACGCACACACCCATACACGCACGCACGCCAACACACATAAACACATATTTGCAAAACATCAGAACTGGGGTTATTTAAAAATGCTGGAATCAGAAAGTGTTGCTTGCTTTGCTATGAACAGAGCGGCGCAAAATTCATCTAAAAAAAATGTAAGAATCTGATGCAAAATGGGCTCTATCCGTCTAAAAAGTTTACCTAGCTCGTCAACCAATACAAAACTTGCCCAAAACATGGCTGGATTTCTTCCCTCCCGGATAGAGCACTCCCTAGTTAAAACACCCCTCTAACACTCTCATGCAGTACAACTGCACTACCATGCACTAAAAGAGAAAAGAAAAAAGCGGGGTGTCCTGGAAAAAAAAAGTGGGTTCCTAGCAACTGAACCCAGTTGTAGCTAAGGAAGGCAAATTTCTGGTACGTTTATACAAGTGCACACACACACGCACACATACACATACCAGCTGTTATTCCAGTTTAATTCAATAAATCTTTATTACCTCTTAAAAGGAATTATGACAACCACCAGTTTGTTTGTGTGTGCGTATGTGTGTGTGCGTGGGTGTGTGTCTGTGTGTGCGCGCGCGTGTGTATTTGTGTGCGTTTGTTTACGTCAAAACAAAACAAAAAAAATAAAAAATAAAATAATATATATATATATATATATATATATTTCGACGGTACGCCTAAAAGCGTAAGAAAGAAAGATGCATTCTGACAATGCTTTGACGACCGCTGCCTATCAAAGCTCATCCCGGAAACCGGAAATTAGCGTATCAAAAGTGTTGGTGCACCCTCCCCTGCTCTAACCGTAGTCCGGCCCTGCGACGGTACGTTTAAAAGCGTAAGAAAGAAAGAAAGAAAGAAAGAAAGAAAGAAAGACACTAATATTAGTATAAGAGAGTGGCACTCTGAAAGTTACAGGTATGGTTTTTGAATACTGGTGTGCCGCTGGAGAAAATCTTCAACTTGGCGAACGAAAACATCAGCTACGCAGTGTGCACTGTTACACAGCAAAGGCCGAATCAGCTCCGATGCTTGAATCTGTACGTGTAACTCGTTTCGCATCCACGCAGCCCGTTCACTCAATAACCAAGCAACAGTCGTCGTTATAACATTTTGCAACTTTATTCAGCAAAAGACTCATAAACAGCCTCAACAACATTGGATTCCAAAACTATCTTAAAAACATAAACAACAACCAAAAACAAACAAAAAAAACTCCATCCATATGCGCCGACTGCTGCTTCATTCATAGTCTCTCATCGTGTGTTGAAAGACGTAGAATATTCCAAAATGACGCCACCAATAACCAATGTGAACAAATGTCGTCCAGGGAAAACTAATATACATAGAGTCAGATGATACTGCCCCAAACTATCCTCATCCGAGCCATCTCTTTCTGTCTGTCAGTATGTCTCTCCTCTCTTTCTCCCTTATCTTCCTCAGCTCCCCGCTATCTTCCATCGTATCCTCCAATCCATCTCACCCCACCTCAAGTCCCCACTCCTTCCACGTCCTTCTTCCTATCCAGTGCATTTTTGTCACAATAATTATTCAGCAATCGAACCGTAGTTGTCAAAAAATGCGGTCGCAAGTGGACTCAAATCTGTCCGTCTGTCTGTCTGTCTGTCTCACTCTCTCTCTCTCTCTCTCTCTCTCTCTCTCTCTCTCTCTCTCTCTCTCTCTCTCTCTCTCTCTCTCTCTCTCTCTCTCTCTCTCTCTCTCTCTCTCTCTCTCTCTCTCTCTCTCAGAATTCTGACGCTGACCACATCTATGTTCCGCAATGGAGCAATGTTAGTAGTTGTTTTAACCACAGGGGCATTCCACGCTGAAAATGGATCCTTGATAACAAAAGCGGTAGATAGCGTACCTATAATATTGCAATACAATTCTACTGATATTAGGGACGGTAAAATATCTATAGATCGCTACCAAGGGATTGTTTTAGTTATCGAGGTTACACTTTCAGCTTATAATGCCCTTGTGTTTTCAACAGATAAGGATTTATTTCCAAATGTATACTGCCAGAGCCTTATGAAAAGATTACGTCACCATTATGACATCACTCTGTTTGCATAGATTTGTTTTAATGTTGAAAGCATCTGTAAAGTGTAAGTACGTTGTTGCATTCAATAATGTTTTCTTGTAATCTCCAATACAGTAAAGAGCAATTTTTATTGTCCAAATCTTCACCAAATGGAAAAATGGCTTCCAGCGCCCAAGAAACAACAGAAAGACAAGAGTGAAAAAATGCCGTCACCCTACACACACACAAAGCACACCCACACGCTCACACACCCACACACACACCCATCACAATATCCCCAACACAACATCCACACAGCTCAACATCCTCACACGTGAACACGAGCACGCGCCCACCCCTGCCACACCACACACACCCCTCCACACCGGCACACCGCAGAACACCCAGCAACCAGCACCCGCACGCACACAGTCAAACCACTCAAGCTACAACCCATCACTACATTGACAGTAATATATTCCATTTATCCAGCTTCATCCCCCCCCCTTATCCCCCAACTTATGACCACAGTTCTTGTCTAAAAAAAGAAAACAAAAACACTCACACATGGAACCGATGTGGGGTCCAACTGGCCACGGCACGGCGAGAATGTCCCTGATGTCTAGTAGTGCTGATTGTACACCCTGATGGCAGTGGGCACAAAAGAGTTCTTGTAGCGGTCTGTTCTGGCCTTCACACTGCGGAATATCTCCGACGTACCCCGAGTCGACTGGTGTGAGGCGAACTCGTTGTAAAGGGGGTGGGTGGGGTCTGCCATGACGGCCCCCGACACGCCTCAGCACCTTCATTTCGTACAATGTCTGGAAATCGGTGACTGGGGCCCCAATCACACTGCTGGAAGTCTTGGTCAGCTTCACCAGCCTGTTTAAGTCAGCTGCTTTCAGGCTGCTCTGAAAGCACAGGCTGTTGAACGTGATGGTGCTCTGCACCACGCCCTGGAAGAAGGTCTGCAGGACAGTCTTCTGGAGGTCGAACGACCGCAGTTTCTTGAGGAAGTGAATACGCTGGTTGCCTTTCTTCACCTGCAGTGTCGTGTTCTCCGTCCAGTCCAGCTTGTTGTCCAGGATGGTTCCCAGATACTTGTACTGGGTGACAACCTCTACTTGCTCGTTATTTATCAGCAGAGGGGCATGGGCGGCTGGGCCTCTCCTGAAGTCGACTATCATTTCTTTGGTCTTAATGACGTTCAGGAGGAGGAAGTTTTCCTCACACCACTGGACCATGGTGCTGACGGCTGTCCGGTATGCGGTCTCGTCATCACCCAACACTTTCCCCGAGATGAAAGTGTCATCCGAGAACTTTATATGAAGGACACCCCTGTGCGAGCACCGGCAGTCTGCCGTGTAGATGGTGAACAAGGCTGGGGAGAGTACGCAGCCCTGAGGGACGCCCGTGTTCACCACGACGACCTGGGACATGGTGACCGAGTCACCGGCGGAGATCCTTACCTGCTGAGGACGGCAAGTTAGGAAGCTGTACACCCACAAGATGAGTGTGGGGTTGACCTCCATCCTCTACAGCTTGGACATCATCAGATGGGACTGGATTGTTTTGAAGGCCGAGCTGAAATCCAAGAACAGCAGCCTGACGTAGGATTTCGGCCTCTCCCGGTGCTTGTAGGTCTCGTGCAGCAGGGTGTTGATGGCGTCGTCCGTGCTGCGGTTCGCCATGTAGGCAAACTGGTAAGGGTCTTAGTGGGGCTGGGTGCACTGCAGCAGGTGCCGCAGCACCAGCCTCTCCAGGCATTTGAACGGCACCGAGGTCAGCGCCACAGGTCGGAAGTCATTGTTCACCTTGGGGGCTGTTTTTTTGGGGACAGGGACAACAGTCGCTGTTTTCCACAGCGTGGCACCATCCCAGTGTCGAGGGATGCCTGGAAAAGTCTAGTGAAGACCGGTGCCAGGGACTCGCTGCATCGCTTCAGGACCATGCCCGCGATGTTATCTGGGCCTTGGGCTTCGAGGGTTGACGCCCTTGAAGATCTTCTGTACCTCGGCCACCGTGATGACGACCGGCTGGCTCTCCTTCTACCTCTTTTCTTCCAGCACAGCAGCTCGTTCTGCCCCGAAGTCGTGCTTGTCGAAGCGTGTGTAGAACTGGTTAAGTTCGTCAGCCAGCTTTTGGGCGTCGTCTACTTTGATGGACTTCTTGCTGGGTTTGTAGCCAGTCATGGTGTTGAGACTCTGCCATAGCTTTCTGGAGTTTTTGGTGTCGAAGGAGGCCTCCACCTTCCGCTTAAACTTTTGCTTGTTCTCTCTGACCTTCGCCCTCAGCTCTCTCTGCGGGTCCCTCACCGCCTGAGTGTCACCTTCCATGAATTTCTGCTGTCTGGCCCTAAGGGTGTTCGCGATATCCCTGTTGACCCAAGGCTTGCCGTTTGCGTAGTCCTTCATTTCCTTCACGGGGACAAGCATGTAAGTGCAGAAGTTTACGTAGGCCGTCACAGCCTCAAACGCCTCCCCCAGGGACACACCAGATCCGAAGAAGACGTCCCAGTCGGTGAGGTCGAAGCAGGCGCCGAGAGCGAGAGAGGACTCCTCACTCCATTTCCTTACTGTCTTTTTCTTGGGTTTGTTGGACTTGAGGCGGCTGTTGTAGGTGGGCCGCAGACTGACCATGTTGTGCAAAGATCTTCCTAAAGAGGGGAGGGGAACACTCTTGTACGCGCCGGGTACATCCCATAGCACAAGTCTATGGTGTTATCCTTACAAGTCTTGCACATGACGTACTGTCTGTAGTTGGGCAGCACCCTCGACAGCCTGCAGTCATTGAAGTCGCCAAGGACCAAGCGTATTGAGTCGGGGCACACACTCTCCTGTCCCTGCACCACCTAATGGATCTTCTCAGCAGCCGAATTCACATCAGCGTTTGGTTGGACGTAGACAACAGTCACAAATACTCTTTGAAACTCTCGTGGGAGGTAAAAAGGACGTAGTGCGACAGATATGAGTTCTATGTCCTTACTACAGTACTCCTGTTCGACTGTCACACTTGTGCACCAGCGCTCGTTAATGTATATGCACACGCCACCTCCCTTCTTTTTTCGGTGACAGTCCTGGAGCGATCGCATCGCACCACGCTAAAACCTGGCAAGTCTGGATCAGTGTCTGTACCACCAAGCCACGGTTCGGAGAGACAGATCATGTTTGCGTCCCTGTACTGACACATAAAACGGGCGCAGGCTTCTAGTTCATCAGTCTTGTTTATACAAAACACAACAAACCAAAAAAAGCCGTCACCACGATGAGTCACTCGACATATGTAAGTTTTGTTTTACACTCTAATTATATAAGAAATTCCACCCCCTCTTACCTCTCCCCACTTCACCCGTGTCGCTGTAGCGGCATGTAAGAGAACTCGGTCATTATGTCACGTGACAGGCTCAAAGAAGCCTCAACTGCCTGTGATCACAGATAAAGCAGTAATAGTGGAATAATAATAATAATAATAATAATAATAATAATAATAATAATAATAATAATAATAATAATAATAATAATAATAAATGTTATTTCGATCAGGGTGCATGGCTGAGTTGAGTTCGCTGAGTTGTCGGAGCGTTTGCCAGTTCACTAAATGCTTGAAGTTGGCCTCTTGGGCGGCTTAAGCTAGTGCACGGAGCGGGTCTTTGAACTAAAAAGTGCGCTATGTAAGACATATTACTCTTGTTTCATGTGAGCACATTACTGAGCCTTCAGACTGAACTAGTACCCCCGTTGGGGTGCCGGGGGTTTCAGTATAAATAGTATCCCCACTTTCTGGAAATTTAGTGCTTTAAATTCCCACTGTCGCTGTCTTTCTCATTTGCTCTTTCTCATTCCTGCTCTTTTCTATCAATCTGCTATACTATCGTCTTCTTCGCTAGACCAGTCTCCTACCTTTTTTCTTGAAAACTCTTCCGGGACAAGACTCCTTGTTTGTGTATGAGGTCTGTTGGATCAGCTTGGGAATATTGGACGCTTTCTGCCAGGTGGTCTCTAGGGCTTCCTATGATGTTATTATTTAGCAATGTAGGCATTTTATATGTATGTGTTTTGTTGATAATTTATAATAATGTTTGTATTCTATTTCGTTTTTGTAAACGGGGGTTCGATAAGTTGGGGTGAAGCCTCAGCCGTCCCCTGCGTGTGATGTCTTTATTGTAAAGTGACTGGCTGGTGGAGAGCTTTCGGTTTTACCACTAGGGTTGTTTCAGCAGATCTTTTATGCGGTTCGGGGGTTGTCCGGTCCTGATTTGGCTCGGTAGAGTCCGCTGGACCTAAAGCAATAATAATGTAATGTAATGTAATGACTGAACTAGTAATAGGTATAAGAAATAATATAGGCCTAAGTGTTAATATTATGGAGGGCACTTTGCACAAACAGCTGGTGCAAAACCGTGGTCACGCGCGACTGGTGGACTGGACGATAAAGGGTTGCCTACTTAGTCGTAGCTTCATTACTGTCAGAGGACTACTATTAGTTTTAAAAAAAGCGTCATAGACATTACAGGGTCATCACTGCACTGGTTTCACAATACGTTTGGGCTTCCCATAGGCTATTACCAAAACATTTCAGAGCTCTTTGCACAAACTACAGAAACAAAATATAGGTCTTCTTTGTAAGAGAACGAAATTTCATACAGAGTGAAGGTTCGCAAACACTAATTCGATCTAGTTTCAGCCCAACCCCTAAAACAACCAACCAACCAAAAAAATAAAATACTCAACCGAACTAAACACCACCTTTATTTAAAACAAAAAAAAGAAGACTTGCTTTTTGGTACGTCACTTCTGGAGGTTACAGGTTCATTATTATGATGAGGTTCATTATTATATATTTCTGTTACAAGTTGTTGATAGTGTCCAACGCTACACTCCCTCTCGCAACTTGCGCTCTTCATCCGACACACTCCTTCTCAGGATACCCAGCCACAAACTGTCCTCTGTTGTTTCTAGATCTTTTTTCTGTCTTTGGACCAATTGCCTGGAATTCATGACCACTTTCTCTCCGCAGCATACCGAATATCAACACCTTCAAAGCAAACCTCAAAGCTCATTATTTTCTTCTCTAAAGTCTTCTCCTGATCTGTTCTGTCTTCAAACTGCTTCTTCCATATGGCCTCATCCTTTTTGTATATGCGTACGTATTCGTGTGTTTGTGTGTGTGTGTGTATGTGTGTGTTTGTGTATGTGTAGGTGCGTGTGTGTGTGTGTGTGTGTGTGTGTAGGTGTACATGTGTGTGCTTATTCGAGTGCGTGGGTTTTGTGTATGTGTGTGTAGGTGTCACGTGGGGTTTATGGGCTCTGCACAATGGAATTATGGACCCTCACGTTTATTCGGTGGGAACTGCTAGTAAGTCACCCTATGAACTACTTTAATAAATTTATTTGTTTAGCTCGTTCTGTGTTAAGGTTGGGGTACAGAAATAGATAGACAAATGGTAAAAGATTACTGTCACACTAGCTTTCACACGGCTATGAATCATAAGTAGTCCAGCCACTTGATAACAGTTAAAATCACACATTTATTTCTTCTACTCTATACAAGGTTCTCTAAGTACTAATCTAACTTAAGAAGTCTCTTTCAATGCTAATAGTTCGATTGCTGATAGTCTAGGCAGCTGTTATATCTTCCTCGGGCACTTTGCTAGTATATTTCATGTAGATTTGGACTACTGTGGTCCGTTTTACAGTTTCTGAAGAGTTGGACTACTGTGGTCCTGTTATGATCAGTTTAAGTGCACCTTCGTTTTTGCACTTAACTTTCTGATGGTGCGGTCGAAGTCCTTCTGTGAGGTAGCTTCTGGTCCACCTTTGTCGTTGTGTAGTTGGGTTCCCTTGCCACGCTGTGGGGTCTGACAGGGTGTTTTACAGGGTAGCCCTTTCCGTCTTGTGCGGTAGAGGATCCTCAACCAACTAGTCGTTTCTGTGGAGTGGGGTGCACAGGATAGCTCGGGATAGCTCGGGATAGCTCGCCTGCTCGTCTGTAATATAAGAGACGAAATTCTGCACAACCCTGAATAATCGGTTTGTGCAGAGCGTCTCACTGAAAGCCAAGTAGCCCTCAGTGATAGCTCCACATCTCTATACATAAGCGACGAACATTCTGCTACTTCCGGGTTCCACTGGAATCTCACTCTAAATTCCTATACATACATAAATATCAATCGTGGCTAACTATACACATCCAGAATTAATAATATTATAAACATTCACGGGTACAGCCACTGGTCTGCAAACATACATATAAGTTAAACAACAGTGGTTCCGTACGGGATACAACATGGCGGCGCAACCGGTCGTGTTTCACCTCGTGGTAGGCTCTTCCACGTGGTCCCGCAAATTCGGATTAACAATTCACATTTATGCATAGCAAATTCTTCAAACATAATTTCAACAATAATATAAATATATCACGATGAAACAGAAGGGTGTTCATTTACCTGTTTGACAAGTTCAGGCCCGTGATGACTTGAGAGAATTCTAAGATTTCAAAGTCCTGCTTCCTGGTCTATGAGTGAAGATAGTTCTCTGCTAGCTAAGGAGATGTTACTTCTTCCTCGTCTCACACACGACTGACCAAGCTGTGCTAGGTTTTGACACAGTCAAAACTGCTCTACCCACTTAGCCTGCTGCTGATTGGTTAAAACGGTCCGATTCAAAGCTCAAGTGCTGACTCACTGCGATGTGGGTCGGGCTCGCGGTGTGTGGCTTGCTGTGTAATTTACTTGCTGCTGTGTACTATACTAACTCTCTACTGTTACAATTACTTACACAAGGCTAAATAGTCGATGAGCAGAGTTAAACTAGCCAATTCATGACAGGCTCCCTCAACTGAAAAAAAGGCGATGACTACTGGATTCGACCTTTTTCTACTACAGAGCCTAGTTTAACACTGCACTATCCTAGGGTCCTATTTACACACTAGTTAAGTTGCTCTACCTGAGCTGCAATGCTGTGCCAGGTAGCTATGGACACTAGTGACAGGGTATTACTGGGCGGGGACGAATTCTGGTGCTGTGGCCCTTAGTTGTGATGGGTGGGCGCCAGCTGCTGTGTCCTCCACGAGATGGCGACTGAGGTAGTCGGCTCCGTGGTTCTCTTTGCCGGGGATGTACTCGATTTGGAATGAGTATGCTTGAAGGGTGAGTGCCCATCGCATCAGGCGAGAGTTCAAAGACTTGGAGGCTGCCAGGAACGATAGTGGTTGATGGTCCACCTGAACTGTGAAGTGGGTCCCATACAGGTAGAGTTGGAATTTCTGTATGGCCCAGACTAGTCCAAGACATTCTTTCTCCGACGTGGCGTAGTGGGTCTCGGCGGGTCTCAATTTTCTGCTGGCGTAGGCGACAGGGAATAGCGTCTCTGCATCCTTGGGGTCGCGCTGTAGCAGTACTGCTCCGAGGCCTAAGTCGCTTGCGTCGGTGCGAAGAACGAATGGCTGAGTCAAATCGGGTAGGTGGAGTACTGGCGCCGATGTCATTCTGTCCTTGAGTGTTTGGAAGGCTGTCTCACATTCCGCTGTCCAAACTACTTTGTCCGGGGCGATTTTCCGGGTTCCATTTGTCAGTGGTACGGCGATGCTGTTGTAGTTGGGGATGAACTTCTGGTAGAAGCCGCAGAGTCCTAGAAACGACTGCACTTCCTTCTTGGTCTTGGGCCTAGGCGCGTCGAGTAGGCGTTTCACCGTCTTTTCTACCGGTCGCAGGCTTCCTTGACTGATGGTGTGTCCCAGAAATTCTAGCTCTGTGAATCCAATCTGACATTTGGTGGGTCTGGCCGTCAATCCCGTGTCTCTGAGGCGGGCGAGTAGTTGTTGTAGGAGCGTGACATGTTCCTCCCACGTAGGTGTTGCGATGAGGATGTCGTCCATAAACGAATGTAGGTGCTCGCTGCTCAGGGGTGCCAGGAGTTTTCGCATCATGGCGCTGAAGATGCTGGGTGCGTTGTGGAGTCCGAATGGAAGCACGTTGAATTCGAAGTGTCCTTCCATAGTGCTGAAAGCTAGGTACTTTCGGACTTGTGGTTGTACTGGTATCTGGTAGTATCCTTTGCTGAGGTCGATGCGTGAGAAGTACTTCGCTCGCTGTAGCTTGGCAAATAGGTCTGTCTGGTCCGGGAGTGGCTCTGGCTGGAATTGCGTTACGGCATTCAGGAGTCTGAAGTCGATGCACAGTCGGTGCTCTCCGTTGGGTTTTCGCAACAATACCGTGCCTGCGCTGTAGGGTGAGGTAGACTCTGAGATGATTCCGGCTGCCAGTAAGGTGTCTATCTCTTCCTTGATGGCTCGCTGCTGCGACAGTGGCATCGGGTAGAGCTTCTGGCGGACGGGTGTTGGGTCGGTCACCGTTAAGGTTACTTCGACGAGGTCTGTCCTCCCTGGTCGGTCTGTTAGCACAGTCTGATGTTGTCGAATGACCTGTAGTACTTGCTGTTGCTGTTTAGCGGCTAGGTCTCCGTTGAGTATCACGTCTTTGTAGGTTTCTTTGGAGTGCAGGGGATACTCTACTGCATTGGTCTCCATGCTTTCTCCTTCTTCCGCAATGGCGATGGCTAGCAAGTTGTGAGTGCTGGGGGTCGCTGGTCGGTCCGTATACTTCTTGAGGAGATTAATGTGGTGGTATCGGGTTCTCCCGTTTACCTCTATTTGGTAGACTGTCTTGGATTTCTTGGCAGTCACCCGGTACGGTCCTCTCCAAGCGATGTCCAGCTTGTTGGTTCCACTTGGAAGTAAGAGTAGCACTTGATCGCCGACTTGCAGTTCTCTGTTCTTCGCGTGGCGGTTGTAGTACTTCGCCTGACGGGCTCTTGCCTTCTTCAGTACTTCACCAGCTTTCTTCCACGTTGCTTTGAGGGTTTCCTGCAGGTCTGCGACGTACTTGGTGGCACCTCTTGGTGTGTCGTCTATCTTGGCTTCCGTCCAACTTCTGCGTAGGGCTTCTAGCGGTCCTGCTAGAGGTCTGCCGAAAAGCAAAGTTGACGGGGTGTAGCCTGTGGCTGCATGGGGCGTTTCTCGGTATGCGAACAGTGCCGCATTCACGTAGGTGTCCCACGCTTCTGGATTGTCGTCGGCGACTTTCCTGAGGATGGTGAGAAGGGTTCCATTCAGTCTTTCTACTTGTCCGTTGCTGGCTGGGTGGTATGGTGGTGTGCGAATGTGATGAACTTGTATCAACTCGAACACGTCTTGCATCAGGCGGCCGGTGAACTGAGATCCGTTGTCCGTTCTAATGCTGTCCGGGAATCCGACTCTGGTAAAGATGGCGATGAGTGCATCTGCAATCTTCTTGGTGTCGATCGCTGGCAATGGGACTGCTTCGCACCACATCGTACATGCGTCGACGAGTGTGAGTAGAAATCTGTTCCGCTTCTTGGTCATGGGCAGTGGTCCTACTATGTCTACTGAGACTTGCTGGAATGGCACACCGACTACTACCGATGGTCCTAAGGTAACTGGTACGGTGTGATGTCGCGGGGAATATCGTTGACATTGGTGGCAAGATTTCACGTAGCGCTTAACATCCTCCGTGATTCCTGGCCAATAGTAGTGTGCGCTGATCCTCTGCACTGTGGCTCCAATTCCCATGTGTCCGCTGAGTGGCATGCTGTGGCCTAATTCTAGTACTTGGGCTCGAAGGGTGGCTGGCAGTACTAGTTGGGTGTGATCTCCATCTCCTTGTCGATGTAGAACTCCCTCTTCCATGTAGAAGTCTCCCTTGTGCGGGGGTGTGTGCGCCTTGGGTAGCTTCTGGAAGCACTTCGCTATCGAGGTGTCTTCTTTCTGTGCTGTTTTGATCTCTTCGAGTCCTGGATTCGGAGCGAACTCGGGCTGGGGTGGTTGGGTTTTAGCTTGGGCCCTGGTTTGCACTGCAGCTATCTCTACAGTTTTGGGGGGCGTGCCTAAGAACACATACCTACAACCTAGCACTAGATCATACAGGGGTTTCTGTAAAACAGCTGCTTGGATTCGTCCTGTGACGTACCTACTCTCTACTTCTATCCAAGCTATTGGGCAAGTAGTCGTCGGTTTCGTCAAGTCTGCTCCTTGTAAGTCGACTGTCTTGTCTGTCAAGTCCGCGCGCGATACCAGAGATTCGCTAACTATCGCGTCGTATGATAGACCTGTGTCATACAGACAGTTCGCTTCTTTTCCGTTGACCTTGACCGTGTCTGTCACCGATGGGTGATCTCCGATCGTGTGTGGCTTGTTACCGCTGCTTTGAGTTAGAACTCTGTGCGCTGGCCGGCTTTCGCGCTCTTCCCTACGTTGTGCGGCCAACTTGAAACATTCTGCGGTGGAGTGATTGTTTCTGTTGCAGAACGAACAATACCGTCTCTGTTCTGCAGGACCTCTTTTCCCGAATTCCGATTTGGGTCCTTTATTCTGCCCAGGTCTGGGGTTATTCGGCTTATTCGCGGTGTGCTCTTCCCGGTTAGGGCTTCGTTTCTGTGCCTCTTTCCCGTTAGGCTTTAGGTCTCGCCTGAAGCTCTTGGCTTCTCCGTGTGCGGCCACGTACCTATCTGCGACCTTGACCAGATCTTCTAGTCTTTCCGCGCCCTGCTCTACTGAGAATGTCCTCAGCTCGGGGGTCATGGTTTCCCGTAGCTGTTCCCATACTAACAGTTCTGTCAGTCCATCATACGTCTTAGCCGTGGCTGACTGGCTAATCCACTTATCCAGCATTGTGGACAACCGATCCGCGAACTGCGCATAGCTCTCTCCTTTCACTCTCCGGTTGGTGCGGAACTTTTGCCGGTAGCATTCTCCTGTCATTTCGAATCCCGTTAGGAGTGCCTCTTTTACTTTGTGATAGTCAGTCACTCTGTCAGTCGGTAGCTTACTGTAGATGTCATAAGCCTTTCCTCTAAGCCCTTGACTAAGCTTAAAAGACCAATGAGTGGGATCTAGTTTATACTCTGTTGCTAGACGCCCAAACCTAGTCAGATAGAGATCTAGACCTTCCTCTCTCTCATTGAATGTTCCCAGTGGAAATGACATTCCTTGTACAGGGTTGGATGCTACCTCTAGCTGATCTGAGTGGGAAGGGGTTGAGGAAGAACTTGAAGCTCCTGATCCCAATCTTCGTAGCTCTAACTCATGCTGTCTTTCTTTTTCCTTTTCTTCCCTCTCTTTTTCTTTTTCTGCCCGCTCATACTCCCATTTCCTAACTTCTGCTTCTCTCTCTGCTGCTAATGCTGCCTTCTTTTGTTCTACTTCTAACTCTGCTTTCTTTTGCTCTGCTTCTAATTTCTTCTGCTCTGCTTCTAATTCTAATTTCCTCGTTTCTCTCTCTGCCTCTAATTTCTTCTGCTCTGCTTCTAGTTCTGCTTTTCTCTGTTCTGCTTCGAGTTTCTTCGCCTCTCTCTCTGCTGCTCTCTCTGCCTTAGCTTCCTGTTTCTCTACCTCTGCATTGATATACGCAATTAGGTCTGCCCCTGCTAAGTGTAAAGCTTCTCCTAGTTCCTTGAAGCGCAATCTCAAGGCCACTGGGTCCGACATTGCCAAACGTGTCTATGAACAACCTCTGAATCACGTGGAATACCAAAACACTAGCAATATTGCAAGTCAATAACAACAATGCAAAGACCATAAAATTCGTAATCAATAATAGAATAAAACAAAAGTCAAATGGCATACAACAGTTACTTAAGCAAAACCTGCAAAAGAACAATGCAACATACAGGCACAAAAATATTTGAAGCAAAAAAGTTTTTAACTAAAGAATAGTGCACCCAAACTGATTAGTCCTTGTTACCACTATTCTAAGTTATTCTACTACTCCTACTGTTATCTAATTTTATTGTACTTAGATCCGGTTATACCCAATTCCTATTATACACAGATCCTAGCTAGGCTCGCCAATTAAAGTGTCACGTGGGGTTTATGGGCTCTGCACAATGGAATTATGGACCCTCACGTTTATTCGGTGGGAACTGCTAGTAAGTCACCCTATGAACTACTTTAATAAATTTATTTGTTTAGCTCGTTCTGTGTTAAGGTTGGGGTACAGAAATAGATAGACAAATGGTAAAAGATTACTGTCACACTAGCTTTCACACGGCTATGAATCATAAGTAGTCCAGCCACTTGATAACAGTTAAAATCACACATTTATTTCTTCTACTCTATACAAGGTTCTCTAAGTACTAATCTAACTTAAGAAGTCTCTTTCAATGCTAATAGTTCGATCGCTGATAGTCTAGGCAGCTGTTATATCTTCCTCGGGCACTTTGCTAGTATATTTCATGTAGATTTGGACTACTGTGGTCCGTTTTACAGTTTCTGAAGAGTTGGACTACTGTGGTCCTGTTATGATCAGTTTAAGTGCACCTTCGTTTTTGCACTTAACTTTCTGATGGTGCGGTCGAAGTCCTTCTGTGAGGTAGCTTCTGGTCCACCTTTGTCGTTGTGTAGTTGGGTTCCCTTGCCACACTGTGGGGTCTGACAGGGTGTTTTACAGGGTAGCCCTTTCCGTCTTGTGCGGTAGAGGATCCTCAACCAACTAGTCGTTTCTGTGGAGTGGGGTGCACAGGATAGCTCGGGATAGCTCGGGATAGCTCGCCTGCTCGTCTGTAATATAAGAGACGAAATTCTGCACAACCCTGAATAATCGGTTTGTGCAGAGCGTCTCACTGAAAGCCAAGTAGCCCTCAGTGATAGCTCCACATCTCTATACATAAGCGACGAACATTCTGCTACTTCCGGGTTCCACTGGAATCTCACTCTAAATTCCTATACATACATAAATATCAATCGTGGCTAACTATACACATCCAGAATTAATAATATTATAAACATTCACGGGTACAGCCACTGGTCTGCAAACATACATATAAGTTAAACAACAGTGGTTCCGTACGGGATACAACATGGCGGCGCAACCGGTCGTGTTTCACCTCGTGGTAGGCTCTTCCACGTGGTCCCGCAAATTCGGATTAACAATTCACATTTATGCATAGCAAATTCTTCAAACATAATTTCAACAATAATATAAATATATCACGATGAAACAGAAGGGTGTTCATTTACCTGTTTGACAAGTTCAGGCCCGTGATGACTTGAGAGAATTCTAAGATTTCAAAGTCCTGCTTCCTGGTCTATGAGTGAAGATAGTTCTCTGCTAGCTAAGGAGATGTTACTTCTTCCTCGTCTCACACACGACTGACCAAGCTGTGCTAGGTTTTGACACAGTCAAAACTGCTCTACCCACTTAGCCTGCTGCTGATTGGTTAAAACGGTCCGATTCAAAGCTCAAGTGCTGACTCACTGCGATGTGGGTCGGGCTCGCGGTGTGTGGCTTGCTGTGTAATTTACTTGCTGCTGTGTACTATACTAACTCTCTACTGTTACAATTACTTACACAAGGCTAAATAGTCGATGAGCAGAGTTAAACTAGCCAATTCATGACAGTAGGTGTGTGTGTGTGTGTACGCGCCTGTTTGTGTGTTCATGGGTGGGATAATGACCTTGTTTAGTACTGCATCTCCCCCAGTCCGATTCGAGTTCGCCTGCTCCCAGCCATTTATGTACATGTAGTGTACTGATGTTTAATGAGTATGTGAATGCGTAATGGTGCGCTTTCAACTGTTCCTTACTAGGAAAAGCGTCTTATAACTATCCTTATACTGCTGCTGCTACTACTACTACTACTACTACTACTACTACTACTACCACTACTACTACTACTACTACTACTACTACTACTACTACTACTACTTATTATTATTATTATTATTATTATTATTATTATTATTATTATTATTATTATTATTATTATTATTATTATTATTATTAATATTATTATTATTCTCTCATTTGTCACGAATCAATATTGACCGGTACATGCGACACATTCTCACTATTTTGGGGGCAATAATCGAAGTATTACCAATGACAGTACTCTCGAACCAAATGTTATTAATGCAATTATAGACCTTGAGATTTGTAGGGTTGTTTACATTATTTGGAGGGGCCGGGTAGCTCAGTTGGTAGAGCGTCTTACTAGTAACCGAAAGGTACCTGGTTCGAATCCCGGATTGGCCAATGTGTGACCATATTATTTTCCCCTTACTATCAACTGGTTCGCTGGTGTCAGAATAATGTGACCAGTAGTCGCCTATACGCTTCGGTGTCGTGTGACTATAATCTACAATTACACATTACATTATTTTACTTCTAAGCAATAACTGCCTATATTATTTTATTGTTAATTATATGTTCTGGTATAAATCGATTTTTTAAAATGGTTTACTTCTTCGTCATTAGTTTCATTACTGTATGATAACTGAAGTACTGGTATTACTATAATTGCTATTCGTGGTCATATCTGTTTTCCAGTCATATAGTGTTCTCTACAGTACTGGTGTGATTAATTCCGTTTAGGCTGCTGTTACGTGTGCTCTATGACTAACTAGTTTATTATTGTAACAAGTATTTATTTATTTATTTATTTAATTTAACGTCTATTCACATCTGTGATATTAGACAACATATTAAATTAGAAACAGATTAACTTAAAATTAAAATAAAGGAGTTAATATGAACAACAATTAATATAACGACATAATGATATAAAAGAAATCTATTGTTATTGCTTGTTTATGATGTACGAATGAATAAGAAAGCAATATGACAACATATATGCTTATTGCAATCATCGCGGAGAATGCATTTTAAAATATATTAATTGCGAAATACTTGCAGATTAATCTATGAATAAAACATAAGTAATGAAAAATATAACTATTTAACCTAATTCTTTGAGCATAAACGTTTTGATGAAACCTCTGTTAAAATTTAAATTTGAACTACGGATCGTTTTAAATAATCAGTATATTTTATAAATTTAATTTCAATGATAAATGGAAAACATGTGAATGATTACCATCTTCAAAATGACATCTTCATTATAACTTATGCCTTTTTTTAATTGACGTATAAGGTGTCCTTTGTAATCAAATCTTTTTTTTACCTCATACTTTGCATACAATTGACAATCATGCCTTTTAAGCGTTTGGTGATGATAGGCGCATAATTCCATTATTGTTATTATGATTATGATTATGATTATGATGATGATTATTATTATTATTATGATTATTATTATTATTATTATTATTATTATTATTATTATTATTATTATTATTATTATTATTGTTGTTGTTGTTGTTGTTATTATTATTATTATTATTATTATTATTATTATTATTATTATTATTATTATTATTATTATTATTATTATTATTATTATTATTATTATTATTATAAGAATTGACCAATTGGAGAATATATTAGTGCTTTAGATATATTTACATATGATTTTAAGTCTAAGTCTTGAGTGCTATTTAATTTATCATAACTGCTAGGTAAATATTTCTTTATATCTTTACAATGTAATATTAAGTGTGGGATGGTTATATTTTCATTACAAATGCAAGTAATATTTTTACAAAATTTTGTTTTCCAAGAATTTAAATATAATCTAAATGCTAAACTAGATATATGTCTAGGGACTCCTGATATACTAATTAAACAGGAATCTGAAATTTCTTTTTTTAGTAATATTATTAATTATACAGTACAATTGTAACAAGTACCATTTATTATTAGTCCATTTGTTGTCCCCTTCGTATTTTTGTCATTAATAGATCCTTACCATTGCTAGATTATTTTTTATTTCATTACCATTACTACTAATTTAGTAGGCCTTATAGTCTTCCTCATCCTCCTCATCACAATCATCATCATCACGATCATCATCACGATCATCATCATCATCATCATCATCATCATCATCATCATCATCATCATCATCATCATCATCATCAGTACAAAAACTGGGATTTTGTTACATGTGTTGTCCGCTATTCATAATTATGGACATGAGATTGGACTGGGTTTCATTAGGGGGAATTGGCTTACATTGGATTGGATATGATAGAGTTTGTGTTTATTCCATTTACACCCATACATCCTGAATGGTATAGGGTGTCAACCGGATGCAGGCTGGCAAAAAGCAGGAGCGTCTTGGTTTACATTATGTTTGATCACAGAGGCTGAGAACGCAATCAGCAAAGTAAAAATAGTGGACATTTTTAGCGTTTTTCACAATAGTAAATATTTTTAGATTCGGGGTAACACATATAGCTTCGCAGCAGCCGATAAACTGCATGCATTTGTTTTTTCAGATCCTCCCCCCCCCCTCACATTTCCCCTAAAAACTAAGAAAGAAAACAACAACAACCGAAGTTTCTGACATCTTTCAACTAAAGTTCCAAAAGGACTAAAAGAAACTTGAAAAAGTTCTAGCTTTTTTATACGTAACAAAACAGAAACCGTACCGGTTTCTAGCGTTTTCCAGCAAAGTAGAAATAAAGCATTTTGGGATGACACGGACATGCCACACAGCTGTTTCATAGCCACAGGGATGTTGTAAAGTTCTGCAAATCACCTGAATATTGGCGTTTATTCAAGCGACAAATTGATCACTTGGTAATGGAGCTCATCCGGGTTTAGGTGGTTATTTTTAGTTTTAAAGGGTATTTGTGCAGTGACCTCCTTTTCCATCGTAACCGGAGTGTCCAGCTGGGAGCACCGTTGATAGGGCCGCGAGTTCGAACCCCGCATGGGACGAACTGACGTGACTTAGGTACGAGACTTTTGAGACAACGAGGGTTTTGTCCGGGTACTCCGGTTTCCTAACTCCCTTCAGTAATGGTATCGGATGCGGTCGATAGAAATGTTACAGATAGGCCCTACAAATTGGATTTCTCTTCCGCCTTCTGTAATGACAATCCCTCCACATTGCCGCGCTGTGAGTTGGATTAAAGAAAAAGCGCGTAGTTGCATCTGCATTATGTATACTGTAACTATACACCTAAAACTGTCACCTAAAGCTCCACTGGGTACGGGCTATGTTAAAAGCGGGCGATAACTAGATCATTTGGTCTGTCGTGTTTGCCGCTTCAGTAGGCGGTAATTTTAGTGCTACCTACGCTGTGTAAGCTCTCCTTCCCTTCCCTTCACTCCTCTCTCTCTCTCTCTCTCTCTCTCTCTCTCTCTCTCTCTCTCTCTCTCTCTCTCTCTCTCTCTCTCTCTCTCTCTCTCACTCTCTCTCCCTCTCTCTCTTTCCCTCTCTCACTCTCTCTTTCTCTCCTAACTCTTACCAACACTCTTTCATTTAGGCCAAATAACTATTTTTCCTGTCTTTTTTACTTTTTTTTAAACGCTAACTTTTATGGAAAAAGAGAGGGAGGGAAGTAGGGATGGAGGGAGAAAGACGGAGATGCAGTGTGTGTGTGTGTGTGTGTGTGTGTGTGTGTGTGTGTGTGTGTATTGGTGTATGGGTGTACGTCGGCGCTAATATGCCAGCGTGTATATCTTCTAACGGGCATCCCTTGTTTCGGAGTGATTCAGCAGAGATAACATATGCCTGTGATATCATTTGTATTACATTCCTCCGTGGGGATACCGGAGTATCTTTTAGTATAAATAGTTCCCCCACTTTCAGGAAATTTAGTGCTTCACATTCCCTCAGTTGTATCACTTGTTGTATTTTGTGCCTTAGAATTTCTTTTCTGTTGTTTACAGTATTCACTCTTTCAAAATGTCAGTCACCTAACTTTTTCTTGAAAACTCCCAAACCTTCTCATTTGTGTATGGGGTCTGTTGGGTCAGCTTGGGTATATTGGACGCTCTTTGCCAATTGGTCACTAGGGCTTTCCATGGGATTAATATGTAGCTATGTAGGCATTTTATACGTATGTGTTTTGGTAATATTGTATAATGATGTTCATATTTTATAATGATTTTTATATTCTAGTTTGTTTTTTGTAAATTAGAGTACAGGATCAGCGTCCTCTGCATGGGATGCCTTTATTGTAAAGTGACTGGCTGGTGGAGTGCCTTTAGTGCTACCATTACGGTTGTTTCAGCAGATTTTTTTTATACGGATCAGGAGTGAACCATCTTTCAACCAAGTTGTGGTTCTGGTTCGGTTCTTTGCAGTCCTTTGGACCCTATAAACAATGGCTAACTAACTAACTAATTAAATTTGTATTACATAAACTATTACTTTCTGCATTGCCGTTTCGTCGATGTAGCATTACCATCGTGCATAAAATTTACTTTACATTGTTTGAGTATAATTTTATATGACTGTTTTTCATTCATTGCTCGTTCTCGCTTTTGCTCATGGCGTTAAGTGCTTATGATTTTACCAATGATGAAAAACAACTCACTGTAATATTACAGGCATACATTCCAACGCCCGTGGTCTGTTTGACTTTAGATTTGTTTTGAATTCATCATTTATTCTCTCTTTGCTCGTCATGCTTAATGAATACCATTTGGATAATGACGGAGAACCACTTCGCTGCGATTTGATATTACTGCCATTTGGAATAAAACAGGAAATCGCTTCCATGCAAGCTTTACAATAATGAGATACCAATGGGTACGTAAACCAAAACAATGAATGAATAAACATGGAAGTTTGACATCTACACCACCATTGGCGATATGGCAGACGGGGATAACCAGCCCAGGCAACAAAGTGTAGGAACCTTAAAGCAACACTGAACCACCAGAGCAATCATACAGCTAAAATGGATAAGTGAAACATGGCCACTGTTATCTTGCCCTTCACGGGACTCGAACCTGGGTCGTCGGTGTGCCAGGCGAACGCTCTACCACTTGAGCTACGGCGATGGGCTCCAGAAGAATGACTGACAATTTAAACCAAGACAAGACAACTTAATGCATATTTAACAGCTAAGCCCTTCTTCAGGCAGACAACACACAAACGTTCTGTCTACAAGTATTGTTTTGTTCTCTTAAAGAAGAGCTCATTAGTGTCGCCCGTTGGGGTGTCGGGGGTTTCTGTAAATAGTATCCCCACTTTGTGGAAATTTTAATTACCTCTGTTTCTTTCATTCTCATTTCTTCGTTCCCGTTCCTAATCTGTTCTGTCAATGTACTATCTTCTTCGCTAGACCATTCACCTACCTTTTTTCTTGAAAACTCTCTCAAACCCCTTTATTTGTGTATAGGGTCTGTTGGGCCAGTTTGCGGATATTGGACGCTTTCTGCCAAATGGTCACAAGGGCTTTCTATGGTATTATTATTTAGCAATGTAGGCATTTTATATGTATGTGTTTTGTTAATATTTTATAATGATGTTTATATTCTAGTTGGTTTTTGTAAACGGGGGTTCGATAAATTAGAGTACAGCCTCGGGGTCCTCTGCATGCCTTTATTGTAAAGTGGCCGGCTGGTGGAGGGCCTTCAGTGTAATCATTAGGGGTTGTTTCTGCCGATCTTTCATACGGATCAGGGGTGAGCCCTCTCTCAACCAAGTTGTGGTCCTGATTCAACTCTTTGCATAACGGTGGACCCTATAAACAATGACGAACTAACTAACTAATTGTGTCGCTTGTTTCTCGTTTTTACCTACATTAGCGCGCATTCACAAGGTTTATGCCTCCAACTGTAGGGGTGGCCTCGTGGCGCAGTGGATAAGTCGCCGGTTTCCTATGCCGAAGGTCGCGGGTTCGATTCACGCAAGGGGAGACTTAGATACGAGACTATTGAGGTCACCGAGGGTTTTCTCCGGGCACTCCGGTTTCCTCCCTCCCTTCAATAATGGTACAGGACGCAGTCAATATAAGAATTTCAAAAAATAAAAATTCAGTTTTCTTTCCGTCTTCTAATAGCGATCTCCCTGCCTTTACACCACCTGTTTGAGTGATGTATGTGTATTTGGTGTGTGTGTGTGTGAGGGTGAATGAGACAGGTGAGCGTGTATGTTGGTATAGATCGCCGCGCTTTGAGCCTGACTGATTTGGGAAAAGGCGCGTATATAGCATCCTGTATTATTATTATGTGATTTGATATTTCCCACATCAATTGAAACCAATGCAATATTTTAGTGTATACGTCTGTTCTACGATAAGGTGATTTCTGACAATTCCTCTTCTCATAACCTGAGTAACTTTATACGTGTGTACCAAGTTGTTTCTCGTTATTGTGATTTGAAATGTCTTACTTCATTTCAAATCAATTCAATATTTAGTATATACGTCTGTTCTTCAACAATGTGATTTTCTACATTTCCAATTCTGATAGTCTAAGTGACTTTATACGTGTGTTTAATTCTTCACGTATTGTTTTATTTGCATGAAACTAAATGCGTACGCTTTCATGCAAAAAGGGATAGAGATAAGTGCATGCGATTTTTATAAATGACGAATGGGCACTTCGGCCACCATTATTCAGTGTGAATAATTTTATAACTTTATATTACTGTTTTGATTTAATTAATTATTGATTCTCTCTTTGTTCTTTACCCTAAATGAATATACTTTTGATGATGAGAAATACACACACACATTCACACACGTAGTTTGTGTGGGTGTGTGTGTTTTGTGTGTGTGTGTGTTTGTGATTGCGCCTGCATGTGTGCGTATATAACACCCATTGCATTTTTATTTTTATTTGTAATTTTTACCACCTGCTGTCTTACGACTGATTATATTGATCTGCCAACCTTAGTGTGTATGAATTGTCTGCGTGGGGAGTGATGATGCATGTGTGCTTCATCAAGGCATTGTGCTTCATTGTGCTTCATCATGGCTCTGCATGCATGTGTTCATGTTTTAAATATACGTTTTGTTCTTTTGCTTGAAGCTGTGCACCACATGTATATTTCTCGTTATTTGAGATAATAAAGTATTGTTATTTTACACACATACACCCACACCCACACCCACCCACACCCACACCCACACAAACACACACACACAACCACCACAACAACAAAAACCATGCTGCACGGCGATGTGATTGTGTGATCTCTTATTCATAATCATCCCGCTGTTGGAAGTGTTTTAATAACATTTTCCAACCCCGGATATATTGGCAAAAATCATCGAGAAACCTCGAAAAGTGAACTTTTTTTGGAGGATTATTTGATTCATTTATTTATGCTTTGGGCGAGGCGCCAGCAGAATGATTAGGACAGACCATAAATAAGGTTTTGAGCGCTAAGTTGATAATGGGGCAGGTTGTGTGTTCAATCCACGCAGGAGGCCAAAATGTGTTAGTTAGGTTATGAGGCATATCAGGTTATTGATGTTTTGTTTTTTTCCGGGTATTCCGGTTTTCTCCTTCTTTATAAATACTGGAATTGGAAACAGTCAATCTATATAGCGATCTCTTCAGATCGTAACGCTTCGCCTAAGCTTGTGTCAGTCGATCAGTAAGGTCTTGGAGTTCACCGCTGATGTCTGTCGTGAAGCCAATGTCGTCAGCAAATACGAAGCAGCGAATGAGTCTTACCACCAATAGGGGTTGGAACTGTCAGCAAATACGAGGCAGCGAACGAGTCTTACCACCAATAGGGGTGGAACTGTGGGGGTCATGGAGGGTTTTCATCATTCATTTTTCAAGAATACGTTGTACAGTGTGGACGAAATGTAGGCGTTCGGCATCTCTCTCTTATCCTTTATTGATTTCATCGTTGATATATAGCGCTTTTCCAGCTCAAGAGCGGCTCAAGGCGCTGGCCGACACAGGATCTAATTCAAAGCCGCCCATGTTGCCAATTATTAGTCTTTGGGCGTATCGTCTGATGCCCAGAGAACTAAGCACTATTCTGGGTATTACACGGGTAAGGAGTGGGGGAAGGGAGGAAGTGGTGACCTAGTACTTCCTGGGTGTATTTGTGTAGACGACACTCCGTCTCGGACAAGAGGCTCAGCTCTTTTAAAGTCCGATACTCAGACTAGACCTCGATTTATATACCCATCGGAACTGCAGTGTGAGCGAACTCTCCTAGCTAGCTGACTGTTTAATATAACTGAACTGCTTGCCTGTTCATAGACATGTGAATGACCTGCACTCAACCCTAAAGATTATCAATTCGCAAAGAGGTGTGGTAGAGCCAACCCATACAATAACAATACATCATCAGGTATGATCGGTCCTGTTGTTGTTGTATACATTTTTATTCATAAGATTAACATAAGTTGTACAGATGTAACATAAACAATTTACAAAATCTACCATGCGCACATCATATATATTTTCCAAATTAATTAATGAATTAATCAAACGATACAAATCATCATAATACTGACATACACATACACTTTTAACAACAAACATTCCCTTGTAACAATTAGTTCACAGTAAGAAACAAACAAAAGAAAAAAAAGGACTATTCAACTTCACCTGTGAAGAACGAAGTACTTTTAAAAGTCAATTTGCGTCTTACAGAAAGTTAAAGTTGGGCCCCCAGGTCCCTACTCCTTCACCCTTCTCCCCACTACCCATAAAAAAATAAAATACAAATTATAAAATAATCAATCAAAATTAAAACAAATTAGTAAATAATTCCCCCTGCCCTCCTCCCATTCCAGCCATAAATAAATAAATAAGAAATATTTATTGAAACTAATAATGCTTAGTTAAATAAATTAGGTACAAAGAATTTTAAAACTGGCTAGACTAATTGTTAGAAATTAAAACAAAAACAAAACATTTAGAAGAAATTGAATAATTCACGATTTCTAATTAAATCTATGAGCATTAAGCTCAATGACAAATTAGAATCTTCTTCTGGATATTCAATACTTGAGATTGACATAGGTAACTTTAATTTCTTTAATCTAATGATTAAAGGCTGAGTATGGTTATAATTTTGTTGACATTCAAATATTACGTGATTTACATTCAAAATGTTACCACAATTACAAAGTATTGGAGGATTTATGAAACGAGCACGCCAAGCATTTAAACATTTTCTGTGAAATAAACTGTCAATAAGAAAAAAATTTGAAATAGATATAACATTTTTTGATACTGGTGAATTATCCAAGTAATGTTTTTCAGTGACCTCATGCTTGTATTTCTCCTATCCTATCCTGTCCTATCGCGTAACTCGGAGGTCGTAGGGGTACCACAGATGATCGTTTAACCAGCGTACTCCAGCTTTCTTTGTCCTCAGCAACCCTGATGGCTTCGCTCAGTGTCATACCGGTCTATTCTCCTTGCACTCTACCTTACAGGATGGCCTTTGCAAGGCCTGATGGTCTGGTGACGTGGCCATACCATCGGAGTTTCCGTTTCTTCACCACTGTGAGCAGGTCATCGTGTTGTCCAATGGCTTGTGTGATGGTCTGTCGGACTTCGTCGTTGGTGATGTGCTAGGTATAGGAAATGCCCATAAGTCTTCTGTAGCACCTCATCTCCATGCTTTGTATTCTTCGTTGTAGATCTGTTGTGAGGGTCCATGTTTCGCAAGCGTATAGGAAGATGGAGATGAAAAGGGAGCGCAGCAGCCTTACCTTGTAATGTAGACTGATGGTCTTGTCTTTCCAAATGGGTTTCAACCTTGCCAGGGCAGCAGTTGTTTGTGCAATCTTTGAGAGGACTTCCTGTCGGGACCCATTGTCTGACACAATGGCTCCTAAATATTTGATGCTATAATTATAATTATATAATTATTTGTATTTCTCATTCCACTGATTCCAAGCACATCGGTTTTTGTACATTATTAATTTCATTTCTTGTCATGTTAAAAATTATTTAATGGATTCGTCTGAAGATGCAGCACTCTTTGCTATGTGGTGAACAATTACATTTTCTAATATATTTAATTGAGTAGGTATTCGAATTAATGACATATCCGATCCCCTGGTAATGATTTAATGACATAACATCTTTATTTCTGTTGTTAGTAGTTCCTGTTTATACATATATACAGAGAGAGAGAGAGAGAGAGAGAGAGAGAGAGAGAGATAGAGAGAGAGAGAGAGAGTGAGAGAATGAGAGCAGTTCATGACCGGTGCATGACCAGAGGCTGATACACGCAAGGACGGCCGGCAGTTTAGTTGGAATGGATCAACTGAACATTATTTATCAGTTGATTAGTTGGAATGGATCAACTGAACATTATATATCAGTTGTAACAATCAAAGCTAACACTCAAAATTGAATTGAAACAACAACCATCCCACATCCAATCCATATTATATATATATATCCTTCTCTCTTTATACTAATTGCTACCCCTTGGGGTCATGAACAATCTTGCCACTGTAGATTGTTCAAACTTATAAAGGGAAAAGTGAAAGCCCCAGTTGAAAACCTGTCTTTCCTTTGTAGGCAAGACAGATTCACTGCGGCAACAGTACCCCCGTTGGAGTGCCGGGGGTTTTCAGTATAAATAGTATCCCCACTTTATGGAAATTTAGTGCTTTAAATTCCCACTGTCGCTGTCTTCCTCATTTACTCTTTCCCATTCCTGCTCTGTCCTATCACTCTGCTATACTATCTTCTTCTTCGCTAGATCAATGACCTACCTTTTTTCTTGAAAACTCTTCCTGGACAAGACTCCTTGTTTGTGTATGAGGTCTGTTGGATCAGCTTGGGAGTGTTGGACGCTTTCTGCTGGGTGGTCACTAGGGCTTCCTATGATTGTATTATTTAGCACTATAGGCATTTTATATGTATGTGTTTTGTTGATGATTTATAATGATGTTTGTATTCTATTTTGTTTTTGTAACCGGGGGTTCGAGTAGTTGGGATAAAGCCTCAGCCGTCCCCTGCGTGGGATGTCTTTATTGTAAAGTGACTGGCCGGTGGAGGGCATTCAATTTTCCCACTAGGGTTGTTTCGGCAGATCTTTTATGCGGATTGGGGGTTGTCCGGTCCTGATTTGGCTCGGAAGAGTCCGCTGGACCTATAGCAACAATCAATCAATCAATCAATACTAATTGTTATCATTACTAGCTCCAAGGGCAAAATATAAAAAAGCACACTTAGTGCTTACTCTTTTACCCTTGTTAAATGAAATTGTTATATCATCTTCTCTTATATCATCTTATCTTATATCATCTTATCTTATATCATCATATCTTATCTCTATCTCTCAATACTCCTACACACATCCATTATCACTACACAATTTGATTCATTTGATTCCACAACAATATTTCTATTGGGCCTTCTAGTCTAGTTGCTATTGTAAATAATGTATCCTTAGTTTATATTAGAATGGGCTTGTTTTTTGGTGGCAGAAACAGTCAGGGGAATCAGAATGAGTCAAATGTCAGGCTGTCGGTCGATTTATCCGTCGGTCGGACGCCATATCTCAATAACCACTGGACGGATTTTGACCAGACTTCAAAGAAACATTACCTAGGTTAGTTGCCTGCTTCCTGGGCCATCGTATTTGCTCAACCGCAAAAATCAAGGTCACTGGCGCCTTTTTGTTGCTTAACACGATTTGCTCAATATATCCGGCTGAAGCAATTTTGTTGAGTTTTGGTATACATTTAGTTCAAATCATGGGCCATCCTTCAGTAGCAGTCCGGTTGTCGGTCAGTCAGTCGGTCGGTCCGCTGCTCCGAGTTCCCGAGCGATAGCTGGGAAACTATTATTTTGGGTCTTGTCCGTCCGTTCGTTATTCCCTGTAAATAAAACTTATTTATCATCGTTGTTGTTGTTGTTGTTGTTGTTGTTGTTGTTGTTGTTGTTGTTGTTGTCTTCTTCTTCTTCTTCTTCTTCTTCTTCTTCTTCTTCTTCTTCTTCTTCTTCTTCTTCTTCTTCTTCTTCTTCTTCTTCTTCTTCCCCTTTCTTTCTTTCTTTCTTTCTTTCTTTCTTTCTTTCTTTCTTTCTTTCTTTCTTTCTTTCTTTCTTTCTTTCTTTACTTTCTTTCTTTCTTTTTGTCGACGCCTGTATATAATTTTTTTTAAATTGATATTGCTGGGCGCCTGAAAGACGTTTTCAAAAGAGTCCACTCAAGAAGCGAGGAGGGTGACTTGACAGTAGCCTTGATTTAAAAACAATGCTTCAAGTATTTATTATGTATTCTGTTAAGAATTTCGGTCAAAATCTGTTCAATGGTTCTTGAAATATTTAATAGTTAATTAGCTAGTCATTGTTTGTAGGGTCCAGCGGACTGCAAAGAGCCAAATCAGGACCATAGTTTGGTTGAAAGAGGGCTCACTCCTGATCCGTATAAAAGATCTGCTGAAATAACCCTAATGGTAACACTGAAGGCACTCCACCTGCCGGTCGCTTTACAATACAGGCATTCCATGCACGGGACGATTAGGCTGTATTCAAATTTTTCGAACCCCCGTTTACAAGAACAAACTAGAATATAACTGTCATTATACAATATTAACCAAATACATACATATAAAATGTCTACATTGCTAAATAATAATGCCATAGAAAGCCCTAGTGACCATTTAATATTCCCCCAAGCTGACCCAACAGATCCCATACACAAATAAGAAGTTTTGGGAGAGATTTCTAGAAAACAATGTAAGTGACTGGTCTAGCGAAAGAGATAGTAGATTGATAGAACAGGTTAGGAACGAGAAAGAACAAATGAGAATGACAGAAACAATGGTAACTTAAAGCACTACATTTCCACAAAGTGGGGATACTATTTATACAAAAAAAAAAAAAACGCCACCCCAACGGGGGTAAATATTTCATTACTGGGTAAATATTTTCATTACCGGTACGGCCGACGGACCGGCCGCCAGAAACCAAAATGTTTCCTGTACTAATGTCGCGCGACTGCTAGCCACCTCAGACACAGCAAATTTGACTTGGCTTGAATTACAAATGTATTCAGGGATGTTGCTAGGAAATTTTTTCTTCAGCGATTTGGCCGAAACAGCCGTGAAAGTTTCGGCTTTTTACTGAAAGTTTCGGATCTCTCATCCAAAGCAGTTTCACATGGTTAAAAAAACAACAACTAGATTTACTACGTTAACATGCACCCTCCACCTCCATATATTAAAGGTGTTCTGTGGATGCATATATTTGTAATAAAACATGATTGTAAGAGTAGAATAAGAACATTGAAAAGAAATTTTATTTTCTTAAATTTTAGACACACAAAAACAATAAAAAATTTAGACTGCCCTTTGACAGACCACAATACTGTCAGAGTTTCTGGGTTTAACCTTAGTAATTATCGAATCCTCACCTAAACTGCAAGCGTACAGCACAGGAATATCGCAAAAATGGACAAAACCGAGCCGATTCACCCGTGAAAACTTCGGCTCGGCGAGCCGAGATGACGGACAGTTTATCGGCTTTTTTATAAAAATTTCGGCTAAAAGCCGAAAATCCGACCCAAACGACATCCCTGGTATTATTACAGTATACTCCTATATGGAGCACCAAAGAAAAGTGAGAGATTACTCAGCTTCTAGAAGGGGAAAAAAGTTCGTTAGAATCTTCATTCCTCTATTGTCTCTTTTTAAAATTTTTTTTAATCATTAATTTCTTTGCAATTCTTGTTGGGTAGAATGACTGGATTGTCACGTTTAAAGTGCCTCTGCAGCGATGTAGGGGTGGGAAGGGGTTGTGGGGGGGAGGGGGGTTGGCATGATTTGAAAGTAATTACCAACATAAAGTCGATTCCTAGAAAAGAAACATTACCCCGACGTGTCATCGTCGAGACGCGAACCTGGATAAAAGGGTCTATTCTCACGTCAGGCAGCGAGGTCAAGTCCCCTATACGCTTCTGTGTCCGGGGACGGTAATCTATCCACGCAACGCACGCACGCACGCAGCGAGGTTTGACTGGTTTGGCCATATTATTTTCCCCTTACCTTCAACTGGTTCGCTGGTGTCAGAATAATGTGACCAGTAGTCGCCTATACGCTTCGGTGTCGTGTGACTATAATCTACAGTTACAGGCAGCGAGCGCTCTACATGTAACACTGTGACAAACTGCGTAAGTTTCGGCCAGTTTCAAGCTACGCAGTGTATCACTGCCAGTGTTTAACCCACTACTTAAAAACCTGTCTGTTAATCCACTGGTAGCCACTGTGTTTAGAGTAAATAGGCGCAAGCCTCATGCATTTTAAATGGAATAAAACAACAACAACCACTGTGTTATACAAGTCTAGTTATTTACAACAGCGAAGGCCGATTTCATGCCGACAGTTTCAACTTGTATGTTTAAATTCAAGAAACAAGCCCAATATTACATTGAATACATTACAAGGGCAAACAAAAGTCAAAGCTTAAATAAATGTACACCAGTTTCGTCTTTTCATTGTTGTAAAAACTAATGCGGAAAATTCAAAGGCAGGTGCTTCACAACAGGGAGAAAAAGTTTTCCTGGTTACATGATTCCACTCTTTGTGACATTGTCAGCTACACACCAACTTCAGAGGAGTGTTTTGTGGAAAAGTATCTCTCAGCTTACATGGAATACGATACATAGGGGCCTACTCTGCATACTCAGCAAAAAACATACTTATTAAGGTACGATTTTTTTTTAAAAAATGTCATTGGAGTGAGTGTGGAGGGATTGAGGGGAGGAGATAGGAGGGGTAGATGGAGAAAAAGGGAAGGGGGGGGGGAGAATATAATTATTCAGTTACGAATGAAAAAACAGAGAGGGTGAGGAGAGAGGAAAGGGAGGTAAGGGTAGGATCGGCGGGTGTTAAAGGGAATGGGATGGAGGAGGTAGGTGTACTATCAGGAAGTGATGGTGGGGGGGGGGGGTGAGGGTAGGAGAGAGGGTTTCGATTCCGGGAAGTGATGAGTGAGCCACTAAAGCAGTTAGGCACTTGGAATATTACTCTCCGCCCCTCTGTAGCGTAGTTATATAGCTCTCTCTCTGTCTCTATCTCTTTCTCTCTCTCTCTTTCTCCCTCCCTCTCTCTCTCTTTCTCTCTCTCTCTCTCTCTCTCTCTCTCTCTCTCTCTCTCTCTCTCTCCCTCTCTCCCTCCCTCTCTCTCTCTGTCTCTCTGTCTCTCTCTCTCTCTCTCACATAGGATCTTCCTCGTACCATGCGGTGTTTGTCAAGTTTACCTTGTATTAGGTGCTGTGGGTTTTCACTTCAAATTATCGATAGCGCTTGACTTTAGGATGAACGCCATCACTTGAAATCGAGCAAACTGAATTCGTTTTCAGTCCTATATTAGTCATTCTTGCTTAAGGTGAAATTATGTTTGGAAGAGGATCGACCACCAACCACCAGAAAATATTAATTTCTGTGTTTAAATGAAACAGTTGTTTTTTTTTGGTCTGCGTCTGCCATTAGTTGAGGTTTGTTGAGACTCGGTGTTTGTGGTCTAACCCGTTACATACCTAAAGCCCATGTCCGCATTGAAGGGGTGTTTTCGAAAGTTGTGTGGATTGGGTTTCTAACAGCGATCTCCATAACGTTACCTAGCTTCCTTGCTTGAGTGGTCTATGTGTGTTTCTTGTGTAGGCAAATGTGTAACATTTATTTTATTTTATTTTATGTGTTCATTCAATTTTAGTTTATTTTTAATTTTAATACTTGTTTATTTTAATTTTATTTATTTATTTATCTATATGTTATTTCCTCAAGTATTAATTAAAATAAGTCAGTCAGCAAATCATTCACGCACTCGCTAATGTAATTTATGTTTATTTTTATTTTCAGGTAGGAGTCGATTTTCTGTAAGGATATTACACAAAACAAGGGACTACTACTACTACTACTACTACTACTACTACTACTACTACTACTACTACTACTACTACTACTACTACTATACTACTACTACTACTAATTGTGAAGAATACAACGAAATCTGTTTCAACATAGAACTTGCAACAATAATAAAATCGATGTATGCTGTAACATTATATTCCTAGAGGACATTAAACTACCTGTAAGAAATTCATTCATTTATTAAAAAATGCCAAAGAGTGGTAAGCAAATACATGATTATAATTATCTAAATACGTGTTGACGTGTGTAATGTGGATTACCCAGCAGATACATAAAACGTTAAATTAGAGGAACGAACGCAAGCGCCTTTGCACGCAAGGACAACATCGAAACGAATTATTCCATCGTATGGGCAACGTCTGATGTGTTCTCCAAAAATAATAGGAAAGTGAATTTAAAAGTGCTTGAAAGTGTGTCTTCCTCAATCGTAATGATTGAAACCACGTTATCTTTTATCACCTCGGCTATGATGTCTACCCAACCACCCGGGACCTCAACGGTATCTCACGTCAGTACACCGTTAGACGTCACAGACAACTGGCCTCCGAAAGAATGCGTTTTACCGTTGAATACTGCTAGTCCCAATGCTACAGCGTTCCATTCATGGAATAACCCTGAAAATATCATCTCAAAAGAGGTATGTATGTATGTATGTATGTATGTATGTATGTATGTATACTGCTGCTGCTTCTGCTTCTGCTACTACTACTACAACTACTACTACTATTAGGGAGATACGGTGGCCTAATGGTAGGGCTTTGCCTTGCGGATCTGAAGGTCCCGGGTTCGAGCCCAGGCCGGGGAATTGTGTTGTGTGCTTGGGAAAAACACTTTACTCCCGTTTCCTACTCCTTCGGAAGAGAGTATAAACCGAGGTCTAGTCTGTGTCACATGCATTCCATCATGACGGACTTTAAAGATCCTGACGCTCATGTCCTAGACGGGTGAGTGCCGGTGACAAGAACACATCCAGCATGTACCTTGGGTAAAGCGCTTCACTTGGGGCTGCTGTACTTTCCAAATTTCACCTCGGTGATAATAAAGTTGTTAAAATAAAAAAAAAATAAAAATAAAACTATTACTACTATCACCTGTGACGTGGGGTTTTATTGTTGCTGGGCTCTGCACAATGGAATGCTGTAACCCTCACGTCTTATTCTATCGGGACCGCTAGTGAATCACCCGGTGAAATTACTTTAATACATTAATTGTTTCGCTCAGTCTATGTTAAGGCTGGGGTACAGAGATAGATAGAAAAATGGTAAAAGATCACTGTCACACTAGCTTTCACACGGCTATGAATAATATGTAGTCAGCCACTTGATAACAGTCAAAATCACACATTTATTTCTTCTACTCTATACACAATATTCGAAGTACGAATCTAACTTAAAAGTTCAATTGTCAATGCGAATGGTTCGCTTGCTGATAGTCTAGGCAGCTACTTTTTCTTCATTGGGCACTGGCTACTAGCGTTCATGAAGAGTGGACTACTTTTCCTTTTGATACAGTTTTAGTGCACTGTTTCCTGGGCACTTAACTGAGTGGTTGCGTGGATGAAGCGCTGCGTTGAGGTAGCTTCTGGTACATGCTGTGTCGTCGTGTAGTCTGTGACTTTTTGGTACGCGTTTGGGGCTATCTGTGCACGATGCTGTAGATGCCTCGGCAGCCAACTCTAAGCGTAGATTAGGTTCTGTTCTTTGCTGAGTTGGGCTCACGATATACCGCCTGCTCGTCTGTAACATATGAGACAAAATTCTGCACAACCCTGAATAATAGGTCTGTGCAGAGCGTCTCACTGAAAGCCAAAGTAGCCCTCAGTGATAGCTCCACATCTCTATACATAAGCGACGAACATTCTGCTAAGTCAGTGGTCCACTGGAATCTCCACTCTAATTTCCCTATACATATATAAATATATATCGTGGCTAATTATACACATAAAAAAATAATAATATTATAAACATTCACTGGTATAGCCACTGGTCTGCAAGCATACATATAGGTTAAACAACAGTGGTTTTGTCAGGTAAACAACGTGGCGTCAAACCCGGTCGTGCTTGACACGTGGTCGGCTTCTCCACGTGGTAAGGCAAAGTCGGACTAACAATTCAATTCTATGCATAGCAAATTCCACAAACATAATTTCAACAATAATATAAATACATCACGATGAAACAGAAGTCTGTTCATTTACCTGTTCGACAATGTCAGGCCGTGGCTACTTGATTTAATTCAAAAATTCAACAAGCAAAGCTGTCTAATCTTCTCAGGAGAGATTCTGCTAGAAAGTAGCTGTGTACTGCTTAGCGTCTCAAACTAGACTGACCTCCTACCTGGCTTTGACTGAATCAGCCAGAACTGGTTCTAACCACTCTACCTGTGTCCCGATTGGATGAAACAATCTAAGTGGATATAAAGTTCGAAACACCATCGTAGGCTGCGATGATGTCACTAAACGGCTCGCGTCAGCTCACAGTGTGTGTGTGTGTACACATCAGTTATACCTTAATCGTCTGCTATAGACTACAGTAACCTTCTAAGTTTTACTACTGCTAAACAAGCAAAAGCTCAAATAATGCGGGGTAAACGGGTCTGCTTGTTACATCACCACACAACCACCAACACTACTACTACTACTACTACTACTACTACTACTACTACTACTACTACTACTACTACTACTACTACTCTTGTCTTTGCGGTCGTTGTTCTTGTTGTTGTTCTTCTTCTTTCTTTTGTAACGCGTCCCCTATATTTGCGTTATCTATGTGAGAGTTATACTAACTACTTAATTTTCTACTTGTACGGGGATCGGGCACGACTTACCAAATTATAGCATGTAAGACATACAAAACAGAACAAGTCTCACTGCCATCCAAAGGCGTTGCCGTGCGCTCACAAATATGACTCTGAACTACAATTTGTTTCGACTTTTATATACTTTTATTAATCTAACTTAATACATGTCAACCAAGGAACATAAAACTCGCATGCACATAGATTCTAACTAACAATGCAAATAATAGTCAAATAAATTCATTGTTTCTTACCGCATCTTTCAGTTTCTTTCGCCCCTCTTTCCTCCTTTGAAAACACCATCTTTCACCCTATACTAACAATAATAGAACTAAAACAGCAGTCTAAGTTATGCACACACCCTAAGAACCGACCAAACCTAACTTACTTACCAACTCATTGACTGACTAACTTTCCAACTAATTTCTGCAACTAAATAACAAAATCACCAGTTAAACAGCTGCTAAGCAAAAGCAATCAAGCTTTTGCACTATACATTCTATTCTATCCTCTGACACATTATGCACAAGAGAAGAGAGCCCGCAGTCTCTATACACTAAACTCACTACATATTATATACTGACCACCCTAAACTCTAGCACTATATACAGAAGAGAGGTCTGGAGCCCCTGCAGGAGAAAGAGATAAGAGCTAAGAGAGCGAGCCTCCTTTGTTCTCTTCCTTTTATTCCACAATTCTGCAGAAAATCCGCATCTCTCTAGATAAGGTAATGCACCAAGCTCCAGCCAATCATGAGCTAAGAATTGTTCGTGCGCTCCCTATAGGAAAAATAGCCGGAGGTAGGTACGTGTATGCGTCATGCAACTGACCATGCAAACTCTTCACTTTCCCCAGCCAGTAACGGCTGACCAAGCGAATATGTACCGCACGTGCTAGCTAGCAACTAAACAACTCTGTTATTCCCTCTCTGACTCACTGCAATAGCCATGTCGAGCTTGGCAAATTCCACAATCATCCCTTACCATTATCCTCCCCTGTGTGACTTTCACTCAAAGGTTATACTTTCAACGTTTGTAGAATATCCCACCGCATGGGCAGTTACATCACACCACACTTCTCTAACTAGCTTGATTCAAAGGTCCACTTTTGGGTGGGATTCGTATACGGTTGGGCTCTATGCACAAGGGCATTACAACGCAGAAAGTGGGCCCTCGTTAGCACAACGGTGGATAGCGTTCAGACCTGCGTATCGTAGATAATATTATAAGCCTAGTTTGATCATAGCATAATGGTGTAATCACAGTATCCTATCATTTCCCGTAACTCGAAGGTCGTTGGGTCACCACGAATGGTTGTTTAACCAGCGTACTCCATCTTTCTCTGTTCTTAGCAACCCTCATGGCTTCGCTCAGTGTCAAACCAGTCCATTCTCGAATATTGTCCTCCCACCTCTTTTTCTGTTAAAAAACGGAAACTCCCATGGTAAGGCCACGTCACCAGATCATTAGGTCTTGCAAAGACCATCCTGCAAGGCACAGTGCAAGGAGGTAGAAAAAGAGGGAGACCGAAAAAGAGGTGGGAGGACAACATTCGAGAATGGACTGGTTTGACACTGAACGAAACAAAATCAGGGTTGCTGAGGACAGGAAAAGATGGAGTACGATGGTTAAACGATCATCTGTGGTGCCCCTACGATCTCCAAGTTACGGGATAGATTGGAAAGGACCTCTTTTTCTGTATCTCCCTCTTTTTCTGTATCTCCCTCTTTTTCTGCCTCCTCGCACCGTGCCTTGAACGATGGTTTTTGCAAGGCCTGATGCTCTGGTGACGTGGCCATACCATCGGAATTTCCGTTTCTTCACCACTGTGAGCATGTCAACGTGTTGTGTTGTCCAATGACTTGTGTGATGGTCTATCGAACTTCGTTGTTGGTGATGTGCTCGGTATAGGAAATGCCCAGAAATCTTCTGTAAAACCATCTCCATCATCATAGTATAATCATAGTATAATCATCGCGTAATGGTGTAATCATAATATAATCATAGTTTAATCTTAGCATAATGGGGTAATCATAACTAGATACTGTGAAACATAAGGCTGCTACAGATAGGCTAGGGAGGATCCACTATGCTTGGTTAATGTCCCCTTTGGGCTATGCGTATCGCACAAAACCTTACAAGTATTGTTTGTTAGTAAAATTAACGTCCCCGGACACAATAAGCGTATAGGGGACGAATAGATTGCTTACAAGTATTCAGCAAGCACTGCGAGGCTGTTGAGGACACTTGGCTTGTGGGTTAATGGCATAACGTGCGCGCGCAACATATTTTGGCCAAAATTGAACGCTGTTGTTGTACAGATCAGAATGCCCACGCTGCTCAATGTTCAATGCGGATCAAACGTCTAGGTTAGAATTACTTTGTGACACAGATAACAACAACAACAACAACAACAACAACAACAACAACAACAACAACAACAACAACAACAACAACAACAACACAAGCTCGTGTTTCCAAGGAGATCGTGTCTGATCCAGGTCGACCCAACCTAAATGTCACATGTGAAACCATTGTCCAGTGCCTTGCTGGCAATATAGTCATCAATTGTTGTCCCGTTTCTGCTGCATGATTGGCGCCATTATAGTGCAGTGGATCTGTGGTAGTCTACTATGCCCGACTGGCAATGATGCAGGAGAACGACGTGTGTTCGGATCTTTCCCTGTCACAATATGGAACCGCGATAAGGCTTAAACATTAGCACGAGAATTAATAAAGAGGTTATAGTGTGGATCAGGTATATAGTGAGTACATGGTTTGATACATGGAGAGAAGCACATGTACAGTGCTTTATGAGCCCCCATATAGCTTTGTTGTTCATCATCGTATTTCCAGATAATAATTGGACATTCTCTGATGAGAGTATACACCGAGGTCTAATCTGTGCATACAGGCATTCTATCGAACGAAATGTAAAGAGCCTGACGCTCATGTCCCAAACGGGTGAGTGCTGGCTACCTAAATACACCCCACACGCACTAGGTCCCTTCTCTCCATCCCTGTCGCCCAGGATTGTGCTCAGTCTGTATCAACATACACGCTCATGCTACACACATCTATCACTCAAACATGTGGTTTAAAAGCAGGCCGGCCGTTATTTCTTGTTATCTCTAATATATATTAGACTATATTGTTTATTAATTCATTTATTTCAGACTGCGGACACGTTTGCCTTCGTGGTGTCGGCAGCGATCATCCCGTTTCTCTGTTTGTTCGGCAGCATCGGCAACGGATTGAGCTGTGCCGTATTTTATAGGTAAGGTTCCAGTAATACCAAACATAAAATGGCGCAAGTGCCGTGGTGGGCAAGATGAAAAAAACTGCCCATTTTTTACTGTCCATCTTAGCAGTGTGAATTGCTCTGATGGTTCAGTGTTGATTTAGGTCCGTACCCCTTCCTCCTTGGGATGGTTATGCCCATCTGTCATATCGCTAATGGTGGGTGTAGACGTTAAACTTCAATGGTCGCGCGGTAAGCTGCAGTCCGGGACCATTACATCAAAAGTGCTGTTGCAGATCTATACGAACTACGCATAACATGGACTACAGTCCAGCCAGTTCGAGAAAGGATCCTTAAGAACTCTGAACTGGATAAGCAGAGAGAAAAAAAATGGCGCCCACCTTTTCGCTATTGACAGCCATTTATACTGGACTGTTTGTGGTGTTCGGGAAAATTAAAGCGAAATTTGACTGTTAATTTGCTTCATTCGAATCATTGATATGATTTCTTTGTTGAAAAACTCTTGGGTTGCTCAGATGCCTGAAATAGCGTATATTAAATAGTTTTCTCGAAAAAGCTCTGAAAGATGGATTGAAATGACTGCTTGATTATCTGCCTCGATTAACTGAGTGTTTTATTGACTATTGCCTATAATTGGTTGATTGTCTGATGTTTGAAGGCAGGGCCTGAACAAACGGGTGAACTTGTGTCTGTTCTGCTTGGGGCTGGCTGATTTTGCCACACTGTGGGCCTACTGTCTCCCCCTCATAGAAGAAGCCACTGGCACATTCGTCTTCTTCACCAAATATCTCACTGGTAAGCATCATGCAACGACATCTTAACTGAAGTCATCGAAGTCTTAATTTGTCGTCGTCAATGCTGGCGGTATCATCATCATCATCATCAACAGTACCGTCGTCGCTGTTTGGTTATTGCCGCCGTCATCATCATCATCATCATCATCATCATCATCATCATCATCATCATCATCATCATCATCATCATCATCATCATCATCATCATCATCATCGTCATCATCATTGTCGTCATCATCGTCGTCGTCGTTACAATTATCACTTTTGTCGTCATCGCCATCATCATTATCAGCAGCAGCAACTTCGTCGTTATCTTCATCACCAGCAGCAGCAACAACCTCATAGTCCTCTTATATCGTCCCTGTGGGCAAATTGCCTATATTATTAATATTGTCACTTTACTGTGGGTCAGTTATATTTCTTTCTCTTTCAGGGTTGACAGGGTTCAGCTGGCTGTCCCAGTTCGTGTCCACGGTGATTGCCTGTGAGCGTTGTTTCGCTGTGGTCAGTCCACTGAAGGCCCAGCGCTATCTCAGCACCAAGGTCACGGGAATTTTCATGCTGGTCACTTCCATCATCCTCATGACCGGATTCATGACCGTGGTTACTCTCAAAGTGACCGTCGTCTGCTCCTTCGATCCGGCTACTAACACCACGAAAGACATCGTGTCCACTTCTCAGTCAGTGGGCTTTTTGAAAATTGTATTATTTTATCATTATTGTTATTAATCGTTTTTAAAATAGCGCTTTTCCAGTTTTTTTAAGAGCGGCTCAAGGCGCTGGCTCCATCTAGCTAGGAAAAGCGCTATAGAAGACCGATTATATATATAATTATTAGTATGTTTTATTTTGTATAATTGTATCGTGTGCAGATGGTACCGAGATAACAGAGAGGTGGTAGACGCAGTGGACGTGTTTATCTATTCCGTCAGTCTGCAAGTCATCTTCTTCGTCATCATCATGGTTACCACGATCATCACGGCCCTAAAGCTCCGCCAGGCCAGCCAGTGGAGGAACCAGGTGGTCTCTGGTATGTCCAACAACGGGAGCAACAAAAAACCTGACGGTAAAAAGGAAGGTCAGTCCGCAAGGTTCCATTCTTTTCACGTTTGTTGTTTTGTGGTTGTTAAAACATTCCTTCTAGTATTCTCTGGTATTCTTCACGGCAGGAAGGAATCCTGTTTACAGTCTATCTACCCTCTTCGGGTCCCTCTCCCCCTTCTCTCTTCAATACAATTTATCACTGATTATATTATTTTGTTTAAAAAAGGAACTTAACAAATTTTGGAGTAATCTATATATATAAATTGCTTATATCTGGAAGTCCTTCTTCGCCTCTATTATAAAGTTTGTCCGGTATGGACGCTGATCTGGGCAGGTGCTGGGCGCTGCGGATCGGCCTGCTGTGTGCGCAAAACCAGCGAAATCGTTATAGCCGACATTTCCTTACCGAACGTTTAACTGTTTCTGAGATAAATAAATAAACAAAATGTCCACAAACTGCAATAGCCTCATTCCGCGCGCTTCCATTAAAAATCAAATTGAGGTTTCAGCATGTTTTCCCATATAGACCAAAAATTGATGGTATTTCTAGGAAGACTTGGTAGCTTACTTAGTAAAACATTCGCCTATCGTTCAGGGAGACCCAAGTTAAAATCTCATGCGGGCCATATTTTTTTTATGTTTTTTTTCACTACAATATGGATTTTTTTAAATTTAGGCTTTTTACCTTTAATTTATTATTATTATTATTATTATTATTATTATTATTATTATTATTATTATTATTATTATTATTATTATTATTAGTAGTAGTAGTAGTAGTAGTAGTATTATATCTTATATCAAATTTTCTTTTAAAACCTTGGTGTTTTTTATGATTTCTATTTGTATTATTCTATATTCGATATTATTATTATTATTATTATTATTATTATTATTATTATTATTATTATTATTATTATTATTATTATTATTATTACCAAGGATCGGGATGGGGTGGTACGTGTAGGTAAAAGGGGGCTACGGGTAGGTTTAAAGGGGCATGGGTAGGCATAACGGGGATACGGGTATATATAAGGGGGTATGGTGATGGTCGATTCCTTTCATCCATACCTGCGAAACGATCAACGGGGAAGTATCAAGGAGGGTACAGGTAGGTTACAAGGGGGGTACGGAAGGTATCAAGGGGGTATGGGGAGCTATCAAGTGGGTTCGGGGAGGTATCAAGTGGGTATGGTGAGGCATCATGAGGGGGGGGGGGAGACGGGGAGATATCAGGGGGGGGGGGTATAGGGAGGTATCCAGGGGGATATAGGGAGATATCATCGTCCAAATGAAACTCGCAGACAACAGTTGTCTCTCTGTCTACATTTTAAACAGCAACCTGTGTACCCTGGCTTGCCAGGGTACAAAACCACTAGTAATATATAAATTATAGTTCCAAATTGCCTGCACCAAACATTATTAATTCAAGTGCCTGTATGTGACCTGCATGTCTCTGTTCTAGGGACGCCATCTTTAGGCCTATTGGCCCATAGCACAGTTCCACTAAGAAAAACCACTAGCAGGTTAAAAAAAAAGAGGATAACATCTAATAGAAATTATGTCCACAATGCTATCATTATCTCCAGTTTCACCTCTTTAGGCCAGACAACTTACTTCCGGTGTTTTACACAAACTTTTTGTCCACCTTCCTTCTAGGGGGAACTATCACCACTGTCAACAAACCGGAATCGGTTTCACTGACTCACAAGGAGGCTGCGGTGACCCGGATGCTGATGGCGACTTCCATTCTCTTCATGGTCTGTCTGTTTCCAACGCTCTTGCTCCAGATCGTCTCTTACGCTGACCGCAGGCTGACCGGGGAAGGCATCTGGGCCAACCTGGAGAGAGTGATGTGGAAAGTTGTGGCGGTGGCCCGGATGATCAACTCAGCAGTCAACTTCATCGTGTACTACGCCATGGGGTCAAAGTTCAGGAAGACGCTGAAAGGAATCTTGCCCTGCTACAAGGGTGGGCACACGTCTCTTAGCACTGAAAGATCCGCAAACTCTTCTAATTAGATTTTCTTTTCTCCATTTGTGATATTCTTTTGGAATACTCTAGTTGGTGGTTATAGTTTGAGACGGTGTAAAAGGCATTACATTTTACCGGTTTTGTGTACGAGCCACAGTATCAGTCTCTCAACGCGGAAAGAAGCGCTAATTCTTCTTGTTATACATTTTTTTAGTCTGTGATATTCTGTTTTTAATACACTGAATGCGAATGTCATCTACCTGAGGGTTAGAATTTGACACGGCGTAAAAGGCACTACATTTACGGTTTGGTGTACGAGCCACAGAATAAGTCTCAGACCACGGAAAGCAGCGCGTCTTCTGATTAAACTTGTTCGGTATAAATAATAAACAAACAAACTTCGTCAGATACTGTTGATCTGTAGTAAAAATCATGGTTCCTTTTAAGGAGGTAACAACAAATGTCCGAGTTTGTTGCAAGAGGCGTGAAAAGGCCATTCTCATTGAACACAGAGAAAATTGCTTCTTCGTATTCAACCATCGGCTAGGAGATAAACATTCTGGTTGAAATTGTATCTGATTGCGAATTGGTTGCAGCAAGATGATAGTGAACGTTTTTAGGACACTAGTGACTTACCATTTTTGCAGTAACTCATATTGACGAGGACAGAAGCGGTCCTTGTTGAAAATTCAACATCACGTTCAGCTAAACAAAGACAACACTCGTTGAATTCTTGTGATGCTACGAAATTACTGAGTTGGAAGAAGAAGAAGAAGAAGAAGAAGAAGAAGAAGAAGAAAAGGAAGAGGAAGAAGAGGAAGAGAAAGAGGGATGAGATTGCTGTTATTGTCTAGGATTATTTTTTCAGACTGCTTCGTAAATCCGAATTCAGGCTCCATTTTTTTGGTAACATGTCTCCATATTTATAACTAGTTTCGCTTTATTGTTACTGTTGTTGTTGTTGTTGTTGTTGTTGTTGTTGTTGTTGTTAAACAAACAAAAAAAAACACTAGTAGAAATAAAATCTGTATTTCTTCTTTACCATTAAACTTTGTAACCGAGCCTAAAACCTGATTTCAACAAAATATATTATCATGCGCAATATCTTTGCAGGCAGCACACATGAGCGACTCTTTAAGTTTGTTAAGCGAGTGACATGATACCCATTTTGAATAACATTTATTACTTTTAATGCTAGGTCCGTTTTTGTACTGCTTCAGCTTCTTGTAATTACAAGCAATTCCAATTCCAAATAGAAACCATAATCTTGTATTCAAGAGGTCCGCTGTCACTGTACTCCACTTCCCTGTGTTCAGATTTCGATTTAAATTATGTGCCAAGGGTCTCGTTTCATTGTCTAAGTCAATTGAGCTATAGAAACATCAATAGTAGGCCTAAATGCTTCGCAACAAATAATTCTACTATTTTTTGAAACTATCGATTGGGCAATGTTCGCGTTTCCGATTTATCAATTAAACACTAAAAGCATACAATTAGACATTGGACAACGGGTCGACCTATTCTGCATTTAATTAGAAAGATCGGTCCGACCGCCAGAGCTCAGTAGTAGAGCGCTCGCCTAGTACACCGATGACACACCGTAAGAGGGTAAGCTAAAAGTGACCATTTTCATTGTCCGTCTTAGCAGGATGATTGTTCTGGCGGTTCGGTGTTGATTTAGGTCTCCACTCCGTCTTCTCAGGGATGGTTATCCCCCGTCTGCCGTATCGCCAATGGTGGGTGTAGACGTTAAACTGCAATGTTCATTCATTCATTTAGAAAGATCGATGTTTACTTCAAGTTATTGATTCCTATTCTTAGATAGGAACGGGCACTACTAAATTCAAACTATTTATTCTGAGATAATTGAAGTGTCAAATTTGCCCATTAAAACATTGAACAGAGCACAATTGGAATTTGGACAGCGAGCATTATACTTTTCCCTATAGTAATATCGATGTTGTTCTTCCAAGTATTGATTTTTAGATAACCAATATAGCAATTATAGCATCTTGCATGGAGGAATGCACGAGTATGGCTGAATTCAGTATTGTCTGTTCTATGTAATGTTAAAGGTAGTGACAGAAAATGTTAATCCCGTTCTTTTAGGGGGTTGGAGCTGTAGCGCAGTTGGAGAAGCAAAACGCCGTGTTAAGAATCATTACCGAAAGTGGGCTACTTTGATCAAAATCTCCCGTCACCGTTGAGAGGTGTTCCACGACTCTCTGGCACGCGAGACGAGAATTTATTTTCTACCATTATATCACCCAGCCACTCTGCTACCCGTTCGTCCCAAGCAAAACCTCCTGCCTGTCTGAAAAGGAGGGGCGATAATCGAAGAAGGCCGGAAAAACCAATACTGTTTATTGTTGTTTTTGCAATTAGTGCATAGTGGTTTGCCTGTAACTCGAACACCCTTGAAAAATGACCGAATAAGGAAGAGAATGGATACACAATTTTAATTTATCAATTTATTTGTTTATTTTGTTATTCATTTTGTTAATTATATATTTGTTTCCTGACCTATTTACAGAACAATTATTATTTATTTATCTGTTCATTTATTCCATGTCTTTTTACAGCGCTGTTTTCGACACTAGAGTTATAATAATTGTTCTGGTTGGCATGAGTTAGGACAAAATCAAATTCGTAGCTATTTTTCCCCTCCAGGAATAGGCCTAGAAAGACTCTATCCCCCCCCCCCTCCTTTTCTCCTATCAGCTGCCAGCCCTCCCCCTCCCTTCTCCCTCCTACCTCCCCTCGACTTCACCCCCTCTCTCCTACTAGCCTTCTCGTCCCTTCTCGCGCCTGCCTTCTCTCTGCCTCCCCCACCCCTCTGTCTATGTCTACCTCGGTCTCTGTCTGTCTATCCCTGTCTCTGTCTTTCTCTCCGTCTATCTCTCTTTCTCTCCTTCCCGCCCACTCCTCGCCAGAATGTCCTTCAGTAAATTGATTTGAAACCCAGAGCATGCCGACACTGCCGATTTAGATGAGGCAGGTTACTTGCTACCAATACTCCATACACAATACACATAGTAACAGATAACAAGACGGAGTATTTAGCCCATTGGGATTCAGGTGAGTTTGTCGACAAGATAAGAAAACAATCACACAGGCTTGGGACTAACCGCACTTCCTAAAGAAAGTTTTCCGCGATGATTGAAACAAGTCTGTATGGTATGCCGCCTTGCTTTCTTTCTCACCATGGATCATAAATAAACGGTAATTATATGTTTTGGTTAGATACTTTTGCTGGCGTATTTATTTTTTTTAAAATTTTAATTAAGTTATTTTAATTGTAAAAAAAAAGTTAAATAAAATAAATAAATAATAAATAAATAAAGGAATGTAGACTGCAATACACACCGATAACAGAGTTAACAGGATAGACCTATATTATCGTTTGCTATTGTATTCGGACAGTACCAGTATTTTAACCAAGTCCTATCCTATCCTATCCCGTAACTCAAAGGTCGTTGGGGCGCACCACAGAGAGGATCGTTTAACCAGAGTACTCCATCTTTCTCCGTTCTCAGTAACCCTCATAGCTTGGTTCAGTGCCAAATCAGTCCATTCTCGAATGTTGTCCTCCCACCTCTTTTTTCTGTCTCCCTCTTCTTCTGCCTCCTTGCACCGTGCCTTGCAAGTGCCTCAAAAGTAGTTTAAGAATTAATGCTTGAAGGTTTACATCTACACCTACCATTGGCGCTACGGCAGACGGGGATAACCATCCAAGGGAAGAGCGGGGTAGGGACCTCAATCAACACTACCACCGGGACAATCATATTGCGAAGATGGACAGTATAAACACTGCTACTTGTTTAACAAAAAATATGGCCCACTGCGGGATTCGAACCTGGCTCATCAGTGTGTCATGCGAGCACTCCAGTTAACACGGCGATAGGTCAAGTAGACCTTAATTTAGTGTGTGTTCGTACGTCTTTTAGTACCGACAGTACAGAAGCATGCAGCCGATATGACAACTTTTTTATGATGACTCAAAATTGCCAGTGTGGGTGTGAGCCCAAGGGCTGTAACCGAAGTAGAAAAGATCTTCAATAGTGAAGTGGAAGTGGATCCTCGATAGCATAGAGGTATGCTGCCATGTGTGTACTTACTATGATGCGGGATATGTTGGCGTCATTCAATGTCAATGTCAAATCAATTCAATGTATACGTGGGCTGCAACATAACTTGATGTTTTTGCAACTACCAATGAAAGGATCTTATTTAGGTTCTTTGGTGGGATATTCTTCGTCATTATAGTGCCACATCGGCAATGGGCTCTATGCACAAGTCGGCGGCATGGTCACGTGGCGTGGGAATAACAAAGCGGTCATGGCTTCTTTTAGCTCGCTCGCGTGTATTGCTTAACAGTTTTAAATTTACCGATATTTTGGGATATTGTGATTTTTTGAACATAGCACATTCGTGCAATAATGATTACAGACAAATTATTATCAGGGGACAGGCATTTTATTAAGAGCGATTTGTCACTGACATTCAGTTTAGAGTTCATCGATATTTCATCTTTTAGTGGAAATCGATGAAAGGAAATGTTCTTTTCTTTGCAAAAAGGTTTACGTCGGAGTTAGAGCATCCAAACGCAGCACAGTACTTCACCATTTTCACACTCGAGCACGCTGTGTTTTTTTTCCGCAGCACGTGCATAGAGCCCATTGACAAACATCTGGTTTAAGGTTTAAGTTAAATTCAGATACTTCTTCCAGAACAAGAACGAGGGGCCGGGTAGCTCAGTTGGCAAGAGCGTCTTGCTAGTAACCGAAAGGTCGCTGGTTCGAATCCCGGATTGGTCAACGTATCATATTATATAACAACACCCTATGGAAGGACCCGATGTTGTTGTTTGTAGATTATAGTCACACGACACTTTCGCATATAGGTGACTACTGGACCGATTTATACTGACACCAGCGGGCCAGTTGTTGGTAAAGGGGAAAATAATATGATCACACGTTGACCAATCCGGGATTCGAACCAGCGACCTTTCGGTTACTAGCAAGACGCTCTTACCAACTGAGCTACCCGGCCCCTCAGCCATAGGGTGTCGGAGTTTGCCGGTTTATAGGCTACCGGTATGCGATCGATCGAGCATGCAATCTGCGCAGCTCAGTTTTACCGGTATTTTGGTATACCGCCGCGACAACTATTATTTCTCTAAGAGCGATACAAAAGAGATTACACAGGTAATGCGACTATATATAGATATTGCAACTAGATAAGGTGGCGCAAACACCACTTGGCATTTTATTACCTCATTGTTGTATGTGGCTTCGTAATAGTCTATGACTTTTTCAACCTTTTAATAAGAGAATGTTTGTAATTGCCGTTTATTATATAATTATTTATTGCAGTTTGTTTTAGTACTGTGAACCAAGCATGTCTTAATTTCTCTGTCTGAGATGATAAGGTAATCTTGAATCTTGGCATACAGACAGATTTATGAAAACACATGGCGGTCGGACGTCGCGAGTTAGATTCTGTATCGGCAAGAGCCTGTGGGCAGCCCTTGAGTTGGTAAATCACTTTTTTAGGAACAGTAAAAATAAATAAATAAATAAAATAAAATTAATAAAACAGTTGTTTATGTGTTATATATTGATGGTCAGAGATCTTCTTGAGTTGAGCAGCCACAATCAGTATGTTGATTCTTTATTATTGTACAATTTTTTGTTTTACAATATTGAAGCCAACGGTTGGTTGACGATGCCAAAGCCAACGACGACGTGATGATGATGATGATGATGATGATGATGATGATGATGATGATGATGATGATGATGATGATGATGATGATGATAAAAAATACCACGCTGACGATCACGCGGACGACGATGAAGATACCAAAGGCGACGTCATTTATGTCGAACACAACGACGACCAGGACGTTGATAACGATGTCGAAGACGACATCAAGTTCGTTGTTTATTTGTTGCAATTCTTGTCGATACTCACAACTTTGCATAATAAGTAAGCTGCATTTATACGTGTCGTTATTTTTTAAAATTGGGTCGATGGTCACTGATAGTGTACAGTTTTATGGTAATGTACGTTGCAATATAATACTGCATGTTAATGTGCTTTCGCTTACATTCCGGTACAAAGACGAAAAACAAGAGAGAGAGAGAGAGAGAAAGAAGGCGGCGAATTGTGTATTAATACTGAATTTTTGAATTACTGTACATGTGACATTTGACAACTACTTGTTCATTTAGCTAGCGTGGAGAATGGACAACATGCATACTGAAGTTCATAGTAATGTTTGTTGGAGTGGGTGGGGTATGGGGTTGAGGTGGGGTGGGATGGCATGGGTGGGGAAGCATTTGTGCAAGGGAGGAGAGGGGAGGAAAGGGGATGGGAGGGGAGAGACAAATGGACCTAGCGATGGGAGGGAAGGTGTGTCCAAACCCGTTTTTAATATTTTCTAATAAACAAATATTTAAAAAATCAACACTTTGATATTCGTCATCATGCATGCATCTTTGCGCTCATGCACTATGATATATATTTTTTAAATCTCCTAAATAAACTACAGCAGTGGTTGTGTTGTGAGTAGGGGTGATGAAGGTGGGAGTGCCAGGAAGGGTGGTGGGTACATCGGTGTTCAGGAAGAAGAGGGAGGTCGGGAGTGGGTTTGGGGGGTGGGGAGTGAGAGGGGTAAGAGCGCTTCTCTAATTTGTTGACATTGAAACTATTATCGGTGTACTGCTGTACTGCGCAGATTCAAATACGTGTGACAGTAAAGTTCCTGAAATCCTTAAACTGAGACTGCAGTAAAATTAATTATCTAGACCTTTCAGGGAAGTGGAGTTTTCCTTGCTCTCAAGAATTGACCGTAACCCATTGAGTTGATTATTTATAGACTAAATGTCGCAATTTGCCTGCCGGTTTGTTCAATGTACTGTATTTTTAACTGTTTTGTTTATACTCTTGTAAAAAAAAAAACCAAAACAAACAACTAATGAAGGGATTTGAGATTTGTTTTTAATGTTAGCAACTTTTACGTGTGTGTCCCAAAACAATATAGCTTGTTTTGCATTGTGATAGAATTTGTAAATATTTGCCACATCGGCTGATTGAAATGTCGACATTTTTGTTTTCTTATAGACTATTACAATTACTACATTACAATAGACATTTTAAAAAATTTAAACATTTTGTAGTGCATTTGTATTGTATAACTTAAAAAAAAAAAGGTATTTGGTTTTTATCTAGGATTGGTAAAAATAACCAGGTTGTAGTTTTAGAAAGCTTGTATTTTGCATTGTGACGCATTTACTATGGAACTAATTGATGTTTGAATCCTACTTTTGAAACTTAGTACTTGTTAACTAGTTACTACTAATATGTTACTATGTGCTACTACTACTACTTATTACTTATACTACTACTACTATTACTATTTCATGTAACTACATTACTACTACTACTACTATTGTACTACTACTACTACTACTACTACTACACTACTACTACTAAACTACTACTACTACTACTACTACTTACTATTTACTTACTACTACTACTACTACTACTACTACTACTACTTACTACTACTACTACTACTACTACTACTACTACTACTACTTTTACTACTACTACTACTAACTACTACTACTACTACTACTACTACTACTACTACTACTACTACTACTACTACTACTACTACTACTACTACTACTACTACTACTACTACTACTACTACTACTACTACTACTACTACTACTACTACTACTACTACTACTACTACTACTACGACTACTACTACTACTACTACTGGTTGCTATATACGCGCTTTCCTCTTACATTAATCAGACTTCAAGAGCGGCTATCTGTAACTTTAGAAAAAGAACAACAAGAAAACAAGAAGAATAAGAAGTGTGATCGTAAGTGGGTGGGTAGTGTCGTACGTGGGAAGAGCCACGGAGAGGGAGTGAGAGGAGGGGAAGGGGTTGTAGAAGGTGGGAGGGTGGTGCAAGAGGGATCTTAAAAATATGAACCAAAAGCTTCATACTCAACGTTTTGTGGACGATTTGCTGGATTTTTTGTTTGGAAAATTATTTTTATTGGTGGAAATAAAATTCGTAAATCGCTGTGGATTTGACTTACGTAATGAATGCTTTATCAACAGCATGCACACACTATCCTTATCGTCTTTGTCGTCATCGTCATCAGTATCGTCGTCGTTGGCCTCCTCTTCCTCCTCCTCCTCCTTCTCATTATCATTATCGTCGTCGTTATTAATTAATATATGCATTTATTAAATTTAATTAATTAATTAATTAATTAATTTAATAACTTACTGTTTTACTTGTGTTTACTTACTTTTTTTCTTACTTACTGACCGACTGACTGACTAACTGACTGACTGACTGACTAACTGACTGACTAACAGACTGGCTAACTAACTGACTGACTGACTGACTGACTTTTTTATTTAACCTTCTTACGGATGTTCCATATATAGGTCTACTTTTTTCTTGCTTACGTACTTACATGCGCGTTAGTTAGAACAAGAACTTCGTGGATTAACCGTGTTCGTCCTTATAATAACGTTGTAGTATTCTTAAATTAGTTTAATTATTTCATCATATCGACAACTCGTAATCTTTGCATTCTAAAACTAAAGTAAGATTTTAAACCTTTGAACAATCTAAGACTCGACGAGCTGCCACATTTTTAATATATCGGACCTTTGTAACCACTTTAAAGATAAACTAAAGGCGAGAACATCTTGAATTGTTAACGTCTCAAGACAAACGCAATTTAAATATTTTGTTAATGATAAGTCTTTCTCAAGCAGATAAGACACTGCATCTAGGCTAGATTCTAGACAACATAATAAAATGTCTCTGGATTAACCTACATAGACATAAATGCAACAAAAATTTAATTTTAAACACAACAGTGAAACACTAACAAACATTGTACTAAAACCAGAACAATAGATTTTTTTAAAGTGCTTTAGAACGCGAAATCCCTAAATTATCACTTACAATAAAATAAATTAAGTAAAAGAACACTAACTCAATAATATGTTTAGTTTAATTATGGCATAACAACAACTCTGATTTAAAAAAAATAAACAACTAAACTAAGATTTTTAAAATCTTTGAACAATCTAAAATTCGACATGCTGTCAAATAATTAATATATCGGACCTTATTAACCACTTCAAAGAATTTTCCAAAAATTAATATTATTAATGATGTTTTTTTAAAAACACTCTTTTCCCCCACTCAGAGCAACAATCGGCGTGCGTCAAGGATGCCTACTCTCTCCAACACTCTTCAACATCATCCTGGAGTGGATCATGTCAGAAGCCCTTGCAGATCACGAAGGCACAGTCAGCATAGGGGGTAGAGCAATCTCCACCTCCGTTTTGCGGATGACACTGATGGATTGGCTGGAAAAGAACAAGAATTTGAACAGCTTTTACAGAGGCTTGACACCATCACCAGAGCCTTTGGAATGGAAATAAGTGCAGAGAAGACCAAAGTGATGACCAACAACACCAAGGGCATCAATACGGACATCAAAGTCCAAGGCCAATTCCCCAACCCGGTGCATAGATTTAAATATTTAGGAGCCATTGTATCAGACAATGGGTCCAGAAAAAAAGTACTTTCACGGTTCGCACAAAGAACTGCTGCCCTGACAAGATTGACGCCCGTTTGGAAAGACATGACCATCAGTCTACACTCCAAAGTAAGGCTGCTGCGCTCCCTTGCCATCTCCATCTTTCTATACACTTGCGAAACAAGGACCCTCACAGCACACCTACAACGAAGAATACAAAGCATGGAGATGAGGTGCTACAAAAGACTTCTGGGCATTTCCTATACCCAGCACATCACTAACGACGAAGTACAACAGACCATCACACAAGCCATTGGACAACACGATGTTATGCTCACAGTGGTGAAGAAACGGAAACGTCACCAGAGCATCAGGCCTTGCAAAGACCATCATGCAAGGCACAGACTATCATGCAAGGATGCAGAAGACGAGTGAGACAGAAAAAGAGGTGGGAGGACAACATTCGAGAATGGACTGGCTTGACACAGTGTGGTCATGAGGGTTGCTGATGACACAGAAAGATGGAGTACGCTGATTAAACGATCATCTGGTCTGCCTCAACGACTTTCGAGTTACGGGATAGGATAGGATAAGATTTGCCTCCACTCATTGCCCCCGCTCTTAAAAAAAATTAACATTTGATGAATTTAAAAACACAAATTCAAATACATCGGGTACTGATGGTAATTTTTCTTGAACTTTTAGCCTACTAGTAAACTTTAAATCTTCTTTTATTGCAGTACAATGGAATTTGCTTTCAGCGCCTCAAAATTAGCTGAAGCCCTACAGAAAGTTAAAAATACATACCCTAGCTATGAGTATGAAAACATGGGCTTGTAAAATAAAGGGGTAGTACAGTTCTAGCTAGCGACTTTAGTGTTCTAGAGCACTTTGGTCTCAGTGCTAACAATGACCATACAGCTTAGCTGAGATCCGCCGAGTACCTCCTACAAGTAGAGGCGAACGTATAAGCCTTCGGTTAGAATAGTCTCAGATAGGCAGTGTGAACATACAGCGGCATCACGTAGCGTTACTGTAAAGATTGATATTCATTCATGCAGCCTATTTTTTCAGGTGACCTCCCTTTAGTCAATCCCAGCATGAAAGCATGCACAAACACTTGCCTAAATCGATGGGATAGCCTATACCGAATCAGAATCAGAATCTCTATGGTCACAACAACCACCTAGGAAAATTATTTGGCAGTGTACAACAATCATTGACAGTCACACTCACACAATACAGTCAGTACAGAATAAAACTACCAGTTCATAAAAGCCAGTAACACCAAACTGTCATTCAACCAGTCAGATCAGATCCCAGCTGGGAATTTAATTTCTGCCACTCCAGTTGGCTGTTTTAGTATCCGAGACCGATATCGTTAGTCTGGTTATCCGTAAATTATACGCCACGCCATACTGAATATGTATAATGAAAGCTTATTCAGGTTTCTCCTTTGTATGCAAAATGGCATTCTTAATTAGACAGTTCGTTCAATGGGCTATAATACACCTCTCTCTCTCTCTCTCTCCTTGATGATTTATTGGCCGAAAAAAAAGAAAAGAACTGTGGGGCCGTAATGGGTGTTTACGCAGTGACGTAACCCTGAATGATTCACAGTAAGCACACCTTGCAAGTGGTGATTTATCATAAGACCACAAAATTATATGCATGCATAGACAGATTACTAATCAGCTTACAAACAAAGATATCAAGAAAACAAACCTACACACACAAACAGATGTATTACAATTGACTAACAGTCTTGAAGAAGTACACACGAAACAACAAGATTGCAAAACACATAAGAATTCATTATTTAGACGTACACTTGTACCTAATATTGTGTCAGCATGAAATAGTAATCCCACTTCTCTCTGTATCCTTGAACATAGAGTACGCTTCTAAGAATGACATCCTATCCTATCCGCAAGTCTTTGGTCCCCAGCATACTCCTTCTTTCTCTGTTCTCAGCAGTCCTCATGGCTTCGCTCAGTGTCAAGCCAGTCCATCTTCGAATGTTGCTTCCCACCTCTTTTTTTGGCTCCCTTTTCTCCTGCCTCCTTGCAACGTGCCTTGCAGGATGGTCTTTGCAAGGCCTGGTGCTCTGGTGATGTGGCCATACCATCGTAGTTTCCGTTTCTACCCATTGTGAGCAAGTCATCGTGTTGTCCAATGGCTTTTGTGATGGTCTGTCGGACTTCGTCTTTGGTAATGTGTTGTTTATAGGCAATGCCCAGAAGTCTTCTGTAGCACCTCATCTCCATGCTTTGTATTCTTTGTTGTAGGTCTGTTGTGGGTCCATGTTTTGCAAGAGTATAGGAAGATGGAGAAAACAAGGGAGCACAGCAACCTTACATTGAACAATGGATTGTAGACTGATGGTCCTGTCTTTCCAAAGGGGCTTCAACCTTGACAGGGCAGCAGTTGTTTGTGCTATCCTGGAGAGGGCTTCTTTTCGGGACCCATTGTCTGATACAATTGCTTTGAAGCTGTGCGCCGTGTTGAGGGATTGGCCTTGGACTTTGATATCCGTGTTGATGCCATTGCTGTTGTTGGTCATCATTTTGGACTTCTCTGCGCTTATTTCTATTTTAAAAGCTCTGGAGGTGGTGTCAAGCCTCTATACCAGCTGTTCCAAGTTATTTTTACTCTCCAGCCAATCCATCAATGTCATCCGCAAAGCGGAAGTTGGAGATTGCTCTACCCCCAATGCTGACTGTGTCTTCATTATCTGCAAGCTGTAAGGGCATCTGACATGATGCGCTCTAGGAAGATGTTGAAAAGTGTTGGAAAGAGTATGCATCCTTGACGCACGCCGATGGTTGTTCTGAACCAGTTTCCAATGGCGCTGTTGTGGAGAACTGCACTGGTAGCCTTGTCATACAGGCTTTTGGTGACTTTAATAATGTTTGGGCTGATGTTGTACTCTCTCATGGTTGCCCACAGAGCTGCCTGCCAGACTCGGGCAAGCGCTTTATTGAAACTACAAACAAATAATATAGATGTTGCTGGCGCTGTAGGTATTTCTCACAGATTATTCTGAGGTTGAAAATCTGTTCAGTAATACTTCGCCATGCCCTGAATTCTGCTTGTTCTTCAGCTATGTTTTGTTCATCTTGGGGTTTAAGCCTGTTGAGTATTATTTTCAAGAGGACTTTGCTAGGATGGCTGATGAGGCTGATGGTTTTGACACTTTTGAAGGTTACCTTTTTTGGAAAGAGCGAGGACAAGCGACTGGGTCCATGGTGTAGGCCACTCCCCACTCTACAAGCGACTAGGTCCATGGTGTAGGCCACCTCCCCACTTTACAATCGACTGGTTCCATGGTGTAGGCCACTCCTCATTCTACTAGCGACTGGGTCCATGGTGTAGGCCACTCCTCATTCTACAAGCTAGTTTGGCCTTGCACTGCCAGGAAACCACCACCCTCCTTTCCCGAAAAAAAAGCTCGCAGCCCGGGGTAGCTTTCGTATGTCCGCCCGGATAACTCTAGGAAACTAAAAACAAAACAAAAAGACAAGTTACCTTCCTTTTCCGAATAAGGCATAACATCCTGTTTTCGGCCAGCGGATTGAGCAATCTGTCTGAACTGATAAATGCGCTGTTATATTAAGAACAATCCATGTCATTCTTAGGGAGTTAATGAAATAGATGTCAACATCATAACCACCATCTTCAACTCAGCATTGACAGATGCCGCCATGAGATCCTTGCCGAGCATCGCCCAAAGTAGAAAGTATGGATCACGCCTGAACTTATAGACCTTTGTGACAACCGAAAAGAGATGAAAAGGAAAAAGAACACCGCACAGGAAGCTAATGCCTACCCAAAACTCAACAGTGACGCCCAAAAATGTATGCGCACAGCAGTCCATGGTGTAGGCTACTCCCACTCTGCCAGGTCTTGTTACTGATAATGTGAGGGCGACAACCATCGCTTCTCCTACTGCATAAAACAATTCTGCGGGTATGTTGTACACTCCCGCGGATTTCCCCTTCTTCAGCGATTTCACTGCTGCCTCAACTTCTCGGAGAATTGGGAGGATTTCTTCTTCTGTTCTGTTCTGGGGACTGGTGTGTGGTTGTAAAGGTCAGAGCAGTATTTTGTCCACCTATCCAAGACTTCTTGTTCTTCTGTAAGGCACAAACCAGACTTGCTTTGGATCGTGGAGACCTTGGGTTGTTTAACACTTTTCAACAGCTCCACAGTCTGGTAGGCCTTCTTACTGTTGTTCTTGTTCAGGCTGTTCTCTATTTCTTGGCATTGATCTTCTATCCACTTTTGCGTTGCTGTTAGCATACCTTTTTGGGCGTCACTGTTGATTTTTCGGTAGGCATTAGCTTCCTGCGCGGTGTTCTTTTTCCTTGTCATCTCCTTTCGGCTGTCACACAGGTCTATAAGTTCAGGCGTGATCCATACTTTCTTCTTTGGGCGATCCTTGGCAAGGATCTCATGGCGGCATCTGTCAATGCTGAGTTGAAGGTGGTGGTTATGGTGTTGACATCTACTTCATTAACTCCCTAAGAATGACATGGATTGTTCTTAATATAATAGCGCATTTATCAGTTCAGACAGATTGCTCAATCCGCTGGCCGAAAACAGGATTTTATGCCTTATTCGGAAAGGGGAGGTAACTTGTCTTTTTGTTTTGTTTTTAGTTTCCTAGAGTTATCCGGGCGGACATCATTCTCAAAACACTATGAAAGCAACCCCGGGCTGCGAGCTTTTTTTCGGGAAAGGAGGGTGGTGGTTTCCTGGCAGTGCAAGGACAAACTAGCGAAGCTAGCTAGCTAGGATTGCAATTCAAATCAACCTTTCGGTTGATCCGGAAGGTTTGATGGAAGACAGAGCAGAAATTGTAGGCGAGAAATTAACTGTGTTCGTTTGCAAAGAATATCCTAAACTTTTGGACATATGTGACAAACGAAGAGAGATGAAAAATAAAAAGAACACATCCCAAGGAGCTGATGCCTACCAAAAAATCAACAGTGACATCCGAAAAGGCATGTGCGCAGCAAAGGAGAACTGGACAGAAGATCAATGCCAGGAAATAGAGAACAGTCTGAACAAGAACAACAGCAAGAAGGCCTACCAGATTGAAGCGGCTAACAAGTGTTAAACAGCCCAAAGTCTGTACGATCCAAAGCAAAGTCTGGCCTATGCCTTACAGAAGAACAAAAAGTCTTGGATAGATGGACAGAGTACTGCTCTGACCTTTACAACCACACACCTGACCCTTTCCTTTCAGAATTCTTTTTTTTAAATAGCAATATATAAAAACTACTATAAGTTGTTGTTGTTGTTGTTGTTGTTGTTGTTGTTGTTGTTGAGAAAACTGAGCAGCTGTTTTAGCCATTCTGTCAACTTTTTTTTTTCATTCCGCAGTCTGTCGTGTTGTTGGGAGGGGGGAAGAGGAAGGGAAGGGTGAGGGGGTGGGGTGGGACAAGTAAGTATAGTTTCAGTCACTTCTATCTGTTTGGTAGCTGTAATTGTCAAGAGTTGACCTGCGCCCGCGCCCGTTTAGTCCAGTGGGTAGCATTATTATAATGATACATGATCTCCGACTATTGAGGTCACCGAGGGTTTTTTCCGGGCACTCCGGTTTCCTCCCTCCCTTCAAAATAATATTGGATGCAGTCAAATTAATTTTAAAAAAATACAAAACTATTTAACTTTCAGTTTCCTAATAGCGATCTCCCTGCCTTTACACCACGTGTATGCCTTGTATACTGTTGTCCTTGTTGTGTGTCTGTAATATATTTGTTGCACGTGAGCGTGTATGTTGGTATAGGTCGCCGCGCTTTGAGTTCGAAATCATTCGAAGTAAAGCGCGTATTAGCATCCGGTATTATTATTATTATTATTATTATTATTATTATTATTATTATTATTATTATTATTATTATTATTATTATTAATGAAGGCAAGTACGTAAAGAAACTATTCTCCTGTCAGTCAATAAATAAGTCAGGGTGACATCTAGAGAGGTCACTCAAGTAGGCCTACCATTGTTATAGCTGAAGAGAATGACGTTGTTGGCAATTAGAAGTCATTTGGCCTGGGTTGTAACCTATAAGTTGTAGTAAAGCCAAAAGATCGTTGTTATTAGAACAATAGGTCCGTCGAAGGTGACTATAAAGTGACGACTCAGGCTTTGCTATTTTATGGTGTCACACTGCTGTCCTACAAAATCTACATCTGCGTGGTTTGCACTAATAACCCATCCATTTATTTCAAGTCAACGCTTCTCAAGATACATTCTGTTGTTACATTAATTCGAGTATGTAGTCATCGACACACCACACTCCATGTAGTGTTAAACTAGACTAAGATTATTAGTTAATGATTCATGTGAAAACAAAACACAAAAACTGGTGACATTTGATTTAAAAAAAAACAACAACAACAAAATTTTATATCAAAATACATTAGGTTCTAGATTTTTGTTCTCCTGAAAATTTTATTACTAGATTATAACACACAAGCCATTGGACAACACGATGACCTTCTCACAGTGGTGAAAAAACGGAAACTCCGATGGTATGGCCACGTCACAAAGTCATCAGGTCTTGCAAAGACCATCCTGCAAGGCACAGTGCAAGGAGGTAGAAGAAGAGGGTTGCTGAGGACAGGGAAAGATGGGAATACGCTGGTTAAACGATCATCTGTGGTGCCCCTACGACCTCCGAGTTACGGGTTAGGATAGGATAGGATAGGATTAAAACTAATCGCTGTGGAATTTTATTTGCAGTACCTCATAGCGCAGTGGGTTAATTCGCCGGTTACTACGCCTAAGGTCGCGGGTTCGATTCCCGCAGAAGGACGACGTTATGTGACTTAGTTGGTAGTGAACCCTTAGGTTACCTAGTGTTTTCTCCGTGTACGCCGGTTTCTTCACTCCCTTTAATATTATAATAGTATTCGATACAGTCTATATAATTTGTCAACATTTTTAAAAACAGTATTAAACATTTTAAACATTTTAAACAGTATTAACACCAAATCTAGAATATCAAAATATGAGGATTTGAACTTAGGTGTTAGCGGAAGAATGTCGTGTGATAAAGCACTTAGCCTTAGTACTACTACAAGATAGCTCTAGAGAGAATATATTTTATCGGCATCTTGGCGTGGAATGTGAGATCTGTCCAACGAGATATTAACACCAACAACAAAACCACGCAGGGCCGGTGGTAAGAGTCTACATCTGTCAACAGTTGAAACACCGATGGTAAACAGTGGCAGAGGAAAAGCGATTGTACGGGTAAATACAGCCTTTAAGTCTACATACTAGTCTTGACCTTCTATAGTGGTCAAGTTAGCCAAGGCATTTTATTTGAGAAAGACGTGGACTTTGAGCAAGATAACTACGGCATCTTATTGAGATAGAGGTTGGACTTGATGTTTTCTGCTTATCTCTGGAGTAGGGCCCCCCATGATTGACACACTGTCCTCGTCTGTGGTGAAGTACGCTTTGTATAGACCTTTATTCTAACCCGAACCACAAAATGAGTCTGGTTATGGGACCTAAGTGTACTGACCCTCTCTCACAAAATGAGGCGAAAATCGGGAGCAATTTAGAATTCATGCAGCATGCAGTCATACTACTACTACTACAACTACTACTACTACTACTACTACTACTACTACTACTACTACTACTACTACTACTACTACTACTACTACTACTACTACTACTAAACCAGGATGCTATTACGAGCTTTTTCTTCAATGGAACTCAAAGATCGGTGATCTGAAGAGATCGCTATTACAGAAAGAAGAAGAGAAATGAATGTTCAGTTTTGAAATTTAGATTGATCGGCATCCAATACCATTATTGAAGGGAAGGAGGAAACCGGAGTACCTGAAGAAAATCCTCGGTGACCTGAAAGTCTCGAACCTAAGTTCGTCCCACTAAATTTGATTTTGAAATTTTGATTTCTTGAAAAATTGTGTTTCTCTATCTCACTTTCTCTCTCCCTTTCTCTCTCTCTCCCTTTCTCTCTCTCTCTCTCTCTCTCTCTCTCTCTCTCTCTCTCTCTCTCTCTCCCCCCCCCCCTCTCTCTCTCTCTCTCTCTCTCTCTCTTTCTCTCAGTATTGTACACCTTTAAAAATGAAATCAATCAATGTGTTCTGTTATAGAGCACTTACTAGTTGAAAGAGTGCCGAAGGCACTGGCCTGGCCGCAACCAGAAATCGTGCGTGCTGGAACTGAAGTGAATGTTTAAAATGTCTACTTGCTGCATCATGCGCCCTGTCAAACGCCTCAGACTACTGAGCCATTCGAACCGACCTGCGAGTATGCGGGTAAGTTTGATTGCGTTATAACCTGTACTTTAGACAAGATGAACGATTCTTTAACGTGCCTAACGTGACAGAGAATCCGAAGATTTAAATTACTTTTTTTTGTGCAATCCCGCTCCCCTACCCTCCACTACCCCCCCCCCCCAAAAAAAAAAAAAAAAGTAAAGAAAGAAATAGAAAAACAACAATAGAAAAAGACAAACACACACAAACAAAAAGCAGCCATGTATCGGGAACTATGCACTCATGTAATAATAATAATAATAATAATAATAATAATAATAATAATAATAATAATAATAATAATAATAATAATAATAATAATAATAATAATAATAATAATAATAATAATAATAATAATTCTGGATGCTAAATGAGCTTTTGTTCTTCTTCCAAGAATCGTCCTATATATAAAACGTCGTGTCCTAGGACTTCAAGCACGATTTTACTACTACTTTCTCCTAATCACCGCACAGGTTTAAAACGCGGCGATCTGTACCAACATGCGCGCTCACTTGTGTCACATACTCTCATAATCATACACAACAAGCACACATCTATCACATCTATCACTCAAACATGTGGTGTAAAGGCAAGAAGATCACTATTAGAAGACATCGAATGAAATCGAATTTATTTTAGATTTTAAACGTTAAGATTGACAAGTTTATCCAATACCATTATTGAATGGAGGGACGAAACCGGAGTACCCTGAGAAAGCTCTCGAATAGTTTCGTACATAAGTTCGCTCCTTGCAATTATCGATCTCACACCAGTCCTCCCCTGTGGCCCCTTTACACTTATTAATTCGCAACAATCGATTTCATAATAATAATAATAATAATAATAATAATAATAATAATAATAATAATAATAATAATAATAATAATAATAATAATAATAATAATAATAATAATAATTTAATTAGTCTAAAAAGCACGCTTGTCCCTCACAAGGAAGCTCCAAGCACGTTACATGAAACCTATTTACAAAGTTTAAATTAAGAACATAGCATGAATAAATACTAAATGTCATACGTAAATCCGAAACATAGAATCACAGAAATGACAATCGGTATAGCACACACAAGTAAAAAGTCATGAAAACAATCATGACTTAAAATTCTATGGGAGATTAATAAGATATATTATGGCAGTAAACACTATTTTAAAATATCAGCATGAACAAAAAGCAGAACAAACTTAAGGGATGGGGTAGGAGGATAAAAACTACATGAACAAGAAATGATCCATGAAATGGGTGGGTCGCGGAGTAGGTATACAAGAGGTAGGTCTATAAAGAGAAACACCCAAAAGGGGGAAGGGGGAAGGGGGAAGGGTTGGCGAGGGAGGAGGCGGAGAATAAAAACACGTTCCTGAAAAGTTTTGTGATTTAAAAACAAATTGTCAAGCTGACAAACTTTGCACACATTTCGTCAGGTCAATATTCTTTTTTTCTATGAGACATTGGTACCCCCCTCCAAAACCAAAACCCCGCGAAGAGCTCTCACACCCGTTGATAAGGAATCAGGACTTCTTCGAAGTATATTTTAAGGTAGGCTATATAGATTTTGTCTGCAACAGTAACACTATATTGTTTTGCAGCTTAACTGACTTTGTTAGTCGTTTATTTATTTCATTTGACCGTAGTTTTGTATTTTTTTCTAACCTTATAATTGAAGTATGGTTTTGTGTGCGCTAGTGGGTACTATTTATTCATTCCATTTTACGTTTTTATTACATTTCGTGATTTAAGACGATTGTGAGTGTGTGCTTGTGGTGATGTGGGGGGGGGGAAGAGGGGTGGGAGGGAGAGGGGGATTGAAGAGGTGCGAGCGTGCGTGTGTGTGCGTGTGTGTGCGTGTGCGTGCGCGTGTGTGTATGTGACGTTTAAATATTGAAATCATCGGCCTGTGTACCAACCCTGCCTGATTTTTCTTCACATGGTAGCTTTTGTAAACCCTTAACCTACATGTATATCTTTTTTAGCTATATAATTTGGTTTATTTAATATTGGCGGCGTTTAAAAGAAAAGAAGAGAAGAGTGACAGAGTTGCGTATGTGAAAAGTGAGTCTATACAGGTAATAATGTTACGTTCTTGCGTATATCCAGACTTATCTGGAATTGTATTGAAATAGACGGAAATCACAACGAGTCAAAGGACGATCGGTCCGTTTGAAGCCATATCTCAAGACCTACTAAGCGGAATTTGACCAAACGTTTGTAGGAACTTTACCCAAGTTAGTAGTAGCCTGCCTAAAAAAAACGAGCGATAATGTTGAGGTTTGGTCTACAGGTACTTCAAATCATGGGCCATCCTTCAGTAGCAGTCTGCCTGTCCGTCAGTTGGTCAGTCGGTCGGATCATTGCTTCGAATTTCCTTGTTTTCTTCAGAACACGCTTTTTGCCTTTTTTCGAGAATTACTAAAACAAAATTTACCATGATTTCATTCAACCGCTTTTCATTGAATTATCCTATCCTATCCTATCCTATCCTATCCTATCCTATCCTATCCTATCCTATCCTATCCTATCCTATCCTATCCTATCCAGTAACTCAAAAGCCGCTAGGGCATCACAGATGATCGTTTAACCAGCATACTCCGTCTTTCTCTGTCCTCAGCAGCCCTCATAGCTTCGCTCAGTGTCAAGCCAGTCCATTCTCGAATGTGGTCTTCCCACTTCTTTTTCTGTCTCCTTCTTCTTCTGCCTCATTGGACCGTGCATTGCAGGATGGTCTTTGCAAAGCCTGATGTTTCGGTGACGTGGTGATACCTTCGGAGTTTCCGTTTAAATCACCATGAGCATGTCATCGTATTTTTCAATGGCTTGTGTGATGGTCTGTCGGACTTCGTCGTTGGTGATGTGCTGGATATAGGAAATGTCCAGAAGTCTTCTGTAGCACCTCATCTCCATGCTTTGTATTCTTCGTTGTAGATCTGCTGTGAGGGTCCATGTTTTGCAAGCGTAGACTATAGGAAGATGGAGATGACAAGGGAGCGCAGCAGTCTTACTTTGGAATGTAGACTGATGGTCCTGTCTTTCCAAATGGGCTTTAACCTTGTCATTAAACGTTAAGTATAAAACTGGCAGTTTGAATTGTGTACAGAAAATTTCAGATTGAATAAAAAAAATATTTTTAGAAAAGAATGCGCGGACGAGTTTCAGCAGTTTTGGTAAGGTTGAAAGGGAAACGCCATCTCATTACGGAAGTGAGCAAAACTTTGGCCCGTATGTAAGACTAAATTTTCGCGGAAAACCCCTTGGAAAACCCCCTTGGATACACACAAATCAAGGGTTAGGGTTAGGGTTAGGGTTACAAGCGAGAAACAAGGCGGAAAAGCGGCCATAAAGCAAAGTTCACGTGGAGGGGAAAATTTAGTCTTACATACGCAACGTCACTTCCGTAATGAGATGGCGAGTATCTATCGGCTGCGTGCAGTTAATCATAGGGGTTTTGTCATTGGCTACTTTTCATCGAAGAAAGTGTATACTGACCGATTGTATTATTACAAAAGACCCAGTGTATTTGCCCACGTTTAAAAAAAAAAATTTATCAGCTTATTTCCATATTTCCTGGAAACTATGCCAGAATTTCTTCCTAGTACTGTCTTGGTGCTTGTGTATTCAACTGTCTTGTTGCGCATTCATTTCATACATTCATACATCCCATCTGACCATGCTCTACATGATAAAAACAGCTGGCCTATGATGTGATTGATCGTAGTGGTCGTAGCGTCTCCTTGGAGTAATGCAATAATATTATATATTATCTTATGTTCACCCCCTCCAACAATCATAATGAATGGAAAGTTGTGCATGCTATGAATTGTTCTGTCAACCAAATGAAATTAACTGTCAATTTGTTATGTGGGTGTACGTGCGTTAGTAGTAAGACAGAACTGGAAGAGTTTGTGTGTGATAATGATTGTATGTATTATTCTATTTGTTTTAAAAGTTTTTTTTCTTATGTTCTTCCTTTCTTATTCTCTGAGACGCAATATGCTGTATAAATTCGACATTGTGGGTAATAAACATTTGTTGATTTGGCTTGACTTGATTTAAGCGCGTTAAAAATGCAATGTTGCAGTGAATGTTGACGTGGCCCATCCTTACCAATAAATTTGGAAAAGTTCGTGTTACAGTTTGTTTATTTCATTTGACAGCAGCTGTCCAACCAAGTGGGTTTAGATTGATACATTTAGCAGTATTACTGTGAAACAGCTCAATCTGTATAATGGTTTCTTTCACTGACATTATGTTTTAGCACGTAACTGTAGTTTATTTTTGTTGTAGGGTTGAAAATAATGGGAAAGCCGTATAGGCTTGTGTGCAATTAAACGTCATAGTTCGCTTATTTCCTTATTAATTATTTTATTAGTTTATTACTGACAGCCTTTCATGTCAACAAAAGTTCGGTTTACATGTAGACTGATTAGCAGTTTGCTGTTTTTAAGAGAAAAACCAACACCCAAGTCTGAATGGACGCCCGTGGTTGCCTTGTATGCAGGGTCATGATGTTCAAACGGAATATTGAATGAGCCTTCGTATACAATTTTATGCAGCTAAACCTTTGTGGCTTTCCTAATTTCCTTAAATTATCTTAACTGAACAGCATAGCCGAATATGCAACAGTTATGTGCAGTATTACATTTGTGTGTTCCGGATCTTATTTATATGCATTAACTTAAGTCTTTTATAAATACAAGCTTGAAGTGCGAAATTTGTGTACTTATATTTTGGTGATTTACTTTCTCTCTCCGTCATTTTTAAACGCTTTGCATGTGTCCGACTGAATCACAGCTTAGCTTTATTATACACAACTGTTGTCGTGTGTATCAGTTTGTATGTCGTACCGTGTTTCAGGTCAAGTTATTCAACATGAAATATTTTCTATAAATATATAATGAAGGGCAACCTGGATAGATCTTGTGTTAATTCTAACTCGTTGAAAACAAAAACCAGAAGTAAGATTTGATAAGACTTTGATAAGTAAAAGTTCGGAAGTTGTTTCTTCAAACTCCCATTTTATACCACTGCGTTTTTAACATTGTAATCTAGCAATCGATCTGTCTACCTAGGGAAGGTCGGGGCTTCTTGTGCTATGGGGTAACTTATGTCTCTCTTCCCACCGCCCTCCCCCCCCCCCCCCCAAAGAAAAAAAAAAGGAAAAAAGAAGAAGAAGAAGAAGAAAAAAACGAGTATTTAATTGTATTTATTCTCTGTTTTGCACTATTTTTTGGTTAATAGACGCCTTCATTTACATATGAGTCCATGTTGCTTGCCGTCTTTGCTGTGAAAACCCGCAGAAGGAGAAACTGTAGAAGTTGTTTTTATAGTGAAAGTAAATTGATGTCATCTTGGAAAAGTTGTTATTTAAATAAATACAAAGAAAATAAATGTGAAACACACACACACTCACACACACACACACACACACACACACACACCCACACACACACACCCACACACACACACACACACACACACACACACAAAACCACCATAATTATGATCAATTAACATTCCTTTCTTTACTTCAGTAAAATATTTCATTTGTAATTTTAAACCATTACTTTAAACTGAACTGAACAACACAGCAAATAAGGCCTTTAAATTTCACTATATTACAAGTCTCTGTACAACTTAAAACAATAACCATGTAATGTAACACACGCATTGTATCATTGTATCAGACCTCACAGGGAGCTGATGCCTACCGAAAAATCAACAATGACATCCGAAAAGGCATGCGCACAGCAAAGGAGAACTGGATAGAAGAGCAATGCCAGGAAATAGAGAACAGTCTGAACAAGAACAACAGCAAGAAGGCCTACCAGACTGTGAAGCGGCTGGCAAGTGTTAAACAGCCCAAAGTCTCCACGATCCAAAGCAATTCTGGCATATGCCTTACAGAAGAACAAGAAGTCTTGGACAGATGGATAGAGTACTGCTCTGACCTTTACAACCACACACCCATCAGTTCTAGCCCAGAGAACAGAGAAGAAGAAGAAATCCTTCCAATTCTCCGAGAAGAAGTTGAGGCAGCAGTGCAATCGCTGAAGAAAGGGACGTCAGCGGACATACCCCCGGAACTGCTTAAAGCAGGAGGAGAAGCAATGATTGACGCACTCACCATTATCTGTAACAAGATCTGGCAGAGTGGGGAGTGGCCTACACTATGGACCCAGTCGCTTGTCATCACTCTTCCCAAAAAAGGTAACCTTCAGGAATGTGAAAATTACCGCACCATCAGCCTCATCAGCCATCCCAGCAAGGTCCTCCTGAAAATAATACTCAACAGGTTGAAACCCCAAGCTGAACAAATCATAGCTGAAGAACAAGCAGGATTCAGGGCAGGGCGAAGTACCACTGAACAGATTTTCAACCTCAGAATAATGTGCGAGAAATACCTACAGGCCCAACAACATCTATATCATGTGTTCGTAGACTTCAAAAAGGCGTTTGACCGAGTCTGGCATGCAGCTCTGTGGGCAACCATGAGAGTGTACAACATCAGCCCTAAAATTATTGAAGTCATCAAAAGCCTGTATGACAAGGCTACCAGTGCAGTCCTCCACGACAGCGCCATCGGAAACTGGTTCAGAACAACAATCGGTGCGCGTCATGGGATGCCTACTTTCTCCAACACTCTTCAACATCTTCCTAGAGCGCATGATGTCAAATGCCCTTGCAGATCATGAAGGCACAGTCAGCATAGGGGGAAGAGCAATCCCCCACCTTCATTTTGCGGATGACATTGATGGATTGGCTGGAGAGGAACAAGAACTTGAACAGCTGGTACAGAGGCTTGACACCACCTCCAGAGCTTATGGAATGGAAATAAGTGCAGAGTATACCAAAATGATGACCAACTACACCAATGGCATCAACACGGACATAAAAGTCCAAGGCCAATCCCTCAACACAGTGCATAGCTTCAAATATTTAGGAGCCATTGCATCAGACAATGGGTCCCGACAGGAAGTCCTCTCCAGAATCGAGCAAAAAACTGCTGCCCTGGCGAGGTTGAAGCCAATTTTCAAAGACAGGACCATCAGTCTACATTCCAAGATAAAACTGCTGCGCTCCCTTGTCATCTCTATCTTCCTTTATGCTTGCGAGACATGTACACTCACAGCAGATCTACAACGAAGAATACAAAGCATGGAGATGAGGTGCTACAGAAGACTTCTGGGCATTTCCTATACCCAGCACATCACCAACGACGAAGTCCGACAGACCATCAAGCAAGCCATTGGACAACACGATGACCTGCTCACAGTGGTGAAAAAACGGAAACTCCGATGGTATGGCGACGTCACCAGATCATCAGGTCTTGCAAAGACCATCCTGCAAGGCACAGTGCAAGGAGATAGAAGAAGAGGGAGACCGAAAAAGAGGTGGGAGGACAACATTCGAGAATGGACTGGTTTGACACTAAGCGAAACCATCAGGCTTGCTGAGGACAGGGAAAGATGGAGTACGTTGGTTAAACGATCGTCTGTGGTGCCCCTGCGACTTTCGAGTTACAGGATAGGATGGGATAGGATAGTAACACACGCCTGAAGAAAATAGAAAGACAAATATGTTGTTACAATTTCGTTATTTTACACGTCTCTGTTCAAACTAAAACAATAACCATATAATGTAACACACGCCTGTAAAGAAAATAGAAAAACGAATAACCATTTAATGAAATACACGCCTGTGAAGAAAATAGAAAGACAAAGATGTACCAATTTTTCTGATGACGTGTTTTGATTTATGTTACTAGGAAAGCAACGTTATTTCTTAATTTCTAGTTGTTTTAAAAATTATTTGGAAAACATTTTTTAATGGCCATGATTAAAAGGAAATTGGACTCAATTCAGACATTTGTTGATTTGCATCTTTCCTGTTCTCCGCATGCGTTGCATTGTGTGTAGTCTATATGTATGTAGACTATGTATGTATGTATGTATGTATGTATGTATATATGTATGTATATATGTATGTATATATGTATGTATGTATGTATGTATGTATGTATGTATGTATGTATGTATGTATGTATGTATGTATGTATGTATGTGTGTTTGTGTGTGGGGGTTGGTGTGTGGGTGAGTGTGGATCTGAAGCAAGCACGTTTTGCACAGCCAAGGATGGGAAAACAGTCCCCAGTCTAATCCCATCATAAGCCTAAGTAACACTGCACTATGAGGAATTAATGACAATTTTAAAAAATGCATTAATTTCCCAAGATCTGGCTTTTTATTCCTGAAATAACGAAATATGTTATAAGAATGTACACAAATAGCCGTGTAAGCCATCATTGATGTTCTTAACATATGCACTTTTGTGCAATGAGCTTTTTTTTTTTTCATCGCCACCATATTCTGCAAAATGTCCATTCTTTATTTAGTATTGGCACAAGGCACACCATGGGGTAGCATAAGCTACCCTAGGATGGGGAAGATTGGGTCATTTTTACACACGTTCTTACTTCTTCAGTACATGACGAATGTTTTTCTAGTTTTGATTTGTAGCTGGATGATTATTCTTTCATTTAGTCCTTCTTTGGATGATATCTGTAAAAAACAAAATAACCAGTGAATAAGAGATGGTTCATTTTTCTGGCGCAAGGTGCCCTTGCCTCACCTATCTAT